>CM029376.1:11955469-12681709 GCA_017165825.1 Hepsetus odoe
CCACTTTCCTCCCTTTCATTCACACTCATGTATTCTGTCTTTGCCCTACTCACTTTCATTCCTCTCCTCTCAAGAGCATATCTCCATCTCTCCAGGTTCTCCTCAAGCTGCTCCCTACTCTCACTACAGATCACAATATCATCAGCAAACATCATCGTCCACGGAGACTCCTGTCTAACCTCGTCCGTCAACCTGTCCATTACTATTGCAAACAAGAATGGGCTCAGTGCTGATCCTTGATGTAATCCAACATCTACCTTAAATGCATCCGTCACTCCCACTGCAGACCTCACCACTGTTACACTGTCATCATACATATCCTGAACTACTCTCACATACTTCTCTGTAACACCAGACTTCCTCATACAAAACCACAACTCCTCTCTAGGCACCCTGTCATATGCTTTCTCCAAATCCACAAAGGCACAATGCAGCTCCTTCTGACCTTCTCTGTACTTCTCCATCAACACCCTCAGAGCAAACATTGCATCTGTGGTGCACTTTCTCGGCATAAAACCATACTGCTGTTCACTGATCCTCACCTCTTTTCTTAACCGAGCTTCCACTACTCTTTCCCATAACTTCATGGTGTGGCTGATCAACTTTATCCCTCTATAGTTACTACAGCTCTGTGCATCACCCTTATTCTTGAAGATCGGTACCAGTACACTTCGTCTCCACTCCTCAGGCATCTTCTCACTTGCCAAGATTGTGTTAAACAATCTGGTCAGAAACTCAACTGCCATCTCCCCTAAACATCTCCATGCTTCCACTGGTATGTCATCCGGTCCAACAGCCTTTCCATTCTTCATCCTCTTCATCGCTGCCCTTACTTCCATCTTGTTTATTTGCTGCACTTCCTGGTTAACTCTTCTCACATCATCCAGTCTTCTCTCTCTCTCATTTTCTTCATTCATCAGCTCCTCAGAGTATTCCTTCCATCTGCTCAACCATCTGTCCACCTGTGAGTACGTTACCATTTCTATCTTTAATCGCCCTGACCTGTAGCACATCTTTCCCAGATCTGTCTCTCTGTCTAGCCAATCGGTAAAGGTCCTTTTCTCCCTCTTTACTGTCCAACCTCTCATACAATTCACCAAACACCTTATCTTTGGCCTTCACCACTGCTTTCTTCGCCCTGCGGTTCATCTCCTTGTACACCTGTCTACTTTCTTCTCTCTGACTCTCATCTCTCTGACTGTCCCATGTCTTCTTTGCCTCCCTCATCTTTTGAATACACTCCTGGACTTCTTGGTTCCACCACCAGGTTTCCTTATCCTCTTTCTTCCTTCCAGATGTCACACCAAGTACATTTCTAGCCGTCTGCCTTATTACTTCTGCAGTAGTTTCCCAGCAATCCGGTAGCTCTTCAACACCTCCCAGTGCCCGTGTTAACTCCTGCCTGAATTCCACCTTACAGTCCTCCTCCTTCAGCTTCCACCACTTGATCCTCGACTCTGCCCTCACTTTCCTCCTCTTCTTGACCTCCAAGGTCATCCTACAGACCACCATCCTATGCTGTTTAGCTACACTCTCCCCTGTCACTACTTTGCAGTCGCTGATCTCTTTCAAACTGACCCTCCTGCAAAGAATATAATCCACCTGTGAGCATCTTCCTCCACTCTTATACGTCACCCTGTGCTCCTCCCTCTTCTTAAAATAAGTATTAACTACAGCCATTTCCATCCTTTTTGCAAAATCTACAACCATCTGACCTTCAGCATTCCTCTCCTTGACACCATGCCTACCCATTACCTCCTCATCACCTCTGTTCCCTTCACCAACATGACCATTAAAATCTGCACCAATCATCACTCTCTCTCCCCTGGGTACACTCTCTATCACTTCATCTAACTCACTCCAGAATTTTTCCTTCTCTTTCATCTTACAACCAACTTGTGGAGCATAAGCACTAACAACATTCATTATCACACCTTCAACTTCCAGCTTCAAACTCATCACCCTCCCTGACACCCTCTTCACTTCCAAAACACTCTCCACATACTCTTCCTTCAGGATAACACCTACTCCATTCCTCCTTCTATCCACACCATGGTAGAACAGTTTAAACCCTCCTCCAATACACCTGGCCTTACTACCCTTCCATCTAGTCTCTTGCACACACAAAATGTCAACCTTCCTTCTCTCCATCATATCAGCTAATTCTCTACCTTTACCAGTCATGCTGCCAACATTCAAAGTCCCTACCCTCACTTCCACTCTCCTCTCCTTCTTTCTCTCCTTCTCCCTCTGGACATGCCTTCCTCCTCTTCTTCTTCTTCTTTGGCCAACAGTAGTCCAATTTCCACCAGCACCCTGTAGGCTAACAGTACTGATGGCGGTCGTTGTTAACCCGGGCCTCCACCAATCCGGTATGGAATTCTGTATCGTTGTCCGCATATTGACTTGGCAAAGTTTTACACCGGATGCCCTTCCTGACGTAACCCTCCCCATTTACCCGGGCTTGGGACCGGCATGAAGAAATACACTGGCTTGTGCATCCCTAGTGGCTGGGTTAAAGCACTGCTGTCAGGATATTCCAGTAAAAGGTTTCATAAACTCCAGTAAGCCAAGAACACACCAGCTATAGTCCTCACTAGATCTAGAAAATTTGATCACATGATCTAGTTTTATTTAGACTTTGCTGACTTTCTATGAAATTCCGACTAATCGACTAATATTTTATTACTGGCTTACAAAACCCTAAACAGCCTCACTCGCTCACTTAGATTGCAAGGTGCTGGCTTTCTAACAGTTCACAGAATTTTGAAACCAATAGGAGGAAGAGAAAGTCCTGCTGTCCAGGACTCAGACATACTCTGAGTATTTAAGTCCTGGCTAAAACCTGCTTGTTTAGTCAGGCTTTTAGTAATTAATCTTCATGTTAGTTAAATGTGCAGATCCAGAGTTTTTTATGGATACAGAGAATTACAGTAAACTGGGATGTTGATGCTGCCGGCCCCCCACTCTCACTCGATCACTCAGGTTTGTTGACAGTGGTGTGGGGGGACGCCAGTGTCTCATGGTGTTCTCGTGTTTGTAAAACCATTGGTTGTGTCATTTCTGGTCAGGCTGTAATAGCAGCTTTGCCAGAATCACAGTGCTGCACTTTATAAATTCATGATCTGCACAATGTGAGTTCAAAACAGAACTAATTTCTCTCTCTCTTTTTGAGATGGATGGCTGTTCACCTCCTGTATGGTAGACAGCTTAGGCATTTCCAGAAAGCAAGGGCCTCCCAGCCAATTACCATGGGAGTTTCCCGAACTCCATACCGTTAGTCCACCACTAATTGAGATTAACAAAACCTTCACCCACTCAAGCAGAACCACCACTATTAGCTCATCGAGCTTCCAATTACAGACTGTAATAGACTCTTTTATTGTAACTCATACTTTTCCGGAACTCTTCGCCAAATTGATTATGAAAACCTCTTTCTCATTCTTTTCCTTCTTTATTTCTGGTGTCGACCAGAGGAGGATGGGTTCCTTCCAAGCTTTCTTCCTCCTGTTTTAGGAAGATTTTCCTTGCCTCTGTTGCCCTTGGCTTACTTTGACCCAAGTTCTGTAAAGCTGCTTAATGACAACAACAGTTGTAAAAAGCACTAAATTAAACTGACTTGACTTGATTTGATGCTGAATAACACCCCACAGAATGATGCTGCCACCACCATGCTTCATTGCTGAGATGGTACTGGGTAGTTGATGAGAACTGAGGCCAAACAGATCAGTCTTGGTGTCATCAGACTAGAGAATCTTGTTCCTTACAGCATAGCCTCCCAACCCATTACAAAAAGGTGGCCTGTTATCCTTAACAAATCATTTAACTAGGTTAGTGGGTTAGTAGGTTAGTCTTCCCTTCCTAATTACATTCATCATCATCACAAATCAGAAGACATTCCTTCTATTTACACACCAATTGGTGTATGTCCTAAAACCGTACTCAGAGCCTTTGGAGGAAAACAGCCCCTAAAATATCCAAATCTGCTCAATTCAACATTTTTAATAAGGTGTTTTCATATGTTATCATTAAACTCAACAAAAGAAAAATCTAAATCAAATCAATATTTGGTGTTACTACCTTTTGCCTTCAAACCAGCATCAATTCATGGCCCCCACAGAGCCCTGATCTCAACATCATCGAGTGTGTCTGGGATTAAATGAAGAAACAGAAGGATGTGAGGAAGCCTACATCCACAGAAGATCTGTGGTTAGTTCTCCAAGATGTTTGGAACAACCTACCAGCCGAGTTCCTTCAAAAACTATGTGCAAGTGTACCTAGAAGAATTGATGCTGTTTTGAAGGCAAAGGGTGGTCACACCAAATATTGATTTGATTTATTTTTCTCTTTTGTTCATTCACTGCATTTTGTTGACTGATGAAAATAAATGATTAACACTTCCATTTTTGAAAGCATTTTTTGTTTACAGCATTTTTTCCACACCTGCCTGAAACTTTTGCACAGTACTGTACATTAATGCATTTTTTAAAAATATGAACACAAAAATAATAACAAATATTTATATTGTACACAATAATAACTGATAACCTATTAAGCTGTTGTTGAAAATGAAAACAATGTGTTCCTTTGATACTGTCCAAATACTTCAAAATGCCAAACAGGTTTTCACAAGCAATTAAGCATAGAAAAGAGAGGGAGGAGTTCTCACAGGGAAATATACATGCACAGTTCAAATGTGAGTCAAGCATATCTTCTCACACTCAGTTCGAAGACACTCACCAAGCATGAGGTTTGCTATTGTCCTGTGTTTGACTGTTCTGCTTTGTTGGTCTGGTAAGTTCTAAAAAAAAAGGTTGGGGTGGGTATAAGAAATAGAATGTTACTTGTGCTATCAGTATTAAAGTTTGCAGCATAACACTTTTATTTAAAATATCTATGTCTATGTTTCTGAAAAAGAAAAAGAAAATTCTAATTTAAATCTCTTATAAACACATAACAAACATAAACCAGGATCACAAATTTGCTTTTTTTCTATAAATACATTCCACAGTCACAAGATACTTTTAAACATTTTTAATTAGGATGAGGTTGAGGATGAGGTTGAGGATGAGGTTGCTTGAAATTCTAAAATAAGCTGAATATACAGATGAAGATTTAGACTTTTTTCCATTTAAACTTTCAGTTTCAGTCACAGATTTATGCAGATTCATCACAACAGGTTTGGCAAGTTGGGTATACCAAAGCAGAAAAAGAAAAGAAAGTACTTGCTCAACAACATTCCTTAGAGAGTAAGCTGCTTACACAGTTTGTTTGGAATCTAAGCAGAGAAAAAAGTAGTTATATTAACTTTGTTTAAAAAAAGATTTATATTATTTATATTTTAATTAATAATATTTCCTTTCTACAGCTTTCACTAAAGCAGATCAGCCTATGGAGGTAAATAAACTGAAATAGAATGACATTTGAATGAAGAAACTTTTCTTTTCAATTGTGAAAATAATTTTTTAAAAGTGAATGTTTTAAAATAAATATAGCTTTTGTTTGATCAAAAAGTAAAAATAAAATTTCTTGCAGCTTGACTGTGATACGTTTACACAAGATTGCAATCCTACGTTTGTCCCAGTGTGTGGAGACAACAGAAATACATACCCAAATGAATGTTTTCTCTGCCAGGAAAACAGGTAAGTTTGCAAATAACAACAATACATTAATACATAATTACATAAGAAAAATAACAAGAAAAAATAATGTTTTTTTCTTCATATTTCAGATTAAACTTTTTTAACCTTTTTCCTGCATGTAGGAACCGAAAGCAGAATGTTAAGATGGTGCATAAAGGAGTGTGTTGATCTTCATGAATCACACATTGGAGCTGCATGGTGTAATGGAGCTGAAATTTTGAAAAAAATATATTAATCAATCCAGGTTTTCTCTCTGGTATATGGTTGCTAGACTATTGTTAATTTTGACCTAAATTCAATAAAGAAGCAAATAAAAAATGATCATGTGCTTAATTTAATTTTTAACCATTTCTAGGTTGCCTGAACAGCTTGAAAGTTTTGATGGGTTGTTTTTATTATCTAAAAGTAAATAATAAGAACTAAATGAAACCAACTTAACCTTTTGAATAACAGCCCCCCAATCACTAATGCACTCCATACAAAACTGCTTTAACCCTGGGTGCTTTATGTTCTTCCCCAGTATTTCTACTGGGTTAAGGTCAGGACTTTTATACTGCTTCATGACCCCCTTACTCTCGCAAAAGTAATGTGCAGGTAATAATTTCTAATATTTTACTATTATAATTCACATATAATATTTATGGAGAACAGAAGATCTCATATCTTTTTAATCAATAGCCCAGTAAAACTGACCTTATGGCCACTGTTAAGAATGAGGGTAGATATATTTTCTTTGGATTTTGTGGAATCCATGGTACTGAAAATGACAGAGGGGACATAGGCTTCTTCTTAAAATCAGCAAGCAAATCCTGGAAGTTAATAGGTTACAGCTAGTCCAAAACATACATCAAATTCAACCATGAAGGACCTCAAGAATAAAAAAGATAAAGGTTTTGAGAAGTATTTCACTAACCCTTCACTGATTAGATCTGGCTTAAATGGGCTAAAATCATAGGACTAAGTAGTTACCACAAATATTTAGTTGCAGATTTTGCTGCACAAGAAGGTCATATCATAATGAAAGAAAAACTTCATATACCACCCAATTCTTTTTCTTTCGGTTGCCACTGCAGTCGATTTGTCTTCATTCCATTTCCTCTGCATCTTCCTATTTCATAGTGACTGGCTGCATATCTTCTCTCATCACATTCATGAACTCTTGTCTGGCAAGTTTATCCTCTGCATCCTTATCCCAATATACTCGTCTCTCATCTGAACATGCTTGCTTCTCTGACTTGAGCTCTTATGAACTCATAATTTAATCCTGTTCATCCTTTACATTACCAACACAAATCTTAGCATCTTTAACTCTGACACCTCCAGCTCTGCTGCCTGTCTTTTCATCAGTGCCATTGTCTCCAACCCATATAATATTGATAGTCTCACTACCATCTTGTAAACCATCCCTTCAAATACTTTACTAGCTGTCTCCCTTACCACTCTGCAGCAGTTGCCCAGCAATATGGAAAAGTTTCACTACCCCCAGTGCCCTTTTTTAATTCCTGTATGAATTCCACCTTAAAGTCTTCTTCAACTTCAACTCTGCAAAAAATCTTAAGCAAAAGTATTGACTTTTCCTCACTTGACAATCTGGATGTTCAGGCACACACAGTTCTGCATAATATATCCAGATGTAAATATCAGGAAATAAAAGCAGACACTATCAGGAAATAAAACTGGTGGCCTAGTGGTTAGGTGTTTGCCACATGATCAGAGGATCAGGGGTTCAAACCCATTCCCAATAGGTTGCCCTGAGGTACCCTTGAGCAAGGTGTCATTCCCGTCTCGCTCCTCCCTGCGATGGGCTGGCGACCTGTCCAGGGTGTGTCCCCTGTCCTTCGCCCTGTGTGAGCTGGGTTGGAGCTCACCAGCACTCCCCTGTGACCCTGTTTGGGACAAGCGGCAGAAAATGACTGACTGACTGTTACAATACTTTTGGAGGGGGCTATATGTTAGTTGAACTTGGTTAAAAGGCAAATATAAATCTGAAAGGCTGTTGCTCAACAGGCTTGTTCTGTTAAGCGAGCTAAGTCAGTCTTGTTTGTAGAGTGCTTTGCCAGTATTTTCAGCAAAAGAACTGATTTCATGTACATTAGAGCTTACAGCAAAAACCTAATGAGACGTACTGGTATCCATAATCATGAATACAACCAGGTGAGAAAAAGTTAAAACAACTAAATAAAAATTAAATAAAACAATACAATGTTAGTTTGCCTGTTAACGGAGTTGTTGTTTTCCTGTTAGTACTGTATTAATAATAACAATGTGAGTCAAAAAATAGCACTCAACAATAGCAAATGATTATTAGACATGGGAAAAAACCTATTGTGGCTGAAATTCTACATGCATAATTCATGAATACACATAAATGCTGACAAATTAGTAGTTGCTAAAATGAACTAAAATGAAAAAAAGTGAAAATGACTTGTATACGATATATATGAAATTGTATACATCACAACACAGCACAAAGTGACCCACAACAAAATACTTTTCCATCAAACACAGTGGAGAAGTGGGCAGGCATATCCAGCATCCGGACAGCAGTGTTAGGAACGGCTCTTTGCTCAAGGGTAACCCAGGGTAACCTAGTGGTCTGGGACTCGAAATCACAGCTTTCCAGTCATGTTGCCTAGTCCCTAACCACTAGGCCACTGCTTAGTGTTACTTATTGTTTCTGAGGGACTATGTATAAGGGGTCTTAATAGGAACTTCTTGGTTAATGGTCTATTTTTGACATTGCAAAATACAGAAAAATATTAAACACTATATAATCTACATTTAGTAGTAGATTAATTAATTTACATTTAGAGAATGAACTTAAAAGTCAATGCTTCGGTTTAATCAGGCCTGGGGAAAACAGCTAGATAAATGTCTCTCAATTTCTATATTAATATGTTCTAAAACATATTAATTTAGTCTAAAAGTTTAAAAAGAACCTGATCAAACAAATTAGATTAAAATATTAGTAAAACTATATAAGTATAGTTATTATAAATATAGTTATTATAACTATAAGTATAGTTATTATTCATTTAGCCATAAAATTAACAATATAACATATGTGTATGTGGCAAAAGCATATGAATTTCTAGGATTAGTGGTTATTTGAAGGTGAAATCAGTTTTGTTTTCACTCAATGGAATGACAATGAAGGGTGAGTGCATACTCTTGAAATCTGAACTTCAAATCAGGTTAGTGGAAGTGTAGCAGGGCACAAACAAATTAGATTTTTAAGAGAAAAAAAAAGTAGTTGAAATTAATTTGCCTGGAAAATATTACAAAACAATCTCTTGTATCTGGACTCCTGCATACTCACACAGAGATGCCAAATTAAAATAGATTCCTTTTAGTGCAAGGCATGTAATAGTCAGGTGAAAAGGGAACATTCCGAAGTGAATTATACTAGGAAATACTCAAAGTAAATGTAAACTGAATCTCAAGAAAAACAAGTTATACACCAAGACAAGGACACTATGTACATAAATCATTCTGCCAATAGGTTAAATAAGGGATCCCTCACTCCTTATAAAGGAGGGAAAGAATTTTTAGTAAAAAGAGACAAGATGTATCAATGTATTATAAGTGAGCTGCAGAGTAAACAATATTGTAAACATTAAAACAAAATTTGACATGCAAAGAGCAGTGGTTCTGCTGCCACAATTAATTTGGGAAGTACTTAGAAAACATGTATTTGCTGATGCAAATGAAGCATTAAATAGCAATCTATGTGTTTGATGTAAAAACAGTTTCTATTTGCAAGTCTCATAGCTCTGTTGAAAGTATGAGGGGACTGACAAGGATTTTTTAAATTATGTGGATTATAGGTGCATTATAGGTGCACTGTTTCAAACATTCCATTGTTTTTTTATTGTATCATTTTAATAATTTTTAAATGCGTACCTTGCCTGGAGGTTGCTCTCTGCATAAGTGCTCACATTCTTACATAAAAATTTAAACATTTTGTGAAAGCGTATCATGGCATAAACAGAACAAAAATTCAATTTACACTCAACTTCCAATATATTCTTTCATTGTCCTTAATGTGTGTGTAATATAAGGGTGGTGAGGGTGGTGGTGGTGGGGGTGGTGGTCCAGTGGTAGGATACTTGCCTATGGACCTATTGCTCAAGAAGTCCCAGGTTCAAATCCCACCTCTGGCACTACCACCACTGGGTCCCTGAACAAGACCCTTAACCCTGAGTTGCTCCAGGGGGACTGTCCCTGTAATTAGGACATGTAAGTCGCTCTGGATAAGAGCGTCTGCTAAATGCCGTAAATGTAATATATATATCTGCCCAATTGTGTTCAGTTCATTTTCACCACCAGAGTGTCCAGTAGGGCCAAAATCTCTCCAAAGTATTCATCATCTTCCCCCAAAGTCTCTTCTGTTAAAACAAGTTTCTGGTATTCCTTCTGCAGAATGCTGAGGGACGTGGAAAGAGCGGGATTCTGCTGATATTGAGTCTGACAGTAGGGCATCATGGCCAGAAGAGTACGCAATGCCTTCTCCCTCATATCATGCTCAAGTGAGGACAAAAGCTCAGGTACAAGGCTGCACCAGCCCTGTTCAGCTAAGATAGGCTGAAGTGAGATTTCATTATATTGCCGCAAATATTCCTGATAAGGGAACTGTGGCATAGCATCCATATTAGCCAGCAAGATCAACTCCTGTAACACAAAATATTGGTCTTTTAATCTTTGTTTATTATTATTTATTTCCAGTTTATGAGAGTCACATTGCAGTGGTGTTTTAATCATGCTGGCTTTAAACCAATGTTTTAGAACATGCCCCTATACGCACCTTCTCTGTAATCAGGTCATAGAGTATTGTTATTATTCTCACACGAAGAGTATCAGCCCCCTGTGCTTGGAACAGCTGAGCAAGCACTTGCAGTCCTCCAGTCTTCACAAAGTGATTTTGGGCAAATGGGAAATGACGCAACAAACATGCCAAGGCAAACAACGCCTGCCAAAAAAAGTAAAAAAGGAGGTGTGAATTAATATACCTTTATATACCTAATACACCTTTACCTTTTGAAAAAATACATTTATTTTTGTTTGTAATAGACAACAGATAAGAATGTGTGCCCTTGTGCAGCCAAAACAGCTCTGAGCTGTTAAGGCATATACTCCTTATGAAAGTTTGTTGTTACCAAATGGTGCGTCCATGGAACAGGCTAATTTATATAATGTACCAAAAATGCAGTATGAAAATGTACATAGAAGCTAATCATTATCGACTGCTTGTGAAAATAAATGACAGGCAAGATCTCACCTTTTTTTTAACGGACACTGGGTATGGGGTAGCAAGCATAGTAAGCAGCTTCTGTAAGGCCCCATCCTCTAATGCCGCAATTTGGACTGATGGGTTACTAACAACAAAATATACCACAATTCAAACTCAGCTTTATTTATTTTTTTAAATATGTATATTAGCCAATAAATTAAACATTCAGATAAATCATAAAAATGAGTTGACCAAAAAAACCCCACTGACCTTGAAACAGCTGACCCTAAAACAAAGGCAGCATTTTCCTGAAGTCTAATATCCGTATCATTTAAGGCATTAGTTATCAGCTTCATTCCACCCATAGACACAAGATTCTGTGCATTATCCACCTACAAAAGAAGTATTGTATTTAAAAAATTTTTCTTGAATGCTATTTTTATACTCATTCTGGGGCCCTGGGTTACTCTTCTATCAAACTCTCATCAATTTATCTTCACATCCATCACGAAAGAGAAACATTGCTCTCTAGCTGACATACAAAGAATATTTAATATTCAGGGCCAACAATGTGGTAACAATACCATGCAGTACTAGCATATATTTAATTTTTAATACGAGTTTTAACTAGTTTTCTATATCCATTTTTTTCTGTCCTTTGCTTTTCTGCAATTAAATAAACTCAGGCATAACCTTCAGTATTCCTTTGAGCAAGAAAGAAACTATCATAAACACAGAAATGGCTAATTATTTAAGTTAGTCAGTGATGTAAGGTGGCTCATAAGTGGTAGACTAGTGGTTAAGGAAAAGGCCCCATGAGTGAAAGGTCTTGGATTTGAGCCCCAGGCTATTAGGTTACCCTGAGGTACCCTTGAGCAAGGCTACATTTCCATCACTGCTACCCAGGAACTGGATATCACTGCCCAGTGCCTCACTTGGGTGTCATGGGTTAAATGCAGGGAAGCATTTCATTTTGGTTCAATGAATACTGAACAGTGATGTCCCCACAATGACACAGTTACTTTCATCTCCATTATTTGCCTCTAGTCATCATAATAGAATTTACAGACTGCTAATCTGTACTGCTAGGTTTCACTACTGCTAGACTTGTCAGCTTAAAATTGATTTTGACTAAACTTAGTAAGGTGGTTGTAAACACAAATATTACCTGATGAACAAGGTACTCCAGGTCCCGTAGAGCAATGACTCTTTGGTGAACTGTACTGTAGGTGTTGTTAAACTGGGACACCAGTTTATGCATAATCTGAACATCTGTCTCCACTAGAATGTCTAGCGCTTCCATGTCTCTTTTCAGTTCATCCACAGAACGAAATTGGGACCACACAGAGCCTTCATCCTGTTATGGGATACCATTAAATGGCTCACAGAAGCAAATAAAAGCAAAGGAAAGTTATTAAGCCATTAGCAGTAACACACCTGCTCCAGTTCCTGTTTTGAAAGGATCTCATCTCCTTCTTTGAACTTCTGCAGAACTTCTTTTAGTTTCTGGGGTGTGAATGATGTCTCTTTTTTTATTTCCTGCCTGCATCATAAAGGAAAAAAAGGCATCAGCTGCATTAATGACTCGCTTTAGAATCATTAATGACTATTTGCATGTGTATACAGAAGAGCAGGCAAGTCAAGAAGAAGTGGGATTGTCAGAGAGAGATGAAGAAAGTAGACAGGAGTACAAGAAGAAGCACAGGGCGAAAAAGCAGTGGCAAAGGTTAAAGATGAGGTGCTTGGTGAATTGTATGAGAGGTTGGACACTAAGGAAGGAGAAATGGACCTATACTGATTGGCTAGACAGAGACAGAGCTGGGAAAGATGTGTAGCAGGTTAGGGCAATTAAGGATAGAAATGGAAACATACTCACAAGTGAACAGAGCATGTTGAGCAGACAGAAGGAGCACTTTGAGCGGCTGGTGAATGAAGAGAATGAGAAAGAGAAAAGATTGGATGATGTGAGGATAGTGAACCAGGAAGTGCAGCAAATAAGCAAGATGGAAGCAAGGGCAGCGAAGAGGAGGATGAAGAATGGAAGGGCTGTTGGTCCAGTTGACATACCGGTGGAAGCATGGAGGTGTTTAGGAGAGATGACAGTTGAGTTTCTGACCAGATTGTTTAACACAGTCTTGGAGAGTGAAAGGATGACTGAGGAGTGGAAAAGAAGTGTTCAGGTGTCAATTTTCAAGAATAAGGGTGATGCACAGAGCTGTAATAACTATAGAGGGATAAAGTTTATCAGCCACTGCATGAAATTATGGGAAAGAGTAGTAAAAGCTAGGTTAAGAAAAAAGATGATTATGATGGAAAAGTACAGATATGGTCAGGAGTTGCATTGTGTCTTTGTTAACTTGGTGCCTAGAGAGGAGTTGTGGTTTTGTATGAGGAAGTCCGATATTACAGAGAAGTATGTGAGAGTAGTTCAGGATATGTATGAGGGCAGTGTAACAGTGGTGAAATCTGCATTAGGAGTGACTGATACATTTAAGGTAGAGGTGGACTACAACGATCAGCGCTGAGCCCATTCTTGTTTGCAATAGTAATGAACAGGTTGACGAACAAGGTTAGACAGGAATGCCTGTGGATGATGATGATACTTGCTGATATGATCTGTAGCGAGAGTAGGGAGCAGCTTGAGGAGAACCTGGAGAGTGCAGGCAGGTTGGAATTGGTGGAGAAGATTGGCTGAAGTGATTTGTGACAGACAGGTACCAGCAAAAGTAAAAGGGAAGGTTTACAGGACAGTAGTAAAACCAGCTATGGTGTAAGGGTGGGGAGACGATGGCACTGACAAAAAGGCAGGATGCAAAGCTGGAGGTTTCAGCGTGAAAGATGCTGAGATTTTCATTGGGTGTGACGAGGATGGACAGGATTAGAAATTTGTATATTAGAGGGACAGCTCAGGTTAGATGTTTTGGAGACAAAGTCAGAGAAGCAAAGTTGTGTTGGTTTGGACATGTCCAGAGGAGACAAGGATTATATTGGGAGGAGGATGTTGAAGATGGAGCTGCCAGGAAAGAGGAAAAGAGGAAGACCAAAGAGGAAGTGTGAGAACATTTTGGTGATCGAGGACATGCAGGTGGTTGGTTTAAAGGAGAAAGAAACAGAGAACAGGAAGACATGGAAACAGATGATCTGCTGTGGCACACCCTAAACTGGAGCAGCCAAAAGAAGAAGAAGAATGACTATTTACATTTTACATTTATGGCATTTGGCAGATGCTCCCTGGAGCATGTTGGGGTTAAGGGTCTCCCTCAAGAACCCAATGGTGGTAGTGCTGCAGTAAGGATTTAAACCTGTGACCTCTTGGTCCATAGACATGTATCCTACCACTAGACCATCACCACCTCAACCAACTATGAAACAGTTACCACAATAACAAGTGCATCAACTTTAAAAAAAAAAAAAAAAAACAGTATAACTGAACACTTGGTTTCAAATTCAATGGTTTAAAATAACTATAATTATAAACATTATCCTTATTTTTATCGTTCCCCTTTTTTCTACAACCACGTAGAAGTTGCTGAAGATTTAGAAGTTGCTATGAGCTCATACTAATTGGTCATTAAAACCAACTGTCTATTACTGAGCAGTTACCCCTTGTGTTACATTTACATTTACGGCATTTAGCAGACGCTCTTATCCAGAGCAACTTACAGGTCCTAATTACAGGGACAGTCCCCCTGGAGCAACTCAGGTTTAAGGGTCTTGCTCAGGGACCCAATGGTGGTAGTGCAAGAGGTGGGATTCGAACCTGGGGCCTCTTGAGCCATAGGTCCATAGGCAAGTAACCTACCACTAGACCACCACCATCACCATCACCATAAAAACCAGAGAGCTGTCGCTGCAAGGTTTGCCATTCCAAATTAGAATGGCAGACAATCAATAAAACTGTATATAACCAGTACAACCATTTGGAATTTGGAAAAAGAAGGAAACCACTTGTGTATTGAGTCACCAAACTGGCTGGTTAGGGAAAACAACAATAACAAATGACGGTATACTTTGACAGACTGTGACCCCCCCCCCCCCCAAAAAAACAAAAAACAAAACAAAAACAAGTGACATGATGTACAACTTCCACATGGTAAAGGGATCACAATCCACTGTTCAAAGACATATTCAAGAGCAGAAATAGAGGCTATACCACTAGATGCAAACTATACAGTGATGAGGCACAAATTCTTTAACATCTATTAGTTTTACCCCAGGGACCCAATGGTGGTAGTGCCAGAGGTGGGATTCGAACCGGGGACCTCTGGATCCATAGGCAAGTACCCTACCACTAGACCACCAGCACCAGCACACCAACAGCTGTGAGTCAAGGCTCAGCAAGGCCTCTGAATGGGTCCTGTGGTATCTGACATTGGATAGTTGCAGCAGGTGCCTTTCACCCTGCTGTTTGTTAGGTAGGACCTGGACCTGGCTGGATTAGCACATAAAACAAATTGGACTGAAATCTGGGGATTAGTATTTTTAGACCTCATCCTTTCTCTCATGCTTCTTTAACCATACCTGAACAATCTGAAGTGAAAGTGACCAGTTGTCATTGTGAAACACAGCACAGACTGAGACACAACGAAATGCTTGCTCTGCTTTTTGGGGCAGCTATTTTAAGTGCCTGGGGAGCAGTGATGCAGACGGTACCTTGCTCAAGGGTACCTCAGTGCAACCTACTGGTCCCATTAGGGAAAGCTGTTGCCATTACAACCTTACTTAGAAAAATGTTTAGGTAGATGGTAACTGAGCCATCTCAGTAAAAAAAAAACAAACAAACCAGCTACTTGTGCTGGAATAGCTCTCTAGTGGAATAACTTAAGCAGGCTTGCCTTTGACTCTTCCAAGCATCAAAGAGCTCTGTGACCATGACCCTATCAAAGGTTTACTGGTTGTCTTTCCTTGGACCAGTAATTAACATTCACCTGTGAGTGATTTAATGTTATGCATTTTAGGCTGGGGCAGTGGTGGCCTAGTGGGTAGGGTGTTAGCCACATGATCGGCGGATCGGGGGTTCGAACCCCTTCCCAATGGGTTGCCCTGAGGTACCCTTGAGCAAGGTGCCGTCCCCGTCCTGCTCCTCCCTGCGATGGGCTGGCGACCTGTCCAGGGTGCGTCCCCCGTCCTCGCCCTGTGTGCGCTGGGTTGGACACCAGCACTCCCCCGCGACCCCGTTTGGGACAAGTGGCAGATAATGGATGGATGGATGGATGCATTTTAGGCTGTGTTTAGCAGGCAAAAATGGCATTTTACAAAGTAGCATGCTATTACATCTCAAAAACAAAAAAAAATATTTAGATTTCATTTTAGTTTATGAAGAAAAATATTTAAGAGACTACTGTGCTCTCAATCTCTAACACTTCATTAATTTGAACAGTTAAGTATAATTTGAGCTTTTTTTTAAAAAAAGCTTTTATTTTTGTTTAACTTTGCATATTTAACATTTTAATGGACTTTGACTAAGTTGCACAGTAATATTAATTGTATAACAAGGTGGACTTGGAGAAGGCATTCGACCGTGTCCCTCGGGGAGTCCTGTGGGGGGTACTCCGGGAGTAGGGGGTATCGGATTCCCTGTTAAGGGAACAACCGGTGTCGGAGCTTGGTCCACATTGCCGGCAGCAAGTTGGACCTGTTTCCGGTGAGGGTTGGACTCCGCCAGGGCTGCCCTTTGTCATCGATCCTGTTCATAATTTTTATGGACAGGATTTCTAGGCGCAGCCAGGGAGTTGAGGGGGTCTGGTTTGGTGGGCTCAGGATTGGGTCACTGCTTTCTGCAGATGACGTTGTCCTGTTGGCCTCATCATGCCGTGACCTTCAGCTCTCACTGGATCGGTTCACAGCCGAGCGTGAAGCGGCTGGGATGAGAATCAGCACCTCCAAATCTGAGGCCATGGTCCTCAGTCGGAAAAGGGTGGAGTGCCCTCTCAGGGTTGGGAGTGAGACCCTGCCCCAAGTGGAGGAGTTTAAGTATCTCAGAATTTTGTTCACGAGTGAGGGTAGAATGGAGCGAGAGATTGACAGGCAGATCGGGGCAGCGTCCGCAGTGATGCCGGCTCTGCATCGGTCCGTCATGGTGAAGAAGGAGCTGAGCCAAAAGGCAAAGCTCTCAATTTACCAGTCTATCTACGTTCCCACCCTCACCTATGGTCACGAGCTGTGGGTAGTGACCGAAAGAACGAGATCCCGAATACAAGCGGCCGAAATGAGTTTCCTCCACAGGGTGTCTGGGCTCTCCCTTAGGGATAGGGTGAGAAGCTCAGTCATCTGGGAGGGGCTCAGAGTAGAGCCGCTGCTCCTCCGCATCGAGAGGAACCAGATGAGGTGGCTCGGGCATCTGATTAGGATGCCCCCTGGACGCCTCCCTGGTGAGGTGTTCTAGGCACGTCCCAACGGAAAGAGATCCCGACGAAGACCCAGGACACGCTGGAGAGACTATGTCTCTCGGCTGGCCTGGGAATGCCTTGGGATCCGCCCGGAGGAGCTGGAAGAAGTGGCCGGAGAGAGGGAAGTCTGGGCATCCCTGCTGGAGCTGCTGCCCCTGCGACCCGACCTCCGCGGAAGAGAAGAGAATGGATGGATGGATGGATACAAGGTGCTTTTTCTACAATACCTTCGTCCACTTTTCCAGCCTTTGAGACTATCCTCTTCTGCAAGTCTGGCTTCTCTTTGCCCTGTATGAAGATTCAACCTCACCCGAGAGCCTGCTGGTACAGCTTGACCTGTAAGAATTTGAACATGTAGACAAAAGGGGAATCCCAGGGACTGCATCATTGAAAGGCTGCATTTCAATTCTGATTACATCATAGTGCTATGTTCAGGCCTGAGGATCCAACAGGTGTATCCTTTGCATCCTACCATCTTCCAAGATTCATTACATGCTGGTGACAGATATTTTTACCAGTTAAAAATATAAAAGCATTATAAAAGCAAAAGTCTCATATTTCCAGTTTAGTAGGAATTAGTAGATATACACATTACCATACCAGTGATGTCAGGTGTGAAATGTGCCATTCCACTGAAACCTACTCACTAAAATATTTTCATGGCATTTCATGGCATTATTACTAAACACCTGATTTAATGCCTCTAAACGTTTGCTCAAATGTACCATTTTAAAAATCATATAACCCTAAATGAAATTTCAACAAAGCAGAATGGACCCTTTCCACACTTCCGTATTAGACAGTGCAGAAGTAGCTTTAATAGGAGAAACTAGAGGTAGTGTTGTGAATGAGAATTTAAGACTTAAGTATACACTTAATACTTAATATTTTTTTCATCTAAAATCTTTCACTGAAGTTAATGAAAATTGACAAATAGTGAAAGCAGATGTATAAAGCTGAATATGCATTATTTAAAATAGTATAAAGTAAGAAAAAGCACGTCCAGCTGGCATATCCAAACTTTCAACAGCTACTAAATATAGGCCTCCCCCAACTAAGTTAATTATACATCTATATGAATTCAAGTGCATTAACTAACCTGGTTTGAGAGTTTGCCATTCACTGGTAGGATAGAATATTTCTAAGTCTTCTGGATCCTCAGCCTTTTGATTGCCATGAGCTCTGTTCTCCTTATTTAAATCATGTGCATCCTCTTTAACAGTTAGAGCTGTAGGAAACTGAAACATAACCACTTTTTATTATACTGCATCATATTGAAAGAGGGGAAACTTTTTCAGAAAGTTTTGATTTTGTTATTTAATATACTTTCAGGGCATTTACAGAGCAGCCATAACAATAAAACCAACAGCAGGTACTTCTGAGTTTTAAGATTTGAGTTGGGGCCTTCAAGGATTGGAATACAGTCGTCCCTCACCACTTCACTCTAGTCTCTCTGTCTCTCTGTCTCTCTCTCTCTCTCATATATATATATATATGTATATATATATATATATATATATATATATATATATATATATATATATATATATATATATATATATATATATATACACACATACATACATACACACACACACACACACACTACTTCTCTCTATTCTACTTCACTCTATTGCGGTTTTTCAAATAAATTAATTAAAAAGTTGATCAATACGATGAAAATTATACAGATGTGCTCAAATTTGCTGAGTCAATTACTCACACCTAATATTGTTAAATAAAAATTACTGCTCATATGGACTGTAGGCCTATGTGTTTGAGCACCCTCGCAAATCTTTTAATGCCAGGAGCAGCCGTTCAACCACTCCTTGTGTGTGGGAAAGACCTTCTTTCCAAAAAAAACAGGTGTGGTGAAACCAAGCAAATCAGAGCTTGCTGTTTACTGATTGTCTATCCTATCCTGCCCACTGAAAGGCCCAGCCTCATAAGTTCGTTTCTGTCATGCCTTCTACATCACTACGCATCGGAAGCATCTTTGCTCTTATATTTGTTTGTCAAGAACTGTATGTGTAATTATAATATTAAAATATACAATAATAGGATATATCTTATTTTGTCATATATATATTTGGTAATACAAGTGTCATGGTGACTAAAGGGTGTTATTCCTTCATCTATAAGCTCTAATAATGTTTAACTACAAAAGTGTAACTGCACGTCATAAACAGTTTTCCTATATCTAAATCCGAAAGTATTTGATTCATAATAAAGTCCTACTTGTGGAAGTCGCTGTGGTGAAGTCTGGAACCGATTAACCGATTAAGTATATTGGCTTTGTGCTGCTAGAAATTAACAAAAATATGTATTCATTAATAAATATATGTTATTAATTATTTGTCGAAACAAAGGGGAAAATTCTACAAATTCTACATTTTAATGCAACAAAAGTAAAAATGTTCTTGTGCAAAGTGCACCTGGTCACAATAAATATTGTTGCTGTTGATCAGAAATAAAGATTTAAAAAAATAGGATAGGAAAGGAATAGCAGGAATGCAAAAAAAATAAAGAATGCAGCAGTGTAATCCTACAACCCACTCAATACGGTGGCAGCAGTGACCTAGTGGTTAGGGAGTAGGCCCCAGGATTGGAAGGTCATGGGTTTGAATCCCAGACCAGTAGTTTGCCCTAAGGCACCCATGAGCAAGGTACCTCCCCATCACTACTCCCTGGATATAGCTTTGTGTGTATGGGTTAAAAGCAGAAGCTTCATTTCACTGTATGAATGAAATTAAATGAATGGGAAAAAAAGTCACTTTCAATACCTCTCCATTAAAGAAGTGTGGCATAACCTTACAAATCTTAGGAAACTGGGCTAAAGTCAAAGAAAAATACTTTTGTGTGGCAATTTAGATTTACTTGTTTGGGGAAAGGATAGTAAGCTTTTTCACTCTCAATTATGGTACACACTAGGAAGGGGGAGCACCCACTATGAGGCTGACTTTATGTTTATATGTAATTTGAAGTGGATATATGCCATGACAGTATATTTATTAATTAAATATTGTTAAATGCAAAATGACAACCAAGTGCTTAATATTAAAATTTTTAAAACGACACATTTAGGCATTGATACTGTATATAGACACTAACGGTGCAATACTCACTCACTTTTTCAGTCTTTGCACAGACGAGGGTAATAAGACATACCATAAGTGCCATTTTCAGGGTAGTATTACAGATTTGCATCTTGTTGATTGCAGACAGCGTCAGCGTAAAAAGAAACCCGATCCAAAAAAAAAATTGTATTCAGTAAGAGGACTGCATTTTGGCTTGAGGTTAAGGTTACATATATAACATACTTTCGATAACCGCTAAAAATCTAATATAATAAATAAAAATGTAACACGTTTCTACTTCCGCGGTTCATCCATGCGACTAAGGACAGACGAGAGAGAGAGAGAGAGAGAGAGAGAGAGAGAGAGAGAGAGAGAGAGAGAGAGACGCTGCTTCCGGTTATTCAGCTTATTTTTGCCCAAATAAAAGTCACTCAGATTGTCGCCGAATGAGACTTTCAAGTTAGAATTTGTGCTTATTTATTTCAACATTCAGTTGAATAGAAAGAAAATAAAAAAACATTAAAGATAAAATGTATCAAAACATTTCCCAAATTAGGCCACTTTTTTAGTTTCTCTTCCCAATGTATTTAATCAATACAATAATAGCCTTAACATGGAGTTAACAGAAGCGTGTTATCCGTGAAATATTGCCCCCATTTTCACTTTGGAAATAAACAAATTTACAATTTGACCAATAATCTGTGTGTGGGTGGCTAACGAGATAATAAGTGAAAGAAAAGTGAAAGTGACTATTCTCGTCGTCGTGAAACACGGAACGACACAGTGAACCACATCGAAATTACACCTCTGCATTTAACACATACACACAAACATTTGCAGCAGGGGGCAGCTAATGAAATGTGATTTGAGAAAATAGTATTTAGTATTAACAGAAAGCTCTGTTAAATAAAAACTATTTTCGCTGTTAAAAGTGCTAATCTATTGTGAGATTTGAAAACCAGTAATGGGATTTTAAAATCTATAAAACGAGACAGGCAACCATTGAAATGAAGCTAAGTTATGCTGTTCAAAGAAAGATCTAACTCTTCAAAATGTTCTCAAATTAAAAAAATATTTTTAAAAAATGCTGTAATGAATTTTATTAATGTGTGATTTAAAACTTAAAGTGGCATCAATAAATACACCAAGATTTTAAATTTCTTCTTTTGATGCTCTAGGTTACTCGATTCTTTTAAAACGTGTGCCTTTGTTGTTACATTACCAGTTATACGAATGAAGCATTTTATTTTCGATTCATTTAGAAAATTATAATAATTAATCTAGTTGATGATACTAGAAAGTCAGGTTGTGAGTTTAATTAAAAAGTTGTATTATTCAAATCTCTACTTCTTTTTTCAGCAGCTCCCATTTAGAGGTTAACGCAGTGGATCATCCATTTCCATTTCTTCTGGTCCTTTGCACTTTCTGCTTCAAACCGACCATATGTATGTCCTCTCTCACCATGTCCATAAACTTCCACTTTGGTCTTAGAAATGGAAATGTACTCAAAAGTGACCAGAGCATGTTGAGCAGATGGAAAGAATACTTTGAGGGTTGATGAATAAAGAAGAAAAAGAGAGAGAGAGAGCGAGAGAGAGAGGATTGGATAGTGAACCAGGAAGTGCAGTGAATAAGTAAGGTGGAAGTAAGGGCAGTGATCAAGAGGATGAAGAATGGAAAGGCTGCTGGTCCAGATGACATACCAGTGGAAACATGGAGGTGTTTAGGAGAGATGGCAGTAGAGTTTCTAATTGTGTTTAACACAATCTTGGAAAGTGAGTGGATGCCTAAAGAGTGGAGAAGAAGTGAACTAGTACTGATTTTCAAGAAAAAGGGTGATGCAAAACTGTAATTATAAAGGGATAATGTTGATCACCCACAGTATGAAGTTATGGAAAAGAGTAGTGGAAGCTAGGCTAAGAGATGATGATTATTGAGCAGCAGAATGGATTTTATGCTGAAAAAGAGCACAACAGATGCAATGTTTGTTCTGAGGGTGTTAATGGAGAAATATGGAGAAGGTCAGAAGAAGTTGTATTTTGCATTTGTGGATTTGGAGAAAGCATTTGTCAGGGTGCCTAGAGAGGAGTGGTTTTGAATGAGGAAGTCTGTAGTGGTGGTTGTGAGAGTCCATCCATCCATTTTCTTCCGCTTTTCCGAGGTCGGGTCGCGGGGGCAGCAGCTCCAGCAGGGATGCCCAGACTTCCCTCTCTCCGGCCACTTCTTCCAGCTCCTCCGGGCGGATCCCAAGGCGTTCCCAGGCCAGCCGAGAGACATAGTCTCTCCAGCGTGTCCTGGGTCTTCCCCGGGGTCTCTTTCCGGTGTGACGTGCCTGGAACACCTCACCAGGGAGGCGTCCAGGGGGCATCCTAATCAGATGCCCGAGCCACCTCATCTGACTCCTCTCGATGCGGAGGAGCAGCGGCTCTACTTTGAGCCCCTCCCGGATGGCTGAGCTTCTCACCCTATCTCTAAGGGAGAGTCCAGACACCCTGTGGAGGAAACTCATTTCGGCCGCTTGTATTCGCGATCTCGTTCTTTCGGTCACTACCCACAGCTCGTGACCATAGGTGAGGGTGGGAACGTAGATCGACTGGTAAATTGAGAGCTTTGCCTTCTGGCTCAGCTCCTTCTTCACCATGACGTACCGATGCAGAGCCCGCATCACTGCAGAAGCTGCCCCGATCCGCCTGTCGATCTCCCGATCCATCTTACCCTCACTCGTGAACAAGATCCCAAGATACTTAAACTCCTCCACTTGGGGCAAGGTCTCACTCCCAATCCTGAGAGGGCATTCCACCCTTTTCCGACTGAGGACCATGGCCTCAGATTTGGAGGTGCTGATTCTCATCCCAGCCGCTTCACACTCGGCTGCGAACCGATCCAGAGAGCGCTGAAGGTCACGGCATGATGAGGCCAACAGGACAACGTCATCTGCAAAAAGCAGAGACCCAATCCTGAGCCCACCAAACCGGACCCCCTCAATGCCCTGGCTGCGCCTAGAAATCCTGTCCATAAAAGTTATGAACAGGATCGGTAACAAAGGGCAGCCCTGGCGGAGTCCAACCCTCACCGGGAACAAGTCCGACTTACTGCCGGCAATGCGGACCAAGCTCTGACACCGGTTGTACAGGGACCGGACAGCCCTTAACAGGGAATCCGATACCCCATACTCCCGGAGTACCCCCCACAGGAGCCCCCAAGGGACACGGTCGAATGCCTTCTCCAAGTCCACAAAGCACATGTAAACTGGTTGGGCAAACTCCCATGCACCCTCCAGGACCCTGCTAAGGGTGTAGAGCTGGTCCACTGTTCCGCGACCTGGACGAAAACCACATTGCTCCTCCTGGATCTGAGGTTCGATTATCTGACGGACCCTCCTTTCCAGGACCCCTGAATAGACTTTCCCCGGGAGGCTGAGAAGTGTGATCCCTCGATAATTGGAACACACCCTCCGGTCCCCTTTCTTAAAGAGGGGGACCACCACCCCGGTTTGCCAATCCAGAGGCACCGTCCCCGATGTCCATGCGATGTTGCAGAGGCGTGTCAGCCATGACAGTCCTACAACATCCAGAGCCTTGAGGAACTCTGGGCGGATCTCATCCACTCCCGGAGCCCTGCCACCAAGGAGCTTTTTGACCACCTTGGCAACCTCGACCCCAGAGATGGAAGAGTCCACCTCGATATCTTGGACTTGCGGCCCCATGTCTTGGACACTCGGGTAAAGAGAGGGGCGGAGCTGTCAACCAACCATCACCTGGTGGTGAGTTGGCTTCGTTGGTGGGGGAGGATGCCGGTCAGACCTGGTAGGCCCAAACGCATCGTGAGGGTCTGCTGGGAACGTCTGGCAGAGTCCCCTGTCAGGACAAGCTTCAACTCCCACCTCCGTCAAAGCTTTAACCACATCCCGGGGGAGGTGGGGGACATTGAGTCTGAATGGACTATGTTCCGCACCTCCATTGTCAAGGCGGCTGACCGGAGCTGTGGCCGGGAGGTGGTCGGTGCCTATCGCGGTTGTGAGAGTAAAACAGAATATATCTGAGGGCAGTGTGAGTTCTGCAGTAGGTGTGACAGATGCATTTAAAGTAGCCCATTCTTCTTAATGGTAATGGTTACATTGACGGACAAGGTTAGACAGAATTTCCCATGGTCCATATTGTTTGCTGATGATATTGTGATCTGTTGTCAGAGTAAGGCAACAAGTTTGGAGAACCTAGAGAGGTGGAGATATGCTCTAGAGAGGAAAGGAATAAAAGTGAGTAGGACAAAGAGAGAATACATGAGTGTGATCGAAAGGGAGGACAATGAAGTGATTAGGATGCAAGGAGTAGAGGTGACAAAGGACAGTAGCTAAACCAGCTATGCTATGCAGGTTGGAGACAGTGGCACTGACAAAAACACAGGCAGCAGAGCCTGAGGTGGCTTATAAATGCTAATATTTTCACTGGGTGTGAAAAGGATGCCCGGGCTTAGAAATCGGAGAGGGACAGCTCAGGTTGGATGTTTAGAGGGAGGGAAGCAAGGTTGTGTTGGTTTGCACATGTACAGAGGAAAGATGTTGATTATATTAGGAGAAGGATGCTGAGGATGGGGCTGCCAAGGAAGAGGAGAAGTGGAAGGCCGAAGAGGAGTTTTCTTTTTTAAGAGGAGTTTTATAGGACAAGCAGCCAGTTGGTTTGAAGGAAGAAGCTGCAGAGGAAAGGAAGAAATGGAGATGGTTGATTTGCTGTGGACAAACTCTAACAGAAGCAGCGAGAAGAAGAAGAAGAAGAAGAAGAAGAGGAAGAAGAAGAAGAAGAAAAAGAAGAAGTTCAGCTTTACTGGATAATTTAAACCATTTGTTTAAAAAAATACTTTTTCTTTTTAATAATAATAAGTTTAATTTATATAGCGCCTTTCTTATACCCAAGGTCTCTTTGCAGAGAAACTATAAACAAAACACAATTCATTCACAAAGCAGTTGGGTTAATCAGGGAAACACAGGGAGAAAAGGTATGGTTTTTGCAAAGATTTAAACAGAGAAATAGAAGGAGCCTCCTGGGCAGCAGCTGGCAACCTGCAGCTCTGTGGCATCCCTCCAGTTCACAGTAGTTGCAGTCAATTGGGTGGTGGTGGTCTAGTGGTAGGATACTTGTCTATGGACCTGTGGATCAAGAGGTCGCAGGTTCGAATCCCACCTCTGGCACTACCACCACTGGGTCCCTGAGCAAGACCCTTAACACTGAGTTGCTCCAGGGGGACTGTCCCTGTAATCAGGACATGGAAGTCGCTCTGGATAAGAGCGTCTGCTAAAAGCCGTAAATGTAAATGTAATTGCAGCACATAAACACGTTAGCATGTTGAGTGCCAGTCCTACTCAAGGACCCAATCTACCTGGCCCTCTGGTTCTCAAAATGACTTGAGTCACTGTGGTGCTGCATGGTCAGTCCTGATGGTGAAATAGCTGTTTCTGGTTGGAGGTTATCATCCAGTCTCTGACAGCTCTGACTTTCTCTTCAATTTCAATGTGGCCAATGAACTTAACTTCCCTTCTCATTAAGTAGCACTTATTGGTGTGTAGTTTCAGTCCTCCTCCTGCAGTTCTTCCCAGCACCAGCCACAGGGAGCCTAGTGAAGCCCAGAAAGACTCCTTATACACAAGATGTGATGTATATACACCAGGCACTCCTGGCAGGGAATGTTGGCCAGTCTCTTAGCTTTTTAAGAATAACTGAGAGATTACACTTACAACATGCCCACTTGTAATGTTGAATGCAGTGTTTGGTTTGGACTTGGCATGAAAGGAACCTTTCAATATTTACTGCAAATGTTAAAAGAGAAGACCAAAAAGGAACTTGGGTCCTTTGGGTCCTTTTGTTCTTCACTTTTAACATTTGCAGTAAATAAAAGACACTGCATTCAACATCACTAGTGGGCACGTTGTAACACAAGGTCCAATGTGACTTCCAATCGGCGTAGGGCTTTCCTTGTCACTACAATATCTTGTAGTGTACACAGAACCTCCAAAGTTGTCTCTTTCTCTTGGGCACCATGACCACTGAGAGGACCACATGCTGTCAGAATGTTCAATAATGCCTGCCTCGGGCATGGACCCCAGTTCCCTAATGGCAGCCCCCTGCTGCATTCTGGCCTTTCAGTGGGGATACACCTCAATGGGCCAAGCCTTACTGGTGTTAATATATCATTGTCATTAATAGTAAATATGTCCATGTACCTGCCACAAGCTAATTCGCTGTTGACATTTAGACCACCATAATTCCTCTTCCAATTGCCCTCTTCAAGCTACAGACAGATAGGGAGACCTATGAAAGTAGTATTGTGCAAACATCAGATGGTCAGGTGGCAACCTGTGCACTACAGGCAGGGACATAGTCACTCTGGGAAAATGGCATACTTTTAGTGAGGCCTTGGTGTAGATACTGGGTGCAATTACACTCCACTCCAGTTCCTTAAAAAGACAGAACCTAAATCAATTAACTGGGATGAATCAGAGGTGCATGTAAGTAGGGAGCTGCAAGGGCTCTAGCCACGTGGTTGTAGTCAATGGGGAGGTATGAACAGTCATTACTGATTCAGCAAGCATATTCATAACACATGTCACTCCCACCCTTGAAGAACATAGCAATTCCTTGCAATTGGCTGAGGCACTCTGTGACCACTAGGCTACACCAAACCTCTGCTCTTGCCCTGCTGGCTATTGGCTGTGGGACAGGGGTGAAGCAATTTTTTCAGGGTTGACTTAACCCCCAGCAAATGGAAAGTCTGGCCACACATGGCACAATCCTTCAGGGAGCGAGCTGGATGTGCCATTACCACACGCATGATATCCTCCACCCTGCCTGGTTTCTATACAGTTGCTTTGAAGTTTGCAGCAACTATTACTGGCAATGTTGAATTCAACAGTCAACACAACAGCCACTTTTCATTCTATAACCATTCAACCCAGCTAAGGCAAACTGGTGATCAACAAAATAACACTGCGACATGCTGGTAACAGTTAGAACTCAGTTTATCAGATTATATATCAAATTCAAGATATATGAATTTATATATATATTCATTATATATATAAATGCAAGACACAAAAGCTCCATAGGTCCCCACTGCCATCTAGTGTTTGACCACCAGAATACAATACGAACTGTATTCAAGTCTGTAGTACAAATAGCATGCTGTGTAATGTACCGGTATTTAAAGTGTGTATTGCAAGGTACAGCTCACTTCAATATGCTGTTTAACATTGGTACTGTGCATTGGTGAGATACCTTTTAGAAGTTTTTAACCAGATTTTAAGAGAGCTGATTTCCAGAGCTGGACCTCCAAATATTACAGTTTTTCAAAGAATTTAAAGTGTAGGGTGAGAACTTATGAAAACATCTTTCTTTTCAACAACTCTAAAGCTGACCTGTCTTGTGTAGTTTTTGAAACTTTGTTTACATGCATAAACTCCTGACGTAATACTTTGGGGATGGCTTGTTTATCTTTGCCTTGTCTTATACTAGAATGTGTGTAGTTGTTATGGAGAATATGACTGAAATAATCCTTTAAGAACCCAAGTGGTAGAAACAGGCTTTTTGTACACACCTTTATGCATTATTTAAAACATAAAGATGAGAAAAAATCACTTCTTCTTTTCTTTCTTTTGGCTGCTCCTGTTTAGGGGTCACCACAACGGATCATCCATTTCCATTACTTACAGCCCTCAGCATCTTCCTCTTTCAAATTGACACCTACATGTTCTCTCTCACTATATCTATAAAGTTACTTTGGTCTTCCCCTTTTCCTCTTTCCAGGCAGCTCCCTTTTTTCACTACCAAGTATGGCAGAAATTATGTTTTTTCTTAATTTAATTAAAATAACTGCCATTCATCCAGTTAATTATACTTTTTTCAGGTTGGATCAACACAACAACAGAAATGAACATAGAAACATAAAGAAAAATCCAGCGCAGAAACACATACCCTAATACAAAAACACAGCACAGACCCTTTTATACTTTTTACTTTGAGACATGTCTACACAACTTCATTGACACAAACTGCTACATTTATATTGCTGTCCAAATGTTCACATTTATTTGCACATTCATTAGTACTTTATTAATTTAACTCAATTAGTTTTATTAGGTAAAATTTTTCTTCTGGCTCTTACGACGTGGCTGATGGGACATAATCTGTTAAAAAAGTTTAAAAACAGTCTGTGACAACTGATCTGTCAATTGTAATTCAAGAAAGTAGGGACCAGTTTCATGGAATATTTCATGGAGTATTATTTTTCATTTGTGAAGTCCATGCCTCAGATAATTTGAGCTAAGGAGGAGCAACAAAGTACCAATTGTCATTCTGTTTTTTAAAGGAACCAAAAACATCTTAAAACATTTAGCAAGCAAGAACTAGAAGTGATTGGGGTGAAAATATCTCACAGAAAAACAATCCTCCTAGGTCTTTTTTAAGGATTTTATTTTGTGAAACTCATTAGTAAGTTACATAGTTTTAAAGATTTACTTTACTTGCCATCGCTTACAGGTCTAGGACAGGTTTGATGATGTGTTAATTTAAAACATATTTTAAAACAGATTTGTTTTCTCAGAATACCACTTGGTAAACAAAAAACAGGTTTGTAGAGTAAAAAAAAAAATTTTTCTCTTCATGTAATTTTAAAAAGAAAACATTTTTAAGAAGTAGACTTTTGCAAGTCTAATTGAGCAAGATCTCTGTTAATCATTGCGTTGTTAGGGAGGAGTGCAGATAATGGGCATTTGCACAAGCAAAAAAAAAAAACACACACCTGCTTTCTCTCTCACATTCTGTGACCATGAAAATAACTGTACTGACATTTGCTTCTCTTCTCCTTTACTTTGCAGGTAAGTACTAAGGTATTAGGTCTGACAGATGATACTTTGCAAATAGAAATTAATTAAATGATGTGTAATATGTTTAAGTAATACTTTTCCACATTTATTGATTGTTTTCATATTTTATTCCCTGTTAGTTGACATTTAAATACAGTTAATAGTTGATGTTTAACATGTTCCTTTATCTAGATTACTCCTTTCATTCATACTTCAGACGTGCAAAACCCTACTTGTAACACAATTAACTGAATAGGTTGAATAAGTTGAGAGAACACAGATGAAATTAAAGGACAAAGAAAATGCTTGTTTTTTTTGCAGTGTTGCAATATGGGGGGGCATGGTGGCACAGTGGGTAGGACTGTCACCTCACAGCAAGAAGGTGCTAGGTTTGATTCCCAGGCAGAGTTTTCCCATCATGAGTACTTTCAGTGTGAGCTGGGATAGGCTTCAGCACCACCTGTGACCCTAATGAGGATAAGCAGATAAGACAGTGAATGAGATTGCTGCATTAAGACTCAGTATGGTGTGAAATAAGTTGTGTGGCTGAAACAATATAAAGCATGAAATAATAATAAAGCATTCTGAAATATTTCCCTGGTGGCCTAGCGGTTAGGCACATTGTCCAATATAAGAAGGTTGTGGGTATGCATCCCAGGACAATAGGTTGCCCTGAGGTAATCTTGAGCAACCCTCCGTGCTGATAGAGCTGCACACTGCTACATTGTCGGTGTATAGGTGAAATGCAGAAAGAAAATGCATTTTGTTGTTGTTCACTGCGTGCTGTGCTATACATTCACAATGACAAATAGCCACCTTCACTTCATAATTTGTCATTAAAGGGGAAATTAGGGACACCTGTCTCTTAACAAAACAAATTATTTTGTTGTTTTTCTATGCAGCTTTAGCAGAAGCAAGTCAAAGTTCACCCTCAGAGGTAATTTTTTAAGTATTACTAAAATTTATTAATATAGTTATATATATAATTCTGAAGCAGATTGTTGAAGACGATATTATATATCTTATATAATATATATAAATATATATAAATTATATAATATATATATATTTATAACATTTCCATTATTATGTATCTTAGGCTGACTGTGAGAAGTATATAAACTCAGTCTGCACTCGTGAGTTTGATCCAGTGTGTGGTGATGATGGAAATACATACTCAACTGAGTGTATCCTTTGTTTGGAAAATAAGTGAGTCAAATGAAAAAGATTGGTGTCTACCAAATCTACCAAATCTATTAACTTGGATTACATATATTGATTCATATCTTTTTTGTCTTTTTTGCAGAAAACGAAACCTGAATGTGAAAATAATGCATAAAGGCAGATGTGCATCTCACTGATTTTATTACACATAAAAAGCTGCATTGAGAAATCTGTATTTTTTCAGGATTCCAGACTTTTAACTTGGCAATGTAGTTCAATACTCCCATTAAGTATTTGCACCCCTGCAAACCCAGTTTGTATACAATAAAAAGTCAAGCATGCACTTTGTCTTCTTGTTTTGGGAAAAAACTCTATTCTTCTGTTTTTTCAAAAGCAGAAAAATTAATGTTAAGAAAATTTTCAAATTGACTATCTAAGATTAAAGGAGTTATCGATTTATTGAATCATATATATTTTCCTATTTTTGTCATTTAACAAGGTTTAAAAACTTTACAAAAAAATTACTTGATAGACAATATAATAATGTCAACTTTGCTCACAAAATCGCCAAAGGTAAGATAAATGTCCAAAACATTTTTCATTTCATGAGTGCTCTGAATATATAATTAAAGATTTTCAGTAACATTTAATGTTTTCCTCAGCTTAGATTTCATAATGAGGGTAAATGGTATGTCTGTCATGCTTTATGGAAAAGGGATGTGTTCACTGTGATGAAAATAAGTTTCCTTTTTGATGTGTACACAGTCTTGTTTTTTTTATTGTTTTGTATGAAGTGGATAATTGTTACTTATATTGTTGTATTTCTCCACAGGAATTCAGCTTCATTTAAAAAAGTACATTTCATGAATATGAGAAACAATTTTCGTTACGTCTGTAGTGATGTTTTTTGCTTCATAAATGATGCTGTGTGTGTGTGTGTGTGTGTATATCATGTCTCTAAGAAAATCCCTGGAGATGCTTTGAATTATTGCAAATGCAGAAAAGCCGAACAGCTAGCCCAAGTAATTAACATTAACAGATCAGCGTTAGAACTGCCCACTGACTTTGATAAGTGTCAAGGGTGAGGTTTGTTTTGACCTCCATGAGCGACTGTAGGGCGAGGAGTGGGTGTGACGGACGCTGGTGGCCACAGCCAGGGAGCTCAAGCAATGTCTGACGCGGCTGACGTCGGATATCCTGCTCGTCAACAGCTTGGGGCCCGAGCTGGGCATGGACTGGTACATCTTCCTTCTTCAGAGGCTTGCTGCTTAGGCCGGGAAGACACAGCGGTGCCTAGATGTTTTAAGCCTCGTGTCTTTTCCTGCTCCCACTCCATTCAAAGCAGGACATTGGTAGTGGATGTGCCCTGAGCCATTCAAAGCGGGAAAACGGCGGAGAACGTGCCCTGCAAGAATCACAGTGGAAAGACAGCGGAGAACATGTCCTGCGTCATTCAACACGGGAAGACGGCAAAGAAGGCCGCCCACAACAGGGAAAGCAGGACGTTGGCAAAGAAGGCTGCCCATGACACGGAGAGCTGGATGTTGGCAGAAAATGCAAAGGGACGAGGGAGGTCGACCAAGAATGCCCTTCGCAGCATGAGAAGCGGCATCAAGAAGTCGACCCCCAAACCCAGTACCACTAACCCATCTGTCAGGAAGGAGGCAGTGAAGGAGCAGCTCCAGGTTAGTGGAAATGATGAAAGAATCAGTGAACTGACGTTGCAAGTTCAAAGATTGGAACAAACACTTCAGGAATCTGAAAAGGTATGGCTGTCTGTTCTGGGCGCGGAAAGACAGGCCAAAATAGTTTTTGCCGAGCAGCTCCAGGAAATGGAGGCTGAGCTCACCGCCAAGGATCACAAAATTTGCGCACGGAACCAGGATCTTGTTTTGAATGCAAAGTGTAAGAAATTGGAAAATGACAATGTCTCCCTCCAGGCCATGAATCACCAACTGCAGGAGAGCCATGAAATGGAAACCATGGAAATGGAAAGAAAGGCTCTAGCTCAAGACAATGGTGTTGTCAGGTACAGGACAACAGCATCGCTCTGCAGGCTGAACTGGAAAAAGCCCGGAGAGAAGCCAGTAAGCACACAGAGCTGCAAGAGCATGTCAGAGGTATTGAAGCTGAATTGAAGATCTCAAAATCTCAATTCACTCAGCAGACTCCAGTGCATGCTGGGACCCTGGTGAATAGCTTCAAAGAGGGGCAGCTGAGGAACAGTCTAATGGAAAAGCAGAGGCAGGCAAAGATTCCAGAGTCTGAGCAGCCATATGAAAACTCTGAGAAGGGTGCTCAGAGCCCAACAGAACACCAGCCGAACTCTTTCCACAAGGAGGTCATAAACACCCTACCTTATGTTTTCCCTCACACTTCAGACTCAGAACAGGGTAACTGGTTGAGGAGTCAATGCGGAACTTCTCTCAGTGGAACCAAGAGCAAGGACTCTGCCACGCTGATCTCTAAGCAGCAGAAAGATAAAAACAAGGTCAAGAAGAGGAGGAAGAAGGAGCCAAAAAATAACATCAGCAAGGAAGTGTGCTTTGAGAAAAATAATGACAAACTCTGCACCTCAGATTCTGAGACTGGAGGCATGGAGAGCGAGGATGACAGTGTGATGCAGAGCTCGAACTGTGTGAAAGACTCTTCCTCTTTGAACCTTAAAGAATCCTCTGTGTTTAGCTCTCTGTCTGTGTTCTCTTTGTCCTCTTCGCACGGGAGGTTGGCCTCACAGAGGCACACGCAGTCTTTGGCAGAGCAGCACCCAAAGCAGTGGAGGAACAGTCTGATGAACGAGGAGAGCAAAGAGAAGAAAATCAGCATTGAACTTGAGCCTTTCCACCCTAGCCTTTCCACCTAATCTGAAAAGGTATGGCTGTCTGTTCTGGGCGTGGAAAGACAGGCCAAAATAGTTTTTGCCGAGCAGCTCCAGGAAATGGAGGCTGAGCTCACCGCCAAGGATCACGAAATTTGCGATTAGAGTGAGTGATAGAGTGACATTTTAAATTATTTAATGGTGCACAACAAAACATGGAACATGAATTAAATAATGAGGTAATAAGTTATATATATAATTGTCAAAATATTTATTTATTTAAAAATAAATGCCCTCTTCCCTTACTTTCTACCTCTTCTTGACCTTTACAGACCACCATCCTCTGTTGTTGAGCTATGCCCTCCGCTGCTACTACTTTCCATTGTAAAATGTCTTTCATATTAACTCACCTGCAAAGGATATAATCCACTTTTTTGCATCTTCCTCTACTCTTATACGTCACCCTGTGTTCCTCCTTCTTTTAAAAATAAATATTCACTAAAGCCATTTTCATCCTGTTAGCAAAATCCACTACCATCTGATCTTCAGCATACCTCTCCGTTACACTATACCTACCTATCACCTTCTCATTTCCTCTGTTCCCTTCACCACCATGCCAATTAAAGTCATCCCCCTTCACTCTCCTGTGGGTACACTCTCTATCACTTCATCTAACTCAAATTCTTCTTTCTCACAACCATCTTTCTGGGCATAAACCCTAACTTAATTCATTATCACAATTTCAACTTCTAGCTTCAAACTGATCACCCTATCTGACACCTCCAAAACACTTATGGCACACTCTTCCTGAAGAAAGCACCTAACCCTGCCATATATGAATGTGTAAAGCCTATTGTATTCTTTCTTGATTTCATCACCAGGTGGCGCTGAAATGAGAACAAGCGGGACAGAGGGAGCAATGTACAATCTATGAATTTGTCAAAAATGGTAACTAAATTCTCCTGACATTCAGTGTAATTATTTTTGTAAAATGACGTTTATAGCTCATAACAAAGCTTACACTCAACAATGTAAATAATCAATGGAGGCAATTTAATAATTAATCAATAATATGTTTTGGAATAAAACCCTTCAATTACAGTTGCAAATGACTGAGATGCCTTATGTGACAAATTCTGTAATTCAGTGGATAAGAAAAAGCTTATTTGTGCTTGCATAACTTTTAATACTATGATGTTCTGGAGCAGCACTACTACCAGGTATCATGTTACACTTAATGTATCATGTTGTCCACTAGACCTAATATATCTATTACTACATTAGAACATAATACAGTATAGACTGAGTAGATTGAGTGTTCATTGTTCATGCATTTCCCTGTGAATACTCAATAAACGACAACCTTCACACCATCATAGTCCAATTGCATCTGCACTGGCAGCTGATGTGTCATGTACTGGACTGTCTCCAACAACAGGGGACCACTCATTCTTTTTTTCTGCCAGCAATGGGCAGCTGCAATGCACTCAAAGAACTCACAAAATGTCTCCAGCTCTTGGAAGCAGCAAAAGCATTAGCATAGGCTTGTTAAGCTATTAATTTTTTTTTATTTTTTAAAACAAGAAAAATACCTTTCAGGCTAAGACTAATGTAATAAGTGTAGTTCTTTCAAAATATGAGGTGTTTTTCATTTGGTAAGAAATCCATGCTGCCTTGTTTTAGCGAACAGAGAATCAGAATAGCTTTTTAAATTCTATATTTTATTTTTTTATAATAAAATTTGATAAATCAAACAGAAGCCTTGTATAAATGTGTATATTGGCCACCAAAACCCCTCTGCTATGTACCAATAAGCCTAACAGCCTAGGAAATAACAAATTTGTAGACATCATACAATAACTGCCTCAATTACTACCAGGGACTTCTATTTAGAGTTACTTTCTTTATTTATGTCTTCTGAGTAAAAAGTCAAAATTGTTCACATATTTATTTCCACTGAGGCCTTTTTTATTTTAGAAAATAAATTTCACAATAAATTACAGCAGCCAATCCCAGGTAAAAACCCAAGACACTCCAAAGAGATGTTAACTTTGGATGCAAGGTATAAAGTTAAAAAGAAGGAACATTAAATACTGCTTTGCCAGGTACAATGTGCACTGTAGCAACCATCAGCATTTTATAAATTAAAAATGTTTTTTATTTTTGTCAGCAGTGGAGGAATACTTGTTTAGCCTACTGAAGTCTAAATGGTATGTGTGGTCAAGGTAAACTCACTGCAGATTCCACCTCTGCAGGGCGTGATCAACCACAGTCAGTGAAATGCCATTGCTCTCCTTCAGCTGCAGCTCAGATGCTGCAAAATGCATTTAAAAAATAAGTGAAGGGGTATTTTGGCTGGATTATGAAACATCATCTGTTTGTATACCTTGCAAAAATTACAACTGTTTTCATATATTAGACAAAGCAATAGCAAGTTTTATATTTACTTAGAGTATATGCAAAGTCCAAATCAATTAAAGACTTAAAGATCAGTTTTAAATGAATATTTATTGGGTAATCACATTGTAAACTAGATCTGTATTTGGACCATTGTGTCAAAATACACTAGGCTGAATTTATATTATGTTGACCAAAAGCCAATATTATCAAATCTTGCACAAACAAATATTAGCATAGTTGTGGTCAATATTATTTTATACTAAAAAGAATTTGGAAATATATGATTTCAGCTGATTGGCTAGTGATAAGCAAAAATACTAGCAACTGGGAATTTTAAGAAGGAATTTGTTTTAAGTTTAACTAATAAGATAATGCAAAGCATTTTTATTGACAATTTATGCAACTTGAGGTCATGAAATTATTTATTTACTTTTAAAGCAACACTTTTCTTCAACTAATTTATCTGTACATTTTATAGATGATGAAGACAGATACACAGATCATAATTTGCCACCGCTTACAATTTATCTAATGTCGTGGTCGACACACAACACTGATTTTGTTGTCTTGTTTAGGGATATTTCGCAAATGTTTTCATCTGAGTGGCCTGTCATGAGCGACATCACGGACTCCTCGTGTGAAGATTTTTTATTTTGGGCGGTCTCCTTCTACAGGCTTGCTGACACTCTCGCTAACAGGGGCTCATATGTAACAGTGTGTAGAATATGCAGACGAGCGATCCAGTGCTCAAAAAAGCTGGTAATGCCTGCTTGACTTCAAAAGATTCTCAAGAGCGGTTGAGCTATCTCGCCATAGCATAACCTGGGCTTCTTTATTTTAGACGCCGGCAATTTACATTCATAGATCTTTCAGTCGATCTATTGTTAGACGCAGGCTGTAGACATCGGAAATGAAGAATCCTCATGTAATCATGGATCAGTGCTATCCAACAGATGGAAACAAGAAGTTTAAGCGAAAAGTTCGGGGTCCTTTTAAACGCGATGTTGAAGAAAAGGACAAAAATGAGTCTGGAACATTCGTCGGATCAGTTGGACTTCTTGTGGATGAGGATTATGGACATATTAGCGAAACAGACTTTGGTCCGGTTCCAACGAGTGGAGACCATATACAAAAGCAGAGTATAAGAAATGTGGCTCTTGATATGAACATGTATAGTTCGCCTTCAGTAACTAGAAATACGGCTGAAACTCAACGGTCGATTTCAGAGATTTCCGAAGCAGAAGCTGAACACAACAATGTAAAAACATCGCCATCGGATACAATCTTTGAGAGTCAGGAGACGTTTTCAAAAGATTATGCTCCACAATCGCGTTTTGTGTTGTGCAAACGTTCTGAAAGGTCTCTCTCTTCAGCCTCTCGGGCGCCTTACATCAACAACAGTGCTGAGCCACTGGACTCGCCTAGGAAACGAATAGGAGAGCCGTCTGGCGTCGTTACAGAGATCAAAGCAATCCAGCAGACACGAAGACTACTAGCCAACGCTAGAGAGAGAACCAGGGTGCACACAATCAGTGCAGCTTTTGAGGCATTACGAAAGCAGGTATGCCAGGTTTAGTCATTAAGTGCAAATGTGTATGTGGTTTTACATTGTTCCATAATAATAAGAACTGTCATCTTTGAAACAAGTTTTGTGGCACCTCAGTAATAAAAGCTTAGCACCTATTTTTCGGCCGTAACAGTTGGAAAGTAAAAAGTAAAATTGGGAATGAAGTAAAATTGGGAATGAAGGCGTTTTGATTCAAATGATTAGGATTTATAGATTACATTTTAGACGAACTTTATCTTGTCCTTTGGCATTACATGGGGCATCGTTGCGTTAGGAAGTCTGCTGCTGTCAGTCTTAATCCAAAATAGTCCATATTAACTTGTACACCGGTTCCTCTTATTTGTATTTGTATGATTGGTAATTCACCTCTGTTAAAAAATAGAGATAGAACACTTTAATATGGATGTGAACTTATCACAGAAATAAAATAAAATTAAAAAAATTAAGAAAAGGGCTGTGTAATTTCTGATCAATGGAACATTGCATTTCAGTGCCCTATGTTTTTCACCATTATGTTTTAACAGAATGAGCCAAGGATTTTACAGATTGATACGATTTACACACTTTTGGTTTCTTCTGAGTCAAATTTGGGCCCAGATATGCATGAAAACTTCCTTTGCAGAAACATCTACACATCTAAGCTGTAAAGCAGTAAGCAACAGCAGAATTGCTGACCCTACTCTCAGGAAGGAGTAGATTAGTCTGCACAGAGCTCTGACCTCAAAGTGGACAGATTCTACAAAAGAATGTATATTTACAGCAGCAAGGGAGGAGGAGACTTCATAGAAATGTGCATATATGCATATGTGCATAAACCATTTTTATTAAACAGCAGAAATGGATGTAATGTTAACATTTCAAAACACGGCACTCAGCTTTCTAGTTCATCCTAATCCTGTTCTTAACACCTGAGAAACCCTAGTTTTGCTCATATCCTTTTTAATAAGGAGGTTTCTTTTTGCAAGCTAGAAGCAAAAAGTGATGGTGGTAGTTTAGGGATACATGTCTGAGACGAAGAGGTTGAGAGCCTGTCTCTAACAATTCTTCAAAATTAGCACAATTTGAGCCCTTGAGCAGTGCCCTTAACCTCAAGCTCTTCCTGTCATTTGGCAATGTATTGCTCTGGATTAGAGTGATATACACTGTAAATGCAATGTAAAATGTGTTTGTTTATAGTGTTTCCCTCTCTTTCTAGAAATGGTTATAGCAGGTTTACTTATCTCAAAATATTTTGGGATAGAGGGATAAAAGAGTAGTTAGCTAGGTAGCATCAGCGTATAAGTTTTTTTTTGTTTGTTTTTTTGGTTTTTTTTGGGTGATAAAGCTGAGGAGGAAAATAAATAGGAAAAAACTGAAGCGTTTTAGTGTTTCTGGACACAGCCAGATTCTGACCACCAACAAAGGCAGAAAAGGCTGAAAGGTTTTCACAGGTCTGAACAAGTTTTTACTGTCTGCCTATATCTATCAGGGTGAGTAACTCCTTATAATAATCTTCTCCTAGTATTTTGCATTTTCAGAAAAACACACCATGAATACATATACAAAAATAAATATTAGACCAGAGTGCAAAAAAAATTAGAGTGGAATGGGCAATCACACCAATACAGTCAATTGCTGTGGTTCACAAACATGACCATGAGTCCTTATTCATTCAGTTCAATGTTTAATGTTGAATATAACTCTTAATTCTAGTAGTTTCACACATCTTGTTATATACTTTGCATTGTTCCTTCATTAATAATATTATGCTAGCATCCAGCTAACAGTGCACTTATTGATTAGTTTAATACTTCTATGTGTTAAGTTTCTTCTGTCTGGGAGAAAACAGTGTAGACCATGGTGAGCAACTCCAGTCCTGGAGGGCCGATGTCCTGCACAGTTTGGTGATTTTCCTGCTCAAACACAACTGGTTCAGATTGGGCAGTTTAGGCTATTACCGCTGTGTCATGCCACCTCACACTGTGATGAACCCTGTTTTACAGGTGCCCTGCTATTCCTATGGACAGAAGCTCTCCAAGTTGGCTATATTAAGAATTGCTTGCAACTATATCCTTTCATTGGCTCAACTTGCAGACCTGGACTATACACCAGACCATAGCAACATGAGCTTCAGAGAGTGTGTGGAGCAGTGCACCAGAACCCTGCAGGCAGAGGGCCGCTCCAAGAAGAGAAAGGTGAATAAATATGGGGGTGGTTGTATAGTTTCTCATAATAGGAGGCTTGTTAATAACTGCTTACAGCACTAAAGATTACCTCATGCATATCTTATGTTTTTTCACACTGTTATTGTGGTGATAGTATTGGTGACAATATGGCAAATATTAAATCCATCCATCCAAGTGAAAAAATTAATTTGTTTCAGTTAGTCCAATTCTAGTTTTATGCTTTGTACTGTAAAAAAGGTTGATTTTAAAAGCAAGGTAGGGCACAACATCACATATTAACCATACTTCAAATAAGTATATACACTTTATTATTTAATGTATGTAAAGAAGGGAAGAATCAGAAACAAGTCTCACTGTTAATTCTCAAGCATATGCTGATCACATGCTGAAATATTGATCTGCCCTTAATACTACTCTGTTAACTAATATATAATATATGATAACTACTCTGTTATCAACAGCAGCAGCTGTAAGCCCAAGGCTCTATTCACCACTGTGAATAAAATTCTTCAGCCCCCAGCACCTTCTCTTTCAGGTTCTCAGTCATGTGATTCTTTTCTTCATTATTAACTTCACTATCGAAACAAAACTGACCTGATATATAGTATTTTCTCTGTTACCCCTCCATCATCCTGCAGCGTTCTCCTTGAAACTTGCATTTAACCATTTACCAAGTTCTCCCTTACCAGCCCAGATACTGTTACTGAATTAATTAGGAAAATCAGTTCTTCCACCTGAAAATTTAGGCGTGCCATCACCCATTTCCCTGGCAGATGTCACCGAGCAACAAGGTGCTGGGGGTGGAAGATGTATGTCCTGAAATGCTGAAGGCTCTGGCCTTTTTGGGCTGTACCTTCAATGTAGCGTGGATGTCTGGGACAGTACCTCTGGAGTGGCAGACGGGGGTGGTGGTGCACATTTTTAAAAAAAGGTGTGCTTCAATTATTGGGGTATCACATAATTGGGGTATAACATAAAAATTTACACCAGGGTACTGGACAGGAGAATCCAATTGTCAAACCTCAGATTCAGGAGGAACAATGCGGATTCTGCCCTGGCAATGTAAATTGACCATTACTTCACCCTCGCACAAATACTGGAAGGGTCATGGGAGTTTGCTAAAATGTGCTTTATAGATCTGGAGCAGGCTTATGACTGTGTACCCCGTGAGGTTCTGTGGGGGGTAATATGGGAATATGTACAAGGAATGCTTCTGCTGTAAATGTTGTAAATGTTCCAATCAGTCCCTGTATAAAAGCAATGAGAGCTGTGTCCATACTCTTGGCATCAAATCAAGCCCTTTCTCAGTGGGTGTTGTACTCCGACAGAGCTGCCCTTTGTAACCAGTCCTGTTTGTGATTTCCATGGGCAGGATTTCAAGGTGCAGTCAGGGACCAGAGGGTGTCCAGTATGGGGACCTCAGGGATGCATCTTTGCTTTTTGCGGAGGATGTGGTTCTGTTGGCTTCATCAGGCTGTGACCCAGGCAGTTTGCAGCCAAGTGTGAAATGATTGGGATGAGGATCATCACCTCAAAATCTGTGGCCATGATCCTCCACTGGAAAAAGATGGCTTGTCCTCTGTGGGTGGGGAAAGAGTTACTGCATCAAATCAAAGAGTTTAAGTATCTCAGGATTTTGTGAGGGCAGAGTGAGGGCAAAACTCTCAATTTACCAGTCAATCTTTGTTTCAACCCTCATCTATGGTCACGAACTCTGGGTAGTGACCAAAATAATAAGATAAAATGAGCTTCCTCTGCAGGGTGGCTGGGCACATCCTTAGAGATAGGGTGAGGAGTTCAGACATCCAGGAGGAGCTCAGAGTAGAGCTACTCTGCATTGAAAGGGGCCAGTTGAGGTGGTTCGGGCATTTGGTTAGAATGACCAACAAGGAAAAGGCCACGGGGCAGACCAAGGACACGCTGGGAAGATTATATATCTTGGCTGGCCTAGAAGCACCTCAGGATCCCCCAGGAGGAGCTAGCTGAAGTGGCCAGCAAGGGATATCTGGGCTGACCTCCTCAGCCAGCTACTATCGCGTCTAGCGCTACTATCGGTCTGGATAAGTGGTTTTGAAAACAAAAAAGTTCTTCCACCTCTATCCTAGACCCAGCGCTTATCTCTGGCGTTATCTTCCATCAGATGAATTGTTCACTCTCCTCTGGTATTGTTCCTCTGGGCCTAAAAACTGCTACTGTTATACCTGGGGTAGTGGTTAGGGTTAGGGAGTTGGACCCAGGATCAACAGGTTGTTGGTTTGAATCCCAGACCAGTAGGTTGCCCTGAGGCTCAAGGTACCATCACCATCACTGCTGCACATGTGTATGGGTGAAAAGCAGAGGTAAAATTTTGTTGCATCTCACTGTGTGCTGTGCTATGTTTCACAATGACAAAAAATAGTCACTTTGACCTGTTCTGAGGCATAACACTTTGGATCCCAGCAATCTGAACAACAGATCTATTTCTAACTTACATTTTAGTTCTAAGCTTCTTATATGACAATGAACTTATATGACAATTTATATGAGCAATTTCAGTCAGGTTTCTGTCCATTCCAGCTCTAAGACTGCCTTTATAAATGTCACTAATGACCTTTTACTCAATGCCAACTGTTTTTTTGTCATTGGGCTATCTAGCCTGTACTGTCATGGTTCACATCTTATCTCACTGATAGACAACAATTCATCTTCATCCGTAATAATGAATTAATATAAAAAACAATAGATTGCTCTCATTAAACAAGGTGTCCCTGTTCATGGTCCTCTATTATTCATAATTTATATTCTTCCTCTTATATTCATATTCTCAGAAAGCATGGTCTTGGTTTTCATTGCTGTGCTGATGATTCCCACACCTCCACTACAGCCACCCTACCTCATTCCTTTACAGCTTGTTTTCAAAACTTAAAACTGTTGCTCACCTCAAACATTCTTAAGCTTAGTGCAGACAATGATGTTTAGTAAATAGCTCTAAGATTCTCATCTCTAAACTCCCAAGTTTCAGTTTAACCATTGACAATGTTCTTGTTACACCCTCAACCACGACTCTCACATCAGAAATGCAGAAATACTAATTCATGCTTTTATTTCTTACATGTTTTTATTAATTATTTATCTGTCTTGATTACTGTAGTGCTCAATGTTTTTGCTCTCTCATCTAGGACATTAACCAGGCTTCAGTATGTACAGAACTCATGTAGCTCAACAGCAGCTCATGTTCTCACCATTTCCAAAAAGTCTGAACATATCAATCCCATTCTCCACAAACTTCACTGGCTGCCCATATCATATCGTATTAAACATAAGCTGCTTCTCATCCATTTAAAGCTCTTTATGGATCTGCCTCTCCATACCTCACTGAATCACTCCATTCATAAACTCCCACCCGTTCACTGCGCTCCTCTGTTACTGGTTTAATCACCATTCCCAAATTCAGGTTAGTTAAAATGGGTAGTAGATCATTTAGTGTTGCTGCCCCCAATCTCAATCTCCAAAAACATTTGTCTAATGTTCAGTCTGTCTCTCTGCAAACCTTAAATACTTATCTGTTCAGTCTATGCTATTCCATTCCCCATTCTTGATTTCTTCTTCTACATTGTCTCTCCTGCTTGGCTCTCACAATGCTGTGTGTTTTGTCACTGCCTTTGTTTTTATTTGTTAGCTGTTTTGATTTATGTTGTTTTATTTTTGGTATGTAAAGTGACCTTGGGCTTGAGAAAGGTGCTATATAAATAAAACATAATAATAAGAAGAAGATGAATAATAATAAGAAGAATAAGAATGCCATTTGGACACTGAGTTAAAAGCACTTATATAATCCTCTGACTGTTAGAAAATGTCTTCTTCAATCATAAAACATTAAAAACACTGAAAGGCAAAGTTAATAAAACTGATTATGTGTTATGATAACCTGTTTGCAATATATTAAGCAGCAAGTGAATAGTCAGTTCTTGAAGTTAATGTGTTGGAATCGGGAAATCTTTGCAACTTTTATTAAGTCCAAGTTGTAATGCCTAGATGACTGAATAGAGCATCATCAGAACATTAGGTTTTGTTGAGAGTTCCCAGTATGCAGAGATTAGTACTTCGGCATAATAACCAGTGAACTGGGCACACGTTCATGAGGGCTCAAGGCTTACAGTTGCCCAAGGTTCTGTGATGTGCATAGGAAGTGAAGTACAACTAGCATGTCTGGTTTGATCCCACAAGAATGCTAATTATCACAAATTATAACTGTTTGGAAAGTTATCAAACCCAAAGTGCACAGTAACTTCCTGCATATGGGGCTGCATAGCTGCAGACCAGAGTACCCATGCTGATTACTTTCCATCACCAAAAGCACCTTCAGTAAGCAAGTGAACATTATAACTTATCTATGGAACAATGTAAAGTGGCCTGTACTGATGGATATTTTACAAAGAGGGTAGATGGATGAAAGCAAGTTGATGGAGGCAGCATTCTGGGCATTGTTTTGCTGAAAAAACCTTTGGTGCATACATATTATCATATTACCATATATGAAGTGCCATATTACTTTGGCACTTCAAGGTCTCTATTCTGTCAAACATTTGAGAGTCACCCAGAACATACTAGACCAATTCATGGAGGCCCCACTTCATACAGCATACCTTTAGAGGTCTTGTAAAGTCCATATCTCAGTGGGTCAGCGATCCTCTTTTGACCTATAGGATGTAATACACAGTCATTTAATAGAGTTAATTATGTATATAATTGTTGTGTTATTGCTTACATAGATTAAGGATTAGGGATAATCTGAACTGATTTGTACTGAAGTAGAACTCCTTATGCTGACCCTCCCACACACACACACACTGTGAACACTGAGCTGTGAATTGGTCTTATGCAATTAACCCTTACAAAACACACTGGTTGTGAACACACACCAGGTGCAGGAGCAGTGGACTGACCCACTGCTGTATTTACATGTTTATTATTAAAATTTGTATGTAGATCATCTTATGTTGTGCTACACAATACGGGGAGAAACAGTGTGAACAAAAAAAGAGGTTCCAACATGTTAATTCCATATTATATATTTATTACAGTGTCTCCAGACATCTGTGTTTTTGCTTTTAGGTGCTTCTCTGTTTTGTGGAGATTGATTATTTTTTTGCAGTTGGTAAGTGACAGAGGTTTGTAGACAGGGTTAGTAAAAAGGCAAAATAGCTCATGATTAAGTGCTTTATTTTTCTGTTTCATGTGTGAGCTAATGTGCTTTCATTGCATAAGCACATTCAGTAGGAAACTACTGCACCTCCCCCCCCCCCCCCCCCCAACAGTCCCAGACACCAGATGTTTGCAACGCTAGATGGGAAGTCCTGCTGGCGCCACTCAGGGCAGAGGGCAGGGTAAAGGCACGCGAGCTGGAACCAGGAGAACTCACACACTGCAGGAATTGGCACATTCCCCAGTGCAATCTTGGCTTGCTCCCCAGTTCTCTCTAAGCCATCTGTTCTAAAAAAAAAAAAATAAATAATAAAAAAAAAAAAGTGGAAAAAAAACCTCACTGATCATCATTCTCTGTATACAGCACTACGAAGCAGCTGTTACGGAGGGCATGGAAAGAGGGAGGGGGGAGGACTGAAAGAAATCCTTTTGTCAGAGAGAGCCAGTGAGTCTGAGGGGAAAGTTCCTTCCAGAAGAGAAAAAATATTTTGGCAGAGGAAACCGATGAAAGGCATTCGGAGTGTTTTTATGTTGTTCTAAAGAGAATCACAGGCAAATGTTGTCATTTTAGCTTTTAAGCTCTAATACATTTAGAAAAGTAATTAGAATAATTCTAACAAATGATTAGAATAATGAATCTTGATTAATCACATTGGTTTATGTTTTTTATTGTGATTAAGCCTGTTTGCCTTATTTGCTGAAATCTGACCTTAAAGAAAAGTTATTATTTAAAAACAGTGTTTGTAAAATTTACACACTCACACATTACCTTAAACACATGGGGCCAAAGTCAGATGAAACACCCAGAACAGGTTGGCAGCCTATCACAAAATAAGACTTACCAGAATATTTTTTAACCCATTTAATGATTCAACATTAACATGAGCATAAAATGCTGTATGTAAACATTACATTTTTCTTCATTTGTGTCTAGCAGCACTAGTTACATATTCCAGGTTCACCATGACAATGGGCCTCTTGCTCATGCAGCAAGTTTATATCTTGCTTCAAGGAAACTGTAGCTTGCTTTTGTTAATTTGCTACTCATTGATTTATCTTTAGTTCTCTGCAAGCAGCTGTCCAGTGTAGAGTGTTTCCAGTGTAAACTGAAGATGTTCTCCAGTATGAATCTACCTGAGCAAAAGTACAGGAGGCAAACATCTTGAAATGGCAGACTGAGAAATGTAGCAAGACTTGGCAACATCCCTGACAAAGAAAACAGCTGTAGTACAAAAGTAAATGAGTTTCAAAAGTTTTTACCCAGGTGCACTGGGTTAAAAACCTTAGAAACTATTCATTTTCTGTACATAATGACCTTTGGTAGTTAGGAGAGACGTGGCTGAGGACTCCATCTGGTGGGCCGTATGTGTAACAGCAGGGGAATAAATTGCATGGTATCGCTCACATCCTTTGTGGCACATTGGGTAAAATAAATTGAGCATTGCATTTTGTATCAATAAAATATTATCTAATGAAATCCCATACTTGTCAAACATTTTCACGCTTTGTTAAAATATAACATTGTTTGTTATTGTTTGTTAAATTACATTGTTTCATTTCAGTGCCTTTATTCATGTTAAATGTTAACTTGCAAATGCTTATTTTTGTGTAGGAGTAAAATGAAGACAATGAAGAGAGAAGAATTTAACTCCAGTTGGATCATGACATGCCTTATTCTACACTTGTAGCTCTGTGCTGGAAATTAATTGCATTTGTTTACAATAGGATTGTTAATGACAATTTCAAGAACTAATATGATTTTCCAGTTAATGGGCATCCAGAAGTCTTGTAACACAGCAACAATATGGGCAACTTCACAGCATATAATTTTTGTAATTGTTATGACTGAAGATTAAATATTATAACACTGCTGATGTAATTTATTGTGATCTCAGTGTGCACTGTAATTTCACAAGTTATTTAGCCATGTATTACACTTACACTAATTAAAACAACTCAAGCTTTTAAGATAAGATCAGTGAAAACATGTTTCAAATGTATATAACATTTTATAACGTCTTTTTATTTGCTTCAAGAATGCTTAATCAGCTTGTAAGTGCCAATGTAGTATCACAAATGTAGAAATATTGTCAAAAGTTCCTACCCGTCACTAATATTCTGAATAAAATTGAAGCTTCTCTCGGGAAAAAAAACTTTAAGCTCTGACTGTACTTCAGCACAATACAGACATGCAAATCCTTCAATGGAATACTCAAATATTATTTCACATTAATATTAAAATATTTTTATTCTTGCAGGAGGACTTGATAGCACTTAGACAGCAAATCATATCAGACCTTTATGGTATCTGTCAACAGAAAAAAGAATGGGTTTTTATGCAATATAAAAACTGAACAGTTTTACAAAATAACTTTTTTTTCATTGTCTTCCTCATCACAGTGGTTTTGAGAAAATAGCTTGTGCTCTTGGAAATATAACAATAATTTGAAAGCATTTACATGTGACACTGTACATGATTATACCAGAAATTAAACAGTGAAATTTTAAACATGTTAACAGTAAATGCAATTCAACCCAGCTGTAAAACTTTTGCCACATCATAATGCGGACAACAACACAGACTTCCATAACCTGGAATACCCTAACTTCAAGTCCCTAACCCTAACCCTAACCCTAACATGAGTACCAATAGGGGAAATTAATATAAACTTATTTTAATTAATATAATCTTATCCAGAGTGACTTCCATGTCCTAATACAGGGACAGTCCCTCTGGAGCAACTCAGGGTTAAGGCTCTTGCTCATGGTCCCAGTGGTGGTAGTGCTGGAGGTGGGATTCGAACCTGGGACCTCTTGAGCCATAGGTCCATAGGCAAGTACCCTACCACTAGATCACCCCTACTGCTGAAATAGGGATGCTCTTGGCCAAAAAAGAAGAAGATAAGAGGAAGGCATATCCAGATTCAGGAGAAGAGAAGGGTAAGAGAGTGGAAATGAGGGTAGGAATGTTGGTAAAGGTAGAGAATTAGCTGATGTGCAAGCGACTAGATTGAAGGTTAGTGAAGCCAGGTGTGTTGGAGGTGGGTTTAAATTTAAAACAATCCGTGGTGTGGATGGGAGAAATGGAGTTGGTGTTATTCTGAAGGAAGAGAATGTCAAAAGTTTTTTGGAGGTGAAGAGAGTGTCAGGGTGATGAGTTTGAAACTGGAAGTTTAAAGGTGTGACAATGATTGTTATTAATGTTTATTCATTGTAAGTTGGTTGTGAAATCGAGGAGAAAGAAGAATTCTGCATTGAGTTGCATCAAATGATAGAGAGTGTTCCCATGGGGGAGAGAGTGTTGATTTGTGCAGACTTTAATGCACATGTTCTTAAGGGAACAGAGGTGATGAGGATGTAATGGGTAGATATGGTATCAAGGAAAAGTGCTGAAGGTGAGATGGTTGTAGATTTAGCCAAAAGATTAGAAATGGCTTTAGTCAGTCAGTCAGTCATTTTCTGCCGCTTGTCCCAAGCGGGGTTGCGGAGGGGTGCTGGAGTCCCAGCTCACACAGGGCGAAGGACGGGGGACACACCCTGGACAGGTCGCCAGCCCATCGCAGGGAGGAGCATGATGGGGATGGCACCTTGCTCAAGGGTACCTCAGGGCAACCTATCGGGAAGGGGTTTGAACCCCCGATCCTCCGGCCAACACCCTTACCACTAGGCCACCGCTGCCCTGAAATGGCTTTAGTGAATACTTATTTTTAGGAGAGGGAGGCGCACAGGGTAAAATAGAAGAATGGAGGAAGATGCACACAGCTGGCATATATCCAGGGTAGTGGTAGTCTAGTGGTAGGGTACTTGCCAACGGACCTATGTCTCAGGAGGTCCCAGGTTTGAATCCCAGCTCTAGCACTACCATCACTTTTGTCCCTGAGCAAGACCCCTATCAAGACATTGAAGTCTGCTAAATGCTGCAAATGTAAATGTAAATATATCCTATATCTGAAGGACTGCAAAGTAGTGAGAGGGGAGAACATAGCTAGACAGCACTGGATGGTTATCTGTAGGATGACTTTGGAGGAATAAGAGGAAGAAAGGATGAAGAATGGAAAAGCTGTTGGTCCAGATAATATACAGTACTGTGCAAAAATTTTAGGCAGGTGTGAAAAAATGCTGTAAACAAAGAATGCTTTTAAAAATGGAAGAGTTAATCATTTATTTTCATCAATCAACAAAATGCAGTGAATGATCAAAAGAGAAATCTAAATCAAATCAATATTTGGTGTGACCACCCTTTGCCTTCAAAACAGCATCAATTCTTCTAGGTACACTTGCACACAGTTTTTGAAGGAACTCAGCTGGTAGGTTGTTCCAAACATGACTGTGTTTCAACCTACGTGACATTGATGATAATTCGCACCTGTTTGGTAAAATTGGTTGATCATACACCTGACTATAATCCTACAAAATCCCTGATTTTGTGCAAGTGTACCTAAAAGAACTGATGCTGGTTTGAAGGCAAAAGGCAGTAACACCAAATATTGATTTGATTTAGATTTTTCTTTTGTTCGCTCACTTTGCATTTTGTAAATTAATAAAAATAAACAATCATTATTTATATTTCTGAAAGCATTCTTTGTTTACAGCATTTTATCACAGATGCCTAAAGCTTTTGCACAGTACTGTACCAGTGGAAGCATGGTGGTCTTTAGGAGAGATAGCAGTAGAGTTTCTAACGGTTTCTAACGATTGTTTAACACAGATTGTTTGAGAATGCCTGAGGAGTAGTGGAGAAGTTAACTAGTACTGGTTTTCAAGAAAAAGGGTGATGCACAAACTGTAGCAACTATAGAGGGATAAAACTAACACTGACACTGATAAAACACTGTCTTAAATACAATGTCATGCTCACAAAGTATCATTCATTTTTTTCATACAATAAAAAATGGGTTTATGAACATGACTCCTAAAAAAATTAAGGTTTGTTTCTCTTATTTTCTTTTTTAATGGTCAGATTAAAAAACTAAGAATTAAAAAAATGGGGCCAGGCTTCCATGCATCCATCATCTGAGCTGCCTTATCATAACCAGGTTTTAGAGAAGCGTTAGAAGATTCTGTGTTCAGCATGAAATTAAGCAAAAAAAAAAAAAAAGTCAGACACAGAGCAGCTGAGGGCTGTAAGTGGAACAATATTTAGTTTGTTTTCCTATTTATTGTCCTTTCTCACTGTAAATGCCTGTTAAAAAAGTCACTACCTGGATTTAACAAGGCAAATAGGTAAGAGCCTCCCATTGGATAATTACTGCATGTATGATTGTTTCAGCTGGCAGCAAGTTATTTTACCATAACTGATGCACTGAGTAGCTACTCATTACTTAAACAACCAAGACACATCCTGTGGTCATGGAAAAGATGCTATTCTGCTTCAGAAGTGTCAAATTATTGGTATGTATCAAGCAAAGGGAGACGGTCATATGGTCTGATGAGTCAGGGTAAGAAGAGATGCGCATGAAATGAGGCAGCCATCATGCCTAATGCCTACAGTACAGTGGCAGTGTTGACTGGCTTCAATGGTTGTGCTTGCAGTACAATGTTGTGTTGTGAAATTCTTTTTCTTCAGAATAATAATAACAATAACAATAATATTAGTGATGCACATCAGCTTTAAAAATAAAGTAGATTATTTTAAAACAACTAGAATATGAAAACCTATTTGGTTTAACAAAACTGGCTACAAGAAGTATGGTAATTCTTTTTTGTATTTATGTAAGCTTATTTCTAAAGAAAGAAAAAAAGAGACATGAATCTCAAGAGAAAGTCAGCAAGGGCAGTGGTGGTCTAGTGGTTAGGGAGTTGGCCCCAGGATCATGGGTCCCAGACCAGTAGGTTGCTCTGAGGTACCATTTAGCAAGGTACCGTCCCCGTCACTACTCTCGGGTGCTTTCAATAGCTGCTTCCTGCTGTGCGCGTGTGTGTATGGGCAAAATGCAGAGGTCTAATTTTGTTGTGGCTCACTAGGCGTTGTGCTGTGTTTCACAGTGATGAGAATAGTCACTTTTACTTTGAAGTCATCCCTGAGCACATAAGTTCTGCAACAACTTTCATGGCTACCAGGTTTTCCATGTCTATGCCCCACCCTATCCCTGCTGCTGCTCATCTGTCATTAATATATGTTTGATTGACATGATTGATACGATTGATACAATTGATATGACCCTGAATTTAGCTCCTTGCCAATGCACAACACCAAATACTTTTTACAACTGTCCTTAAAATGCAGTTTTACAGAATCCAGGTCTGAGCTTCTGTTGAGCAACCCACTAACACCAGAGGCAAAGAAAAACTCCCTAAGCTAAGAACCCTAAGAACTGAGACTCAGAAGGTGAACCAATACTCCTATGATTGATAGCGTATAACAAAAAAGAAAGAAGGATATTGCTTAAAAGATGTCTAATATTAAGTGAAGCAGACTCGACAGATTTGTCCACTAATGGCCAGTATTGTCTGTGGGTAGTGAGGTCTGACAGAGTCTGTAGTTAAAAATTCATTTTTTGAACCAAACAGCAGCAGCTACATAAGATGTTATGGAAGATGTCCACCATGCAGGTGTAAAACTTTGGCAGATCAAACTATTGCAGCCAAGCTAAAAAGTTCAGAGCTGAGGATTTTACAGACTCAAGAAAACCTTCCACAACTCCATTGCCAAGATCCTAGTTTACTTTAATTCTGCTTGTGGTTTGTAATTGTTTTGCTTGTTTTTTGTTTATTTACATAAATACAAATATATAGCTGACCTTTACATTGAAATATTTCATAATTAACAGAACTATAGACATGGTGCAAAATTACATAAATAAAAAAAAAATCAGTAACCAGCAGGGGGCCAAGTGGTTACAGACTAGGCCCCAAGAATGGAACGTAATGGGTCTGAATCCCAGACCAGTAAGTTACCCCAAGGAACCCTTTAGCAAGGTACCTTCCTCCACACTGCTCTCTCAGTGCTGAATGTATGGCTGCCACTACACTGTACGTAATGGAACTGCATTACATTTACGGCATTTAGCAGACACTCTTATCCAGAGACTTCCACGTTCTAATTACAGGGTCCCCTGGAGCAATTCAGGGTTAAGAGCAGCAAACTTCGCGGCCTTGGACACAACGTTTTCTTGATAAAAGTTCCACATTTTACGTAATTGTTACTATGGCGTCCTCTTTTGTGCTGTGTTTGTCGTGCGGCATGTACAGCGTAGACTGTCCGTCCAACTATGTAGATTCTTATACATGTAGGAAATGTGTAACTGTAACGCAGTTGGAGGACAGGATTCGTGTTCTGGAGGGGCACATTAGTACTTTATCACAGTGTAGTCAGACCGAGGGACGTGTTGTTCCGGCTCAGTCGGAGCCGCTGGCCGAGTTAGACTCAGCTGTAGACCCTCCGGGCCCAGCCATAGCCGGTTTGGAGCCAGCACCAGCGGCATGTCCAAAGGAACGCTGGGTGACTGCCAAACGGGGGTCCAGGAGCTCAAAGAATGGCCCTCCTGCACACCAGTCATCAATTCGGCTGACGAACAGGTACTCTGCTCTCGGCAGCGTACCTGCTGAAGTGGAGAAGGTGCTCATAATCGGCGACTCGATTGTTAGGAATGTTAGCGTTCCTAGCCGTCCTAAACCAGCGGTTTAGGTGAAATGCCTTCCCCGGGCCAGAGTCTCTGACATCGAGGCACGATTGGACTCTTACTCCAGCAATGAAGTTCCTACCTTGGTTGTTCACGCTGGAACTAACGATATAAAGTCCCAACAATCCGAGGTTTTAAAGAGGAACTTCATCTCTATGTGTTCAAAAGCTGTAACTAAATGTCAGAACTTGGAACTTAGAAATTGGGTCTGGTCCCTTGCCAATTCTCTTTAGAGGAGATGTGACCTACAGTAGGCTGCTCTCTTTCAACCGCTGGCTAGAGACTTGGTGTGCATCTAAAAGCATAGCCTTCGTAAATAATTGGGACCTTTTTTGGAACGGCCTGGCCTTTATAAAAGGGACGGTCTTCATCCTAACTGGAGCAGATCATATATGCTCTCCCAAAATATGGCAGCAAAATTGCCACTGTGACTCTCTAGAGCACCACCCAGGTCGCAGTCCTGTGATCTTAAATCACGCGCTGGCTATTATCCCACGACCAGTACACTCTTGGCAGCAACACAGGTTCCTTATAACACGGCATCCCCTATGTCACACATTAGCTTAGAACCAGACTCCTCTCATCATTACCAGAGAATATCTATTCTTAGTACGATAAGGAAGCAGTATAGATGCCAATCTAGGGGCTCCTGCGCCGGTAACCTGCTCACAGTACCAATCATAAAAACAAATAAAACACAGCGTCCGACTAAAATCAAATGTTCACTACTAAATGTTCGCTCCTTAGGAAACAAGGCAGTGCTTATTAATGAGATGGTACTTGACACAAAGTCAGATATCTGCCTACTGACCGAAACCTGGCTTAGACCCACTGACACCATCCCCTTAGTGGAAGCCTCCCCTGATAGGTTCTCGTACCTGCATAAATCACGCTCAGAAGGACGTGGTGGTGGCCTGGCTGCAATTTTTAATGAATCATTTAAGGTTGAATCAAAAACCACTGAGTAGTTCCATATATTTGAAGTGATGCTGCTAAGCATTAGGTCTGATTTAGCGGTCCATCCATCCATCCATCCATTTTCTTCCGCTTATCCGAGGTCGGGTCGCGGGGGCAGCAGCTCCAGCAGGGATGCCCAGACTTCTCTCTCTCCGGCCACTTCTTCCAGCTCCTCCTGGCGGATCCCAAGGCGTTCCCAGGCCAGCCGAGAGACATAGTCTCTCCAGCGTGTCCTGGGTCTTCCCCGGGGTCTCTTTCCGGTGGGACGTGCCCGGAACACCTCACCAGGGAGGCGTCCAGGGGGCATCCTAATCAGATGCCCGAGCCACCTCATCTGACTCCTCTCGATGCGGAGGAGCAGCGGCTCTACTTTGAGCCCCTCCCGGATGGCTGAGCTTCTCACCCTATCTCTAAGGGAGAGTCCAGATACCCTGCGGAGGAAACTCATTTCGGCCGCTTGTATTCGCGATCTCGTTCTTTCAGTCACTACCCACAGCTCGTGACCATAGGTGAGGGTGGGAACGTAGATCGACTGAGAGCTTTGCCTTCTGGCTCAGCTCCTTCTTCACCATGACGGACCGATGTAGAGCCCGCATCACTGCAGAAGCTGCCCCGATCCGCCTGTCGATCTCCTGCTCCATTTTACCCTCACTCGTGAACAAGATTCCGAGATACTTTAACTCCTCCACTTGGGGCAAGGTCTCACTCCCAATCCTGAGAGGGCATTCCACCCTTTTCCGACTGAGGACCATGGCCTCAGATTTAGAGGTGCTGATTCTCATCCCAGCCGCTTCACACTCAGCTGCGAACCGATCCAGAGAGTGCTGAAGGTCACGGCATGATGAGGCCAACAGGACAACGTCATCTGCAAAAAGCAGAGACCCAATCCTGAGCCCACCAAACCGGACCCCCTCAACGCCCTGGCTGCGCCTAGAAATCCTGTCCATAAAAGTTATGAACAGGATCTGTGACAAAGGGCAGCCCTGGCGGAGTCCAACCCTCACCGGGAACAGGTCCAACTTACTGCCGGCAATGCGAACCAAGCTCTGACACCGGTTGTACAGGGACCGGACAGCCCTTAACAGGGAATCCGATACCCCATACTCCCGGAGTACCCCCCACAGGAGCCCCCGAGGGACACGGTCGAATGCCTTCTCCAAGTCCACAAAGCACATGTAAACTGGTTGGGCAAACTCCCATGCACCCTCCAGGACCCTGCTAAGGGTGTAGAGCTGGTCCACTGTTCCGCGACCTGGACGAAAACCACATTGCTCCTCCTGGATCTGAGGTTTGACTATCCGACGGACCCTCCTTTCCAGGACCCCTGAATAGACTTTCCCCGGGAGGCTGAGAAGTGTGATCCCTCGATAATTGGAACACACCCTCCGGTCCCCTTTCTTAAAGAAGGGGACCACCACCCCGGTTTGCCAATCCAGAGGCACCGTCCCCAATGTCCATGCGATGTTGCAGAGGCGTGTCAGCCATGACAGTCCTACAACATCCAGAGCCTTGAGGAACTCTGGGCGGATCTCATCCACTCCCGGAGCCCTGCCACCAAGGAGCTTTTTGACCACGTTGGCAACCTCAACCCCAGAGATGGAAGAGTCCACCTCTATGTCCCCAGGCTCTGCTTCCTCCTTGGAAGGCATGTTGGTGGAATTAAGGAGGTCTTCAAAGTACTCCCCCCACCGACCCACAACGTCCCGAGTCGAGGTCAGCAGCGTACCATCCCCACTATACACTGTGTTGACCGTGCACTGCTTTCCCCTCCTGAGACGCCGGATGGTGGACCAGAATTTCCTCGAAGCCGTCTGGAAGTCCTTCTCCATGGCCTCTCCAAACTCCTCCCATGCCCGAGTTTTTGCCTCAGCAACCACCAGAGCCGCATTCCACTTGGCCTGTCGGTACCTATCAGCTGCCTCCGGAGCCCCACTGGCCAAAAAGGCCCGGTAGGACTCCTTCTTCAGCTTGATGGCATCCCTCACCGCTGGTGTCCACCAATGGGTTCTAGGGTTGCCACCGCGACAGGCACCGACCACCTCCCGGCCACAGCTCCGGTCAGCCGCCTTGACAATGGAGGCGCGGAACATAGTCCATTCAGACTCAATGTCCCCCACCTCCCCCGGGACATGGTTAAAGCTTTGACGGAGGTGGGAGTTGAAGCTTGTCCTGACAGGGGACTCTGCCAGACGTTCCCAGCAGACCCTCACGATGCGTTTGGGCCTACCAGGTCTGACCGGCATCCTCCCCCACCAACGAAGCCACCTCACCACCAGGTGATGGTCGGTTGACAGCTCCGCCCCTCTCTTTACCCGAGTGTCCAAGACATGGGGCCGCAAGTCCGATGACACGACCACAAAGTCGATCATTGAACTGCGGCCTAGGGTGTCCTGGTGCCAGGTGCACATGTGGACATCCTTATGCCTGAACATGGTGTTCATTATGGACAATCCGTGACGAGCACAAAAGTCCAATAACAAAACACCGCTCTGGTTCAGATCGGGGGGGCCATTCCTCCCAATTACGCCCTTCCAGGTGTCACTGTCATTACCCACGTGAGCATTGAAGTCCCCCAGCAGAACGATGGAGTCACCAGGAGGGACGCTCTCTAGCGCCCCCTCCAGAGACCCCAGAAAGGGTGGGTAGTCCAGAATGCTGTTTGGCGCATAAGTGCAGACAACACTAAGGTCCCGTCCCCCGACCCGAAGGCGGAGGGCCGCCACCCTCTCATCTACCGGGGTAAACCCCAATGTACTGGCCCCAAGCCGTGGGGCGATAAGTATGCCCACACCTGCTCGGCGCCTCTCACCGGTGGCAATTCCAGAGTGGAAAAGAGTCCAGCCCCTCTCAAGGAGACTGGTTCCAGAGTCCAAGCTGTGCATCGAGGTGAGTCCAACTATATCTAGCTGGAACTGCTCAACCTCTTGCACTAGCTCAGGCTCCTTCCCCACCAGAGAGGTGACGTTCCACGTCCCTAGAGCCAGCTTCTGCAGCCGAGGATCGGACCACCAAGGCCACCGTTTTCGGCCACCGCCCAGCTCACAACGCACCCGACCTCTTTGGCCCCTCCCACAGGTGGTGAGCCCATGGGAAGGGGGACCCACGTTGCCTCTTCGGGCTGAGCCCGGCCAGGCCCCATGGGTGAAGGCCCGATCACCAGGCGCTCGCCAGCGGGCCCCACCTCCAGGCCTTGCGCCTCCGTTAACCGGTCCATATTCTATTAATTTATAGACCTCCAGGACCATATGCTGCCTTTATTAATGAATTTGGCAATCTGCTCTCTGATTTCGCTGTTAGGTTTACTAGATTTGTGATGTTAGGCGACTTTAACATACATATTGATACAGAGATGCAGGAACCAAAAGCTTCCTATCGCTCCTCGACTCTCAGTTGCACCCAGCATGTATCAGGACCTACTCATGTGCAAGGACACACGCTAGACCTAATTATCTCGTATGGACTTGACATTGATACTGTACTGGTCCATTCCTTAAATAAATTTTGTTCTGACCATTCTTTAATCACGTTTGAGATTACTATGTCTCCACCGTACCTCAGTGAAAGGACTAGTACAACACAACACTTAAATAGGGCTAAGTGTATTCAGTTTATGGAGGCCGTAACGGAGATAGACTTCACTGGTAACAAAACTGTTAATGACATCACCGAAATGTACAATATAGTAGTTGGGCAGATCCTTGATCAAGTAGCCCCAATTAAGACTTAGAACTATCTAACAATTAAGGTTAGAACTATCAGGTACTCTCCCTGGTTCAATGATTACACACGGGCTGCTAAGTGGGAGTGCCGTAAGCTAGAGTGCAGGTGGAAGACAGCAGGTCTCCAAGCCTCTCAGATTCTATGGTTCGCTAAATTAAAACAATATAAGAAAGCTTTATATAGTGCTCGCACTGAGTACTATTCAACACTTATTGAAAACAACATGCATAACCCCCGCTATTTATTTCAGACACTAGCTCAGCTAACAGACAAAACTGATAGAAGGCCAGCGTGTAGTATTAATAACGATAGGTTTCTTAAGTTTTTTAATGAAAAATTAACAACATTAGGCTCCAAATGTGCCCTATTAGCCCTCAAATTAATCCACTACCAGAGCAGTGCTCACAATATTTTAGTGATTGTAATCTCATTGATGCCTCTGAGCTAATTTCGGTTATAACCAAGGCAAAGTCCACAACCTGTCGGTTAGATCCCATTCCAACCAAGCTCCTGAAGGAATCCTTAGGAGTACTATCAACACCTATACATGACATCATGAATGCATCCTTGACCTCAGGTGTAGTCCCCAATCAGTTTAAAACAGCAGTGGTTAGACCACAGCTTAAAAAACCTAACTTGGACCCTCGCTCACCAAGTAATTATAGACCTATCTCTAATGTCCCGTTTCTCTCTAAGATTCTAGAAAAATTAGTTGCGAGACAACTGCAGTCATATTTAGACATGCATAATCTCTTAGATAAATTCCAATCAGGCTTCCGGCACGGCCATAGCACAGAAACTGCTCTAACTAGAGTGGTAAATAATATAATGGTTTCAAGTGATGCAGGAAACAGTACTGTTCTTGTTCTGTGAGATCTTAGTGCTGCGTTTGACACGGTGGATCACTCCATTTTAGTAAATAGGCTTCACTCCACTGTCGGCATTAGCGGAACAGCCCTTAAATGGTTCAAATCCTATCTCACAAACCGTTATTGCTTCATCCAAATGGATGATTATGGCACCCCCTCACCTATGTCCCACAAGGGTCGGTGTTGGGCCCGGTGCTCTTCTCCCTCTACATGCTCCCACTAAGCACTATTATATGGAAGCATAATGTTAGTTACCACTCCTACGCTGATGACACTCAGCTATACTTATCTGTTAAATCATGTGATAAAGCATCAACCGGCACTTAAATTAGTTGCCTCAATGATATTAGGGATTGGATGAATAACAACTTCCTCTCACTAAACTCAGAAAAACTGAGCTGCTTTTGTTTTGTAGTAGTGATGTAGATAGGGCCAACTTCATTTCGCATATCAGGGATGCAGGGTTGAAGTTTTCAGTTAGTACTCTGGCACGTAACCTTGGTGTTATTTTTTATTCAAATCTTTCATTTAATCCCCATGTTAATGCAATTGCGAAGATATGCTTCCTGCAACTTCGGCGTTTTCTGTCAATGGAAGACACGGTGAAAGTAGTACATGCATTTGTATACAGTAGATTAGATTACTGTAATGCCCTACTTTCTGGAAGCTCTCAGGGCACATTAAGCACCCTACATTCAGTGGACATTCAGAACACAGCCGCTAGGATTGTTAGCAGGAGCAGGAAGTACGACCACATAACTCCCATACTCTCCTCGCTTCACTGGCTTCCTGTTAGGTACAGGGCTGACTTCAAGGTCCTCCTCTTAACCTACAAGGCACTTAAAGGTCTTGCCCCAATATATCTAACCGAACTGCTTAATACCTATACACCTACTCGCCCACTTAGATCCTAGAATAAAGATCTCCTAATTGTCCCTCGCATAAATAAATGTATAGGAGCAGGAGCCTTCAGTTACAGGGCCCCTAGATTGTGGAATAGCTTGCCTGCTTACGTACGGGATGCCGAATCAGTCTCAGTCTTTAAATCACGGCTGAAGACTTACTTTTTTAGTTTAGCTTACCCGCACCAATCACCATATTGCACCATTACTAATGTCGCTGGTGCTGCTGTACATGCCATTGCTCTGTATTGTTTCATTTCTGTGTCTGTCACTACTGGATCCTGCTCATTACTGATCATCCCCATTCCATTTCTTTCCCCACATGTCCAGGGGGGCCCGCTGTGGTCATCACCTGAGTCCAAGACAAAACTGGTTTGTGCTGTCATCCGATGCGCCAAGGGATCCTGGTGGCTCATTGGTACCTGGGGCCGCAACCGACTTGCTGAGCCTGGGAAGCAGCTTGGGACTCTGTATTGATCCTGGAGTTAAAACCAAACTAACTTTGTACTGCTAGTATACCCAAGGGGGTTGGGTAGCCAGTCACATTCACATTTCACATTTACGGCATTTAGCAGACGCTCTTATGCAGAGTGACTTACATTTCCTAATTACAGGGACAGTCCCCGTGGAGCAACTCAGGGTTAAGGGTCTTGCTCAGGAACCCAGTGGTGGTAGTGCTAGAGGTGGGATTCAAACCGGGGACCTCTTGACCCAGAGGTCCGTAGGCAAGTACCCTACCACTAGACCACCGCCACCCACAGTCGACCGTGGACCCTCAGAGGTTTTTATTCTCCACACAGTGGAGTTTTTGGTTCCTCTCCTCCGTAGTCGTCTGGCTTTAACTTCTATTACTGTAACCTGTCTACCATCTACCACCTATGTAAAGTGCCTTGGGGCAACTCTGTTGTAAAAGGCACTATAAAAGAATAAATTGAATTGAAATGAATTAAGGGTCTTGCTCATGGACCCAGTGGTGGTAGTGCCAGAGGTGGGATTTGAACCTGGGACCTCTTGAGTCATAGGTCCATAGGCAAGGATCCTACCACTAGACCACCGCCACCACTTTTTCTTTCCCATTGAAAATGGTGGTCTGCTTAATAATGTGGAACATCCTTCTTCAGTAGTTTTTCCTTTAATTGGGCATCCTTGCACAGGGGCCATGCTAATCTTCTCTGTATCATTCCAATTTTAGTACATGGGCTGCTGTAGGGTGGTGGTGGTCTAGTGGTAGAGTACTTGCCTATGGACCTCTGGATCAAGAGGTCCCCGGTTCAAATCCCACCTCTAGCACTACTACCACCACTGGGTCCCTGAGCAAGACCCTTAACCCTGAGTTGCTCCAGGGGGACTGTCCCTGTAATTAGGACATGGAAGTCGCTCTGGATAAGAGCGTCTGCTAAATGCCGTAAATGTAGGAACTGCAGAGAAAGCATTTTGTTGTGGTGAACTTTGTGCTGTTTTCATGACACATTCATATTTCACATTTAAATTCCATTTTAAAGAAAGATGGTATTTTTCTGACAGGGATGATACTCATTTTTAAACCATTACAGCACTTTATCTATTTATCTATGACATAATTAATTTTGAAGTTATGCAAGTAGTTTCCCTCAATGATTTGGAATGTTTTTCCGATGGGATTCTTAAGGCTGAAATGATGTAAGGTGCTGATGAATAGAATAATTTTAAAAAGTAGCAAAACTGTTATTTTAAAGGTTCTCACTTTAATTATGCTATGAGGTACACAGTATGCCTAAAAACAATATATTTGAACATAAAAAACAATAATATATTTGCACACACCAGACATAGTATACTTGTAAACTTCATTCAAATTTCTGGTTTATTTAAAATCACCCAAATACAACAAATGGTCAATCATGTATAGATAAAAGGTAAATATCAATTTAATAGTTTTAGCACTATAGAACGCACTTAAATTAGTTTCTGACAAAGGAAAATCCATTTATTTTAGACTCCTTTACATATGGCACATTTTTCTTTCAACAAGTGCAAATGTCTGCAATCGTTTTACTACACAGGTGGAAAATGCAGTTTTGAAAAGTAAAACAATAATATATTCATTCAACACGGCAAACATCTAATATGCAGAACCTAGCCCTACAAGTGGGACATGGTACTGTGCTACTCAGCCACGTCTCAGGCAGAGTCTGGTCCTGACGGCTTGCAAACCATTTGCCCATGCATACGAGACACCACATAGGCCGGCAGTAGCACTGCTGGCACTCGCCATCACCAATGTCTTGACAAAGCTGCATAAGTTTAATATTGGCTCTCACCTGCATGCATCCAATACAGAGCTCTAGTTCCTGTGTCCAGAAGCAGAAAATAAATTATGTTTAACATATGCCATTTATTGTTAACAATGATGCTTGCAAATGCCATCTATCATGAACAATAAAATACACAATAAGAACCACCCCACACACACACACACACAATTACCATGTCAATCACATCACAAACAGATACACAAGTAATTATGTAGGCAAGCTCCACCAACAAAAAGATCAATTGACAAGTAAAGCATTTAATATTCTATAAAGTGAAAAAAAGACCCAAGGTTAACTTCTTACCAATAAATCACATTGACCAAAAGTCTAACATGTCTAATTAGTCAACCATCAAGAGAGGACAGATGTGCAGGGCAAAAATGGTTTGAAGTCAAATTATGTATAAATAATCTAAGGTTTAAATGAGAAGTATGATTTTTGAAAGGAAAACATTCCAGCAAAAGAACCATTTTCCATCTGTCAAACATGTATGTCATAATGGTAATAAGAGTGGTAAAAAGAAGGAAGAACAACAACAAAAAAAAAACCCCACAAAAACAACAGTTTGTGACACCTTCACAGGGCAGATGTGGGAGTATCACAATCCACTGTTCAAAGAAGACCTTGAGAGCAGAAATATAGAGGTCATACCACCAATTGCAAACCACTCATCAGTGATAAGAATCACAGCAGTAAGTACAAAGAAGAGCCACAAAGTTTCTTTGTTAATGATATAACTCATATACACCACGTTCCAAATTATTATGCAAACTGTATTTAAGTGTCAAAGATTAAATATTTTGTTTTTCAATTAAACTCATGGATGGTATTGTGTCTCGGGGCTCTTTGGATCACTGAAATCAATCTTGGACACCTGTGATATTTAGCTTTCCAGGTGAGCCCAATTAAAGGAAAAACTACTGAAGAAGGATGTTCCACATTATTAAGCAGACCACCATTTTCAATGGGAAAGAAAAAGTGGTGGCGGTGGTCTAGTGGGAGGGTTCTTGCCTATGGACCTATGCCTCAAAGGGTCCCAGGTTCAAATCCCACCTCTGGCACTACCACTGGGTCCCTTAGCAAGACCCTTAACCCCAAGTTGCTCCAGGACTGTCACTGTAATTAGATAAGAGTGTCTGCTAAATGCCGCAAATGTAAAGGTAAATGTAAAAAGGATAAGCGTGTAATAGTTGAATGCCTTGGACAAAGTATCAAAACCATAGACATTTCATGAAAACTTAATCGTACTGTTAAGAGATTTGAGTCAGGTTTGTGCAGATAAAGGCACAATGAGGAAAGGTTTCTGCCAGACAAATACAGATACAGACAATGGATTAAGAGAACAGCTGCTAAAATGCCAAAGCAGCAAACAGGTATTTGAAGCTGCTAGAGTCCTGCGAACGTCAAGGTGTAGGATCCTCCAGAGGCTTGCAGTTATGCATAAACCTTCTAACCAATGAAAAGGCTGCAGTGGGCCCAGAACTACATGAAGACTAATTTTCAAACAGTCTGGTTCACCGATGAGTGCCGTGCAACCCTGGATGGTCCAGATGGATGGCCACCATGTCCCAACAAGGCTGTGACATCGGCAAGGAGTTGGCGGAGTCCCTTTTTGGGCCGGAATCATGGGAAGAGAGCTGGTTGGCCCCTTTAGGGTCCCTGAAGGTGTGAAAATGACCTCTGAAAAGTATGTGGAGTTTTTGACTGACCACTTTCTTCCATGGAACAAAAAGAAGAACCGTGCTTTCTGTAACAAAATCATCTTCATGCATGACAATGCACCATCTCATGCTGCAAGGAATACCTTTGCATCATTGGCTGCTATCAGCATAAAAGGAGAGATGGGCCCCCATCCTCCCCTGACTTCAGTCCTATTGAGAACCTTTGAAGCATCCTCAAGCCAAAGATCTATGAGGGTGGGAGGCAGTTCACATCCAAACAGCAGGTCTGGGAGGCTATTCTGACACCCTACAAAGAAATTCAAGCAGAAACTCTCCAAAAACTCCCAAGTTCAATGGATGCAAGAATTGTGAAGCTGCTATAAAATAAGGGGTACTATGTTAATATGTACCTTGACCTGTTAAGATCTTGTTTTTGTTTGAAATTGCTTTTGATTTCAGTACATTTGAAATGCTACAAATTCAACCAAAGGCTATTTTCAGTCCTATGCAACCTATAAAATGTTTGAAACTCTGTTGTGTGTAATAATTTGGAACAGTGCATTGTAAGTTTTTTATTTTTGAAAAACATACTGTTATCATTGGGAGGTTTGTAGTTTGTTTGAATTATACCCTAATAGTTGATGACTCGAAAATTATGCTGGCAGTCGCTTTAGGAAAATCAGAGAGAAATATAATTTGCATAATAATTTGGAACACTGTGTACTCAAAGGATACTTCTATGCTTAGAGAAACATTGTCTTTGAAACTGTTACAATCCATAAAAACAAACTCACCTGTCCACTTGTGTATCTATAAACCTGATTCATCTCCACTTGACACTTAAAGGTCTCCAAGAAGAGGTCACTCAAAGTCAAGTGCACAACCACATCAGCAGCATTTCTGATAGGAGAATGCAATTTCTCACGTAACTCTGTATACTCTGTTGAATTTAACCTAAAGGAAACGACACAATTAGTTCGCTATAAGGTACATTAACCTTTTAAATGAGACAGGAAATAATGCTGAACTCTAACTGAAATTGTGTACCTTATGTCAAAAGATTTGATCTTTGGATTGATGCTGGCAACAGTAAGAGTAAGAATCTGAATTGGAGTATTTGAATCAGGAGACAGGTCATGTTGCCTTGAGTCTATGACCGTTAGGTGTGCATCCTGCTGCAGTGTGACATGCAAGTTGTAAACTGTAACTTTCATCACCCAAGTATCAGTGATTATCACTCTGACATCAGGTGGCCCTGTTGCAAATTTGTCAATTCGGCGAAATTCTGTGTTGATGGAAGATGCAACTGCCCTCCAGCTGGACTGCGGTAAGGCAAATATGCCAAGGGTTTTAGATATTGGATGATTTGCCCATTCATTTTTAGACCAATAGAACACAAGGGCAAAGGTCAATAGTTGAAAAGCCAACGACAGTCCAAAATAAAGTTGCCATCCCTGACTTGCTAGATGGATGTACATAAGATTCTCTTCTGGCGCAGCAATACACTTTCCTATGTAGTAGCCTGTAAGAGATAACATACTGATCTGAAGACATGTAAAACATAATTAAAAGTACAATATTTGTATGATTAACAGCCAAATAAGTAAATAATTCAAAAACATATTTGCCAAAAAACGTCTTATTGCTTGTAATATGTAAATAATAATAAAAAAAAGAAATAAAAAAAAAATTTGTACTAAAAACACAGTCTAAGAGTTGATCTTACAAGTGAGAGGCAAGTGTAGTGATACCACAACATAATTCAGTTCTGCTGTCCTTTACCTTTGTTACCTTTGTTAAATTGTTTCAGATGCAATTTAGTCTGCTGTGAATAGACTGATTTCCAGCCTTTACCAACAGAAATTCCTGAAATCTCCTTATTTATTTTCCTGAAAAGGCCATTTTTGTTGGCCTCTTCAAGTAAATAAACAGTTTGTTTTCTTTCTGGTTTGTCCAGACACATAACATCATCCAAATTCTCACTCTCCAGAAAATAACTCTATTCACAAACGGAGTTGGACATTACAGACTTTACAACAGGACGCTAGAAGAGTAAAGTCCTTTAACTGTCTTGCTTGACTCATTAAGACATGCTTGAAATAATATGATAATTAATTACTGACATTTTCTTAAACTGTATGGAAAATATGAAGTGTGTCTAATGAGTCAACCATCAAGAGAAAACTGATGTGCATGCCAGGTTTGCAAGAAGAAACCACTAATATCCAAAATAGATCATTTCTGCCCATCTATAGTTTGATACAGATCATAAGGTCAAGGCAGAAAGCTATTACAAAACGTCAAATTATGTATAAAAAAAATAAAATCTTTGGTTCAACTGGGAAGCATTTTTTTTTTTTAAAGAAAATATTGCATTCCAGCTAAAGAATCTTATCCCGTCTGTCAAACATTGATGGAAGTATAGTATAAGTATAAAGTGAGATTGTTCAAAACTACGGGTGGCTGCAAATGGACAGTAAGATGGGCTGCTTTAAGAATACACTGGCTACATGTAAGAAGGGTATTTCCTATGGGGACTCAAATCATTTATGGTCTGCAACATTATGCTGCCTATGTTCTAAGAATCTGTGGTGGCCAGTGCCATCTTCTATGCTTTGGCCTGGTGGGAAGGTAGCATAAAGGTTAGAACACAACAAATAATCATATCAAATGTGATGATGACCAATAACCTATAAAAATAAATATTAAATTAGATTAAATGAAAGATAATTCTGTGCTTTCCAATACAATCTCAGCTCAGCTCAATACAAGCTCAGAAATACTGTGCTGCAGTTATGGGTCATGGCTATGAAGAACACATTACCCTTTGGTAAGGGTAAATCTTTAGTCATCAGATCTTATGACCATTTTCCATTGCTCTATAATCCAAAATTTATACTCCCTAGCAAATGGATGCCTTTCTTTCAGAATAGCCTCACTAATAAGGGATTTTCTTAAAGTTTCACAAATGGTTGGTCCCAAAACTTTGTGTTCTCTTCACATTTTTTACTTTCACTAAACATAGGAGTGACTTCAGATCTTGATTTTTCACTTCACCAAATATTGAAATGATGAAGTCACTGAAGACTTTTTCCAAACCACTTTAATAATGCATGGGACCATTCCCCAATTTTTGCTGTTTCTTTTTTTGCCTGATGCAAGTAAATAATGTAAACCTTCTGAAAAACCTCTTTTCCACGACAACGCTTCTCTGACTTTGTCCCCAAATCTCCGACCTGAGCTGTCCCTCTAATAAACGTGTTCTTAATTTTGTCCATCCTTGACCACATTAAGTGTACAGGTCATGTTGAAAGGTAGCAATAACATGGTCAGGAATGTTAGAACTAGAGGAGTTGCCCTTTGTCATAAATAAGGAGCAGAGCGGCTACATATTCTTTGCTTTTTAGCAAGAATAAACCTTTTCTTTGCTTGCTTCAATCAGGTCTTGGTCCCAGCTATGCAAGTCTTGAATCCTCAGGAGTTCTTTGACTCATGGGAAAGGCCTTCAAGCTCATAATGCAGTTATTTGAATCCTGCCATATACACAAACGAGGAAAGTGTTGATGTTTCCGATCATGAGGTTTACAGGGTTGGGCTGTCTTCCAAGAAATTGATTTGCTCAAGCCACTGAATTGACAAGTGCTCACAGAGGCCTGTAAACTGGCAACTCTCAATCTATACTGACAGTAACTATGCATGTGGTATTGTGCGAAACTTTTATTTTGTAGAAGCACTGACGCTTTCTGATAAACAGGCCTCAGTACTTTTACAAAGCACTTTAGAAACTATTCTATTACACTTCATATGCTTACCCATCAGCTCCTTGATGCAGTAGTACTTCCTAAGCAAATGACTATTTATGAATGAATAGTATATTCATGAATATCCATGTCTTCCACAGCTTTAATTGCAGTTTTTGGTTTACAGGCAGTGATGAGCTTCACCCCAAGAGGTCGCACACTAGGATAAATACAGACCACAAAACATGATGGTGTTTTGTATGGTCCAGGTCTGGTAAGCCAAGTCTACCACAATGTAATTTTCATAGGCTGATACATGGGCAAGGCTGTATATCAAAAAGGGGCACTGATGAATACAATGGCAAAGCACTGGTTTTCTCCACATTCTCTAAAAAAAAGTTTTTCTATAAATATGCATAATACCCCACATGCATTGGAATGAGAAAATGGCACACTTAAATACAATTGTGTGGAACTATTTAATATGCGAATGCAGGTCCGACTTAAATCCAAGTCTATTTGAAATTATTTTTGGCGGGCCTGTAAGCACAGCAGTTGGTCTACCCCACGATTAGATGCAACTCTATGTGAAGATATGAAAAAATGTTACATTATTGTGTTGATCCACTCCAAAGATGGGACTGGATCAACCCATGATTTGAAACCTGGGAGACTGGATTGTGGTCAAGGATTTTTAGAGGAACCTTACTAAGCTCATCTGATGACACAAACAGTGGTCAAGTCTGAAGAAATAGCACAATGAATACATGCTAGTCCATGCAACCAAGCACCAATATCACATGAATGTGCTGGGCAGTAGAGAAATGTCTTAGGATATGTTTACAGGGTGCATGTGCTCCACAACATAACAGCTTTAACAAAAGACTCCAGATGAAAATCTAATAGGACTGGTAATGAGTTGATGTTATGGGAAGGATGTATGATATTGATAAATCAAATTGATTCATTTTAATGGATAGGGTGAGGATTATTTTGGCGCACTCTTTAAAATAGTCCTATTTCAGAATTATTCTATTTTAAAGTCAATATTTTGAGACCCAAACACCTACTTTTATCTGCTTTATTATTTTTTAAAAGGCATTAGGAATTGTGTCATTTCAGGCCAGATACTATCAAAACAGCTTTTTCACTTACTATTCTACATGTCACAAGGTCCTTACATACAGCTCTTAAAAAAAAAAAAAAGAAAAAACAATGACCGCCAGTGCTGTTAGCCTACAGGGTGCTGGTGGAAATCAGGCCATTTGCCAAAGGAGAAGAAGAGGAGGAAAGCATGTTCAGATGGATGAGGAGAGAAGGAAGTGGAGAAGAGTGGAAGTGAGGGTAGGAACTTTGAATCTTGGCAGCATGGAAGGTAAAGATGGGGAACTAGCTGATATGAGGTAGAGAAGGAAGGTTGATATTGTGTGTGCAAGAGACTAAATGGAAGGTTAGTAAGGCCAGGTGTATTGGAGGAGGGTTTAAATTTTTCTACCATGGTGTGGATAGAAGGCGGAATGGGGTAGGTGTTATCCTGAAGGAAGAGTATGTGAAGAGTGTTTGAGGTGAAGAGGGCGTCCGATAGGGTGATGAGTTTGAAGCTGGAAGTTGAAGGTGTGATAATGAATGTTGTTAGTGCTTATGCCCCACAAGCTGGATGTGAGAAGGAGAAGAAAGAAGAATTCGGGAGCAAGTTAAACAGAGTGTGTACCCAGGGGAGAGAGAGTGGTGATGAAATGACAATTAGACCCCAGTTATACAGCTGTTTCAGCTGTACCTTGCTCAAGGGTACCTCAGGGCAACCTATTGGTCTGGGATTTGAACTCATAACCTTCCAATCCTGGGGCCTAGTTCCAAACCACTAGGCTGCCACTTCCCATAGAACTGCTGCACTGCTGAAGCACTGCTGTTCTATTTAAAGTAACCAGACGGTCGTGCAGAAAGACCCAACAGCCGCTCTGGGTCCAAACTTTGGTGCCATTGTAGCTGTCATCAAACTTTTTTCACTAAATACCTACTTACATGAGAATCATAACAACTGGTGCTCAGGTCCATCATCATCATCATCATCATCAAACCCTGATGGGTTTCAGATATCAGCCAGTAATCAGTTTTCCAGATTTTCTGCAAGACACTAGATGAGCTTGACATGGCCTCATTGATGTTCCTGGCCAGCTGAGAGGACACCAAAAGAGAGGCCTGGTATGGAAAATGCAACATCACCAACCACAAATCCCTACATTGAGTTGTGAAGAAAGCTGCAAAGATCATGGTTTCTCTGACCACACCCACCCCTTCCACATGCTCTTCCCAGTGCTACAATCTGGGAAAAAGGTTTCAGAGCATACCGGCCTCCACAACGATGATGAGAAAGGGCTTCTTCCCCCTGGGCATCAAACACCTGAACCAGAACAGACCCTTTCATCCCCATTATCCCTACTTGAGCGCACAAACACTCCATCCCAATATTAAGCCTTTTCCCACTTCCATTATTGATCTGCAGCCAAATACAGTGTTTGCCATATACTGTATAAACTCAGAAGTGGATTCACTGTCGCTGTTTCTTATTCAGCATACTACAGCATTTCACTGAAAAAAAATTGTGGCCCAAAAGTTATGTTCATATCACATCACATTTATAATATATAATATTTTATTTTTATGATTTGGGAGGCCATGAGTTGCAAGTGGAAGTCAGTGAGTAATGGAGTGACATGAGCCCTATTGGTTGGCTGAACACCGGACAGGCATCTGTGTTCTGCACCATTATTAGTCACAGTACTATTTTTCACACAACCCAGCCAGGAGGATGAGGATGAGGAGGAGAAGAAGAAGGAGGAGGAGGACGAGGAGGACATGTCCAGTGGGAGAAGGAGAGAAAGGAGAGGAGCGTGGAAGTGAGGGTAGGGACTTTGAATGTTGGTAGCATGACTGGTAAAGGTAGAGAATTAGCTGATATGATGGAGAGAAGGAAGGTTGACATTTTGTGTGTGCAAGAGACTAGATGGAAGGGTAGTAAGGCCCGGTGTATTGGAGGGGGGTTTAAACTGTTCTACCATGGTGTGCATAGAAGGAGGAATGGAGTAGGTGTTATCCTGAAGGAAGAGTATGTGGAGAGTGTTTTGGAAGTGAAGAGGGTGTCAGGGAGGGTGATGAGTTTGAAGCTGGAAGTTGAAGGTGTGATAATGAATGTTGTTAGTGCTTATGCTCCACAAGTTGGTTGTAAGATGAAAGAGAAGGAAAAATTCTGGAGTGAGTTAGATGAAGTGATAGAGAGTGTACCCAGGGGAGAGAGAGTGATGATTGGTGCAGATTTTAATGGTCATGTTGGTGAAGGGAACAGAGGTGATGAGGAGGTGATGAGTAGGCATGGTGTCAAGGAGAGGAATGCTGAAGGTCAGATGGTTGTAGATTTTGCAAAAAGGATGGAAATGGCTGTAGTTAATACTTATTTTAAGAAGAGGGAGGAGCACAGGGTGACGTATAAGAGTGGAGGAAGATGCTCACAGGTGGATTATATTCTTTGCAGGAGGGTCAGTTTGAAAGAGATCAGCGACTGCAAAGTAGTGACAGGGGAGAGTGTAGCTAAACAGCATAGGATGGTGGTCTGTAGGATGACCTTGGAGGTCAAGAAGAGGAGGAAAGTGAAGGCAGAGTCGAGGATCAAGTGGTGGAAGCTGAAGGAGGAGGACTGTAAGGTGGAATTCAGGCAGGAGTTAACACGGGCACTAGGAGCTGTTGAAGAGCTACCGGATTGCTGGGAAACTACTGCAGAAGTGATAAGGCAGACGGCTAGAAATGTACTTGGTGTGACATCTGGAAGGAAGAAAGAGGATAAGGAAACCTGGTGGTGGAACCAAGAAGTCCAGGAGTGTATTCAAAAGATGAGGGAGGCAAAGAAGACATGGGACAGTCAGAGATGAAGAAAGTAGACAGGTGTACAAGGAGATGAACCGCAGGGCGAAGAAAGCAGTGGTGAAGGCCAAAGATAAGGTGTTTGGTGAATTGTATGAGAGGTTGGACAGTAAAGAGGGAGAAAAGGACCTTTACCGATTGGCTAGACAGAGAGACAGATCTGGGAAAGATGTGCTACAGGTCAGGGCGATTAAAGATAGAAATGGTAACGTACTCACAGGTGAACAGAGCGTGTTGAGCAGATGGAAGGAATACTTTGACGAGCTGATGAATGAAGAAAATGAGAGAGAGAGAATGATGTGAGAAGAGTTAACCAGGAAGTGCAGCAAATAAACAAGATGGAAGTAAGGGCAGCGATGAAGAGGATGAAGAATGGAAAGGCTGTTGGACCGGATGACATACCAGTGGAAGCATGGAGATGTTTAGGGGAGATGGCAGTTGAGTTTCTGACCAGATTGTTTAACACAATCTTGGCAAGTGAGAAGATGCCTGAGGAGTGGAGACGAAGTGTACTGGTACCGATCTTCAAGAATAAGTGTGATACACAGAGCTGTAGTAACTATAGAGGGATAAAGTTGATCAGCCACACCATGAAGTTATGGGAAAGAGTAGTGGAAGCTAGGTTAAGAAAAGAGGTGAGGATCAGTGAACAGAAGTATGGTTTTATGCCGAGAAAGTGCACCACAGATGCAATGTTTGCTCTGAGGGTGTTGATGGAGAAGTACAGAGAAGGTCAGAAGGAGCTACATTGTGCCTTTGTGGATTTGGAGAAAGCATATGACAGGGTGCCTAGAGAGGAGTTGTGGTTTTGTATGAGGAAGTCTGGTGTTACAGAGAAGTATGTGAGAGTAGTTCAGGATATGTATGATGGCAGTGTAACAGTGGTGAGGTCTGCAATGGGAGTGACTGATGCATTTAAGGTAGAGGTTGGATTACATCAAGGATCAGCACTGAGCCCATTCTTGTTTGCAATAGTAATGGACAGGTTGACGGATGAGGTTAGACAGGAGTCTCCGTGGACGATGATGTTTGCTGATGATATTGTGATCTGTAGTGAGAGTAGGGAGCAGCTTGAGGAGAACCTTGAGAGATGGAGATATGCTCTGGAGAGGAGAGGAATGAAAGTGAGTAGGGCACTTTGTGGAGGTAACAAAGGTGGAGTTTAAATACTTGGGATCAACAGTTCAGTGTAACGGCGAGTGTGGAAGAGAGGTGAAGAGAGTGCAGGCTGGTTGGAATGGGTGGAGAAGAGTGGCTGGAGTGATTTGTGACAGACGCGTACCAGCTAGAGTAAAAGGGAAGGTTTACAGGACAGTAGTGAGACCAGCTATGTTGTATGGGTTGGAGACGGTGGCACTGACGAAAAGGCAGGAGGCAGAGCTGGAGGTGTCAGAGTTAAAGATGCTGAGATTTTCGTTGGGTGTGACGAGGATGGACAGGATTAGAAATGAGTATATTAGAGGGACAGCTCAGGTTAGACGTCTTGGAGACAAAGTTAGAGAAGCAAGGTTGCGTTGGTTTGGACATGTGCAGAGGAGAGACGAGGATTATATTGGAAGGAGGATGTTGAAGATGGAGCTACCAGGAAAGAGGAGAAGAGGAAGACCAACGAGGAGGTTTATGGATGTGGTGAGAGAGGACATGCAGGTGGTCGGTTTGAAGCAGGAAGATGCAAAATACAGGAAGAAATGGAGACGGTTGATCCGCTGTGGTGACCCCTAAACGGGAGCAGCCGAAAGAAAAAGAAGAAAGAAGAAGAATACTATTTTTCACACCATACCTGCTCCCACTGGGTATTGTGGTCCACAAACATGGGATGAATTATCAAAAGGTTTGGTGCCACTAATGACTCTGATCCTTCTTTAGAGGCATATACAGGTAATGATGCTAGCATCTTCATCTGTGCAATACTGTTAAACTGAAACATAACCACATGATGCAAAAAGTCATTTAAATCTATAGTACCTCATAAATTAATAATTGTTATGCCTTGCTATCAGGGTGTTCTAGTAGCTCCCTTCAACTAGTCCAGACAATTTCAACTCGAATCCTCTCAAAAACGTTATTAAATAATCAAAAATGTATTGACTTTCAGTCAAATTCTACTAGTATGTAATGTACTTAAAAAGCTCTGAATAGCCTCACATGTGTATCTCTGAACTTATAGCTTGTTATGAACATCTATGTTTACTAAAATCACAAAGTGCTTTGGAGAAATACAGCAGGAGGAAAGAAGACTTTGATAATGGTTGATATGCTCTAGAGCAGCGGTCCCCATTTTTTTTTTTACGCCAGACTGATTTCATGTAAAACAATATTTTCACAGACACCACAGAAACAGCTAAAAAACAAAGGGCATAAAAGTTTTGGTTTTTTTTTTTTACAAATTTTTGCTAGCTTGTGGTCTTAATTTTGGATGTACCATATCACGTGAACGAGAAGAGCATTCTTTCTGAATAGAAAACGTCTTTTGGACACTGACAATCAATAAAACATTTTTAATCAGTATGTGCGGACCGGTACCAAATGACCCACCGCCCGGGGACCACTGCTCAAGAGTATGATAAACCCAGACATTCCATCTGGTCTGCAGTAAAGGAAAGCCCAATGAAAGTTGACTGAGCCAAGAAGGTAAGCAGCCTTTCCTTTTTGAAAAAATAAGCTGCCCTTACAAGTTATGGGCAGTCATCCATCTTTGAGTAAAAGTGAGTTAGTTCCATTTGAGGTTGCAAAAAATAAAATTTAAAGAGAGCAGGACTGTGACTGTGTGGTGGATCTAACTATTGCAACCTAGCTGAAAAAGGCAGAGTTAAGGCTTTTATAGACAAGAGACCACTCTGTCCCACCCCACCATCCCCTGTCAACAAAAGCTCCAACATTTACACAGGTGTTAATGGCCAAGTTCAATCCTGTTTGGAGCGGGGATTGCATCAGCATTAAAAGGTAAAATACATAATATCAAGGGGAAAAAAAGATCCCAATAAATGGGTTGATAGGTTTAAAAGATTAGGATAAAGAATTTACATGTACAGAATGTACGCATACACAATTTTTACTCACCCCAGATGTAGCTGATAAACCAAGATACGTTCCAAGTTCAAAATGTACTTCCTATTGCTAAAGTTTAAGAGACCATTTTTTCCTGTAATACTGCATTAACAAAAATCTGCTGCTCAATCTGTATGTACAAATAAGGTTATTAGTAGATGTGATTTACTTTACCATGCAGCTGAATACCAAGAGCAGGCCGTTTAGATAACAAGGCCCTGTTTTCACAAACTGGCAATGCCATTTCCTTGTTGGTTAAAATGGCTGTCAACAGCGGTAAAGGTTTTTAGAGATCTAATTAATTCTTAAGTTATCCTAAAAGTGAAAAACACGTGTGTGCAACTACTTTCTGACCAGCTAAGCTCTATCTCTAAACTTCGTTGACCGAGCACACTGAAACATTTTGCGTTTAAGGACGCACACAGCATACTTCTTCACTTTAGCAGTTTCACACATAACCCTGCCTAGTGTCTTTTATTTGTTTGTGAAAGCCAAGAAAGGTAATAAGAATGCCTACCTATGGGTAAGGAGCTGTGAATTAATATAGTAAGAGTTGTTCTCTTAATGTGATATTGAATGAAGCCAGTGTCTTCGCTGCCAAGCCATTCAGAAAAAATATTCTGCACCGTTAAACCTGCGGAGCGAAACTCGTTTGGTGTAAATACAACGCAAATAGCAAACACAATATAAGCCAAAGTAAACGTCGCATCGGATCGATCCATAATGTTCTTGGAACAGCAAAAGGGTTTCAAGAACTCTGCGTTGTCTTCCGAGTTAGGTCACGTGGTTGACAAGGACCAATCTCAAACGGCTCCTGAGTCCCCCCATGTAATATATAAATCATAAAAGTATGGCATTTATCACAACAATTATTACAATCACGTTCACAAAATATTAGCCTACGACGGAATCCGAAATAGATTTTTGTAATATACTACATAGGGAGAACATAGCCTTTTTAGGCACAGAATGTTCTAGGACTAACTAAATCAGCGGATCAACTAAATTGCCTTACTATCCCATAACGTCAGCACCAGCTTCAAAATGCTACTGCTCCTGTCCAGTCTCTGAACCTTTCAAAAGAGAAGAAGAGCCAGTCACTTACCTATTGATTCTTTTAGTACCTTATTCAGGTTTATGGGTCTAAAATAAAGACAGGAAAGACATAACCTTAACATGACTATCAGACTTTATTGAACGCAATGAATACCTCAATTTAAACAACATTGTTAAGTATTTGAAATAGTGTTGTCACTGTTTTCAATATGGATTACCGCACATGGGGCTCACTGAATTTTGCACCCAAAAATCTTATAGGTAAATGGGTCCTTTTTTAAAGTCCATCCGGGCCACAGATTAAGGGACAAAATCTGGATTAACCAATATGGATTAAAAGACATGGGTCATAAATTAATGAGCAGAATCTGGACCCAAGTGCACCAGCTATAGAAGGGATTATGAGGGGGGTTTTGTGTGTTAATTTTGCAGTAAATTAACAATAATGGGCTAAATTCACTGTTACTATGGTTGCATAAGCATACGCCACAAGTTGGATGTGAGATGGAGGAAAAAGAAGAATCCTGCAGTGAGTTAGATGAAGTGATAGAGAATGTACCCAGGGGAGAAAGAGTGGTGATTGTTGCAGATTTTAATGGACATGTTAGTGAAGGGAACAGGGTGATGTGGAGGTGATGGGTAGGTGTCAAGGAGAGGAATGCTGAAGGTCAAATGGTTGTAGATTTTGTGAAAAGGATGGAAATGGCTGTAGTTAATACTAATGTTAAGAAGAGGGAGGAGCACAGGGTGACGTATAAGAGTGGAGGGGATTATGTCCTTTGCACGAGGTTCAGTCTGAAGGAGATTGAAGACTCCAAAGTAGTGACAGGGGATAGTGAAACTAAATAGCATAGGATGGTCATCTGTAGGATGACCTTGGAGGTCAAGAAGAGGAGGAAAGTGAGGGCAGAATCAAGGATCACATGATGAAAGCTGAAGCAGGAAGACTGCAAGGTGGAATTCAGGCAGGAGTTACACGGGCACTGGGAGATGTTGAAGAGCTACTGGATTGCTAGGAAACTGCAACAGAAGTAGTAAGGCAGACAGCTTGAAAGGTACTTGGTGTGACATCTGGAAAGAAGAAGTAGGATGAGGAAACCTGGTGGTGGAACCCAAAAGTCCAGGAGTTTATACAGAAGAAGAGGAGAGCGAAGCATAAGTGGGCTAGTCAGAGAGGTGAAGAAAGTAGGCAGGTGTACCAGGAGATGAAGCGCAGCGTGAAGAAAGCAGTGGCAAAGGCTAAAGATGAGGTGTTTGGTGAATTGTATGAAAGGTTGGACAGGAAGGAAAGATAACAGGACCTAAACCAATTGGCTAGACAGAGAGACAGAGCTGGGAAAAATGTATAGCAGGTCAGGGCGATTAAGGATAGAAATGGAAACGTTCTCATAAGTGAACAGAGTGTGTTAAGCAGATGGAAGGAATACTATCAGTGGCTGGTGAATGAAGAGAATGAGAGAGAAGATTGGATGATGTGATGATAGTGAACCAGGAAGTGCAGACGGTAAGCAAGATGGAAGTAAGGGCAGCGATTAAACCTAGGGTGAAGAATGGCAGTGGAGTTTCTGACCAGATTGTTGAACACAATCATGGAAAATGAGAGGGTGCCTGAGGAGTGGAGACAAAGTGTAATATATATAAATAAATGTAAATGTAGATATAAATGTCAAAATAATTATTATATTTATTATTATTAATAATAATGAATAATAAATGAGTAATAATAAATATGTAATGCTAGGTTGAGTTGTGGAGTCTGATGGCTGCAGGTAAGAATGACCTGCGGTAGCGTTCCTTTTTACACTGCGGGTGTAAAAGTCTACAGCTGCTCAGTGCTCATACAGTCTTATGCAGGGGGTGGGAGGTGTTGTCCATGATGGATGTTAGTTTGGATAACATCCTCTCTTCCCCTACCTGCTTGATAGATTTCAGAGGACAGTCTAGGACAGAGCTGGCCCTCTTGACCAGATTATTTAGTTTCCCCCTGTGTAACGGTGTGACCCACTCTCACATTACTCACTTCTGTTCTTCTGTTTCAATTCCCCAGCGTATAGGGGCCACAATTCCATGCAGGGGAATAATGGGTTCAGGGGGGCCCTTGGAGACTGGAGAATCCCACTGGCAAGAGAGAGCATCAGGCTTGAGGTTCTTAGACTCCGGGCGATACGACAGCAGAAAATCGAATCAGGCAAAGAACAGTGCCCATCTAGCCTGACGGGGATTGAGGCATTTAGCTTGCTTGATATAGGCCAGAGTCTTATGGTCTGTCCAGACCAGTACCTGATGTTGAGCCATCTCGAGCCAATGCCTCCATTTCTCGAGGGCAAGCTTAACTGCCAGCAGCTCCCGATCCCCCACATCAAATTTAGGTTTGGCAGGAGAATGGCGGTAGGAGATGTAAGCACACGGGTGCAGTTTATTATCGGGAGCTGAACATTGGAGACAGCACTGCCCCAACTCCCACCTCTGATGCATCCACCTTGACAATAAAAGGGAGCTCAGGATCAGAATGCTGCAAGACAGGGGCAATGGACAGCCTATTCTTGAGTTCACTGAAAGCCTCCTGGGCTTCTGGGGTCCAGTGAAAGCGTACCGCTGTCTTGCGGGTAAGGGCAGTCAAGGGGGCTGCTATCGTGCTAAAGTTGCGCACAAAACGACGGAAAAAGTTTGCAAAGCCCAGAAAGCATTGCACTAAGCAGACAGAGGTGGGGCGTGGCCACTTGGCCACTGCTTTTATTTTATTTGGGTCCATGCTCAGCTGTCCCTGGGAGACTACAAAGCCCAGGAAGGTGATGGAGCGAGCATGGAAGAGGGATTTTTCCAGCTTTTCCAGTAGTAATCGGAAGCAAGTCTATAGCACAATCATAGTCAACATTATTATATCTTTGAATATGAGCTAAGCTTCCTATATTTTGAAACCTTCTGTAAAAGTTGTTAAATAATGAAACGAGTAACTAACATGATTACATGGTTCAATTTCTTGGTAACATCTGCTTTATTTTTTAGGTAATTAAATTTTGTATGATTTTGGATTACCTTTGTAGCCCTCAATAAAGTTTACAGTGGTCTGCAACAAGAGTTCCCAGCCCTTATTCTATCTAGTCTAAAGTTAATAGTTTTTTCCTTATTTTATTTTAATAATATATTGTACATATTCTTCATATATAGCTATAAATAAAATATACTGCTATTGTAGAATGCATTCTAATGATTTAATGTTGTGATAATACTGCAAACTAAGATTTCACATTGAAATGATAGATATAAGCATACTACATAAATGCTAAAGTACCAGATTGCACTGGTGATGAAGGGCATCCCCACTGCTTAGTCATTACATAGAAATCCCACGGAGAACAGTATTTCTGCTTTGTTAAAATGGGGGGTTTCCCTGTCTGTCTAAGGAAAAAGATTCCCCACAAAAGATAAGGAACCCATGTAATCCATTACTAGAAAGTGGTTACACTCAGAAAAAGCAGAGTAAACAGTATGAAAGCATGAGTGTATGACATAACAGTCACACATGCTATGATCTATGCTTCTTATAATAATATGCAAATTATAAATTGTAGACTAAAAACATAATGTATCTAACAAATTTTAGCTCCTGTTGTATCATTCAGTCCACCTTTGCCTTAGGGCCCAAAGTTTCAAGTAGATGGGACTTTGTATGGCATTGCCCACAGCTCCTTTACATTACATTTACGGCATTTTTCAGACGCTCTTATCCAGAGCAACTTCCATGTCCTAATTACAGGAACAGTCCCCCTGGAGCAACTCAGGGTTAAGGGTCTTGCTCAGGGACCCAGTGATGGTAGTGCTAGAGGTGGGATTTGAACCTGGGACCTCTTGAGCCATTGGTCCATAGGCAAGTACCCTACCACTAGACCACCACCACCTCCTTGACCACCTCCTCCAGCCAAAGACACAATGTACTGCACAGCCTCACATAAGTTTGCTTTTATGTCTTCTCACTTTGTTCAATGCCAGAGCTTTTTCTGTCACACCTTTTTTCATATTTGGAGTTCTTTCTTCAGTTGTCCAAAGGTAATAGCATTCTGTCCTTTGGTGAATCCTCGAAATAGAAGTATTTTCCATCCTCAGAAGAAAAACAAATCTTGATTAGTGGTTCTCTCTGTCCATAGTACAGGTGGTTTTAACAATAAGCTTTTTGACTGTGGCTTAATTAGGAATCTGAAACTTCTTGAAATTGAGTACAGTCTTAACAGCTAATCATCTGTCTGTAGCAGTTCAAAAAGAATTTCACAGGTGCCACCACTACAGTATTATGGTATAACAGCACAAACACAAATTGCAATACATTTCAAATGCCACTGCGTTCTGACTTTGTTAAAGGAACATCGCAGAAGAAAGATAAAAGTATTCAATGTAGATTAATGTTTCAAGAATTAATTTTAAGTTATGGACTGTTTCTAAATGGAGTTGCAAGGTTTTGTTCCCAGAGCAATGATATGATCAGGAGTGTTGTGACTGGCAGAAAGTGTTGTTTTAAACTGAAATTAAGAATGAGGTTCAGGACAGAAACTCCCTTGCATGTAAGAAATAACCATTCACCCACCACTGTTCTAAAAGATGCCAATGGGAGATGTGGAAAAACAGCATCATAATGATGCATCTGAATTCACTGGGTGATTCAAGGTTGTAAGAGATTAAGAAGATAAGTGGTTCACATATTTACGAATAGGACTGTAAAACCTTTCCTTACCACTTGGGTAAAACTGCTGTTCTGTGGGTATAGTATGACGAATATCTATAGCGCCAAGCACAGCAAAAGGGATTTCCCTCTTCCATGGAATTTCTATTCAGGAGTCTTAAAAGCTGCATCACTCAGTCTATAAAACACAGATTGAATAGCAAACACATAGAAAGAACAATGAGTGCTGTTTTAGGCTTCTTCTTTTTGGTTTCACTAATTGCAAGCTGTTACTCACGTCCATTAGAAGAATTTGATACAGACTTAAATGTAATAGAAAAAAAATTTGCTAATTTGGTGAGTTAATGTATTAGAACTCTGCTATCCTTGAAAAAGATCCAAAAATGCATGTTCAAAGAGAACACATTTTAAGATCTTTAAAAATGATGCATCTGTTTTTCTTTTATAGAAATGTCCAAGTACAAGTAACTGCCAAAACGCAACGGTAAGTACCTCCAGTTTCTTCTCTTTAATAAATAAATAAAATAAAATTAAATTCAGTTGTAAAGCTAGCCAGAAGAATATAATTGTTTAGCAGCTTTTAAACTTAAACTTTTTTTTTTTTTTCAGCATTTGTACAATCAGAACTGATGACTAGACATGCGTTGAGAATCTGTTCCAAGCATTTTATCTGATGGTTAGATTGTATCATGTAGTCATGCATTGCAGTGACTTCCTTTCACAGAAATAATGATTGCATGTTGCCAATTAGAGGAAATACTTGTATACTTTGGTTTTAGAAAGTGGTGTTCTATGTAAGGTATATTGTTCAACCTGTAGCTCCAACAATGACAGTGACCTGATGAGCTCAGGATTTAAAGCATTTTATTAATGGTCAGATTACTTTTTCTTTCAATTTAAGGAACCCAAGTGCAAGTGTATCTGCTCACCCGACAAAATGGTAAGTAAGCTTTAGACACACACACAGACTCATGTTCATATATGTCCTGACTATTGCCACTCATTTCATGTTTACCAATCTTTTATCATTTTTCTAGAAAAACTGTAATAATTATGAATGCATTAAACATGGACTAGCAGAACTGAACTTTGTCTGCAATTACTCAAAAGAAACACACCGAATATGCAATTTGCTTGAACGACTGCGGGTAAGCATTCTTTAAAACAGCAGGTTATATTTATTTTCTTATGTTAATATTTAATTATAGCTGTCTTTATCTGGTAAAGGAACTGGAAGGTTTAGAGTATTAGACCTCTCTGAATAACTTTTGAATAACTTATTTAAGTGTTATTACAGTCATTTTTGATTATATTAATATAAATAAAAATGTATCAGTTGACTCACTGACCATGGGTCTCTGCTACCTTTCTATCAACTCTGTCAATACGGCATAGTTCTTAAAATTGTGTAAAGCAAGTTTTGTGTAAAATTGTGTGAAGAGTTCCAAGAAAAGTAGCAATAAATGAGTAAATGAATAAATTGTACAATATTAATATTAAATGCAGTTTAAAGTGTAAAACAAACATTTCATAATTATTTGTTGAAAAAAAATTCTAAGTCAAATTCTATAAGCCATCATTAAGCCAAATATAGCCTTGGTTTAACCAAGGCCTTTAAGGTTTCCTAACAGATGTCCTGTAGTGAACAGTTAAATGTCTAACTGATTAAACATGTTTTATTGGTTCATGAATTGTTATATTAGTTTGTTCATAATAGCTTCTTACACAAAATCACCTATAATATACACATCTGCTCTCCTAACTAACATTTTTATTTTTCCCCAGATAAATTCTGAAAACACCAAAGACCTATGTGAGAAGCCAGTAGCTCGAGACAAACTTTTGGAGAAAATTAATTATATACGCCAATTAAACAACAGTCAAATGTAAACCAGAAAGAACTGTTGCATTTAATAATATATATTCTTAATATTTTTATTAATGTTATTTATTTCTGACCAGTCCATAAGTGCAAACAGGGCTGTGGATGACTGGATGTTTTTCATTGTTGCTGCTGTTGTTGTTCCATACTTTTAAGCATATAGAATGTTTCAGTTCTTATTCATGTTGAAAATGAAACAGGATTTAATTTTTCAATGACAAAAAAATTATAATTTTACAATAACAAATAAAACAATGCTGTATTGTACCTACTTAATCTTACTGACTGTCACTACAAGCTCTTAATCTACATTTAATAGTTTGGAAAGAAGTATGTCTAACATACAGATGTCACAATTATTGCCATCTCTAAATTTCACAATTTACACACAGTGCCCAGTTTACACAGTTAAACAGCACTGAGGTTTCTCCTATTCTCTTAAAATGAACAAGGTAGCAAAGAATGTAAAAACATATTTAGGTACCATTCTTCCATCTCTGTCATTGTCGTAACGGAGATTAAGGCACAAATGCGTAGTTTACTTCAGGATGAGTTTAATCTGACACAAAACATGCAGTGATCTCAAATACAGACATACAGAAACAACGATGAACAGACCATGCTGGGTCGGGTGGCAGGCTTTTCATACATGGCTATCCAGGTACAGGTGATCAAGGGAGATGAGTGAAGGTGTGCACAAAGCTCTGGCTCAGTATTCCGGGGATCTGGACCTAGTCCCTGGCCTGGATACGGCGGTGGCCATGACATCACCCCCCCTTCAGGGGTGGTCTCCGGACACCCAGTCTGGTGCACTCTAGGACTCTCGTTGCCAGTGGTCGAGGGGGTCGGCCTCTAGGCCTTGGAGCGGGACGGCCAGGATTGTTGCGGTGGAAGTCGATCTGCATTTGGGGGTCTAGGATGTCCTTGGACTTGACCCAACTCCGCTCATCCGGTCCGTATCCCTCCCAGTCCACTAAATATTGCAGTTCCCCTCGACGTCGTTGAGAGTCCAGGAGCGCGCTGACCTTGTGCGCCTGACTCTGTGCCATTATGATGATGGGGGGGGTTTCAGCCTCCCCCACTGAGGTAGCCAGTGGTCCAGTGACAAAGGAGAGAGACATGGAATACAGGGGTTATCTGCATGTGACTGGGCAGACGTATGCGATATGTTACCGGGTTGATCTTGGCTTCTACAGGGAAGGGGCCAACAAATCGTGGGCTGAGTTACCTGCTTGGCATCCTCAGGTTGAGGTCTCGGGGGAAAGCCCCCCCCCCCCTTCTCCCGGGTTGAAGTCAGGAGCCTTGCATCGGTGCTTGTCAGCTTGTTGGCGGAAACGGCGCACCGCCCGCTCAATGTGTGTGTGGGCCTTCTCCCACACTCGCTCAGCCCTGTGAAACCAGGAGTCGATGCTCGTCCGTGGGTGTGGGATCCCAGGGACAGAGGGGAGGTTGGAAGCCCAGTAGAGGAACTCTGCCCAGTAGAGGAACTCTGCCCAGTCATGTTGCTGGTGGTGACAGTACGCCCGGAGGAACCTGTTCAAATCCTGAATAGCTCGTTCAGCCTGGCCATTGGTCTGAGGATGATACCCTGAAGACAGAGAGACTGGGTGGTTTCCAGGTGACAAAAGACAAAAGCCAGACCTGAGAGGTGAACTGGGAACCTCTGTCGAACAGGCGACCTGCAATGTAGAGGGGAGAGCAGCAAATGGGATGAACCTACATCCCTTCGAAAACTGGTCCACCACCACCAATATGCACGTGTACCCACGGGATCGTGGCTGATCTGTGGCCAAATCAATGGCCACGTGAGTCCATGGTCGGGTGGGTACCGACAGAGGCAATAACTTACCGGCTGGCAGCTCTCGGGGCGTCCTAGTCTTAGCACAGGTAGAGCAGGAATGGACGTAAGTGCAAATGTCCAGCATTAAGGTGGGCCACCAGTACCTTCTCTTGAGCTGCTCTCCTGTGCAGTTAATACCCGGATGCCCCTAGGCAGGAGAGGTGTGGACCCACTTGATCAACGGTCTGCGTAGGCGCTCCGGCACAAAGGTTCTATCAGCAGGGCATCCCAGTGGAGCCAAAGTCCTTCCGGCCTCACGCAGGATGTCCCGCTCAATGTCCCACTGCACCGGAGTGACCATGACGGCCAGAGCCAGTATTGGTTCCGGCCTGGGCACCCTCTCCAATGGCACAAAACGGCGCAAGAGGGCATCTGCCTTACTATTCTTAGTTCCGGGATGGTAGGTGAGGGAAAAATCAAAGCGGGTAAAGAACAGAGCCCACCTTGCTTGGTGGTGATTGAGCCGCTTTGCCAGCCGAATATATTCTAGGTTACGGTGGTCAGTGAGGACCGTGAAGGGATGCTATGCGCCCTCCAGCCAATGCCGCCACTCCTCCAGTGCTGCCTTTACAGCCAAGAGCTCCCGGTTCCCTATGTCGTAATTGGCCTCCGCTGGGGTCAACCTATGTGAGAAGAAGGCACAGGGAAACCTTGTGTTTCTCAGGTTGCCCGTGATTCTGTGACAGCATGGCTCCTAGACCTACCTCAGATGCAGCTTCTTCAACCACGAACGGCCTCCCTGGATCTGGCAGTTTAAGGATGGGTGCCGATGTGAATTTCAGCTTGAGATCCAGGAAGGCCGCCCGTGCCTCTGGCATCCAGCTGAGGCGGGAAGGTTTCCCTTACAGTAAGGCGGTCAAGGGAGTTGCTGTGGAACTAAAGTTGCATATAAATCGTCTATAAAAATTCGCAAACCTGAGAAAACTTTAGAGCTGTTTTATTGTTTATTGCTCTGGCCAGCTGGTGACTGCCGTCACCTTCTGTTGTTCCATCTCGATCCCTCTTGGACCGATTCGGTACCCCAAGAAGGAAACCTCAGAGAGGTGGAACTGACATTTCTCCACCTGAACATACAAACCATGTTTGAGGAGGCGGGAGAGAACCAGATGTATCTGGGAGACATGTGTGTCATAGTCCCTGGAGTAAATCAACACGTCGTCTATATAGGCAACTACAAAGCAACCCAACATGTCCCTCAGGTCATCGTTGATGAACGACTGGAAGACGGAGGGGGCATTCTTGAGGCCATATGGCATTACCTGGTACATATAGTGGCCTGTTGTTGTGCTGAATGCTGTCTTCCATTCGTCTCCCTCCTGGATCCACACCAGGTTGTATGCACTATAATCTGGTCGTGGACCTGAACCCTCTGGCAAACCTCCTCGTCAGAGTCCGGAGCACCTCTCGAAGTAGTCCTGCCCGCTGCGCCTTGTAAGATGAAGGTCTGTTCATCTGTCATTGTCGTAACAGAGATTAAGGCGCAAATGCGTAACTTACTTCAGAATGAGTTTAATCTGACACAAAACATGCAGTGATCTCAAATGCAGACATACAGAAACAACGGTGAACAGACAATGCTAGGTCAGGCTGGCAGGCTTTTCATACATGGCTATCCAGGTGCATGTGATCAAGGGGGATGAGTGAGGGTGAGCTCGAAGCTCTGGCTCAGTATTTCGGGGATCTGGACCAAGTCCCTGGCCTGGATACGGCGGTGGGCATGACAATCTCTTAGGTGTAGTTAACCATTTTTATGGCCAAAGTGGCATATTTATTTAATGCTTTGACTTTGAATATAAAATAAAAATGTATATACAGATAAAAATGGATGGTCTCTACCCTCTGCTTTTTCACAATTTATTTAATGACATTATTCTATATATAGGAATTGTAAAAAGGACAAAAGACCAGTATTTTACAGATCAAAAGTTCAACCACCTACAAACCTGCAGGTCCCATTGGTTTCTATATGTTAGTGGCCTTCAGACAAAAATGAAACTCCAAAGGCTGGTAAAACAGCATGTACCATTGGTCAGACAATGTAACTACATGACTTCAAGTTTGCCTTGTTTGCATGAACTGGAAGGATTTTTGATGGTAGTTTAAATTACTCAACTGAACTAGATTAATATGTCCTGAAGGAAATTGAGGACAGACTTGATGATCAAATGGTGGAAGCTGAAGAAAAAAGACTGCAAGGTGAAATTCAGGCAGGAGTTAAGACAGGCACTGAGAGGCAGAGAAGACATCTGAAAAGAAGAATGTAAATAAGGAAACTTGGTGGTGGAACCCAAATGTTCAGGAATGTATAGAGAAGAAGATGCTTGTGAAGGCAAAATGGGAGAGTAGACAGGAGTACAAGGAGATGAAGTGCAGGGTGAAGAAAGCAATACAAAGGCAAAGATGAGGTAAATTGTATAATAGGCTGGACAGTAAGTGCCCAAAAAGGACCCATACCAATTGGCTAGACAGAGACAGAGCTGGGAAAGATGTGCAGCAGGTAAGGACGATAAAGGATGTGAGCAGAGCATGTTGAGCAGATGTAAAAATATTGTGACTGGTAGAAAAAAATCATAGAAAGCCTATGGCAGGGTACCTAGAGAGGATTAGTGGTTTTATATGAGGAAGTCAGGTTTGGCAGAGAAGTATGTGAGAGTAGTACAGGATATTTATGAAGGCTGTGTGATAGTGGTGAGGTCTCCAGTAGGAGTAACAGATGCATTAAAAGTAGAGGTTGGATTACATCAAGGATAAGCGCTGAGCCCATTCCTGTTTGCAATGTTAATGGACAGGTTGATGGACAATGTTAGACAGGAGTCCCTGTGAACCTTGACATTTGCTGATGGTATTGTGATTTGAAACAAAAGAAGGGGGCAGCTTGAGGAGACTTAGGAAAGGTGGAGATATGCACTAGAGAGGAGAGAAATGAAAGTAAGTAGGACAGAGACAGAACACATCAGTGTGAATGAAAGGGAAGAAAATGGAGTGGTTAGAATGCAGGTAAAGGAGGTAACAATGGTGGAGGATTTAAATAATTGAGATCAACAGTTCAGAGTAATGGGGAGTGTGAAAGAGAGGTGAAGAAGAGAGCGCAGGCAGGTTGGAATGGGTGAAGAGGAGTGGCTGGAGTGATCTGTGACAGATGGGTCCAGCAAGAGTGAAAGGAAAGGTTTACAGGACAGTAGTGAGGCCAGCTATGCGATATGGGTGGATACAGTGACAGTGACAAAAAGACAGGCAGGAGAACCGGAGGTGGCAGAGTTAGAGATGCTGAGATTTTTGTTGGGAGTGATGAGGAGTGACAGGATTAAAAATTAGTATATTAGAGGGACAGCTCAGGTTGGACATTTTGGAGATAAAATTAGAGAAGCAAGGTAGCATTGTTTCGGACATGTACAGAGAAGAGACAATGCTCATTTTGGGAGAAGGATGTTAAGGCCAGGAAAGAGGAAAATAGGAAGGCCAAAGAGGAGGTTTATGGATTTTGTGAGACAGGACATGCAAGCAGGACATGAGAAATGGTGATGGTTCATCCACTGGGTTGACCCCAAACAGGAGGAGCGAAAAGGCAAAGAAGATTCTATAAACCCACTACTTTAGCAATATTTGTTATATCTGTATATTCTGCTAGACATCTTTTTTAGTAAAGTTCTGCTTTTTCTTTTTTATCCAGATTTGAGGAGGATGGGTACCCCCTCTGAATCTTTACTTCTTCCAAGGTTTCTTCCTCTTTTAGATCTTCCTACTTGTCAATAACTCGTTGTAACAAAGCAGCCTTACAGAATCTTGGTCTGAGGCCCTAGCTAGAAAGCCAAAGGTGATGGTGGCAAGTAAAATGTCCATAAAACTGGAGAAAGGAAAGTTCTCTTTACCCATTGTCTTCTGGTTGGACACCTGTTAATGAAGAAAGAGAGCATTCACATTACTTAGAAGATGTCTAATATTAAAAGTAAAACAGAGTAAACTGATTTAATGGCAAGTGCAGTCTTTGTTTAATAGAAAGGATGTCTATTAGTTTGTGTTTAGGAGTTCATTAAAAGGTAGCCTTTGTTAGTGAGTAGAATACCATGGAGGTGATCCATGATGTAACAGGTCTGGAGGAGGGGTGGGAAAAAGAGTCTGATGATGGTAAGTCTAATCTGGTGAACAGTAGATTCAGATGTTAGGTTATCTGGCTTGGACTACAAGAAACTCAGTGATAGTTGATCAAGCTAAGCTGTTGGTCATTCTTTCCCTTTAGAAAATGCATAAGCTGTCATTCATCTTGGAAAATAGGCAGAAATTTTAGTTTGAACTCACAGGGTGCAACCTTTGAAACTGGATTCTGTCTATTATGGTTTGGATGATTTTGTTGTTTTGCTCTGTTGTTATGTAATAACTCAATGGGTGTGAGAAAGACATATTATAAATTAATTATTAATTAATTAATTATATAAAAAAATTATTATTATCATCATCATTATTATTATTATTATGTAATGAGAGTGAATATCTCAGTTTGGCAAAAGTTAGCAAAGTTTAACATTAAACCTGACAATTTGTTTCTAGACGTTTTACTAGCAGTCCCTATTGGGTACTAGCAGGATGAAGTTTTATGATATCCAGTATTTTATTCTCTTTACGCAATTCTTTCCCATTTGTCATCAGGGTTTGCTGATATACAGTCATGTGAAAACATTAGCACACCCCAATTAAATATTCAGTTCTTTATTAAGAAATGTTCACATATCAATGTCTAATCTTGTTTCTATTTATCTCTGGGAAAGAAAGCAATTTAATTGCAGATAAACAATAAAAATTAACCTTGGTGTATTCATTAAAGAAAAGATATCAACAAAAATGTGTTTTCTAATTGAGGACAACGTTAGGACACCCTACCTCCTAATAGCTAATGTTACCCCCTTTGGTTGAAGTAACTGAGATGTTTCTTGTAGCTGTGAAATGTTTCTTGCATGTACAGCCCGTTTCAAGTCACCCCACAGCATCTCAATGGGATGAAGATCTGGGCTTTGACTCAATTTTAGACTCATCTGTCCAAAGAATATTATTCAAGAAGTCCTGGTCTTTGTCTACATTCTCTCTCTCAGGCTTCATTCTGGCCTCGATGTTTCTCGTAGAGAGCAAAGGTTACCTCCTTGCATGCCTCCCATGCAAGTTAAAGTTGTGCAGTCTCTTTCAGGTTGTAGAGGCATGCACTTTCACATCAACAGTAGCAAGAGCTTGCTTTAGGTCCCTTGATAACATTTTATGGTATTTGGAAATTACTTTTAGCATCTTGCGGTCTGCTCTTGCAGTGACCTTGCTTGGACGGCCAGGCCTGGGCATGTTGGCAGTTGTTTTGGAAGTCCGTTTGTAGACTATTTTCCGGACAGTGGAATGGCTCATTGCAAATTCTTTTTAAATCCCTTACCAGATTTATAAGCTGCTAAAATGCTCTTTCTGAAGGTCTCAGGCTCTTTTGATCTCACCATGGTATGCACTCACATCAGCAGTCAGGAGCACACCAAACTAAATATCTGAGGTTTAAATAGGGCAAGCCTCTAGTAACGATGTTCTAAACATGTGTGTCACATGTGAGGTGTTTTGGGCACGCTAGAGGGCGCTCTCTGTCACGTATGAAGTGTTTTGGGCATGCTAAAGGGCGCTCTCTATCACGTATGAGGTGTTTGTCACATGAGGTGTTTTGGTACACTAGAGGGCGCTCTGTTCTGACTGAGCACACCTGAGCTCATGAAGGCACAGGTGTGCATCGTTGGGGCTGACTACTTAAGCCCCGATGAGTCAGAACAGAGCGCGGCTCATTAGTTAGGCTAAGCCTACAGGCAATGGTGGTTTTGGTTTTTGTATGTGGTAATCTGGCAACTTGGTTTAGGCTGCAGTTCCTCCGTTCTTGGTTTCTGATAAGAACTGCAGTCCTTGCTTCTTGTTTGTGTGCTTGTGAATAATAAAACTAAGTTCCGAACTCCTGGCTCCACACAGCCAACACAGCGGTCCGTCCGCGGAGACAGCGCCGTGCAGCAAGCACAGCGGTCCGTCCACGGAGACAGCGCCGTGCAGCAAACACAGCGGTCCGTCCGCGGAGGCCCCGCCCTATGTGAAACGCGGCGAAAAAATGGCGGATACGCCGCGGAAACAAAGAAAAAAGGGCAAGAGGCCCGCATCTGGCACAGTACACAACCCCAGCTCCTCTAACCCGTCTGCTGAGCAGAGGGCAATAGAGAAACCGTTTCAGGTAAGAGAATTAACTTCGAGAATCCAGAAATTAGAACATGAACTACAGGAATCTCAGAAGGTCTGGCTGTCTGTTCTGGGCGCAGAAAGACAGAACAAAAACGTTTTAGTTGAGCAGCTCCAGGAAATGGAGGCTGAGCTCCTCACCAGGGATCAAGTAATCTGTACACGGAACCAGGATCTGGACGCCCTGAAAACAAAGTGTAAAAAAGTGGAGGAGGAAAACGCCTCTCTTCAGGCTGTGAAACACCAGCTGCAGGTGAGCCACCAGTTTCAAGTACATTCCCTTCAGGAGGAACTAGTTACAGTAAATGGGGAACTTCAGGAAAAGCAGGCTAGGTACTTAGAACAGGAGAAAGTCTGTAAGGATCTCAGGGAACAGATACTTTGGCTAACCGAACTTCAGGGCTGAGTCAGAAAGACTCAGACAGGCCAACTTGAAGCACAGTGCACTTCTCGCAGACATTCACCTACGAGATGATCAGATCAAACAACAGAAGGAATTGCTGGCGAGGCTCAACCAACAGCTGGCAGAAAGCAAGACCTCTGTTCTGCAGATAACCAGCTCAATCACCCATGAAAGACTGAGACACGAGGAGGAGCTCACCACTCTGCGTTCTCAGCTTGAGGAGACCAAAGGACTCTTGTGTCGTTGCCAGAGTGACCTTGCAGCTATGGAAAGGGAGAGAGAGGTTTTTACTCAAGCCCAGGGTAAGCTTCGAGTAGAGGTCAGTGGACTCATGCAGGAGCTGAAGCAGGTGCAAGGCAACAATGCTGCTCTGCAGACAGAGCTGGACAAAGCCAGGAGGGAAACCAGAAAACCCACTGATTCGCAGGATCCACCCAGAGAGTATGGTCAAGGAGGGCAGGTAAGCCACAGTTTTATGTGTTTGATTTTGGACAAGAAACTAAGAATGCCCTGTGGTTACGAGAACCTGGACTCCGTGAGACTCACCCTGCAGGTACATGGAGCAGAGTGTCACAGGGCCAAGAGGGACTCTTCTATGAACCACAAAGATTCATCTGTGTTTAGCTCTCTTTCAGACCCTTTCAGGCCAAGGCTTTCCAGTGAGTCGGACCATTCCTCACGGGACCCCCAGGATGAGTCAAGGAGGACAAGGCGTTTCCCTACCGCCAGCTCCTTGAACGAGGTACCCATAACGTTTAGGTCTCTTCTGAAATCACCCGCATTGATTTCTGCTTTGGAACACTGGCGGAGAAAGCCTCTGGCGGAGATCCTGTCCACAGTTACTTCAGGTATGAATTTAACCGTGTATCACAACAGAGAAGACCCAGAAAGTAAGCTTCGGGATTATGTCCTCTCCCCATTCCCCGTATCAAGGAGGAAAGCTAAGATTACTCAGAATCCCCTGCTCTCCGCTGAAACCTATTGGCCTATTCGGCAGGGACTTCTTAGTGAACCTGTTCTGAACATACCCGTACATATTCCTGAAACTGTATATGTTCCCTCCGCCCAGTCAAAGTTACAGAACCAGACAACCACATCAAGAAATCTGACTCCCAGTCTGGTTCATCATCAACCACGTCCATCTATTACCTCAGGCATCATCTCTGGAACAGACTGCCCTTCATGGATCTCTTCCCTTGTTTCAGTGCATTCCGTAAGTAAAGTTGCAGAAATTGAGTCTAGTTCCTCAGAGGTACTCAATTCCCTTGACCTTAGCCTTTCAGAGAAAGATCCAGAGGAGGAATGCTCCAGAGGCTTTGTGGAAGCTACTGATGGTGACGACAATCCTACAGCCCAACCTGTGGGGGATCCACAAATATCAGAGGCTCCGGACTTAGTCAAACCCCCTCCTACTCCGCGGAGAGGAGCAACCCAGGTCACCCCGGCCCCCCAGAAGCCAACAGTGCCCGAGGAGAGCAACAGCGTTCACTGCAGCAGTGGAAGGATACCTTTCCTTTATTGCTATCAGTGCCCCCAAAAGAGTCTTTGCACCAGCTGTTCTTACCCCAAACCTCCTGCTACATGCCCGCGTGAATATCATCCCAGTTGGCACAACATTACAACTAGGTACCAATCAGCACCTGAAAGTTCCAGAGCAGAGACACGCCTTGCCAGTTGCACTGCTTCCCAACACCGTACCCATAACCCGTCCCTGCTCTCAGTATCCTCAGAACTTGTGGCCTGTACATTTGTATGAAAGAGACGAAAAACTCCCCACCTTGGATTACGAAACTAAAGTCATGGGAAGCGAGAAGGACCGAGACCGGAAGCGGAGCACACACAGGGTAACAAACTCTTCCCCTTCTATCCACAGAGAGTCTCTTGAATGTAGCTCTATTTCAGGCGATGACCAGACAAGGCTCCCGAGCCTATCGGCTGCGTCCCCCAGAGGTCCCAGTACGGAGTCAGAGAGACAGGAGACAGAGGAAACACGGGACAGCAGAAAGACACGGAGGGAATGCTCCGCTAAACACCAGTACCAAGGGGGCTTGGTTATCAGGATATGGACTGAAACTCTGGGGTACCCATCTCCGCCGCCAACAGCCCGAGAAATGGCTGGTCAGAGGTCCTTTTGTGTTAGTGTTTTGTGGACCTGACCATATGCCCCAACAAAGAACCTTCTGTAAAATGCATTTTGTTCTTGGCCTCCCCCCGGAGGTTCGGCTGTGTTTTGGCACTTCGGGAGCCGCGCCTTTTGGGGGGGAGGGTTCTGTCACATGTGAGGTGTTTTGGGCACGCTAGAGGGCGCTCTCTGTCACGTATGAAGTGTTTTGGGCATGCTAGAGGGCGCTCTCTATCACGTATGAGGTGTTTGTCACATGAGGTGTTTTGGGTACGCTAGAGGGCGCTCTGTTCTGACTGAGCACACCTGAGCTCATGAAGGCACAGGTGTGCATCGTTGGGGCTGACTACTTAAGCCCCGATGAGTCAGAACAGAGTGCGGCTCATTAGTTAGGCTAAGCCTACAGGCAATGGTGGTTTTGGTTTTTGTATGTTGTAATCTGGCAACTTAGTTTAGGCTGCAGTTATTTAAGCCCCGATGAGTCAGAACAGAGCGCGGCTCATTAGGTAGGCTACGCCTACGTGTAAGGGTGGTTTTGGATAGCTTGGTTAGCTTGGTTTAGGCTGCAGTTCCTCTGCTCTTATGTTTTGATTCTGCAGTCCTTGCTTCTTGTTTGTGTGCTTGTGAATAATAAAACTAAGTTCCGAACTCCTAGCTCTGCACTGGCGTCCTTCTGGCACCCCGCCACCGTTACAATGTGCATCTGATGGACTACAACTGTGTGTGATTTGAGCCATTTTAAATGTGAATAAAGGTGGGGGTGTTTTAATTTATTCCTCACCTGAAATCGCATTTCTGTAGAATTATATTTTACAGAAGATTCTGAAAAGTATTTTCTTCAGTTTTAATTGTTTAGTTATATTACTTGAACCTCCCAGTATTGTTAAAATTTATATTAAATATTCATTTTTTTCACACGTTTGCAGACTGGTGTGTGACATCTGTGTAACAATGGAAACTGATTCCATGTTTGTAGATAACTGAAACCCAGAGAAGCATGCATAATATGTATAATTGGTATCATAGAACAGAACCTTGTGAGACTCCAAAATGTACCTTTGTATGGACAAATGTTTCACCATGAACACTTACAAATAAATAACGTTCGGTCACATGTGAATTAAACCAGGAAAGGCTTATTTAGTTTTCTAGTCAGATGACATTAAGACATCATTTAGTATTTTGAAAGATATTATTCTTATGCAGATATAAACCTCACTGCAGGGCCACAACTTGCTCTAGAATCATATAATTGGTAAAATATTTATAAATGATATAACTGGTAAAAAAAAAAAGCCTTTTTGGCTTTCATTTGATAACTGTTTAAATGCTCTTGGCAGATAACCAATGTTGAGAAAGTTTATAAAACCTACAACAGGTTGTAACTGGTAGGACATTTTTAAGTAGGCTGGTAGGGAATTAGTCAAGAAAAAAATAAGATTAAATAGTTGAGATATGGTCAGTTTTTAGAACTGGGTAATACTGGGTAAAACTCTCTGCCTGAATTACATTTTTCTCTATTCTACATCTATATCGGGCAGGAGACATGATGGGATTGATACTGTGTTTTGTTTCACACTCTCCAGAGCACTGAGCACTGTAAAGACTTCTACTATGGTTGGCTTGCTACCCACTGTTAAAATCAACTTTCTACAGCATTTGGGCACACCTTGCCATAAGGCTAGAATACTCATTGCATTGTGTTACTTTATATTCTATTGTATTTGTGTTACAAAGCTGACTATCACCATTTTGTTTTTTTTTATTTTCATTGTGTTTTAAGCCCCTTTTCTGTCTAGACATTTATGTCCTTGTAACGGTTCTGTACCAGTGGAGTGTGCCTCATCGGGGGCTGGCGTTATAAGCCCCAGTGAATCAGAGCAGTGCGCTGGTCATTCTGTGTGCTTACTTTGTGATTATTCATGTTACGTTTTACACTTGTTATATTTAATATGTTTAGTTTTGAATTCTGTGCATGTTATCCGTCATTAAAGTCCAGTAAGAAGCTCTTGGCTCTGCGTTGGCGTCCAGCCCACAACACCACATCATGACAGTATGGGTCCGCATCCAAACATTGTTAAAATAATCTTTGTACATTGTATTTTATTTTTTTTAATTTTAACAAATTTACTTTTAGGGGGCAGCAGTGGCCTAGTGGTTAGGGCGTTGGCCGCATGATCGGAGGATCTGGAGGATCTGAACCCCTTCCCAATGGGTTGCCCTGAGGTACCCTTGAGCAAGGTGCCGTCCCCGTCACGCTCCTCCCTGCGATGGGCTGGCGACCTGTCCAGGGTGTGTCCCCCCGTCCTTCGCCCTGTGTGTGCTGGGTTGGACTCCAGCACTCCCCTGCGACCCCATTTGGGACAAGCGGCAGACAATGACTGACTGACAAATTTACTTTTACAATATTTAGCTGAAACTCTTATCCAGAGCTACATACATTTCTTAACTACAGGGAAAGTCCCCCTAAAGCAAATTGGGGTTAAGGGTTTTGCTCAGGAACCCAATGATGGTGGTGCTAGAGGTGGGATTCGAACCTGTGACTTCTTGGTCTGTAGGTGAGTATCCTACCACTAGACCACCAGCACCCAAATATTAAAATTTTATTTTTAGAAAAATGGATCATAAGGAACTAAATGGTTTGAACCTATGTGACAGTCCTTTAAGGGAGAAATCTTACACTTCAAAACAAGCTATCTGTCTATTTGTCATGCTTGCCAAAGAAACTTGCCAAACTTGCAATATCACTCTTAAAGCTTCTCAAGAAGTTAGCTATTATGGCAAAAGGTGCGTTAACCAAGAATTATTTAAGGTATCATGGTTGGTGTATATTAAGATGTGTAGACTGATGGAAAAAATAAATTAGTCAATTTTAATTAATCCCTTTTAAAAATCTCTTCAGACTAAATTGGCATCTGGACAATCTGGAGGCCAAAACCATGAACTCTCAAATTTTGCTAATTTTTTCTGTTTCAAATTCCACCACAAAACAGCTTTACAAAATATGGGTTTGAGGTCCCATGAACAAGCCAAAGGTGACAAAGACAAAGGAAATACTACAGCAAGAGGAAGAAACCTTTGAAGCAACCAAGTCTCAGAAGGCCAGCCTGATCTTCTTTGACAGTGGTTAACAAAAGAGAAAGCACAATATTGCTATGATGTCTAATATGTGAATAAGTTAAGCAAAATATCTAATGTAACCACTGTGGGAGATAGAGTAGTTACGAATTAATAAAAACTGATTAAAAATAAGAGAAGCAGCTACTGTTTTAGTTTATGTGAAGCTCCTGAAGCTTATTAATTTTTTTACTTAATCTGCATCATGGAGACTGTTGCCATTGCTGTTTGAGCTGACAATATTGTGATTCAGTTTGCATTGGGGCTTTTTCACTGGCACCATAAACCACAAAAATGCACCCAGACAGCAAACCAATCCAAAAGTAAAAATATAACTTGAGCCATAGGAATGTGATTAATGAAAGTGACTACCCTGTCATTGTGAAACGCAGCACAGCACAAAATGACACGACATGACGAAATTCAGCCTCTGCATTTCACCCATATTGAAAGCTATTGAAAGCACCCGGGGAGCAGTGACGGTACCTTGTTCAACCTTGAATCAAGTGAAAGGGATTGTCATTGTGAGATCACAGCACAGCACTTACTCACTTATAGCCGTTTGTCCTAATAAGGGTCGCGGGGTGTGCTCTCACAGGGCAAAATACCCTGGACAGGCCACCAGTCCATCACAGGGTAGACACACAGATAAATACAAACACAAACCTACAGGCAATTTAGCATCTCGAATTTGGTTGATGTGTCTTTGGATGGTGGGAGGAAGCCAGAGCTCCCAGAGGAAACCTACGCAGACACGGAGAGAACAGGCAAACTCCAAACAGAAAGGACCTGAACCATTATCTTGGATTTCCTCATTCAAAATTCTTCCTGTGGGAATCTTGTTTAAACATGTTTACTTGTAAAACATTCTCAGCTGCATTGTTTCCTTTTTTTGCATAAAATGTACATTTTTATGTGTATTTTTATATATTTCACAAACACCCATTTGAGAATAAGATACATTCTTGAAATGTTACTGGGCATAAAACTACTTAAGTGCAAATAGCTCCTCCTAGTGAAAAATTTGACAGTCTTGTGATGTAACATTTGCATTTGTAACGGTGGCGGGGTGCAGGAAGGACGTCTGCGCGGAGCCAGGCCAGGGATCAGGAACATAACTTTATTTGACATAGGGTTCCATGGTCATAGGACCAACCTTTAGCATTGCAGCTATCCCAACAATAAAGTAGTGCAGACCATACCTCTAAGTCATGACCCTCCTCATGTTGTCCAATTCCAGGGTGTTTCAAATCCTCTGTACCCATGAATGCACCATTCAAGAACCTTATGTAACGCCAGTCCATAAAACATAAGGTTTCCACCAGCCTGAGTATTCTTGGTGAAGGTGTAGGAATAGGAGATCGTAGTGATGGCAGGAACATGAGTTCATCTCCTCAGACCCATCATTGTGGTCTCTGTGTCCAAACCAGAACCAATCCTTCCATAGGCAATCTTACCCAAAAGTATGATGTTCACGCTGGGCATGGTGTAGAGGTTTGCTACTGTCCTTCTCCTCTAAGGCATCATGGCAGTCTTGGGCATTCCCAGAAATTCCAATCTCCAGGATCAGTGCATAATCCTGAACATGAGCGCTGCTCACCATCTTGGGTGCATAATTCATACCACAAACCTGCAAGGTCTCCAAGGCGGGTACATCATCCAGAACAGGAGCCTCGCTGTTGGTTTCACTGAAAGATGCTCTGTGCTGACTGCTCTGGGCCTGCAGTGCAACATTGTGCAACCAGTTGCACTGTACTGAGTCCACGGAAACGTCCAGGAAAACTGAAGATACAGTGTTCATGACCTCCTTGTGGACGGAGGGTGGCTTGTGCTCTCTTGGGCTTCAGAGGGGCACCAAATTTCTGATAGTTCTTAGCAAACCATTTCAACATAGGCATACACTTACTCAGTTCATACTCTTGTCCTGTCCCCTTGTCTGCAAAGCGAGAACTATCCATCTCCTGCTTGGATGTCTTGTCCTTTTCTGCACCATGGCTCTCTACCCCCATGTACCTGCAGGATCAATCTCATGGTGTCCAGGTTCTCATAAAATGTGATGCCATGTGATGTCCCATATCGCACACCGCTACCATTGATCACGATGAAGCCAGACTTGCTGTTAGACAACAATGATGTAGAATCCTCAGTGTAAAAGTTATTGCGGAGAAAGAGTAAGCTATTGATGGGGTTGAAAGGCTTAAATCCAATGTTGATTTTTTTCTCTTTGCCCTTCTTGTCTGTCAGACTGTTCCTCCATTGCTCCACTTTGGAGCTATCCACCAGGGTTCCAGCTTGCACTTGGGTCTGCTGAGCAAGTCAAGATTTCAAGACCTTCACTTCTGTGCACCAGGTCTTTAATACTGCTCCCATACCTCTGCGTGCTCTTGCAGCTCTGTGAGTTTACTGGCCTCTCTCCGGGCTTCTTCTAGTTCTGCCTGTAGAACGGCGTGGTTGTCCTGTACCTGCTTCAGCTCTGCCCTGGTCTGGTTCAGTTGTTGTTCCATAAAGACCACTTTATTCTCCTGTTTCTCCTGCAAGGTTGGAATCGCTACTCCCTTTTTGCAGTGCCTGCGGTTTGGTTCTCCTGTTCATCTGTTTTCTTCAGCCATTCCCTTCGGACCACAATCATAGCTTGCAGCTTCCTCGGGACCTCATGCTCTTTCATGAGTTTACTGACCTCTCCTTAAAGCTCACTTTAGTCCTGAGCCAGAGCTTTTCTTTCTGCTTCCCTGGTTTTAATTTCCCTCTGACAAAGAGACAAGAGGCCTTTGGTCTCCTCAAGTTGCGAAAGCAGATTGGTGATCCTTTCCTGTTTTTCGTTTGTGGCTGAGGTGATCGTCTGCAAGGCAACTCTCTCTGTCAGCTGTTGATTGAGCCTTGTCAGCAACTTCTATTGAGTTATCTGAATGTTCATGCAGTTGATCTGTTCATCTCTTAGGTGAATGTCCATGAGGAGTGCACCATGCTTTACATTTGCCTGACTGAGCTTTGCTGATTCAGCCCTTAGTCTCTCCTGGATACTGTTCAAGCTTTCAGTTAACCACATAATCTGTTCTCTCTGGTCCTTACAGTCCTTTTCATATTCTAGATACCCAGCCTGCTTCTCCTCAAGTTCCCAACTAACTTTAGCCAAGTCCTCCTGAAGGGAACATACCTCAGACTGGTTGCTTTCCTGCAGGTGGTGATTCATGGCCTGGAGGGAGATGTTTTCAGCTTCCAATCGCTTACACTTCACCTCCAGTTTCTGCAAAACGTGTCTTAATTCAACATTCTCAATTTCCTTGGCTTGAGTTCTGGTTATAATTTCCCAGACCTGGTTTCTGCTCACTTTAGCCTCTAATTCTGTCTACTGAAGCTTCTCTGAGACCTAATAATTGGCCAGTGTAACATCCCTTAACTTTACATTCAAAACCTCAATATCCTGGTTTCGTGCACAAATTTCATGATCCTTGGTGGGGAGTTCAGCCTCCATTTCTTAGAGCTGCTTGGCAAGAACAATTTTGGCCTGTCTTTCTTCACCCAGAACAGACAGCCACACGCGTTCGAGTCACTCGTTCAAGGGAATCTCGGCCATAGCTTCCTTACTTTGTGGTACTGCTGTCCTTGATGTCCTGGCAGAGCGGTTAGGAGAGATGAGCTTGGGGGTCGACTCCATGATACCGTTTTCCACAATCCAGGAAGGGAAGGACATCTGCACAGAGCCAGGGATCAGAAACATAACTTTATTTGACATAGTCACCAAAACAAGACATAAGGCTTAACAGAACCCCCCCCCCAACCATGAAGTGCCTTCATGAGCTCAGGTGTGCTCAGTAAGAACAGAACGTCATGACAGCATTGCTCCTTTAAAGGAACAGTTGGGAATACCTCTCATTTTTCTGTCAATTGTATATGCATATTTCAAAGCCAGCATTTATTTGTAAAATAAAAGTGAGGTTTTGTACTGGTGCATGTTGCACAGCACACAGTGAACTACAATGAATTACATCCTTAGCATTTAACCTATACACACTATGCACACTATGATATTAACCCACAAACCTTCCAATTTTGGGGGTAGTCCCTAACCACTAGGCCACCACTGCACCAGTGCATGTTTAGATATTATGCCCCCTAGCACACTGACTAGACAAGCATTTTTAAATTACAAATGTAAAGTACTTTATGTTTCTATCCAAAAAAAAAAAAAAAAAAAAGATGATAAGGTTAACTTTTAAAAGGAAAATGTCATGTTTCCTATGTACAGGAGCACAGTAGTTTTCTTTGTTCACTATCAAAGAAAACTACATAAATTTTACCCCAGAATGACAAAGTGAGAAAAGTTTGCTTTTTGCTTGAAAAAAAAAACACACAGTCCAGGTGTTTTGTGTAATAACACTGGTCTCTTGATTTGTGGATGGTCAGATTAATTGTGTCTATAAGACTGTTCTTCTCAGTGTGAGTGACATGAAACCTGTGATTTTAATGCAAATAATTAAGATTTTTGAAAAATTTGGAGGAATGGGATACTGATCAATAATTATGTTTTATTTATATGTAAACAGCACTTTGACAGTGCACAAAACTGCATTGCTGTTCTCTCCCAGTCATTAGGAGACTCTGGGTGAAAGTTTATTCTAAGGTTTCCATTAGAGATATTGTTAGGAAAATCGTAAAGATTTATCATTGATGATGAACTGTTAACCTTTTCGTTATCCTTCTTGTTTTACGACTTCTGCAAAGAGCTTGTTACGACAGTTGACCTCTGTACCTGGACCTTCCCAGACACAGATTTCCTCTTCTCTGTTTACTATTTTGTAACAAGGAATGTGGGCTAATTGCCGTTGTAAAATCAGGAAAGCAAATAAAAGGCTTGCAGAGGGAGAAGCACTTCGGAGAAGGTAACTGGTGTTGGCTGGTGCCTGGCTCCCCTTGCAAGTAAAAGCTGCAGATCCTGTGTCTGGTGTTTTCCTTCGTTCTACTGTCTCTGCTTACAGGAATTTTCTGACATAACTGTAAGAGCCCTACCCCGACGGGGCACTAGGGGGAGCCAAACCGCTGTTGGGAGACCTGCCAATCAGGCACGGTGATCAACAGTGATTTGGTTCACCTGTGCTTGGGCTTATTTAAATGCAGAGAAGACGAGTCAGAGTTGCTGGGTCGTTGTTTGACTCAGACGGTAATTCGGTAAAGATCCTTGGGTTTTCTCTCGGGGTCTCCCTGGCTCTCTCGCTTTGTGGTTGCGTCAGTTCAGGAGCTTCGGCTTGTTGTGCTGACTGACGCTGCACCCTCCCTTCCGAGTTTCTTGTTTTTTTGTTCCTTTTGTTTTTTCTACAACGTTCCAGCTCAACCGCTCACCCCTTTTTTTGAGCATTTTGTTTTCTACCCTTTTTGAGCATTTTTGTTTTCTACCCTTTTTGAGCATTTTTGTTTTCTACCCTTTTTGAGCATTTTTGTTTTCTACCCGTTTTGAGCATTTTGCTTTCTACCCTTTTTGAGCATTTTGCTTTCTACCCGTTTTGAGCATTTTGCTTTCTACCCATTTTGAGTTTTTGTTTTCTACCCGTTTTGAGCATTTTGTTTTCTAACCTTTTTGAGCATTTTGCTTTCTACCCGTTTTGAGCATTTTGCTTTCTACCTGTTTTTGGGGACTGGCAGCTTCGGGTACTGCATTTGGGTCCAAACCCTGTGTGGCTCCCTGGGTTCAGAGTAGGCCACACCGTTACAGAACGACCCAGCCAGTATGGACCCAGCATCGCCTGGTGCTGCCTTTCAGATGGCCCTAGCTGCTCAGGGTGCTACTATAGGCAGGCATGAACAGCTCCTGCAGCAGATAACATCACAGTTGCAGGCACTCAATACTGCCCTGCAAAATAGACCTGAACCTCCTGCAGCCAGAGCTGTAGTCCCCCCTCCTGTTACTGTGGCACCGCCAATGCCCTTTTTACCACCTCCTGAGCGCTTTGATGGTGCCCAGGGACGATTGGGGGGTTTCCTCCTGCAATGCTCTCTGGCGTTTGAGCAGCAACCTACTCGGTTTCCTACTGAAAGGGCTAAGGTGGCCTATGTTGTCTCATTGCTCACAGGGAGAGCACTGTCATGGGCCACCCCAGTGTGGGAACACCAGCCAGAGGTGTGCTCCTCCCTCGATCAGTTTACTTCTGCACTCAGGGACACCTTCGACCATCCCAGCAGTAGAAGGGAGGCCGGTTTCGCCCTGCTCCGACTACGACAGGGAAGGAGGTCGGTTGCAGACTACGCCATTGAGTTCCGTACCTTAGCCGCAGGAAGTGGTTGGAATGCAATGGCACTAATGGCAGCCTATTCTCAGGGTCTCAATAGTGACCTCAGAGACGAAATGGCTCCACGGGACCCCCCTAACTCGTTTGAGAGCTTAGTTGATCTCTCCCTGAGGATTGATAACCGCCTTAGGGAGCGTAGTCAGGCTCGGGAGACCGAAAGGTCTCCGCGACCACGAGCCAGCCCACAACACGTGGTTCCCATTCTTCCACAGGCTGAGGACACTTCACAAGAACCTCAGCCCATGCAGCTCGGTCATGCTCGTCTCTCCAGTCAGGAGAGGGCGGACCGGATGCGGCAAGGCAGATGCCTTTATTGCGGTCGCTCCGGCCACCTTCGAGCATCCTGCCCTGAGCTAAAATTAAACTAGGAGGCCTGTCACAGCATAGGGACTCTGTGGCAGGCCCTCCAGTGTTCCCACAGCCTTCAGGGGTATTTCTCAGCTCCTCCTTACGTTGGGGTTCAGGTAGAGAAGAACGGCTTCGGGCTTTCATAGACTCAGGGGCTGCCGGAAACTTTATAGACGCAGAGCTAGCCAGGAAATGGGATTTACCCATAGAGACCCTGGATCGCCCACTCCCCGTGGCGGCTATTGATGGGCGGGCCTTAGCTTCGGGGGTTATTACTCATCAAACCCTCCCCATAACTCTGTGTATTGGTCTGCATTGCGAACGGCTGCCCCTGCTTCTTGTTCGGGCTCCTGATCTACCCCTTATTTTGGGATTCCCCTGGCTACAGCGACATAATCCTCATTTGGACTGGTTAACCCGATCGGTAGTGGCCTGGGGACCTCATTGCACGCGTTCTTGTTTTATCACTGGTCGGGCCCCTAAAACTCCACTCGCTTCTGAGGTGATTCCGGGTCTGAACACAGTTCCCCCAGTATATTGGGACCTCCAAGAGGTCTTTAGTAAGCAGAAATCCCAACTCCTTCCTTCTCATAGGCCCTATGATTGTGCTATTGACTTGCTTCCGGGCACGACTCCTCCTAGGGGCCGCCTGTTTTCCCTCTCGGGTCCCGAGAAGGTGGCCATGGAGGATTACATCCAAGAGGCCCTGGCTCTGGGTTTTATTAGGCCTTCTACATCCCCCGCAGGAGCGGGGTTCTTTTTTGTGGGTAAGAAGGACGGTGGTCTCCGTTCATGTATTGATTATCGGGGCCTCAATAAGATAACTATCAAGGACAGGTACCCCTTGCCTCTCATGTCAACAGCCTTCGAGGCACTGCAACAGGCATCCATTTTTACCAAACTGGACCTGCGCAGCGCCTACAACCTCATCCGGATCAGGGAGGGACATGAGTGGAAGACTGCCTTCATCACGCCATCAGGGCATTATGAATACCTTGTTATGCCTTTTGGGCTTATGAATGCTCCAGCTGTTTTCCAGCGTTTCATTAATGAGGTCTTAAGAGAGGCCCTGAATCATTACGCATTCGTCTATCTGGACGACATCCTCATTTTTAGTCGGACGGAGGGCGAACACAAGGTCCATGTGCGAAGGATCCTCCAACTGCTCTTAGAGCATCATTTATTCGTAAAACTTGAAAAGTCCCTATTCCATGCTCGCTCCGTCACCTTCCTGGGCTTTGTAGTCTCCCAGGGGCAGCTGAGCATGGACCCGAATAAAATAAAAGCAGTGGCCGAGTGGCCACGCCCCACCTCGGTCCGCCTAGTGCAACGGTTTCTGGGCTTTGCAAACTTTTTCCGTCGTTTTGTGTGTAACTTTAGCACGATAGCAGCCCCCTTGACTGCCCTTACCCGCAAGACAGTGGTGCGTTTTCACTGGACCCCAGAGGCCCAGGAGGCTTTCAGTGAACTTAAAAACAGGCTGTCCGCGGCCCCTGTCTTGCAGCATCCTGATCCCGAGCTCCCTTTTATTGTTGAGGTGGATGCGTCAGAGGTGGGAGTTGGGGCGGTTTTGTCCCAGCGTTCGGCTCCCGATAATAAACTGCACCCATGTGCTTACTTTTCCCGCCGCCTTTCTCCTGCTGAACGTAACTATGACATAGGAGATCGGGAGCTGCTGGCGGTTAAACTTGCCTTTGAGGAATGGAGACATTGGCTTGAGGGGGCTCGACATCAGGTACTGGTCTGGACCGACCATAAGAATCTGGCTTATATCGAGCAAGCCAAACGCCTCAAACCCCGTCAGGCTAGGTGGGCTCTTTTCTTTGCCCGATTTGACTTCCTGCTGTCGTATCGCCCTGGGTCTAAGAACCTCAAGCCTGATGCTCTCTCTCGCCAGTGGGAATCCACAGGGCAACATCAGACCAAAAAGAGCATTTCCCCCAGCACCTTACCCTTTCCATACAATACATATGGATTTCATGGAACTCAGCAATAGTCAAGGTTACAAATATTGTTTTGGTATAATTGGATGCCTTCTCTAAATGGGTAGAATTATTTCCTATAAAAACTCCAGACGCCCTAACAGTGGCCAAAGCCATATGCAAAAGAATAATATCCACTTTTGATCACCTGTGCACAAGCGATAATAGCAACCATTTGTCTAACCGCGATTAAATGGCATCAAATTTAAGAATGAGCAAAATGCACTAGTTACCACCCCAAGGAGGTGCAGGGTTAGTGGAAAGAACAAATGGTACAGTAAAATCTAGCTAAGGAAATGCATGGAATAAACTGGCAAGACCAGCCCAAGCACAGTCTTATAGAATCTGGATCAGCTGAGTATATGAATATAACTCCAACTTTTGGCAGTTCTTTAACACCATTTGAAGTATTGTGGTAAGACCATGCAGGCTACGGATTTAGTAGCAGTATTAATGACCCTGATGATCTGGATCTTGTTGATTATATGAGGGAAAATGTTGGCTAACAGAAAAATAAGAGCAGTTATTAACAACACCAGATTCTCGCTTTGTTCCACAGGAGGACCCCAGTGCTCATAGAGGACTGGGTGTTCCACTAAAGTAATTAAGAAAAAACCGTCCAGCCTGATGATTGGTCCATACCAAGTACTGTCACAACTGCTGTAGAAATTGCTGACCCACGTAGGATACATTTGTCACCTGTAAAAATCCAGCCTTAGGAAGTGATGGGAGCCACACCAGTAAAGGTGAAGTCTGACTACAAAGGGGGTTGTGGTTTTAGAAGCAGCTCGTCTCTCAAGTCAGTAGAAATCAGCCACCCCCTTACTGCTTTAGGAGGTGTCCTACCATGCTTGGAAACAATGTTAGGAAAAATTATAGTCAGCATATAGTTCACGTTCATGGTACTATTTGGAGTTTTGCTGTTACAATTTATAGTCCACAGGAAAATCATGACAAGAAACAGAGACATGAGAGTGCAGACCATGCCATGAACTCCACGGACCAGGAAATGTAACCATGCTTATCACACAAATATTTAGTGTCGCTATGCTGAGTTGGTAGCAAGGAGTAGAAATGTATCAGGATGTTATGTTTGTTCTTTTATGCCAGTATCATCCGCTCATCCTAGTTTGGCTGCTCTCCCCATTACCCCTCATCTGAGTCTGAGTCGTAATGGAGCACACCTACCTGAAACTGGGTGGCATTTGAGCTGTAGAGTTCTGAACCACCGTTTATCATATCTAAAGTAACATCACACACAGGGGCGAAAAGCAATAAAGACTCGGGCATACCTAATGCCCTGTCAGGGAACAAGCGGAACCCATCAGCCAACTACACTGATTGGCTACATGTCCAGCGAGCCTGTGAACCCATCACCCAGCGGCTGGGGTGCGGTCAAGTGTCTCAAGCGCGAAGATGCGGCTGGAGGAAGTCCAACCCAGGTTGATATGAGTCCGATGTACCTGAGAGCTTAAGCATTGGACTACCGGGAGTAAAGGTGGCATTGGCTTTATTCACATGGTGGGAGTAGCAAAAATATGTTAAGAATTGAAACCATAGATTATAAGCTGTTTTAAGCTGAGTATAAAGCACGGAGCAGAAACAATGAGGGCAGTCAAGCATGAGGATGATGAATTGCTACAAGAATCGAATAGTACTCTACTTACTAACGCTGAAAGGAGGGTTTTGTGTAATGTTAAATGATACTTATTTATACGTATATTACAACCCAGCACTAGTAGAGACGAGATAACTGAGGCCATAGACCAGATGAAGAAAATCCAACATGCTATGTCCCAAGACAAAGGATTTATCAACCGTGGGACCCCTTCTCCTGGTTCCTGTCTGGAGGATGGGAGGCAGCTCTTTTAGAATTAATGCTACCGTGGTTATTGTGCTTCTATTATTTTGTCTTTCACAGGATGTGTCATCCCTCGCTTGAGAGCAATGCTGTCCAGATGATGGGGCGGTCAATGCAGAGATGTGATGTTAGATGAGAATATTACTGCTATCAGTAACAAGGCTTTCAACTAAATTATAAATTATTAAGGTGTTATGAAATGGAAGGAACTACAGAAAACTGAAAGAGATGCAGTATTAGGATTTATCAACGGACATTTATCAATGATAAACAGAGGGAGGGGAAATGTTAGAGGAAAATCGTAAAGATTTATCATTGATGATGAACTGTTAACCTTTTCGTTATCCTTCTTGTTTTACGACTTCTGCAAAGAGCTTGTTACGACAGTTGACCTCTGTACCTGGACCTTCCCAGACACAGATTTCCTCTTCTCTGTTTACTATTTTGTAACAAGGAATGTGGGCTAATTGCCGTTGTAAAATCAGGAAAGCAAATAAAAGGCTTGCAGAGGGAGAAGCACTTCGGAGGAGGTAACTGGTGTTGGCTGGTGCCTGGCTCCCCTTGCAAGTAAAAGCTGCAGATCCTGTGTCTGGTGTTTTCCTTCGTTCTACTGTCTCTGCTTACAGGAATTTTCTGACAGATATATATCTCTGTATAGAGGTTTTTCTGTATTACCTGCCTACTGAGAATACAGTCTATTTTCCAGGCCTGTCCTTGATTCTGACCATCTGGTTTCTGCATTGAGTTTTCTTGGAGAGATCTTGCCCAAAGTGATGGCAAAGTATTTGATCACTTCCCAAACGAATGGTGTGAAGATGAAAGGAAACATTCTACAAACTATCTTTGTGTAGTTAACAGTGCAATATTTACACTTGCTTGCTTTTCTTATTTTCTTAATTCAAGACACACAGACATACTCAACATGCCATGTTATGTGGACATTTAAATGATGTGGAACTTTTATAATTAACATAAAGAGAAATAATTTAATGTAAACTTAAATTCTCAGAAAATGTTAAGTCTCCAATTGGCTACATATCCTTCTCCAGGGTGCTGAAGATTCAGCAGTATTTTTTATTATTTTTTATTTTTATAGAGTGCAGCTCATTAGTTAGGCTAAGCCTATGTGCAATGGTGGTTGTGGTTGTGGTTGTGGTTTTAGTGTTTAGTAACTTGGTGTCTTGATTTAGACTGCAGTTCCTCGGTTCTTGGTTTTTGGTTAGAACTGCAGTCCTTGCTTCTGTTTTTTTGGTATATCTGGATAATAAAACTACGTTCCGAACCCCTGGCTCTGCACTGGCGTCCTTCCAGCACACTGCCACCGTTACAGAAATGAGCCGCCAAAACCGGGACGTCAGGAGCATTGAGAAGCGGCTGGAGGAGCAAGAGCGAGCACTGGGAGCCCAGATTGAGGACCTCCGAGCAGTGCTGCCATTGTGGCAGCTGGGGCGTTGCGAGCAGAGCGGTGAAGTACAGAGAGTCACCGCCGCTGAGCTCTCGCGACGTCTGGACCTGCTGAGTCGCTCAATCCAGCTCGCTCCCTTGCTGGAGTTCAAAGAACGGCTGGAGGAGTATGGCCGAACGGAGCAGGCTGTACAAGCCGTGGTAGAGGTAATGTTATTGGGGCAATCCCTCGAGGAAGAGGCTTCTTTTGCACCCCTTTCTTTACCGGCTCCTGCTCTCCACCAACCGCAACGCTGGATATCGGTGTAACCCGCCGGATACGCTGGCGGATACGCTGCGGAAACAAAGAAAAAAGGGCAAGAGGCCCACGCCTGGCACAGTACACAACCCCAGCTCCTCTAACCCATCTGCTGAGCAGAGGGCAACAGAGGAACCGTTTCAGGTAAGAGAATTAACTTTGAGAATTCAGAAATTAGAACATGAACTACAGGAATCTCAGAAGGTCTGGCTGTCTGTTCTGGGCGCAGAAAGACAGAACAAAAACGTTTTAGTTGAGCAGCTCCAGGAAATGGAGGCTGAGCTCCTCACTAGGGATCAAATAATCTGTACACGGAACCAGGATCTGGACGCCCTGACAACAAAGTGTAAGAAATTGGAGGATGAAAACGCCTCTCTTCAGGCTGTGAAACACCAGCTGCAGGCGAGCCACCAGTTGCAAGTACATTCCCTTCAGGAGGAACTAGCTACAGTAAATGGGGAACTTCAGGAAAAGCAGGCTAGGTACCTAGAACAGGAGAAAGTCTGTAAGGATCTCAGGGAACAGATACTTTGGCTAACCGAAAACTTGAACAGCACCCAGGAGGACTTCAGGGCTGAGTCAGAAAGGCTCAGACAGGCCAACTTGAAGCACAGTGCACTTCTCGCAGACATTCACCTACGAGATGATCAGATCAAACAACAGAGGGAATTGCTAACGAGGCTCAACCAACAGCTGGCAGAAAGCAAGACCTCTGTTCTGCAGATAACCAGCTCAGCCACCCATGAAAGACTGAGACACGAAGAGGAGCTCACCACTCTGCGTTCTCAGCTTGAGGAGACCAAAGGACTCTTGTCTCTTTGCCAGAGTGACTTTGCAGCTATGGAAAGGGAGAGAGAGGTTTTAGCTCAAGCCCATGGTGAGCTTTGAGTAGAGGTCAGTGGACTCATGCAGGAGCTGAAGCAGGTGCAAGGCAACAATGCCGCTCTGCAGACAGAACGGGAAAAAGCCAGGAGGAAAACCAGAAAATCCACTGATCCGCAGGACCCACCCAGGGAGTATGGTCAAGGAGGGCAGGTAATGCACAGTTTTATATGTTTGATTTTGGACAAGAAACTAAGAATGCACTGTGGTTATGAGAACCTGGACTCCGTGAGACTCACCCTGCAGGTACATTGAGCAGAGTGTCACAGGGCCAAGAGGGACTCTTCTATGAACCACAAAGATTCGTCCATGTTTAGCTCTCTTTCAGACCCTTTCAGGCCAAGGCTCTCCAGTGAGTCGGACCATTCCTCACAGGACCCCCGTGGTGAGTCAGGGAGAACTAGGCGTTTCCTTACAGCCAGCCCCTTGACCGAGGTACCCGTAACGGTTAGGTCTCTTCTGAAATCACCCGCATTGATTTCTGCTTTGGAACACTGGCAGAGAAAGCCTCTGGTGGAGATCCTGTCCACAGATACTTCAGGTGAGAATATAAACTTGTGTCACAACAGAGAAGACCCAGAAATTAAGTTTCAGGATTATTTCCTCTCCACATTCCCCGTATCAAGAAGGAAAGCTAGGATTGTTCAGAATCCCCTGCTCTCCGCTAAAACCTATCGGCCAACTAGGCAAGGACTTCTTAGTGAACCTGTTCTGAACATACCCATACATATCGCTGGAACTAACACTGTATATGTTCCCTCCGCCCAATCAAAGTCTCAGAACCAGACAACCACATCAAGGAATTTGACTCCCAGTCTGGCTCATCAGAAACCACTTCCACCGGTTCCCTCAGGCGTCATCTCTGGAACAGACTGCCCTTCAGGGATCTCTTCCCCTGTTTCAGTGCATTCCGTAAGTAAAGTTGCAGAACTTGAGTCTAGTTCCTCAGAGGTACTCAATTCCCTTGACCTTAGCCTTTCAGAGAATTATCCAGAGGAGGAGTGCTCCAGAGGCTTTGTGGAAGCTACTGATGTTGACAATCCAACAGCCCAACTTGATGTGCCTGTGGGGGATCCACAGATATCAGAGGCTCCGGAATTAGTCAAACCCCCTCCTACTCAGTGGAGAGGAGCAACCCAGGTTGCCAAGGGTAAGGTCAGTACAAACAAAGCACGAGTTACCATGCCTCTCAGAGATAAAAGCACACAGTCACCCTGGCCTCCCAGAAGCCAGCAGTGCCAGAGGAGAGCAACAGCGTTCACTGCAGCAGTGGAGGAATACCTTTTCTTTATTGCTGTCAGTGCCCCCAAGAGAATCCTTGCACCAGCTGTTCTTCCCCCAAACCTCCTGCTAAATGCCCGCGTGAATATCATCCCAGTTGGTACAACGTTACAACTAGGTACCACTCAGCACCTGAAAGTTCCAGAGCGGAAACACGCCTTGCCGGTTGCACTTCCCAACACTGTACCCATAACACGTCCCTGCTATCAGTCTCCTCAGAACTTGTGGCCTGTACAACATTTGCATGAAAAAGATGGAAAAACTCCCCACCTTGGTTCATGAAACGAAAGTCATGGAAAGCGAAAAGGCCAGAGACCGGTAGCGGAGCACACACAGGGTAACGAACTCTTCCCCTTCTAACCACAGAGAGTCTCTTGTATATAGCTCTATTTCAGGTGATGACCAGACAAGGCTCCCAAGCCAATCAGCTGCGTCCCCCAGAGGCCCCAGTACGGAGTCAGAGAAACGGGAGACAGAGGAAACATGGGACAGCAGAAAGACACAGAGGGAATGCACCGCTAAATACAAGTACCAAGGGGACTTGGTTATAAGGATATGGACTGAAACTCTGGGGTACCTATCTCCGCCGCCATCAGCCCGAGACATGGCTGGTCAGAGGTCCTTTTGTGTTAAGGTGTTTTGTGGACCTGACCATATGCCCCAAAAGGGACTTTTTTGTAAAATGTATTATTTGTTCTTGGCCTCCCCCCAGAGGTTTGGCTGTGTTTTGGCACTTCGGGAGCCGCGCCTTTTGGGGGGGGGTTCTGTCACACATGTGGTGTTTCTGGCACGTGTGAGGTGTTTTGGGCACGCTAGAGGGCACTCTGTTCTGACTGAGCACACCTGAGCTCATATAGGCACAGGTGTGCCTCATTGGGGCTGACTACTTAAGCCCCGATGAGTCAGAGCAGAGCGCGGCTCATTAGTTAGGCTAAGCCTATGTGCAATGGTGGTTTTGGTTGTGGTTTTAGTGTTTAGTAACTTGGTGTCTTGATTTAGACTGCAGTCCTTGCTTCTGGTTTTTTGGTATATCTGGATAATAAAACTATGTTCCGAACCCCTGGCTCTGCACTGATGTCCTTCTGGCACCCCGCCACCGTTACATCATGACAGAGTAATACAATGCCCTCTACTTGCAGCATACTGACATTGTGTCTTATTCTCATCAAAGTCTCTTGTTTATATTAAAAAAAAGCTTAGGCTTACATTATACTGTGAGAGTCGGTACTGTCTTAGAGAAGCAAGGTTTGGTTGGTTTGGACATGTACAGAACAGAGACAATAATTATATTGGGAGGAGGATGTTGAAGATGGAGCTGCCAGGAAAAGAGGAAGACTAAAAGGAGGTTTATGGACATGGTGAGAGAGGACATGTGGGTGGCAAGTTTAAAGGAGGAAGATGCAAAGGACAGGAAGAAATGGAAACAGATGATCCGCTGTGGCATCCCCTAAACAAAAAGAAGAAGAGTCTGTACTGTCTTTTATGATGCAATGACGCTGATGCTATTTTGAATAGCTCCCTGGGAGCTGGGTGGAGCTTACCACTGCTATACTGTGTATGGTGTATGGCTAAATTGCAGAAAATTCATTTTGTTGTGCGTCACTGTCAAATCAAGTCAACTTTATTTATATAGCGCTTTTTACAACTGTTGTTGTCATAAAGCAGCTTTACAGAATCCGGGTCCGAGCCCCAGTTGGGTAAGCTGAGGGCGACAGAGGCAAGGAAAACTACCCCAAACATGAGGAAGAAACCTTGGAAGAAACCAAGACCCAAAAGGGGAACCCATCCTCCTTTGGTTGACACCGGAAATAAAAGAAAAGAAAGAAAGAGAAAAACCCTGTATAGTGATGACTTCCAGTAAATAAGAGTTACAGTAAAAGTAAAAGAGTCAGTTGGTGACTGTAAATGGAGGTTCATGATCTAATGGTGTTTGAGTGGGGGAAGCGTTAATCTTCAAGGCAGAAGAATATCCTGCAGAAGAGCTAGTTTGATGAAGCTGATCTGAAGTTCAAGTCAAGTCAAGTAGGATTTTAGTGTTATTTCAGTCATATACACAGTACATAGTGAAACGAAATAACATTCCTCCAGGACCCTGGTGCTACACACAAGACACAAGACAACAGAAAACACAACAGAAGACACAACATAATACACAAGACAGAGCAACAAGTGCAGACAACAGACAGCACAACAGACAGTACATTCATCCATAAGAGGGCCGCAGTGTTATAGAACAAAGCAGCCCAGGTTGATTGGCAGTGTAACAGTGTGGCGGAGCAGCGTTATCGTTAAAGTGCAGAGTGCAACAAGAAATAAATAAATAGATAGATGATGGAATGAGAAGACGGATTGAGGAGACATAATTTCGCCGATTCTGTGTAGCAGCTGGCATGGCACTCAGGAGACCCTCACAGAGATCGATGGACTTGCTCTCAGGAAACAGCCAAACTATCCACCACACAGGTGGTGTACAGCTGTCCAGCTCAAACAAAGAGAAAAAAATTGGATCTGTTTTGAACTCATTGTACAGATTGTAAGTTTAAAGAATGCAGTAACGTGACTCCTACAACCCGACTAAAAAGGACTGATCCTGACTAAAAAGGACAGATCCAGGGGTTTTACAACAAGAGTCCCTGTGACACCTCCCACACCACCCTCAACAAACCTGAATTTACTGATCTGTCAGGGCCACGTTTGTCCCCGGGTCTTAGTTTTGATTTTGTTTTGGATCTCCGGGCAAACAATGGATAATGAAATCCACCTGTCTGGGCCTTGGTTTGTCCCTGAGTTTTTTGGGCATGAGTTTATGAGCGTGAGAGTGGTGGGCCAGCAGCACCAATATCCCAGTTTACAGTACATACCCAGTTTACACACCTTAACTAACAGGAGAATTAATTACTATAAGCCTGACCAAACAAGTAAGTCTTTAAGTAAGTAAGTCTACTGAGAGTGTGTCTGAGTCCTGTTGTGTGAGGCTGTTTAGGGCTTTGTAATTTAGCAGTAAATTTTTATAGTCAATGTGGAAGAAGTGGGACAGTCAGAGAGATAAAGAAAATAGACAAGAGTGCAAGTAGATGAACCGCAGGGTGAAGAAAGCAGTGGCGAAGGCCAAAAATAATGAATGAAGTTATGGGAAAGAGTAGTGGAAGCTAGGTTAAGAAAAGAGGTGAGGATTAGTGAACAGCTTTATGATTTCATGCCAAGAAAGAGCACTACAGATGCAATGTTTGCTCTGAGGGTGTTGATTGAGAAGTTCAAAGAAGGACAGAAGGAGTTGCATTGTGCCTTTGTGGATTTGGAGAAAGCATATGACAGGGTGCCTGGAGAGGAGTTGTGGTTTTGTATGAGGAAGTCAGTTGTTACAGAGATGTGAGAGTAGTTCAGAATATGTATGATGGCAGTGTTACAGTGGTGAGATCTGCAGTGAGAGTAATGCATGCATTTAAGGTAGAGGCAATAGTAATTGACAGGTTGACAGAGTCTCTGTGGATCATGATGTTTGCTGATGATATTGTGATCTGCAGTGAGAGTAGGGAGCAGCTTGAGGAGAACCTGAAGAGATGGAGATATGCTCTAGAGAGGAGAGGAATGACAGTGAGTTGGTCAAAGACAGAATACATGAGTGTGAATGAAAGGGGGGGGAAGTGGTGTGGTTAGGATGGAGGGAGTAGAGGTAATAAAGGTGGAGGAGTTTAAATACTTGGGATTAATGGTTCAGAGTAACCGCGAGTGTGGAAGAGAGGTGAATAGAAAAGACAGGAGGCAGAGCTGGAGGTGTCAGAGTTAAAGATGCTGAGATTTCTGTTGGGTGTGACGAGGATGGACATGATTAGAAGGGAGTATTTTAGAGGGACAGCTCAGGTTAGACGTTTTGGAGACAAAGTTAGAGAAGCAAGTTTGTGTTGGTTTGAACATGTCCAGAGGAGAGATGAGGATTATACTGGAAGGAGGATGTTGAAGATGGAGCCAGGAAAGAGGGAAAAAAGGAAGACCAAAGAGGAGGTTAATGGATGTGACAAAAGAGGACATGCAGATGGTTGGACAAGCAGGAAGATGCAGAGGAACGGAAGAAATGGAGATGGTTGATCAGCTGTGGTGACCCTTAAACAGGAGCAGCCGAAAGAAAAAGAAGTAGCAGAAATGCACACTGGAACCTAAATGATGGAAAAGTTTAGAAAATAGCCTATGTGTAGGAAGAAGCAATGCCTAAGTTACATGAGGAAAATGAGCGAAAATGGCAAAAATAAAGCCAAGTCAAGTCAAGTAGGATTTTATTGTCATTTCAGCCATATACACAGTACACAGTGAAACGAAATAACGTTCCTCCAGGACCCTGGTGCTACACACAAGACAAGACACAACACAAGACACAAGACAACATAAGACACAACACGGGGCAACAAGTGCGGACAAGACAGACAAGACAGACAACAACAGACGGCACGACAGACAGTACATTCATCCGTGGAAGGCTGCAGTGTTGTGGAACAAAGCAGCCCAGGCACATTATGGTGTAGCAGTGTGGTGGAGCGGTGTTACTGTATTTAAAGTGCAAGAGTGCAACACGAGATAAATAAATAAATACAGAATGAAAAGTGGAGGAAGTGGTGGGTGAAGTGGTGGGTTTAAGAGTTCAAGCTATTGGTGGGTTTTAAGAGTCCATGATATTGGTGGTTCCAGAGTTCAACAGTCTGATGGCCAGGGGGAAGAAACTATTTCCCATCCTGGAAGTGGAGGCCCGTATGCTGCGGAACCTTTTCCCGGATGGCAGGAGGGAGAAGAGAGTGTGGGAAGGGTGGGAGGGATCATCCACAATGCTGGTTGCTTTGCGGATGCAGCGAGCGGTGAAAATGTCCTGTACAGAGGGCAGAGAGACCCCGATGATCTTCTCAGCTGTTCTCACTACCCGTTGTAGGGACTTGCGGTCTAAGACGTTGCAATTCCCGTACCAGGCAGTAATGCAGCCACTCAGGATGCTCTCGATGGTTCCTCTGTAGAAGATGGTGAGGATGGAAGGTGGGAGATGGGCTTTCCTCAGTCTGCGCAGGAAGTAGAGGCGCTGCTGGGCTTTCTTTGTGATGGAGCTGGTGTTGAGGGACCACGTGAGGTTGTCGGTGATGTGAACACCAAGAAACTTGGTGCTCTGGACCAACTCCACAGGTGAGGTGTTGATGATAAGTGGAGTGTGGTCCCGACGTGATCTCCTGAAGTCAACAACCATCTCTTTAGTCTTGTCGACGTTCAGAGACAGGTTGTTGGTTCTGCACCAGTCCGTCAGCTCTTGTATCTCCTCTCTGTAAGCTGCCTCGTCTCCACCGCTGATCAGACCCACCACGGTTGTATCATCAGCGAATTTGATGATGTGGTTCGAGCTGTGCTTGGCTGCACAGTCGTGGGTGCAGATCTCAATGATCTCAATGTCCAAAATCAGCGCTGCCAAAGCTACTTATTACAATAAATGTAGCAGTACTATCATGGACACACAAAAATTATCTTCCATGTTTAGAATGCTGCTGAACCTTCTGCCACCCCCACCTGCTTTTTTAACTGAAAGTGGCTCCTATCAGTTACCAGTTTGTTGATCCACTCAGGAACAATCTGGCTAAGGGCACAACACTTTCACTGTACAGCCCAGGACCAGGCAAAAGTCCTACTATATGCCCTCTCTCTGCTGCAGTCAATGGGTTGTCTTTCTCCTCTTTCACTCCTCTTAATGACAGCGAGCTAAAAAATATCCTGACATGCAATCATTATATAGTATCAATATGAAAATTGCAAATCAAATCAATAACAAATCAATATTTGGTGTTACTACCTTTTGCTTTCAAACTAGCATCAATTCATATACCTAGAAGAATTGATGCTGTTTTGAAGGCAAAGGGTGGTCACACCAAATATTGATTTGATTTACTCTTTTGTTCATTCACTGCATTTTGTTGATTGATGTAAAAAATGATTAACACTTCCATTTTTGAAAGCATTGTTTACAGCATTTTTTCACACCTGCCTAAAACATTTGCACAGTACTGTATGTACTGCACTATTTATACATTTTAACAATTTACATTATATTTTAATATTAATTTAATGGTATTTCACTTTAAGCTAGAGTTCATATTGCACTCTAGCTTAAAATGTTTTTAAGTTGCTTTGGATAAAAGCTGGGGCAGCGGTGGCCTAGTGGTTAGGGCGTTGGCCGGAGGATCGGGGGTTCAAACCCCTTCCCAATAGGCTGCCCTGAGGTACCCTTGAGCAAGGTGCCGTCCCTGTCACGCTCCTCCCTGCGATGGGCTGGCAACCTGTCCAGGGTGTCCCCCCCGTCCTTCGACCTGTGTGAGCCGGGATGGACTCCAGCACTCCCCTGCGACCCCGCTTGGGACAAGCGGCAAAAAATGACTGACTGGATAAAAACTTTTGCTAAATGAGATCTGTGAGACATCCATAATATTATTGATAAATAAATAATGTTTATCAGTGATATCATGGATGTCTCACAAATGAGGTAAAACAATTACATCAATTTTAGTTCTCTCATCACAAATCTTCCCAGTTCATTTACATATAATGAAGCGGATACCCTTTACATGGTAAGGGCTCAAGTAAGTCAGTTTGAAATATGTTCAACACATCCTGTTTTGAATGAAATTAATTTAATAACAGTTTCATGGTTTTACATGGTTTGTATGCTGACAATAATACAAAGTAAAATATTGGTTTGAAAAAAAAGATTAAAGTCAGAAATAGCTACACAAGCAGTTATAAAAACTACACATTTATAATACAAAAATCAAGAAAAAAAAAAGCATTTTTAAATGGCTTTTGTTTTTTTACATAGCAGATTAGCCTTTGGAAAACCTTCAGTGCCATTTTAAGAAGAAATAGGAAGAATGTCCATTAGACTGAGATCAGATTTCCACATCACTCTCTTTGTCATTGTCATGATCAGCATCATAAAATTCATTTGCTGCTTCAGGCCTGTCAATCAAAGCAAAACACATAAATATCAAAATCTCAGCTCACAGTTACAGCTCTTCATATAATTTCATTTCCTGTCCTTAAAACTAGACCAAAAACCTATTTTGGTCTTGACCAAGCCCCCAATATACAATATATACTGTGAAGGAATGCAATACATGATTTAAATTTCAACAGTATTGTACATTACTGTGGTTACTTTTGTGAAATTTCATTATCAATTATTGTCTGTCCTAAGATCAACAGGCTAGACTTCATATCCCTAAGCTTCTATTTATACACTGGCAAAAGATCTGAATTTAACTAAGCTTATAGGTTCTCTATAAATACTGCAGCAATTAATATTAATAATTACCCAACAAATGCACTAAGTAGCTTCTCATTTCGTAAACTATATTGGAACACACCCTATGGTCATGTAAAAGACATTGTGCTGTTTCAGAAGGGTCACAGTATTGCGCTGCATCAAGTAATAATGTAAATTAAACCACAGGGTAAATTATAGAAACAACTAATTGAAATTATGTATGGAAGGATAGAGATAAAAGAATATATTGAAGAAGAAATATAGTAGAAAAATGTAACAAAAAAAATAAGCTTAAACTTTGGTGAAATAAAACAGCTAAATTTGCATTAAAAAAACAAACACTTATTAGTGAGGCTTACGGGGAAAAAAAACAACATTGTGAATACACATCACTATACACAGTGCACCACAATTAAATGCTTCTTCTGTATTTAACCTATACACACAGTACAGCAGGGGGAACCCAGCCACTAGGTCACTACACAAGTCAGTGTATTTCTTCATGCCGGTCCCAAGCCTGGATAAACGAAGAGGGTTACATCAGGAAGGCCATCCGATGTAAAACTCTGCCAAATCAATAAGCAGACAACAAATCCATACCTGATCGGCCCGGGTTAACAAGGACCACCACCAGTGCTGTTAGCCTACAGGGTGCTGGTGGAAATTGGGCTATTTAAGGGTGGTGATCTAGTAGTAGGATACGTGCCTATGGACCTATGGATCAAGAGGCCACAGGTTCGAATCCCACCTCCAGCACTACCCCACCATTGGGTTCCTGAGCAAGACCCTGGGACTGACTTACAGGGAGTGTCCCTGTAATTAGGACATGAAAGTCGCTCTGGATATGTCTGCTAAATGCTGAAAATGTAAATGTGCTATTGGCCAAAGAAGGAGAAGAAGAAGAAGAAGAAGAAGAAGAGGAAGGCATGTCCAGAGGGAGGAGGACAGAAGGAAATGGAGGTGAATAGAGATGAGGGTAGGGACTTTGAATCTTGGCAGCATGACTGGTAAAGGTAGGTAATTAACTGATATGATGGAGAAAAGGAAGGTTGATTTTGTGTGTGCAAGAGACTAGATGGTAGGGTAGTAAGGCCACGTGCACTAGAGGAGGGTTTCATTTGTTTTACCATGGTAAGAATGGAAGGAAGAATGGGGGATGTTAATGGTCAGATTTTAATGGTCATGTTGGTGAAAGGAACAATGGTGATGAGGAGGTGATGGGTAGGTATGGTGTCAAGGAGAGAACAGGTCAGTTGTAAGGCAGACAGCTAGAAAGGTACTTGGTGTGACATCTGGAAGGAAGAAAGATGAATAAAGAAACCTGGTGGTGAAACCCATAAGTCCAGGAGTGTATACAGAAGAAGAGAACAGCAAAGAAGGAGTGGGATAGTCAGAGAGATGAAGAAAGTAGACAACTGTACAAAGAGGTGAACAAAGCAATGGCAAAAGCTAAACATAAGGTATATGGTGAATTGTATGAGAGGTTGGACAGTAATGAGGGAGAAAAACACCTATACCGATTGGCTAGACAGAGAGACAGAGCTGTGCAGAAGATCAGGGCGATTAAGCATAGAAATAGAAACATGGAAGGAGTACTTTGAGTGGCTGATGAATGAAGAGAATGCGAAAGAGAGAAGATCGGATGATGTGAGCATATTGAATCAGAAAGTGCAACACATAAGCAAGATGGAAGTAAGGGCATTGATGAAGAGGATGGAGAATGAAAAGGCTGTTGGTCTGGATGACATACTGGTGGAAGCATGGTGGTGCTTAGGAGAGATGGCAGTTGAGTTTCTGACCAGATTGTTTAACACAATCTTAGAAAGTGAGAGGATGCCTGAGGAGTGGAGACGAAGTGTACTGGTTCCAATTTTCAAGAATCAGGGTGATGCACAGAGCTGTAGTAACTATAGAGGGATAAAGTTGATCAGCCACAGAATGAAGTTATGGGAAAGAGTCATGGAAGCTAGGTTAAGAAAAGAGGTGATGATTAGTGAACAGCAGTATGGTTTCATGCCAAGAATGAGCACTACAGATGCAATGCTCCAGGGTGTTGATGGAGAACTCCAGAGAAGGTCAGAAGTTGTTGGATTGTGCCTTTGTGGAATTAATGGGGGTAACCAGGGGGAAACATATTGATCTGGAACTTGAAGCCAAATGCGTGCCGTTATCAAAGTTAAAGGCTCCTTCTTCCTCCTTTAGCTGCTCCCATTTAGGGGCTGCACAGCATATCATCCGTTTCCAATCCTTTATTCATTAATGGTCCTTGAAATGCTTCAAGAAATTAGATTCAAAAGCAAGCATCATGTTGCAGAAGGACATGGTAGTCAACCTATTTATTAGACAGTTCTATAATCTGTAGAACTGTTAGACAGGACCGTGTCAAGAAATAGATCTAGGGAAGAAAAAAAAACATGGAAAACAAGGGTCTGAAAACTTTTCAGATGTACTCTAATACTTGCATAAAGGATGCTTTTCAGAAAAATAAAAAAAATACAAAAAGCCCAAAGGGCACTGCACCTCAAATATTAGCTATAAATCACTGAGATACAAAAATTTAATTAGATGCCTTATGTATGACCAACAGATTCATCCAGCATTGTGAGGGAGGTCATAGTAATTTAAATATTAGTGTAACTGATCAGTGTTTTTACTTGATGTGCTTCTCAGAGCACAACTCTCCATACATTAACATACACAAAAAGTGCAAAAGAGTATATGGGCAGAGGTGGACTAGTGGTTAGGGACTAAACCCAGAGATTGGAACGTTGTGGGTTCGAATCCCAGATCAGTAGGTTACCCTGAGGTACCCTTGAGCAAGGTACCATCTCCATCACTGCTACTCAGGCACTGGATACAGGTACCTCCTGCTGCAATGTGTGTATGGGTTAAAAGCAGAGGTTGCATTTTGTTCTGGTTCGCTGAGTGCCATGCTGTGTTTAACTTTCACTTAAACTTAAAAAAGTTTAAAGAGTCCAAAAAGTGGAGTAATTAGGTAACACAGAAGTAACAAGCATCTCACCTGGAATAGTTCTCTTCTGAACCTCTTTCATCAGGATCCGCATCATCTGTACGCTCATAACTTAACAGGTCTGAAGGCACATCATGGATTTGAACACTTGGTGCATGATTTAGCATCTTCAAATTTTCAAAGACAGTCTGACGAATCTGTTCCAAGTACTGTGGAAAAAGAACTAAGTATAGGTTTTCATGTGAATTCTAGTAAATAACAGATTACTAAAAGTATTATAAATACATACACACAGAAATGTGCATCACTTTTTGTTTGCAAATGTTTTCATATTCTCCCTTCCTTTGGGAACACTTGTAAAAATAAAAGCAAAAACATAAGCAAACTTGATTTTCCTGGAAATGCTAATTTCAAAGACATTTCATGTCAACACGACCATATAGGTAGACATACAGGGGAGCGAAATGACGTTTCTCCTAAAACAATAAGGGTTAATGATGATAAAGAAAACAAATGTGAAACAGATAAAAGAGGAGACCAAGAAATTTGACAGATATATTGAAAACAACTCGTCCCTAATGTTACATCCAGAAAAACAGAAAGAAAGAAAGAGTCCCTTGGAAGTTACCAAGTCAGGCGATTAATTCATACTACACATTTTAAGTACTGTAATTAAAAACTGAAGACTTTGTCACACTATACTATTGCTATACCTGTCTGGAGTTTTGATTCTCAATCCTTGTGCTGACATCTGGATGAAGTGTGAAATCAGGAGCAAAATATTCAAAATACTCTGCATTGGGGAACATTGTACAAAGTCAGAGTGATCACAGTGAGATATTTTTTTTTTTTTTTGAAAGAAAAAAAAAACATTTATAAATCATATTCCTACAGTTATCTCTACAAATGTAATTTCTAACATGGCATTAATAAAACCTAAGAAATAAAAATATCTATATTTCCTTAGAATGCTTAAAGTGTGCTTCCAGTTTACCTAGTATAAAATGATAATAAAACAGAAACAGAACTTACTTCTAAGTTAACAAAGAACAGGTTAACCACAGCTCACAAAGTAATTATTTAGAATCCTTTGAAAAATTAACTAGGCTGAACAAATCCAGTAAACAAAGTTCAGAAGTTCAAGTTCAAAGCTATAAAATCCTGAGATGAGTGGAGGGCTGCACAATTCTACTAATTGCATCCGAGTTGTGTCATTCAACATCAGCGAGAGATATCTGACTATAATTACACTGTTACATTTCGCAGCACAGCCCATGAAAGTATCTGGTCTTTTATTCATTTCTCTTTCAATCTTGAAGATCTGAGATGTATCCTTTTCATGGTTCTAGTTAATTCATTTGTTGTGACTACTGTACATGACACATGAAATATTTACTTGAGGTCACTGATGAGGATGTCCATATCATGCCATTTCATGTAGTCTTGGTTACTCTCATAAACACATGGCAACCAAGACAGAAAGCTGAGCAAGTAAGTGTGACATGAGCAGTAAGGCTTAAAGTGAAAAAGTGAAAGTGAAAGTGACAACCCTAGTCATTGCGAGGTCACAGCACACACGAAATTGAACCACAACAAAACTGGACCTCTGCATTTAACTCATGCAAACACGTGCAGCAGTAGGCAGCTATTGAAAGTGCCCGGGGAGCAGTGATGGGGACGGTACCTTGCTCAAGGGTACCTCAGGGCAACCTACTGGTGAGGTAATCGAACCCACAATCTTCCGATGCATGGGCAGCTCCCTAACCACTAGGCCATCACTGCCCCAATACAGAGTTTAAATACAGAGTTTTAAATCACAAGTTTCAAGCAAGGTTCTGCTGGAAAGCAAATTAGTTAAAAAATGTAACTAATTTAACTAGAGTTGAAATTAATATTTTTATTAAGAACACTCTACAGAGATGTAGTCTAGAAAGAACCTTTAGTTTTAAGAAAGAGAATGGACATACCACTATAAGGTAGTTCATCACTAATGGACTCTTCAACTAGTAAAGATGTCTCATAGGTCCTAAAAACAATTCCAGAGATGGAGTGTTAATAAAAAAAATCACAAACAGTAAAGAAAAAAAATTTGAGTTTGAGCTATAAGTTTGAGGTTTGCACTTAATGAACCTTAATCAAGAGGTGGAAAGAGAAACAAAGAAGAATTTCCCTTTACAGCGAAACAAATTATTAAGGGATGTCTTAAAAAGTTTGGACAGTGCACAAATAAAGATTGCAAAGTCTTTAGCTCAATATTTGTATTTTAGCTATTTTAAATTGTGTTTTGGCAAATACATAGTACAACTGACTTACCAACATCTAGCCACATTGCGTACAGTGTATCCACCTCCCCCGAGTACAAGCAAGGGGATCTTAAAACTCTTCACAAACTCCACACACTCCCTGAAGAAAATAAAAAGGCTTTGAATTTCAACATAGACAGTTTTATTATTAAACCCACCCCACTCTGACAAAACATAACACCTTTAAAATATTAACTAAAAATGACATTTACCAATTAATCTTAATTCTATTCCATGATACAACATGTATGTTGTGGCATACAGCTTTATGTACAGTTGTGTTTAATATTAAATCACAAAGAACAATTTTAAAAGCATAACTGATTGTGACTGACTCACTGATCAAACAAACTACTTAACTGCACTTTATCACTTGCTAATTAACTGTCTAATCGAACCAAATGTGATTAAAATATTTAAGGGGGTAATATCTGTTTTTCATGGCCATGGGTTTGTTAAAAACTAAGCAGGAAGCTACTGAACCTAACAGCTTAAAACCTAATAATGGCTTAAGACAGTAGCCCACTTATAGTGTATTATATCAAATTCCTCTTACCCATGACCTCGTATACTGAGGTTAAAGCATCCCAATCTGTCACAGCCTAACGAGTCGGCTCCACACTGTAGACATCACATTTGTATAAATATAAAACAATGACAGTGATAAATATCAGCTTAAACAATCTTAATGGAGCAAAAACACACAGGAAGAGATACATTTTTACCTGAAGCACAATACAAGTTGGCTGATAGAAGTCAACCACCTGCTTGATCACAGGCTGAAACAGTTGCCTGTAGCCTAAAAATGATTAATAAAAAATACATTTACAGTATTTACATTTAAGGTAAATGCAATAATATACATCAGGTTTATTAGCTAGGGAGGTGGGAAGTATAGCATGTGGAAATTTATTGTGAGTAGAAACAGGTTACTCTTAACTTGTATGCCACCCAATATCCTGAGGATGACATGTGGTGTCTGGCACTGAGCTATGAGCAACAGATAATTTAAGTCCAATAAATTAGACAACGTGCTCTTTCTCACTGTACACATTTTTCAGCCATTGTTTGAGGGACATGACAAAGACCTTGAGGGTCCTTGATCTCTGGAAAACTGAAACTTTCTAGGTCTAGATCTAGGACCCTTAAGGTCTTTGTCATGTCCCTCGAACAATGGCTGAAAAATGTGTACAATGAGGCAGAGCACATTATCTTGCTGTAAAAAGGCACTGGCAAAGGAAAAAGCACTGCCATGATATAAAATTACAGATCTGGATCCAGCAAAAATAAGAATCAATATATGAGTAATGGTATGTTTTTAATCAGTGAGTTGACAATCAGGTGAAAGTGGGGAGCTTGTGTTATTTAAAGAATAAGGATCAATTAAAGTGTGATATTTATATTTCTAAACGACCCGTTTTGCTGCATCTGGGCCAGGTGTGCTTTTTATTGATGGAAATAGTCTGATTTACACCAGCAAACTCTAAAAGAAAATTTATACATGAATCCAATTTGTTCTACCAAAGAATGGTAAATGAAGATTTAGGTTAAAAAATAAACTTTGTGACACAAAAATATTAATTTAGTATAACAGATAAATATTTTTCCCCACTGGATCGGATACAGTGGAACTTTCACCAGTGATGTATGTTTTCAGGCATTGTGGATGCAGAAATTTCAGCGAGAAAGGGAATCACTTAAATTTTTCCCCCAAAAAATGTGACTTATCCATGTGTTCATGTAAAGCAGCTGGCTAATAAATCCACAGCGGTATAAATATGTGAGAAAAATTATGTGGATTTATTGTGTGGAAAAATATTTCAAATGTAGGTAAATGTATAGGCATTTAACACTGTTTATCTGATACAGTGCAATATGCCAGATTTTAAATGCTTATAACCCAATGCCCAAAACTATCATGTCAACAATCCCAGAAAGGACTAACAGCAAGAATCTCACTCAAATCAAGCACTCACTTTGATCATCAATTCCATCCCGCAGGGGCACATTCAGGCAGTAGTAGCGACCACTCTCAGCTCCAACTTCATACATGTCTCCTATAAGGAAATTCAAAACATTGTTTAAAATAAATAAATAAATAAATAAATAAATAAAAATTACAAAAAGGACATACAGAGGATCAGAATGCTGCTTCTCTGAGAGTTCATAAGGGTTAAAGATGCCTTTTTATTAAAAAAAATACGACTTTTTTGTGGTCTATTATATTTAGTGCTAGAAAATACTGCAACAAAAATTAAGATGTACAGAAAGGAATATAAATATGACACAGATAAAAAAGGAGGTCTAGCAGTTTTAAAGTGAAGATATCAAAGCAACTCTTTGACCCAACGTTCCTGAAAAAAAGAAAAAAGAAAGAAAGAAAGAAAGAAAGAAAGAAAGAAAGAAAGAAAGAAAAGAGAAAGACCCATGGAAGTTAATCTGGCTACATTTTTTTTTTTTTTGGAGTGTCAAAGAAGGTTAAGTGAAACTAAGCATGTCAGAGATCACACAACAGCTTTTTTTTTTTTTTTTTTTTTTTAAGTGAAAGTGAGAACCCTTGTCATTGCGAGGTCACAGCACAGCAGACAGTGAACCACAACGAAATTGGACCTCTGCATTTAACCCATGCACACTCAAACACCGTGCAGCAGTGGGCAGCTATTGAAAGCGCCCGCGGAGCAGTGACGGGGACGGCACCTTGCTCAAGGGTACCTCAGGGCAACCTATTGGGAAGGGGCTCGAATCCCCGATCCTCCGATCATGTGGCTAACGCCCTAACCACTAGGCCACCGCTGCCTGCTTAATATGTTCATCTGATTCCCTTGGCATATGAAAAAAAAATACTGTAAACCTATTCAAATTAATTAAACATCCTATCCATCTACACGAAGCAAACCTTGATCTGGTGTCCTGCAGCTAGTTCAGTAGTATAAGGATCCTGTAATTCCTTTATCAAATGAAAGTTAAGACTGCAGCTTTAGAAGGTGTTTTAATAGTAATGCATGAATTGCTTTTCATAATCACTGCAAATATAGACTATATAATACTGCATATTCCATTGGGAAACAAGGAAAATTAGCATTCTTGTAAAGGATTAATGATTAATAAGGGCCAACAAAGATTCACAAAATTAGATTCATCACCATGTAAACCATCTGTAAAACAGTGAAACTGGTTCTGCCACAAATTCAATAAATGCTTACATTACATACATTATATAAAATAATGTTTACATTAAATCTAACAAAGCTATTGTTACTATTAAATTTGTTATAAAATTTCTTTTTTTACTGGTATCCTTTGACAGGGGGGATCAATTTTATAAAATTAGGTTTAAATGCTCTTCACATATTTGCCATGCTTTCAGACGTATACTTTTGCCCAAAGTATTGTTAGTTTAAAAAATATAAACTTTTTCAATTTTGCAATATGGGCTGAATAAAACAGAAAACAGAATAACAAAAAAGAAATTGATGTTTTATCTGTTTTATCACAGTTAGTCTTCTAACAGTGATAAAAAATTTTTTTTTTTTAAAAAGTCCTCCAAGTCCTCTAAAATGGAATGAAGTTTTGTATTTCCAGTCAAATTTGAGTGAATTAATAAAGTGCTGTGCTGGTGATTGTGAGGAAAAGCAAGCCATTCAGAGCAAGATTCAGTAAGACTGCGTCCCAGGAGAAATCCCTAAACAACCAGACTGTGGTTGTTAATTTCCTTTCTTGCAAAATCAAGTGTATAGAAAGGCCGCTATGGATGTTTCCTGGATATTATTTTTTATGTACCAAATTCACAACTAAGTAGTACTTTGAGGTATTTATTAATGTCATATACAATTAACACATGGCCAATTTTGTATATAGAGTATATAGTAAGTTAGGCACAACAGAGTCCTAGGTATTAAACTGTAATTCATCTTACTAACCTGTTCCTGGAAAAAAATAGTTGCCATACTTATGGAAGGACACAGTCATGACTCGATCTGTAAGATAAAAAGCTTCCTGCACTCCATCACCATGATGAATATCAATGTCAATGTACAGCACACGTGGATGGTACCTGTTGGAAGAGATATATAACATGAGATTATAATTATAAATAAAGCTTGCTGGGATAAAACTGACTATTTTAAGCACTATTTTACCACAAATCCTGAACTACTAGATCACCTAAACCATTAAAATCATGAAAAGATCAATCTTGAGTTAAGGCTTAAATGTACCATTTAATCAGGATACTGTTTAAATCACCATAAAGATTAATTTAACAAGAGCACTCTGGAGTGTGTAAATCCTACATGCATGTGACAAACACATTTTGCCTTACTTTAGTAGTTCCAGTATGCTGATAACAATGTCATTCACGTAACAAAATCCAGAAGCCTAAAAAGACAAAAAAGGAAACAATAATGAATTTCACACTTGAACAGAAGGGCCTGCAGTGTCTTCTTATATTTGTCACTTTTGTGAAACATAAGGTAGAAGAAGAAAAAGAAGTCTTGAAAAAACCCCTTTTCCATTAAAGAATTATCCTCAAAACATACCTCAAACTTTTTGGCATGATGTAACCCTCCAGCCCAATTGATAGCAATGTCACAGATCTAAAGACAAATGGGTTTCAGATATTTTACATTCCTCTATGTAAAACATGACCTACATTTAAAAAAAAAAAAGTATGGAAGCAAAAAGGAATTAAAAACAAAGTAATAATAAATAAACAAATTTAATGTGTCATGATTTTTTTGGAAACCAAATTTATACTAAAACTTTAAGACACTGTGTCTGTGACTTTTTTTTTTAATAATTTTAAATCAAAGTTTCAAACAAACAACTTTTTTATTTATTTATTTTTTTTTACTTTCTTGCAACCAACAGCTGTGTGACAGCTGTGGCGTAATGGTTATAGATGAGGGATTGCAATGCTGTATCTTATGCTTATGCAAGTCACCCTAGGCACAGGTGTGCAGCCCACTGCTTCAAGGTTATCTTGTTTTCACTACATTAACAATTAGCTCAAAATAAATAAGATGAAACAAATAAGCATGTTACTATCAAGATTAACTACACTGCAAACGTTCACAAATATTTATTAGAATTAAAAAGTATAATTACATTATTTTGAAAATTATTGGGTATGTTGATTTTGCAAAAATCTAAATATAAATAATCCGTTATAGGAAAAAACATCAAACCCTTTTTTTTTTTGGAGTACTGCTATAGGTGAACAGGTCACATGAGTACCAAGAAAGTTCCTACATTAATTGTTTGATCAATTCAGTTATTTGTAATGGGAAAAATTTGAATTGTGTGCGAGTTGGCATGCAAAGACCTATGTGCAAATACATTAAATACATAACCAGAATTCCTAACAAATATCATCCATCTAATAAGGATGACAACTACACAGTAAGACATTAAACCTTATGGTTCAGTTGAGTTGCTCCTTGCAATGAAGCACCCGTGTATCTGGAGCAAAACTCAAACAGCCCTGGAAAGACTGGACTAAAAGCCAACAAACAAAAGAGAAACAAACATTTTGAGATAAAAAGTTAGAATAAATGTGTTATATAGAGGAATACATATTAAATATTGGAAAATGTGATTTATTTACCAGTCATCTCCAACATTGAAGGTGTTAAGACTCTTTGTGAAGCCTTGCATATTGTTTGGGCTGACCTTCTGCAAAAAATCTATATAGTCCTCGGAATGAAAACGACACATATCATGTTGGGATGCCTTGTATGGTTTGAAAACCTGTTGGCAAAAAGTCATAAACAAAAGCTTCTTGTGTTTGGTAGTTTAAGAATAATATGCTGGTATTTACAATGAGAACATCAACAATCATCTTAAAACTTATACAATTACTCAGTACCATCATTTTCTTATATAAACCATAATGCAAGACCAGACTGTGGGTTAAGGACAACCTATGAGGCTTCATTGGATGTCCAGCACCTGCAGAGATAGGAAAGAAAAAAAAAAAAAACAAAAACGAGATTTTCATTTGAAATCCAGAATAAAGTATATTAAACACTGCAAAGGTGTGTGGAAGGGTGACCTTTAACCACAAATCGTGAGACGATTCTTTAAAATTAAATGTCTTCCCCAACAATTAAAAAATATGGTTTAGAAAAAAAAAGTTCAATACTTTTTTTTTTTTTTTTTTACTTTTGCTGAAAGTATGCCATATATTGTTTTCCGACTTTTCAAGTCATTCCGGCCATCCGTGATTCTTGGATACTATTTAATAGTAAAGCGGTCTGAATTCACATAAATATTTCTGATAAGCAACGCGTAAGACTTTGCGCATTTTAAAAATAATATATATAATAAATTAGGCTTAAAACTCAAGAGCAAAGATGTAAGCGGCGCCTGGCAGGTCCACTCGAGATTTCTATAGATAGAATTCTGAGAAACATTTTCGCAAAAAAGACAATTTGTGACAAGACTATTGTTATGCAAGTATCACAAACTTAAAGGCAAATTGACATGAATTCACTGCACGCAGCCTATCTTTGGTTTGTTTGTGAATGCACGTTAGCAAGTTAGCTTCCTTTCTTTAGCTAGCAAGAATGTTAAACTGAGAACAGGGTTTTAGGTAAATAATCAGCTATGGCAGTTAACGGTGCAAGAGCCGCGCCAAAAGCTTGACATTACCATAATGAAAGTTTCCAACATCTGGATCATAAAAATATGCTGTCCGGTTCGTCATTTTGGTACCAAAGCAGACTGATTGAACTTTCAAAATAGCGAATTTTTTGGTAAATTGTGAGTCAAAAATGTCAGCCAGCTTCTTTCACCAAATAGTCGCCATTGCAACGACGCACAACTACGTCATCAAGAGTGGACGGGGATTGTACATTTTTTGAACGAATAAAAAATTCGCTGACAAAAATGTCCTGAAGTCTTGATAAATAAGCTGGATACACCTTATTTAATGTATTCAGATCAAATTAATCGAACAGAAACGGTCCTGAAATGGTTCCAATAACGTATAGGATAAAAACAAACTAATACACAACAATAATAAAAACATGAGAAGCTATTACTACAATGGATAAAAGTTTTATTTTAAATAGCAACTTTTCGTTCTCACTATTATGATTAATAAATTAATGAAGTAGTATAATAAATAAAATTGAATACCTTGTACTAACAGACATATAAAACAAAGGAGTAACGAAAGGTCTTTGCCTACAAAATATAAAATTGCTTATCTGTGGAATGGACATGCAAGGCCATTTCTTTCTAAGAATTGTTGTATGCTGCATTAAAGGTGAAAGTGATCACGATAGCTATGTCCAACATTGCCAGGAAAACTTAGAAAACTTCCAGAATTTTCTGTATCTTTTCTAATTAGTTAGACTTACATAATCCCATAGACTGACATGGGGGGGCATAAGGAAAGCATAAGGAAAATCATGAAAGAAAAAATATCTATGGACAGAGGTCCAGTCCCTCGTAGTCTTCTCAACGTCCATTGTAACAGACTGTACATACATTGAGCATTTGGGGCAGTGGTGGCCTAGTGGTTAGGCAATTGGCTATAGGATTGGAAGATTGTGGACTCAAACTCCTTACAAGTAGGTTGCCCTGAGGTTCCCTTGAGCAAGGTATCATACTCGTCACTGTTCCCCAGGCAGCTTTCAAAGCTGCACGGCATGTGTTTTTGTGCATGGGTTAAATGCAGAAGTCCAATTTTGTTATGGTGCACTGTGTGCTGTGTTCTCACAATGGTTTGAGGTTTAACCATCCATCCATCCATCCATCCATCCTTTTTCTGCCACTTGTCCCAAACGGGGTCGCAGGGAGTGCTGGTGTCCAACCCAGCGCACACAGGGCGAGGATGGGGGACGCACCCTGGACAGGTCGCCAGCCCATCGCAGGGTTTAACCATATGTCTTGAATTATTACTACAACATTCCACAGACCATGAAGTGATGAATCAGTAAGCAAGGCCAGAACACATATCTGGAAACCCCAATCACAAATATTACTTTTTTGTAATAAAAAATACTCTCTTTTTCAACCATCTCCATTTCCTCCAGGCCTCTGCATCTTCCTCCTTCAAACAACTACCTCCATGTCCTCTCTCACCATGTCCACAAACCTCCTCTTTGGTCTTCCTTTTTTCTTCTCTCCTGGCAGCTCCATCTTCAACAGCCTCCTTCCAATATATTGGGTTGGTTTAAACATGTCCAAACAAACACAACCATACCTCTCTAACTTTGTCTCCAAGACGTCTAACCTGTGCTGTCCCTCTAATATATTAATTTCAAATCCTGTCCATCCTCCTCACACCCAACAAAAATCTTAGGTTCCGCTACTCTTTCCAAGATTGTGTTAAACAATCTGGTAGAAACGCAACTGCCATCTCCCCTAAACACCTCCATGCTTCCAGTGGTAGGTCATCCGGACACACAGCCTTTCCATTCTTCATCCTCTTCAACGCTGCCCTTACTTCTATCTTGCTTTTTTGCTGCACTTCCTGGTTCACTAACCTCACATTATCCAAACTTCTCTCTTTCATTTTCTTCATTCATCAGCCCCTCAAAGTACCATCTGCTCAACATTCTCTGTTCACCTGTGAGTACGTTTCCATGTCCATCCTTCATCACCTTGACCTGCTGCACATCGTCCCCTGACAGTTTGAAGGCATCTCAACATACATTTTCTTAGTTTCTATTAAATGTTAAGTTGCAGAATGGGTATGGCACTAGGCTCATTATGGATTTCTCTTTTTGGAAATTCTGGTGCACATGAAAAAGAATATGAAAAAAATATTTTTAACAATAGCCAAGAAAAAGGCACTATAGGAAGTCTTAATTTATACTTGCTAGTTACTTTTGTTATTACAGATTATAGATATGGGGCAAGAAAAAAGGATGGTGTACAAATGAGATCACAAAATCTTCCAGAAGTAATAAAAGTGAAAAGGTTAATGACAATACACAATGTATATATATATATATATATATATATATATATATATATATATATATATATAAAAATTATATAATATATATATATATATATAAAAATAAAATGTTCCTCCTAGCAGAGATACACACTGAATGAAACAAAAACTTTTAAATTTACAAGTCAATATTATGATGGAGGCTAGAATTTTCTGCATGTAATGTGAACATCTCCCAAATGGTAAAGACACTTAGCGGAATGCTTAGACCATTTTTACAATAGAGACATTGTTTAATTTGAGTCTCAAATTACCCCTTTGCATATAGGGACAGTTTTTAATATGGTTGCCACATAACCACATGAGCAAGGGTGAATAATTGATCATTTAAATAGAATGAATGTATGAATCTAAGTATTTCGTACAACTAGTAATAATGCACACATTTAGGCTGCATGTTGGACACAGGTCACATTCAAGTGCTTACTGGAATGCTGTACATACCATTTTTGTACTTAAACTTAAAGATCAGAGAAAACACAAAAAAGACTAAAAAATAAATGTACTGTATGCATTGCCTTATGTTTTTCAAAGCCTTTGCCTGGCAGGTCATTCATTTCTCAAGTATTGCCCCATACTCCATTTACTCTGAAATGTCTCTATAAAAGATATTGGGAAGAGGAATAAAGGATCGATCATGTTTAATTGACAAAAGAGTATTTTGGGGATCTTGAGAGTATTTGGTCAGCGCATTGTCACTAACTCCTCTGATGATGTAGGGTGAATGGCAATAGTATTGTCAAAGTCTGCCTTGGTAGCACCCATCTTGATAGCCACAGCAAAACCCTGAAGCATTTCATCACACCCCAAACCCTGCATGTGGAGCCCAACCACCTACGAAAGAGAAAGGATGAGAAATTTCATAACAAAGCTTATTTTGGAGCAAAATATTTTAATCATTACTTAGTACTTACTTTTTCCTCCTTTCCTGCACACACCAACTTCATGATGCACTGAGTCTTGCGTGTTGTGATGGCATGGTACATGGGAGTGAAGGAAGTTGTATAAGTCTTCACACTTGGCTTACCCCAGGCCTTGATAGCCTCATCTGCAACAGAGATACATTAAACCAATTGCTTTGCCTGCATTTAAATTTGTTATTACTGTGGCTTTAGATGAATTTTATTACGCATGATGAAAAGCCACAGCTTGATAACTAGCATGGTGAAATTTGACATTATGATTTACTTTAAAATTAATCTGCATATTTGTTTTACCCAGTGAGAGACACACAATTTAAACTTTTTCATAAAAGTTTTCATATAGTTGCCCAGTTCAAAACCACTTTCCACCTCCTTATGCCTGTTGTACAGTATTGTACAGTGGTGTCCTCAGGACATTTCAAATAATTGTTTTGACTATGGTTAATAAATGTGAATACTTTAAAAGTATTTGTATTTTGCCTCAGAAAGGCACCCTCCCCCAAGCTGTATATAGCACCTTCTTAAATAAAATTTTGAGCAAAACGTGAGTGTAGCTTGGTCACATTTTCTTTCCTTATTCCTACTTAAATGCATTACGTGAACTGTGCATGTAATACTGACCTTCAGTTAGCCCCACAGTGCCAATAGGTGGGTGGCTGAAAACAACTGTAGGAATGTTACTGTAATCCACTTTTGATTCTGCCTTGCCCTCAAACAGTCGATGTGCAAGTTTTCGTCCAGCAGCAATGGCAACTTCCCACACAAGAAAGAAGAAGAAAAAGAAAGAAGAAGAAGAAGAAGAAGAAGAGAAAAAAAAAAAAAAAAAAAAAGAAGAAAAAAAAAAAAAAAAAAAGTTTGCATCTGTGCAGGTCAAGGTCAACTAAAAGTCCTTTATGTAAAATGGACATGTTCCAAACCAATTCCCTTACAGGAGAAAAATTTAAATCAGACAAAAAAGGAAAACAAACAAATAAATAAACAAAAGAAAACATTTTTTAATGTATTATAATGTAAATAGCTGCCTAACATTACAAGCAAATGTGGAGGGAACGCAGAAAAAGAATTTGGAGCTGTGTTAATTAAAATTTTTTCTAGCTGAATTTTATCTTTACCTTTGCAAATCTATGTGCAAAAAATTCAAGCTAGTAGAAAGAGGATACACTGTGGTCTCTTCTATCTGGGAATAAAAATGACCCTTGTTGCTCCGAGCTGCAAAAAAAAAAAAAAAAAAACAATTCCTTGAAGTGAAAGTGACTGTAACAAATGGTCATTGTGACCACACAGCACTCCAAGTCAACCACAAAAAATGCATTCTTTGCATTTAACCCATACACACGACATGCAGCAGTGGGCAGCCATATCCAGCACTTGTTCAAGGGTACATCATGGCAAACTACTCGTCTGGGATTTGAACCCATGAACCTGGGCCGATGCTGGGGCTTAGTCCTTAAAATTCTATATGTTATATTTGCTCTAAAAATGGAGAGAAAAAAAAAAAAGCCAATGGGGATATTGCAAGTAAAATAAAGTTGAGTCTGAAATAAGTTACCTAGGCATAAGACCTTTTGAAAACAAGATCACTTGAGGAACAAGAACATAAATTTCTATAAGTTTTATTTTATGTTGTTTTCTAAGGAAATACTACCAGGTGTAAGGAGAGCCTTTCCGCAAACATCCCCAACTGCATAGATGCCCCGACGCGTTGTATTCTGGAACTCATCAACCATTATGTGCCCCTTTGGATCAAGCTTAACACCCTGCAAGAAAAACGGATTAAGTAATATTACAGATGCCAAAGACAAGAGAGGATATAAAACCATTGCAAATAGACTGGTCAAGACATGTATAAATGTTAGATTTAGGTTGGTGTCTTTTACAGCTATATGCAAAAGTGTCTGGTCAAATGACAAGCCTTGCTGGATTAAGAAGTTTATACAACAATAATTTATTTCTAAAATGTAATAAAATGTTGTCAGTCAAATCAAATAAATCAAAATCAAATAAAATTTGTGTGAATTTAACATATCGAAACACTGCAGTAATATAACGCAGTAATAATAAAAAGTGCATCTATGTGGCTGTTTGACAGACAGGGGCACAGAAAATTTAAAAGAAAAAAGAAGAATGAAATAAGAACCTCACTGTATATTCTAGAAACTAGAGTCAGCATCATGCAAGGTTTCCTTTTGGATGCAACATGTATTGGAAATATGCCACTGTCATTACCAGTTGACTGAGGTTGAGGCCTGCTGTGTTAGGCTCTCTCCCAATTGCCCATAAGAGACAGTCTACTTCTTGAATGCTGTCAGTCTTCACCTCTGCATCCTTGTTTTCTGGATCCTTTGTCACAAGTGTGACATTAAGACCACTTTCAGTTTTCTTCACTGATTTTACCTATAAAAGAACTCCCATTAGCTGTTATGTGATCCGTAAGGCTTAGCATCAGTCTCTTTTTCAAACTATGAGCTATTTTTTAAAGCAATTTGCATTAACTCTGTATTGCTCACTATATGCTATACTAAATAATATATTGGTCCCTCTCAGCATGTTAGTTTTTAGTGTCTTTTTGCTCAATCAAAAAAATGACATTACCAAGTATCAAAGATATCTAGAATGATGTTTCATTTTTCCCTGTTTCCTCAATATTTTACATCAAATAGAATGTCACAACAAGCAACAAATTAAATCAAACTGCATATATGAAGCTAACTTAAAAATGTAAAACAAACTATATTAACTTTACCTGAGTGTTCTTCCATAAATCAATACCACTGTTTTGTAGTTCTTTGGTGCAGTTTGAGCTAATTAAGGCATCAAAGTTCCTCAGTACCTTAGGAGAAAGCACAAACTTAAGTAGGTGAATGATTACAGTTTCCCTGCATATACAATTCTCTTTAGTAGGAAATGGGCCGCTTACCCCACCCTGGCGTATGATGAGGGAAGTTTTTGAGCCAAGAGTGGAGAGAATTCCAGCCATTTCCACAGCAATATATCCTGCCCCCACAATAACACTATGTCTATGAAGGGAAATACATTAGGCTTAAACTTGCTCTAGGGATTACAAAATATCTTAAAAAATTTCAAATGTGACAAGCTATAAAGACAGCAATAAATTCACTGATCAGCAAAAAAAAAAAAAGTCATTATCTCATTATATGGAATTTGTTCAATGGTGAGGTATATTAAGTAATAATATATATTACAAAATTCAGGATAAGGAGGATAGCTGGTGGTGGAACCCAGAAGTGTATACAGAAGAAGCAGCGAGTGAAGAAGTGGGATAGTCAGAGAGATGAAGAGAGTAGACAGGAGTACAAGGAGATAAACGCAGGGCACAGAAAGCAGTGGCGAAGGCTAAAGATAAAGTATTTGGTGAATTGAATGAGAGTTTGGATAGGAAGGAGAGAGAAAAAGGACCTATACCAATTGACACCAGGGGTGTCAAACTCCAGTCCTGGAGGGCCTGAGTCCAGCACAATTTGGTTCCTTAATTTCCCTCCTTAAACACACCTGGTTCACACTTAGTGTTGGGTGTAGCGACTGTGTTTGAGGAGGGAAAATCACCCAAATATGCTGTAGTAACTAAAGAGGCATAAAGTTGATCAGCCACAACATGAAGTTATGGAAAAGAGTAGTGGAAGCTACGTTAAGCAAAGAGGTGATGATTTGATGTTGATGGAGAAGTACAGAGAAGGTCAGAAGGAGTTGCATTGTGCCTTTGTGGACTTGGAGAAAGCATTTGACAGGGTGTCTAGAGAGGAGTTGTGGTTTTGTATGAGGAAGTTAGGTGTTGCAGAGAAGCATGTGAGACCAATTCAGGATATGTATACAGAATACACAGCCCCCTGCAGTTGAGCTGTTAAGTTCCAGACTGGTCAAAGTGCTCATGTTGATACCTGTCCACTGCAGAAATAGGTTTACAATGGACATGTGAGCACCTCAACTGGAATTTTTGGGATGTGCTAGACCAGGGGTCACCAACATGGATGCCCCCAAGGACCACATGAGTCACCCGTGGACCTGTTCTAAAAATAGCACAACTCATCAGTGAGCAGCATCTAAGTTTTAATTTTATCCTGTTGCTACTCTTCTTTAATCACATTTGCAAATGGCAATATCTAAAATAAATAAATAAAAGCATTTAAAACATGTTTAATATAACAAAGTTTAGAAAAGTTTAGGTAACTGGTAGCCCTTCGTATGGCTCAGTACCTGTGAAGTAGCGCTCAGTTTTAAAAAGGTTGTGGACCCCTGTGCTAGACTAAGTAGGCCAATCCATGAAAGCCTCACTTCACAGCTTACAGGACTGCTTCTAAAAGATAGACTAGCACACAGCTGAGAGCCATTTTTGAATGCTTGCTAAAGGGTACCTTCATAATATAAGGCAGTAATATTAATGATATGGCTGCTCTGTGCAGATTACTTTGTTTTTGGATTGTGGCCTTAAAATTTTGTTCATAAAACAGTACATGTAATTCATCGAGTAATTTATTACAGACTTCAAGCTCAGATACAATTAACTTCATGAGGTCATTACAACTTACTTGGGACATGATTCAAGCTCAAAAAACCCATCACTGGTAATGCCCAGACTAGCTCCTGAAGGAACATCAATAAAGAGTACAAACAGTAAGATTCTGTTTATTTTCCCTTACCCTAATCAGAAAGATTTGAGGGTAACAGACATGATCAAATACTTAAATCTTATCACTCAAGCAATTATCTGTTTTTCATGTTTCATTTTTACCCTAGTCTGGTCCTTCTGCCTCATCCTCAATAGTGATTGATTGTGGTAAGTAGCACTAGACCATGGACATAAATATATCAAATATCAAAAAATCTCTATATCAGTGCTGGAATTCAAAACATTTCAGCAAAAAACATACAGCTTATGGAACATACAGCTTATGAAAAAATACAGCTAAAACAAACATTTGTTAATTTGTTCAATCATTCATTCATTCAAAACCGCATATCAGGGACTGGGTCATGGTGGTAACTGGTTGAGGTCAGCCCAGGCGTCCCTTTCCCTGGACACTTCCACTAGCTCCTCCGAGGCACTCCCGATTTGCGTTCTTATTCTTTTGGTCACCTACCCAGAGCTCATGACTGTAGGTGAGGGTTGGAACAAAGATTGACTGGTAAATTGATAGCTTTGCCTTTTGGCTCAATTCCCACATCACCACAACCATACTGTACAGCAACTGCATAACTGCTGTCGGTGCCCCATTTTGTCTAACAATCTCCCACTCCATTTCACTCTAACTCTTGAAGATCCCGAGATACTTAAACTCCTCCACTTGAGACAGTAACTCTTTCCCCACACAGACTGGGCAAGTCACAGGATCTGTACAAGGGTGAAGTACAGGTATGCTGTTGACAGTTTGCCAGAATCTCTTTGGGATCAACCGAAAGTCCTCCTACATGGCTTCATCTCCTCCCATTCAACTCCTCCTTCAACTCCTCCCATTCCTGCATTTTTGCTTCCCTGACTGCTTTCGCTGCAGCTTTTTAGGCCTGCCGATACCTCTCATTCAATTCCGCAGTCCCCAGAGCCAACCAAGCAAGGAAGGACTCCTTCTTTAGCTTGACAGCTTCCCTTGGTGTCCACCACCAGGTCCTAGGGTTGCCACCACAACAGGCACCGACAGCCATTAGACCACAGTTCACAGCAGCTGCTTCAGCAATGGTTACTCTGAACAGGGTTCATTCAGACTCCATGTCCCCTATCTCCTGCTCCAGGAGAAGCACTTCTGGAGATGTGAATTGAAGATCTTCTTGACATGGTGGTGATCAGTTGACAGCTCTGCCCCTCTATTCACCCTAGTGTCCAGAACATACAGCCGCAAGTCAGATGACAACTACAAAGCTGATCATTGACCATTGGCCTAAGATGCTCTGGTACCATGTACTCTTATGAGCGGCCTTATGTGAAAACATGGTGTTTGTTATGGACAATCCATGACTGGCACAGAAGTCCAATAATAAGACATGACTATGGTTTAGATCTGGGGCCGTTCCTCCCAATAACACCCTCCAAGTTTCCCCCATCATTGCCAATGTCAGCAGTGAAGTCCCCCAACAGAGGTCCCTAGATGTTCCAGAGCACTCACCGGTGCTCCTAGAAAGATTGGGTACTCTGTCATTTGGTGCATAAGCTGCCACAATAGTCAGAGCTTTGCCCCTGCAACACCAAGTTGCAGTGAAGCCACCTTTCATTTACTGGAACATACTCCAGCTAAGCATTGCTCAGTCAGTGGTTTAAAAGTAACCCCATACCTGCAAGCTGCCTCTCATCCCAAATCACTTTTCCATAACTTGTAGAAAAAAGGAGGTAATAAAGGCCTTGGGGTAATACCAGGACACAAAATAGTTAACTTGCACTATAATTTTGTCCAGTTTCAAACTTTCAAAATCTTTTCAGCCTTAAAATAAGACTGATATGTCTTGCTAAATTTATTTTGATTTTGTAAATTCTGTAAATTGACAAAACTTTTCTTGCAGACTCTGCAAAAGAAATTAATATATGGTTTTCCAGAAAAAAAATATCAGCTTGGAATTGGACCTGAATTCTTCCAAAAGTATTTGCAAAAGGGTCCAATTTGCATGTGACTGAAGTAATAACTAAAAAGCTAAACAAAAGTAAAAATACTAATGAAAAAGATTGAGCCACTCAGTTTAAATATCCACATGACCCTCACCATGTGTCCTAAAAAAGCTAAAACGTTGATGTCAATGTCTTCCAACCTAGCACTTGTACGAGTTGTTGGTTGATTCATATAAGTGACAAAAGATCTCAGCTCACCTGGCACATCTTCATCACTGACTGTAGATGGCTGTCCACCAGTTGCAATAAGTATGTGAGGAGCTGTGTATTTCTTCCCATTGACTTCAACAGTAGGTTCTGGGTCATCAGTAAACCGAGCATAGCCTTGAATGGTCTGAATATTGGCCTATGTCCAGTATAAGTACACACATGTAAGTATATTTTATATATATATTACTGTAAATAATTAAAATTTTTACAGATTAAAAATCTACCTTGTCAAGATTTTCCCGGTAAATCTTATTCAGTCGTCCAACATAAGCATCTCGTTTATTTTTGACCAGTCTAAAATATTAAGATTTGTCATTTGAATGTCAAGGAGGTCATACAATATGGTCTTATTTTGGACACATTTCTCTCTTTCACTTTCATAATCACTTTGAAGTTGTGTAATGACTGCAGGTATGGTGAAATAGCTGACAATAGTGTTACAATTTTGTTTGCGTTATGATATCAGGAAACAAGAATTCATATTCAAAGTTCTGCTTTATCCTACTTAAACACACGCAGATTTTCAGAATGTCAAACTTGAAAACTAACAAAAAAATATTATAAATTTACTCACTGCCAGCTAAAGTTAGCTGTTGGTCCCAGAAATCCATAGTCAGCATGATCATGAAGAAATTCAGCATGGGTTGACACATTCCACATAACCTGTAACCAAATGAAAAAAATAACCTTTAGAGCAGATAAATCACTCCAGTGGTGTAATAATCTATTCCTGTGCCCATAGGCAAAGCTTATAGTTGTCAGTGGTGGCCTAGTGGTTTGGGACTAGGCCCATAATCAAATGGTTGTGGGTTTGAGTCCTATACCAGTAGGATACCCTGAAGTATGCTTGAGCAAAATACTGTCCCCATTACTGCTTCCTGTGTGTTGGATTTATGGCTTACCCCTTGCTTCATAGTGTGTATGGCTTCCATGCAGAATTTTTTTTTTTGTGGTGTACTGTTTTTCTGACAATTAGTTTAATTAATCAGATGCCTTATTTTTCAGTTAAGGTGACTTCATCGTTGTCTCCAAGTTTGAATGATGCAAGAAAGTGTAGACTTAACCTCAACAGCAGCACACTGATGTACGAAGTATCCTAAAGCTCATAGAGACGGTGCAAAACTAATTCCTCTTTTAGCCAACATAGGTATCTTATAATGTGCTTGGGTTCACTTGAGAAAAAAGATTATCAAACAGATAAATTTAAAGCTGATTAATTTTTGCATTGAAATGGCAAGCATATATAATGAAATATTAGTCAGTAAAGTTGCACAATCAATCAGTTACAACAATTAGAGAAGCTATTACTTATACAAATAATGCTAATGCAATACAAGACTAGATATCCAGACACCATTGATCACCCAATACTCATATCAAGTATAATGTAAAATAATTTTTGACATCAAAATATAAAATAAAAATTACCTTCTTAGGGACACAACCAACATTTACCTGGAATGCAAAGCAAAATATGGTTCACTGCTGTGATTTTTAATATTCATCAAACATGTTACCATTACAAACAAAACATTCTTACCACATGAGAACACATGAATGTTTTTTTTCCAATTAATCCAATGATGTTATTTATTTTTTTTTTTTGCATGATTTTGTTTTAAATGCAAGGCCACTCAGAAACAGTGATCTGGGGAGATATGCTATGTTCTAGAGAAACTTACCCACAAACGCCAGATAAAAACTCAAATCTTCTGGCCACTTCAAAAAGTAAATACAGACTTTTATGATTTGTTCTATGACATTGCATTAAAATGGATCTAACACAGAAATCACATTTTTAAAAAAATTCTACACCACTATTAGTTGTACATCAAAAAACTGACTTTGTTTTAATTATGCCAAGCATCAGTACAATTCCCATTAAAACAACCCTTTCAATCAAAGCAGGGAAGCACTGGATGCTGTAGGCATTTAACCTGCAATCTCTGGCTGAAATCTAAATGTAAGCCAAGATGTACCATAATTTAGAAGACGCACAGACAACTCGCACAAATGAGAAAAAAAAAACAAAAAAACATTCATAGTCCACTTGGTGGACTACAGCGTGTCGTGCTATGATTCAAACAATGCATGTGCATTGGCAAACGCTCAACACCTATGTACTATAAACAAAGACTGAGGCACACCCGTGCCTGTGTGACAGTTTCATACAATACATATAACATTGACCTTGGACGTTAAGGAGCCCAGTTGGAAGCTGCTTTGCAAAAAATGAAGCAAAATTGTCTAGTAAAAGCGCACAAAAGATCTGGAACCCAGTTTTTACACAACACTGACCACAACGTCTAACACACATCAAGAATTGAATCCGAAGGCCTCGAAATGCTCTATTCATGTGACCATCAATGTGGTGGCAAAAAAGGAAACCCAATGCCCTACGCCACAGGACTCTTGACTTTTTATTTTTGTAAGGAAGCGTTTCAGTAATTATCTTTACTCACGCAGGTACCTCCAAGTTTGTGACTTTCGATCACGGCAGATGAGGCACCAAGCTCAGCTGCCCTTCGTGCACCGGCTAACCCCCCTGATCCACCGCCTATCACCAGAAAATCGAAACGAGTGACAGAGTCGGCCGCCATGCTCCGGCTGAGAAGTCTCGAGGTAGAAATCGAAGGACGAAGTGCAAGAAAACACGTCTGCATCCGAGTGAAATGTGTCAGTGTCAGTGTCATTCCATTAGCAGGAAGTCCGCATAGGTCCGGACGTTAGACTAATGGGAGGGACGCTCAAATCTCTGATATGAAGCCGGTGCTTAGTCATTGTGAGTTGCAACCAACGGTTGCAACTCATAATGACTAAAATCACTATTCACCCCAGAAACATTTAGTTCCGACGGAAAAAATTATACCACTGGCACCCATTCTAGACTTGCCCATTTATTTGAGCACAATGATAACAATGAATTCATTTATATGAATAGTAATTGTAATGAATGATAACGATAAACGCTCTACCCCACCAAGTTTAGTCACCATTAAAATGTGTGGCTGCGTCCGAAATTACATATTTAAACATTTAAACGACAGTTAAAGAAGAACGTTCATTTCCCCTGGGCATACGTACGGGGGTGTGTGTGCACACACGGAGTCAGGCCATTTCCTATTCGTACATGTCTTCAAACACTAGAGGGCGCTAGCGAGCTCTAACTAGTGAAATGGGATAAAGTGATAGTGATAAAGACTTTTCTTAAATTTTGAAAAGTAAAAGAAAGTATATAAAAAGTTAAAAGAAAACGTACAGTATTTTATTTTTCACATCAAACTGACTAGTTTTCTAGTAACTGAGTGCTGATTTGTTTGCGACATGAGCAAGTCATTAACTGTTAACTGACATTTTCAAATTTCCATAAACCAGTACAGTTCTCTCACTCATTAATTTTCATAGCCGCTGCAAGCAGATGTTTGAAAAATAATGCAAAAAATCTTGCAGTATTCAAGAAAGTTTATTTATGTGATTCAACTTGTAGCTAGTCTAATTAAAAAGCAGGGGAAAATCTAATAGTAAAACTAGTCAGCAAGGTTTGACTTGCTTGACAAGCTTTCCCCATCTAATAAAACTTTTAGGGTATCTTAACATTTAAGGTATCTTAACCTTGCTTATCTTGCTTATTTTATAAATAAGCGTTCTGTTCCCTTTTTTCTTTTATTTATCTCTGTCTGAGGTGTATTTCCTTGTTTTCCTTATTATTGTTATTGTTGTTGTTGTTGTTGTTACAAAACACAGTCTGGAGTTGCATTTTGATGCTTTTTATTCGAGATTGTTTTTTTGTTCTTACCTCCTTCTGCTTCTGATGACTCTTTCGCCCCTGTGAACAACTCTTGCCCCCCTCCTCCTTCTACGAAAGCGGCGAGAATCAATACGAACGCGACTGCGAGGCATCGTGCGAAATTGAGACTTTTAGGAATGACGTCACACCGTTGCGGCACACATATGTATAACATCGGATTGAAGGCAGTCGGGATCAAAAGCTATAAGGAATTTTCACGTTTACGTAATACGAAAATATTTTAACGGGTTAACAGACAAAATATAGACAGAAATTATTAACGTCATTGATTACATTTTTGTGTTACTTTTTGAGCTGGTTAAGCCTGTTACAAGATTTTGTTCCTTTTTTTTTAACCGCCTGAGAAAATAAGTCCATGGTACCACGATGTTTGGGAATTGTGTTTATTATTGCCTTATAATAAAGAATAGCATCTTGAGTAATTGACTGTTCTCCTGACATTATGAAATCGAATACTAAATATGTCAGAAGAATGAGTTTTTTTTCCCCTTTTTGTGCTTTTGCTTAAGCAATGGTTTCATATTCGCTTTATCTAATATACCCACAATTTCATTAATAGCATTAACAATAGACATTATATGAATTTAAGATTTGTATTAAAATGTGTAAATGTGTGAACCGTTAAATGATACAATAATACTATAATACAATAATACTGGCTGAACAGAATAGTGAACATGAAATAAAGAATTAATCTTATATGTACATCATTCATGTACTCATTTAATACCTACCTTTGGACTCATTGATAGGATTTCTTCAATAATCATCTGAAAAACATACCAGAGTAATAAGAGTAATAATAATCAGAGTAGATAAAACTACTGAGCTTAATGCAACTTAAATGAGATACTCACTCACTTATTAATTTTCACAGCCACTTATCCTAATCAGGGTCATGGGGGGTGCTGGAGCCTATCCCATCTCTCATAGGACAAAATGCAAGAATACAGGCCAGTTCATCACAGGGCAGACACACACACACACACACACACACACACACACACAAACAAACAAACAAACAAATATACACACACACACATACTCCTATGGGCAATTTAGCATCTCCAATCCACTTGATGTGCATGTTTTTGGACGGTGGGAGGAAACTGGTGCTCCTAGAAGAAACCTCTGCAGACACGGGGAGAACATGCAAACTCCACACAGAAAGCACCTGGGCTACCCCACCTGAGGATCGAACCCAGGACCTAAAATAAGTGGCACTGTGTGAGGCTATCTTTAGGGAAGGAATTTACACAATAATTTTACATTGATGCATTTCTTCTCTCTCATATCAGTAAACTCTATCCCTTTAGCAGTCATGCCGGTGGGATGGGGGGGGTCGATTCACAAACAAAGCTGCTGCAATGGTGGCAGCAGGCAGGCAGGTAGGCCAGTGTTAACAACACCAGGTAGGTGGAGGAAATCAGAAGTTCAGGAGGGTGTATAGAAGGTGTTGGTGATGACGAAGTGGGACAATCAGAGAGATTGTAAGTAGACAGGAGTACAAAGAGATGATATCCAAGATGGTACAGACCCATCGTCAGGCATGTCAAGCCCATCCTGAAGTAGTTAAAGTAAAAGTAAAAGTGACCATTCTCGTCATTGTGAAAGATAGACACACAGTGAACCACAACAAAATTACACCTATGCATTTTACTCATACACTCACAGCAGGGGGCAAGTGTTGAAGGCGCCTGAGGAGCAGTGACAGGGATGATACCTTACTCAAGGTTACCTCAGGGCAACCTACACTGCTGATGTGTGCACACTCCTGAGAACCCTGGACAAGGCCTCCAAGTCAGGGGATGTCTGGCTCCCCTAAGAACAGCAAGGGAAAACCTGTCTCGGGCCATCAGAGTAGCAAAGCGAGCACACGCCCAGAGAATCCAGAGTCACTTTAAGAAAACTGGTGACATGCAGGGCATATGGCAGGGTGTTCAGGCCATCATCAACTCCTACCTGTGATGGTGAGACCCCTTCCAGATGCGCTGAATCACTTCTACGCACAGTTTGATGCAGAGAACAACACCAGCTCCACTGCAAGGAAAGCCCAGCAGCGTCTCTACTGCCTCCACAGACAAAGGAGAGCCACTAGGCAGTGATGTAGCTACTCAGGATGCTCTCAATGGTTTCTCTGTAGAACATAGTGAGGAAGGCACTGAGGAGGCTCTCCTTAGTCTGCGGAGGCAGAAGAGATGCTTCTGGGCTTTCCTTGCAGTGGAGCTGGTGTTAAGGGTCCACTTGAGGTTGTCTGTTATATGAACCCCAAGAAACTTGCTGCCACATCTTTTACTTCAGGTCCCTAGAATGGGTAGTGTTCTATTAACATGTTAACATTATGTGAGGTGATTTAAAAAGAAAAAAAAAATCCAGAAATGCTTTATCCAGAATATACAAAGGTCTCTCTCAATTATCAAATGGTGATTTAAGATTGTACATTTGAGGCAATCAGGTTATGTAAACTGTATTCACTGCCACCATTTGGTACCTGTTTTTTCATAGACTAAACATAGTTCAAACCACAGTCTGCTTTTCGTTTGTGTTCAGCTTGTGACAGTTATCTATTACATTTACCATGGACAGGTTAAAAAAATTACAGAACTGATCCTTGGTCTGTATTGCCTACCAGGATTGATAGCACTAGATACTAGTTACCGGGCAGCTAGTGGCCTAGTGGTTAGGGTGTTGGCCCCTGCATCGGAAGATTGTGGGTTTGATTCCCTCACCGGTAGGTTGCCCTGAGGTACCCTTGAGCAAGGTACCGTCCCTGTCACTGCTCCCCAGGCGCTTTCAAATGCTGCCCCTGCTGCATGGTGTTTGAGTGCATGGGTTAAATGCAGAGGTCCAATTTCATTGTGGTTCACTGTGTGCTGTAACCTTGCAATGACAAGGGTTGCCACTTTCACTTTATAACAAGCTAAGCTGCTTGCTGGCTTTATCACGGAGCAAAGAGATATTTTGCCAGGGATGTCTAAGGATTAAGCTCTCATCATTGCTTACACATGGTGTCTCCCACTCTTCCTGATGACTTTATTGAAACATTTAAAGATAGCGCAACAGTCAACTTCATCAACAGAGGTGAGGAAAAGCATATCATGTATGATGTAAGGTTGAGCAGGATAAGAAGTGATTAGTGCAAGTTAGGGGTGTTAGACACGAGAACTTTGGTTAAAGGATTGACCTAGAATTACACATCGATCTCAAGATTTCCTAATCTTTTTGAGAATGAGGCTTGGGGAAAGTTGCTCAAAGAGGTCTTCTACATTATAAGGCTCATAATTCCATTAATAAGCTGTGGTAGACTGTTCCCTTGAAGGTGAGAACCTGACCCGCATTCTCAGAAAGGATTTGAGACAATTTCACAATGAAACTGACCAGAGGATGTAGGAGCAGTTTCATGCAGGAGTAACTCAACTATCTATTACAACTTGACTCTCCCCAAAAAAAAAAACAAAAAACAAAAAAAAAAAACAACACTGGCTTTGACATCTGACATTTGACCTACTGGTCCTTGGTAAAGCAAAAAAGTTTCATTGCAGAAACAATTATGACAATTTTAGATTTTTAAAAATATTTTCTTTATTGATAAATTAGACAATGTTGAACATTGACAAAGAAGAAACTGACAGGATTCACTGGTCATTTTCAAAGTCTGCAGGGTTCTTCCTTTTGCCCTGCTCATGAACATGAGTGCCCCATGTGTAGGTTAGGTACATCAAAACCATGGCTGAGAATGAGAGTGAGAGAAAGAGAGAAAATAATTATCCACTGAAATAAGACTCTGGCGTAGGACAGACATTTCTTATTTGTAATTAACTCTCAAACCCCAAAAACATTTTTTTTATTATTATTTTTTTTTACATTTTACATCTGAGTACTGTGTGTAGATATACAAGGAAAATTAATACATTTTCAAACAATTTTGAAAAATTAAGTAAGAAACCAAGTAGAAAACTAATCAGGGAAACACAGTGAGAACAAATGAGTTTGGTAATTTAAATAATGAAATGGCTGAAGCCGACCAGAAGGCAGCCGGTTAAGAGTTTAAGACCATTTTAATAAAATTGTGTGGGCAAGAAAAAAAAAAAGTCACCGGTAAAGATTTAATCAAGTTAAGTACTACTCAGCTAGTCAAAATATTATTGCTCTGTATGAATGTGAATTTAAAAAATACTTACGGGGTGCAACCCTGAAGATGGATGCTGTGAACCGTCTCCAAACATTGGGAATTCCCTTTGAAAAGTAGTTAGGGAAAGCCCTCTGCTCAAAAGGGGAGATACTGTAAGTGATTATGTGTCTTATTTTGGCTAAATCTCCAAAGTGGCGCCCCATTGTGTCAGAAGACCTAGTTCAAGAGACAAGATGGTTACATTTAGCACTCTATAGTTATCACAAATTCAGGCTTTAATCTCTCTATTTAAATAGAAAAAAAAGACAAATTTCACACACCAGACATAGGATTGCTGAATTCCTTGCACATAATTAAAAATGATATTGAAGCCCGAGTTGTTTAAAAACATTTTCAGGTGGGAGTGATAGACTACCTATGTGATGGATGTAATGGAGCGGTTTCCCCGGGTCATTAAAATATATGATGAGCCATGTTAACCAAGCGCTGAGGATATTTACACCTCAATCCAAACGTTTACCAGGCATCTTTTCAAAGCCAGTGCTTCCTAAGTTTGCAAAAATATCAAACCCAAAAGGCAACTCTGCTTAAATTAAAAATAAAACACAATCAATTACTCACTTTCACTATTTTCATCTTAACGGCAAGATTTTAAACATAAAGTCATAAAAAGACATTTTTAAAGACAAAGTCACAGTTTAACAGACAAAGAAGAACGAGTTTGGTGTAATGAAATGTGGGACAGGTGTTCCAATGTGGCGGTCTTTATGTTATTTTTACCAATACATAAAAACAGCGTGCACAATACATAGTAGTATTAGTAGCAACAATGTTCAATTTGCCAACAAACAATAGTCAGAAAAATGAAGCTTACACGTCCAACTCCTCTTACTACCATAGCCCAAATCACAACCGAACGGCATCACTAAGTCTAATGTAATTACAGTTTTAAAACGTAATTACAATTACGTTTATACGATCCAATGTGTGACCAAGCCATGTGATTTCATAAAGTAACATCGAAGGACGTTCATGCCGCCTGCTGCTAACTTATTTAGCAAAACAGCAGAAGACCTTGCTTGACTTTGGTTAGCTTTTGTTAATTTATAAAAAAAAACAAAAACAATATCGCATATTATTTCCCACATGAGCATAACATAAAAAACGGATATAAATCGTTAATAACAAATTAATCAGTCGGGGGACTATTATAGAAAAACAATATTTAGTCAACCTACCTTACAGACAAGACACCCTTTCTGCGGGAAGCAGCGTGAAATTGCCAAGAATACGGGGGAGACTTCCGGTTGCAACTTCTCCTTGGTATTATCAAAATAAAAGTCCGGTTTCATCAATCGATTATTACATTTCAGCCCATTTACATAAAAGAATAATAACTATTGCCATGATATATTACAATGGCATCGACGTAATTACCGTATTTATTGATTAAAACGTGTAGAAAATATAAACCAGGAAGAAAATGCATAAAATTTCTGGTTTATATACATTTTCCACACTTGAACTAGTTCTAAAAAATCTATAAAAGAAACAAACCTACTCAGGTACATTCTACTAACTGTACTTTAATACAAACAAGTGTCAAATATATCAAATAAGCGTCATTGAAAAGTTTGCTGGGTTTTAAGCACAGACACCAAAAGGCGATAATTTGGCCTGATTTCACATAGGGTCAAATGTATATGCATTACACATCAGTACAGGATTGTGTCAGCATCAGACCTACTCAAGTACATTCTACTAACTGTACTTTAATACAAACAAGTGTCAGATATATCAAATAAGCATCATTGAAAAGTTTGCTGGGTTTTAAACACAGACACCAAAAGACGATAATTCGGCCTGATTTCACATAGGGTCAAATGAATATGCATTATACATCAGCAAAGGATTGTGTCAGCATCAGACCTACTCAGGTACATTCTACTAACTCCATTTTAATACAAACAAGTGTCAGATATATCAAATAAGCGTCATTGAAAAGTTTGCTGGATTTTAAACACAGACACAAAAAGACGATAATTCGGCCTGATTTCACACAGGGTCAAATGTATATGCATTACACATCAGTACAGGATTGTGTCAGCATCAGACCTACTCAGGTACATTCTACTAACTGTACTTTAATACAAACAAGTGTCAGATATATCAAATAAGCGTCATTGAAAAGTTTGCTGGGTTTTAAACACAGACACAAAAAGGCGATAATTCGGCCTGATTTCACATAGAGTCAAATGTATATGCATTACGCATCAGTACAGGATTGTGTCAGCATCAGACCTACTCAGGTACATTCTACTAACTGTACTTTAATACAAACAAGTGTCATATATCAAATAAGCGTCATTGAAAAGTTTGCTGGGTTTTAAGCACAGACACCAAAAGGCGATAATTCAGCCTGATTTCATATTTGGGCAACAGGTGTACAGTTTTTTCAGAACATAAAGAAAATACATAATTACCAATAAACTAAAACTGCCATCTCTCCTGGGTCAGAAAAAAACAAAACAAAAAAAACAAAAAACAAAAGCCAAACCCACTCCCCCAGTCCATTGCATAACCTTCCAAACAAAAGAAACAAAAATGACAGGGATCTAGTCTCTCTCCCTAAATAACTCAAAACCTGGAGAAAAGCAGCAAATATGGCACAGACCTTTTCCAGCTTGGTCCAAAGGAAACAATGAAACAAATGACAAGCTGTGTACAGTGAAGTTTACACACTTTGCTTAACAATCACTGAACACTCAAACACCACAGGTGTGTCTCTACCCACCCACCCACACACACACACACACACACACACACACACACACACACACACACTGCTTCATCTTCTGCTCTCCTTGGTCTTTCTTCCAGTCCAGTTGCTTCCAGTTATGGGGGGTTGCCCCACAAGCCTGCAGCCAAGGACCTGGAAGAACACACACAAGCAGAGACACACAAACAGAGAGACAGAGAGAAACAGAGAGAGAAAGAGAAAGATAGAAAGAGAGGCTCCAACACAGTACAATTTTTCACTAAGACTACAACACAAATCTAAATACAGGAGTACATAAATCAAAACTTCACTCTGCTAGATGGACCATGACGTCACTGAGGTTGTATACAGGTGTGTGTTCTGCGTTCATATTCGATAACTTTTCTCATGTCTTCTGCAGAAAGCCTCGTATAATTTCCACCAAACAATAATGACTTTGCAAATAAACAAACATATAATCCACAACTGCTGTTATCCGTTTGTTTTTCAAAAAATGGGCAATAATGACAAATTTCAATTTCAAATTGTAGCTCTATCACATCATTGTGCAGTATTAGGTATTGGGCTATTAAGAATTTTTGTAGTACTGTGAGAATTTGTTTAATTTCCGCTGTGTATGCATCTAAAGAGTCTATGATGCGTGCATGAATCGTTATAGAGTTTTTATTTTTACTGAACTTATGCATGTCAAATGATACAATTACCCAATGACATGAGTTTATGTTAAATGGGACAATTACATTATTAAAACACCACCAGTTATTTCTGTTTTTAGGTGGACTAGGAAGGACTTGACTATGTCTTTGCAGTAAAGACTCATTAATGTTTGACTCACAAATATACATGGCATTATTAAAGTGTCCTTGTTATCGTCTCTTAGAAGCTGCATGTATGCATCTATTATCCTGTCATTTAGCCATTTCCCATCTCTAAGAATGTCGATGTCTTCTTTTGAAAGACTGCTGTTTTGTGTGAGTTCTGTCGGCACACGTGTGTGTTGTGCATTTGAATACTGTAATTTACAGTCAGCTGTACAGGTATGACTTGTCACTGTTGAGTAACAGTTTTGTAAAACCACTTCTTCACTGACATCATAGGCCAAAAAGCAAAAATCTGCATTAGAAATTAACTTGACGACAATATCAAAGGAATACTGAACAACATTATTATCATTTAGGTTCCATTCGTTGTTTGAATTTATTGTGTAAACTGAAGTGTAGGGATATGTCTGAAAACACAATAAAGCAGCTCTTTTTGTATATACATTTTCCTTAAAAATTAAAGACAGTTTTAAAAGTTTTGGTGGTGCACATCCTTTGGAATTTAAACTAATTAAAAGTGATTGAGGTAGATGAACAATATTCACACTGCTGACTGTCAAAGAGCTGAAACATTTTTGGAAAGACAGCGTTTTACAGAGAGGTGCACACATACTCTCTAGAATTCCTTTCTGGGAAATCTCAGTCACTGTTAAAATATATTCAGACCTGTACTGAAAGACACCATCTGTACATTTAGCGCAACTAAGATGTACATAGATATGAAGATTAAACAAATCATTTGCAAGAAAATTTGCAGATAGTGTTTGCGAAAATAAACTTGCAATCACATTTCTAATAGACCTTGCTGAAATCTTATACTGCTGAAAAGTGTTGTTGATTTTAATTGATCCAGATGTTTGTAATACAGCGACTGCATTGTGCAAGTACTCTGATGATGATATACTTGCAGCTTGTCTAAGCCTGTGACTACACAACTGAAAAGCTTTGGTAAATCTGGCATAAAACAATATGGCAGCTGTGCAGACATCTTCATTGCTTTCTTTAAGCTCTAATTCTGGTAATTCAGCGGTGAATTCCGCAGCGGTGAATTCCGCAGCGGTGCAGCGGTGACCTAGCGGTTAGGGCGTTAGCCGCATGATCGGAGGATCGGGGGTTCAAACCCCTATCCCAATAGGTTTCCCTGAGGTACCCTTGAGCAAGGTACTGTCCCCATCACTGCTCCCCGGGCACTTTCAATAGCTGCCCACTGCTGCACGGGTTTGAGTGTGCATGGGTTAAATGCAGAGGTCCAATTTCGTTGTGGTTCATGTGTGCTGTGCCGTGACCTCGCAATGACAAGGGTTGTCACTTTCACTTTTTTTCAGACCTTCTGTTAGAAGAACCTGAAGATTCCTGTTTATGTACGACTGCTCTGTTAAGGAAGGTACTTGTTTTTTGTAACTGGGTTACTTTTTCATAAAAATACAGTACACCACTTGTTTGTTCTTCCATGTTAGACAGTGGTTCCAAAGAAATATTAAGGTCATTAACTCTAATTCTGCAATTGCCATCTTTAAATAACAAAGACAAATAATGTCCGTATCTGGAAGATTCTCCTGTATGACAGGAAATGGATTTTAATCTATAGGTCTGTGTTCCCCCATCTTCTAAACAACATTCTATTAGGGACGAGGCTTCAACCTAGGTACGAATAGGTTTTGCTAATCCTGGATGGCACGCATAAATAATGAGAACATCTGGACTACTTTTCCAGTATGTCTGAACTCTATAACGTCCATGGCATTTAACACAGCTCCCAAAGTTGTCATTACATTCCAGCTGCTTTTTAAAGAGCTCACACACAGAAGTAGATTTATTTCCTACATTAACAAAAAATATAGAATTTAAATCTGGCTCCTTAATATTTATGCAATTACAATTGATACAAGTAAGCCTGTGTGTTACTGTTACTTCTGTTTTAACGTGCAGTGCTTTAATCCAGGACATAAAAGGGAACACAAAGTCTAAAGGATCATTTTGTTGTCCAAAATGCAGGGTCGACACTGAAGAGCAGATTTCTTTAAGAGCACATTTTATATCTGTAGAGTTTATCGTGCACCCTGGATGTGATGTTGCAAATTGCAACAAACTAGCTAAACGAGCTTGTATAGATGAATTTTGTACAATATGTGTTACACTGTAAGTTTGAAATATTTTTCTCACTGTTGGAATATGTAGAAAACATTGGACAACTGAACTGAACTAACAATTTTGGTAAATGTTTTCAAATTTACAAATGTCTGCCGTTATTGGAACCTTTGTAGGGTTTTTACTTTGATTGTTTGGGGAGCTGTAATTTACGATACATTTCTCATTGAGACTAAAAATGTTTGTATGTTTTGCTGGTGGCTTTTGAAAAGATTTTTTTAGATGTTTTGGTACTTTTTTCTTTTTATTCCATGTTTCCTCTGGCTCCTCTAATGACAAATGTCGTTTCAGTGCTTTTAGTCGTACCTTTTCGCAGAACTCTCTTTCCCTCGCTCTGTACAAATCATGAAGTTTAATTATACATTCATCAACTCTCACAAACTCTCTCGATTTTACCAGGATGCTAAACATGAACATCCCAACTGTGTATCTCATGTCTTTACCACTGTATTGCTTCTTACAGATTTCACTTGCCTGTCTCATTAGATGACTTTTGCAGGATCGAATTATACAAAATTCTAAATCTTCCTCTGATGCACATCCACTGACAATTCTCCAACATCACAGTAAATATGACTCCATAGTATTGTTATTAAAAATGTTCATTGCAGCCTTTAATAAAACAATTGATCTGTTACTATTTATTTGTACTGGCAAAGTGTTACTTTGAAACAGCGTCCTTTCATGGTCTCTGATTGATGCAAGTAATTGTTGTACTGCGCTTTGTGTGTGCTCTTCAGAAATCATAAATGCAACTGGTGCTGCAGTGTGTTGTGATGCTGGGTTAATCACCACAATTTCATAATACAAAATTCTTTTTTTTGTTAGGTTTGACTTTATTATGCCTCCAGTTGCATCCCAGAACACAGGAGTCCGTTTTGCCATTTCATGCCAAAGGCTAATACCCCCCTCTGTAAAACATATTACTTTGAAAGGTACAGCCTGTACTATTTGAATAAAGCCTTTAATATGTACACTATTAACATCCTTTTGCTCCAGGTTACCTTTTAGAATCTGTAGAGACTTAACCTCATCCAAATCAAGTAAATTTTTCATGTTGTGCTCAGATTTAATTTTTCTCAGTACGGCTGTGCTGGTTCCTATTCCTGTTCTGTTTTGAGCTGACAAAGAATCAGGATCTGCATTTCCTAATACATTATTATATAAGTGGTATGGTTTCATATTTTCCAATTTCTCTGCTATTTCCTCACGTTCTTTACTTCTGAAGGGTCGTGCCTTTAATTGATCACTGAAATGTATTATCTTTCCACTATAACTGATTGTAAACATTAAACTTGTTTCATTTTCTAAGTTTATACAGAAAGACATTGGGCAGGATTTATAAGCACAGTATCCATGTATTCTTAAAACAGGAGTATTTCTGGGTCTTAATTTAGCTTGACTTAAAATGTGATTTTTGAAAACAATCACACAGTAAGGATTTGACCTTTTAATTTTTTCAACAAATGTTTTTTGCCAAGAGTACTTTTGAAAATATTTACCAGCTCTTTTGGCACTTAATGCAGCCCACTCTTCATGGGTGAGTGTAAAATCTGATGTTTTTGGAGCAGAAGCTTTAAATTCCCCAAAAGTAGCATTTTTGGAAAGAACACACTTCAAAGTATCCTCTGAGATAAATGTGTTCTCTTCTATCTTTGGTTCAGCGATGGCTTTAGTTAAACTACAAGTTTCTTCAGTAGGAACTTCTTTAAAGTCTTCAGTTGCAGCGAAACTTTCCAGTTGAGATGCACAGCTACTGCTAGAAGATTGTCTCTTTTCCATTTCAAAATCATGTGCAGTATTGATCAACTGTTTTCCGCTGTCCAGATACACTCTGTCTGTTTGTGGGTCTGTGGGTTTGACATCTTGTACTGTTCTCACATCATCATGTATCACCTCACTTTCACATTCTGAATGTTTTATGCCCCGACCCGCGTCACAGCCTTCTCCGTTTTGTTGCTGAGTGATCTTTTTGCATTTTTTTATTTTACTGTGCACTAATGCATCTGTTACACCATGAAAATACATTATAATTCCCTTTGTTTTTAGTCTCACTTTTTATAATAAATCCTGTTGTTAAACATAGAATCTGTAATTTGCAAAATTCACCAGAACAAATAAAACCTACATTTTCTAAATCTATATTTTGTTCGTTAAAAATGCCTATGCAATCAAAATGATACCACTGATTGCAAATATCACAAGCGATCATTGGCTTTTTCTTTTTATTGGGAGATTTACAAATACAGTACTGTTTAGCTGAAAGTGCGCCAGAAGAAAAGTCAGTGCTATGTAGTCTGTTAGCAACAGTCCTTCTGGATCTGTTTATCTCTGTTTTGCTCAGTGGAAATTTTTGGAAGTTCAGATCTAGAACGTCTCTCCTTTTGTAGCTTAGATGATGGAGTGCAAAAATTGCTACTCAGTGTTTCAACTATTTTCATTCCATTTTTGACGTGACTTTACACTACATTTTGAAGTGACTTTACACTACGTTTTGCTGCCTCTGGGTGACTAAATGGCCAAGACAAATATTTAGCAACGTCTATCCAAAACCCATAATCCATCTCTTTATGAATGTTTGCCTTCTAAACTGAAGATATGACTTTTGCAACGTTATCATAACCTAATATTGCATTTTTTTGCCTTTAAAATGATCTGTGATTAATGGATTTTATCACTACTGTTGCTAGGTGCACCACCAAACAGTTTTGCTTCCGAAGAGTAAAACTTTTTCTGACCTGCTCTCCTCCTAGTATACCTCCAATCTACACCTTCATCTTCTGCACCTGCTCTCCTCCTCCTCTTCAACGAATCTGCTCTCCTTCTCTTCTCCATGCCCTCACCTTCCGCACCTGCTCTTCTCCATGCCTTCACCGCACCTGCTCTTCTCCATGCCTTCACCGCACCTGCTCTCCTCCTCCTCTTCTCCACGCCTTCACCTTCCGCACCTGCTCTGCTCCTCATCTCCATACCTGCTCTCCTCCTCTTCTCCACGCCTTCACCTTCCGCACCTGCTCTCCTCCTCCTCTTCTCCACGCCTTCACCTTCCGCACCTGCTCTGCTCCTCATCTCCATACCTGCTCTCCTCCTCTTCTCCACGCCTTCACCATCCGCAGCTGCTCTCTTCCTCTTCTCCGAACCTGCTCTCCTCCTCTCTTCCACGCCTTCACCTTCTGCACCTGCTCTCCCCCATGCCTTCACATTCCGTACCTGCTCTCCTCCTCTTCTCCAAACCTGCTCTCCTCCTCTTCTCCACACCTTTACCTTCCGCACCTGCTCACCTTCTCTTCTCCACGCCTTCACCTTCTGCACCTGCTCTCTTCCTCATGCCCTGCCTTTCCATACCTGTAGCCTTAACTGTCTCTATCACCTGTCTCATCGGTTTCCTTGCATGAATCTTTTCACCTTTTACCTTTTTTGCTTTACGCTGCCCTGATATCTGCCCTTTAGGGTAGCACTGGACTGTGGCATCACCAACGTGATGAACACATCCACCACTCCCGGCCTAAAAAAAGCACAGTGTTATCAGATTCAAAGAAATACAATGCAGAAAAGGAAAAGTATTTATTTATTTTAAAAAAATAACGCAATATCCCATTTATTCATACATTTTTAAAATAAACAGAAAAGAAATAGTAGGAATAAGAAGAAAGTTTTTCTAAACATTAACATGAATAGAATATGTTCACAATACATTTATACACACATATGCACAGTCTCGCAACTCAACTACTCAGATCTAACCAATAACAATATCATATCTTTTGTACTCACTGTGTTCATAATGACCCATTTATTCCTCCTTGTAATTTATTAAAAATGTAAATATGTATATATATATATATTATACAAACAAACACACATGGGTATATACAAAAGGTATATACACACACACATCTGTGTGTGTATATATATATATATATATATATATCATTATCAAACATTACGGAGGTGTTTGAGGGAAAGCATGTCAGATCTCTAATGAGAACTTCTGAATCAAAATTACACTGTTCATAGTTGTTTCTGGTAATCAGGGAAAACATTGAACAGTGTTTTGCTGTATGCTATTTTTAATTCCACAATAAGTCAGTCAGTCAGTCATTCATTTCCTGCCGCTTGTCCAAGTGGGGTCGCTGGGGAGTGCTGGAGTCCATCCTAGCTCACAGGGCGTAAGTGATTTGGGACAGAATTCCTGACAGGCTCGCCAGCCCATCGCAGGGAGGAGCGAGAGACGGGGACGGCACCTTGCTCAAGGGTACCTCAGGGCAACCTATTGGAAAGGGATTCAAACCCCCGATCCTCCGACCAACGTCCAACCACTAGGCCACCGCTGCCCCTCCACAATAAGTTTTAATTCAAATAAATTTTATTGATGTCTTCTTTTTTTCACTGTACCAAAAAATTACCAAACCAAGAACTTCAAAACCAAGGGTTGCAGCGCATCTGTGACTTTTGTACTGTGCTGAACCTTCCACAGTGAACAGACACTCAAACAAACACTCACATCACACTGAGAATAAAAAGAAAGAAAGGAAGATACTTACCAAGGTAATCTCCTAAACTGGTCTTCTGCAGCACCTTTCGAGACAATTTACCACCTGGTCCAGTTGTAATGTCCTTCTGAGTTCTTCCTGATGGTCCCTGTCACTCACCTTTGGGGTAAATACCGATCGCAGACGCTACATTGAGGGGGTGGGGACTGTGTAAGCAGGAGCTGACAGATGCAAATAGGCTACAGGTTGCATGAGTTGTGCCAGGATAGGCATTCCTCCATCATCACTGAGGCGCACGCCATCTCGCACCACAGTCAAGAGCAGACTGGGGAAAATGTCACAGATGGACATGCATTCACTCCTATGAGACAGGATTGCCAGACGCTAGCAGAATTTTCTTTGTTTTAATAGAACATGTCATACAAATACAAGTAACACGTATAGCATGATATTAACATTCAACTTCATGTCATCTTAAAGAGAAACACTCTGAAACAGCACTGACAAAACTCACTGTAGGCCAAAAATAATCATCTTGAACTTGTTCAGTAATGAGGCAACTTTGTGCCCACACAGAGTTATTCTGTCAGTCCTCATAAAACACAGTTGATATTTTTATATAATACAACCAACAAACCCAGTTCCCTGAAGAAAAAGTGATGTATTCTGTCTCAGCAGATCCTGGAGGTATTTAACCACCGTGAGCCGAGTCAGGAAGTCTATCACACTACTTCAAATACAATTTGAAAGTCAAGTATCCATCATTTTCCTTTTTTCTTAAGAAAATTTTTTCAAACCTTTGTATACCTTAGTCCATCGGTTCAACACAGCTTGGATAAGGTTGGCGAAGTCCCTCCCAGATTGCTCAGGTGTTGTTCATGGTGATGTTGTTCCAGGAGCTACGAGGTTAACACAAGGTCAGGTGCGTATGAGTGCTACACCCTGAACCTCACACCTAAGGACAGAAGCACTTGCCCCTGGAGTGCAGCTGTACTCAAAGGGAAAGGTTTGGCACATGTGGGCAATAAAGCATCACAAGGCTTCTCAGATGAGAATCACCCACTACCACAACAAACTGCAAAAAAATTATACACAAACATTATATAAATATATATACATATTATTAATAATAAAGATTAGAATAATACCTGACTAGGTCTGATGTTAACACAATCCATTACTGATGTATAATGCATATACATTTGACCTCATTTGCCTTTTTTGTGTCTGTGTTTCTAAACCCAGCAAACTTTTCAATGACGCTTATTTGATATATCTGACACTTGTTTGTATTAAATTCGTTAGTAGAATGTAATCTGAGTAGGTCTGATGCTGACACAATCCTGTACTGATGTATAATGCATATACATTGACCCTATGTGAAATCAGGGTCGACCATCGCTTTTTGTGTCTGTGCTTAAAACCCAGCAAACTTTTTCAATGACGCTTATTTGATATATCTGACACTTGTTTATACTTTTTCTTTAGTTCATACTTATTATTATATATATATATATATATATATATATATAATTAGTATGATATAATATATATTATATAATTAGTATAATATTATAGATTATATATATATATATATATACATCTCTGCCTGGGACAAGCTGCAGATAATGATGGATATATATATATATATATCATGTAATACTATCACAGGAGTCATTTACATAAGTGGGAATCTAGTTACAAAATATATATATATATTTTTTTGTTACCAAATCCAGTAAAAGTTATTTAAAATGGGCTGAAACTAGTAAGAGAAGAAATGCTTTAGTTTTTCATTGACAGGTTGTGAAGATCAGGTGTCGCTGCAGCAGCATTATATATTGAAGGAGAAGTTTCACCTTCTGTCTTTGTTGAAACTCAGGAATAGAAGTCTTGTGGAAGAAGCCTGTTCTGGAAGACCGTGACCTCTTCACCTGCAGTGTGTCTGATCCAGTACTGTAGTAATCCATCACTGTAGATATATATACGTATATATATATATATACGTATATATACACATAATGTGATAAATAATAATAATTAGAAAAATAGTAATGTGAATATTCTTATATGATTTATATATAATAACAAGTATAAGGTTGTTTGTACATTAAAAAATAAAGAAATCTTATCACCAATATTTATATATGAAAATACATCATAACGACAACACTTTTTACCTTTAATCCACAAAAGACGATGAAATGAATCGCTTTGGCAATGAAATACGCAGCAAAATCTCGGTGTAGTCTCATGGAACCGCAAGCCACCTCGATATCTAAAGCGTAAGCCTTTAAATTTGAAAATATTTGGTGTTACTACCCTTTGCCTTCAAACCAGCATCAATTCTTATAGGTACACTTGCACAAAGTCTTAGGGATTTTGTAGGATTATAGTCAGGCGTATGATCAACCAATTTTACCAAACAGGTGCTAATGATCACCAATGTCACACGTAGGTTGAAACACAGTCATGTTTGGAACAACCTACCAGCCGAGTTCCTTCAAAAACTGTGTGCAAGTGTATCTAGAAGAATTGATGCTGTTTTGAAGACAAAGGGTGGTCACACCAAATATTGATTTGATTTAGAATTCTCTTTTGTTCATTCACTGCATTTTGTTGATTGATGAAAATAAATGATTAACACTTCCATTTTTGAAAGCGTTTTGTTCACACCTGCCTAAAACTTTTGCACAGTACTGTACATCCAGCTTGATGTTGTCCCTAAGTAATGCAAACAGGGTTGAGTTGGGTTCTTAGATCATGTCATAATGACTCAATGTAAACAAACAGAAAATCAGGAAAGTGAGCAAAAAAAAGGAAAAAGGCTTACCCCTAAACATATAGTTTAAAACATTTAAAACAAATTTTAAAACAAAACACTAAAAGGCAAACAGCACATGTACAAATACTGTATCCTCTTTGTTAGTTATACTTTTATTTTTAACAGTGCATCTAGAAAGTATTCATAGCACTTCACTTTTTCCACATTTTGCTGTTAGTCTTATTCCAAAATGAATTATTTTCTAAAAATTATACACACTATACCCCATAATGACAGAGTGAAAAAAGTTAGCTTGAAATTTTTGCAAATTTTAAAAACAAAAATAAAACATGTACACATGTATTTATGGCCTACACATGTATTTACGGCTCAATACCTTGTTGAAGCACCTTTGGCAGCAATTATAGCTTTGAGTGTGTCTTTGAGTGTGATGCTTCAAGCTTGGCACACCTATTTTTGGGCAGTTTCTCCCAGTCGTCTTTGCAGAACATCTCAAGCTCCATCCGGTTGGATGGGTAGCATCAGTGCACAACCATTTTCAGAGCTCTCCCAAGATGTTCAACCAGGTTCAAGACTTGATTCTTATTGGCTTTTTGTAATTCAGTGGCTTTTATTTTGAAAAAAAAAAAAAAAAAAAAAACACTACACTGAATACAGACCTCATGTGTATGGAAGCCTGCATGTGAAGGTCAGGTTCATAAACATTGAAATTTCACCTTTGTTACACTATAAAAGGTCTCACAGATTGGTCTAATGGATTCTCAAGGAGTAACGACGGACCCTCAGCTTCAGCAGTTCATCGAGACTGAGTCTCAAAAACAAAGGTTTCAGCAGCTTGTTCATCAAATGACTGAAGTGTGTTGGGTGAGTTAGAACCGAAAGTTGCAATATTGGATACAGCACGAATGTCTCAAATGTAGTAATGTATGGGCAGGTCTTTAGTTAGTCAGCATATTTCCAAACTAAGAATGCCATAATTGCGTTGTCATCTTAAATATTTAATTGGCAAACTGATTTGGAAAAATGTGAATGAAACGTTAAGGGAAGAGATATGTTATATACTGTACAAGTGCGTGTCGAACCTACGTGTTTTTTTTTTTTTTTTTTTTTTAATTTAGATTTTTTTAATAAAATTTGCACAAAACAACAGAAAAGGGATGCTACTCTTCGGGATTATGATCACAATTATAATCCCGAATTAAATGAGCGATTAACATAATTTAATTTAGAATCCCAAAATTACTACAAAGGAAATTGCTACACAGATAGGGGCCCAAGCAGAACAGTTTAAAATACATAAGAAAATATGAATGCCAAACTAATATTGACTCTTTAGGGAAATAATCTATGTAGAATTTATACTGTACAGCTGAATTTTTTTTGGGAGGTACATTTATTCACAGGAACAGCTCACTAAGCCAAATATGTTGCATATAATATTGCACATAGGGACAAGAAATCACACATTCTGAGAAGTGGAAACTAGTGGTAGGGTACTACGGGCCTATGGACCTCTGGATCAAGAGGTCCCCGGTTCGAATCCCACCTCTAGCACTACCACCACTGGGTCCCTGAGCAAGACCCTGAACCCTGAGTTGAGACTGTCCCTGTAATTAGGACATGGAAGTCGCTCTGGATAAAATGCTGTCTGCTAAATGCTGTAAATGTAAAATTATGGACATAGTAGAGTAGATTGAGAAATCCTATTGTGTTGTGAGTGCTGTAGGGAGGAAATATAGACTATGATGGCTGCAGGGAGTGGAGCACATTGTTGTAGTCAGTCTACAGCAGAGGTGGGCAGTTAATTTTTTCGAGGGGCCACATGAAAAACTAGGACTGTTGTGGAGGGCCGAGCCATAATTTGAACTCAATTGTAGCCTTACCCAGGCAAAGCCACCTGACAGCTATGTGGTAGCCAATGTTACCATGTTCAGGCTCACGCTCTTCCAAAAGTATAACAAACTGTCTGTGATTCATTGCTCTTGCCCTAATGAAGTTAACTACTTTAGTTTCAATATGGTTAATTTTTTAATAACATGGTTAATTTTTAACACTTACTTACGCAACACCTGATGTATAATACAATGCAACACCAATCTCTGCTCTGGATTTATTGCAGTCACTCTCTCTTGCATCCATTTCAGAAGTCCAACATTTTTCCCTTTCTGTCTGTACAGTCACAGTAGAGCAGCAGATTCCTCCAAACACTCTTTGATAAACTCTCCCATCAGAGAACTGCTTACTGTTTTTGATGATTTTTTTGAGAAATCACAAAACTGGTCCTGACTATTCTATCCCTTGATAAGTATAGTTTGGTAAAAAGTCCTTTTTGTTTTTGCAGCTTAGCTAACAAAGCTTCCAAAGTCTGTGCCTGCTCTGCATCAGTGTCAGGACCTTTGGGTTTCCTGCTTCTGTTTTATTCACAGTAGAGGGCACTCTGTTCTGATGGAGCACACCTGAGCTCATATGACACAGGTGTGCTACATTGAGGCTGACTACTTAAGCCTCAATTGAGCAGACCAGAGCGTGGCTCATTTACTCAACTCAAGTATCTCTGGTTCAGCGATGACGGCCTCCCCGCCACCATGACAGAAATGAGCCGCCAAGAGCGGGACGTCGTGAGCCTTGAAAAGTGGTGTGAGGAGCACGAGCGGGCACTGGGCGCTATGATTGAGGACCTCAGAGCAGCGCTGCCATTGTGGCAGCCGGGGCGTCGTGAGCGGAGCGGTGGAATACAGAGAGTAACTGCCACTGAGCTCTTGCGATGCCTGGATCTGCTGTGTCGATCAATCCAGCTTGCTCCCTCTCTGGAGGCCAAAGAACAGCTGGAGGAGTATGGCCGAACTGAGAAGGCTGTACTAGCCGTTATGGAGGTAATGTTAATGAGGGGTGGCCCCTCGAGGAAGAGGCTTCGTTCGCACCCCTTTCTTTACCGGCTCCTGCTCCCCACCCACCGCAATGCTGGATATCGGTGGAACCCGCCTCCTGCACCAATCACAGCGGTCCGCCTGCGTAGACAGTGCTGTGCACCAATCACAGCGGAGACCGCACCAATCGCGGTGAAAAAATGGCGGATACCCCGCCCTATGTGAAACACTGCGAGAACATGATGGATACCCCGTCCTCCGGGAAACAAAGAAATAAAATGGCAAAGAAAGCCGTCCATAACGCGAAAAGCAGGAGGCAAGCACCCACTGCCCTCTGCCAGGCAGAGGGCAACTGAGGAGCCACTCCAGGTTAGAGAAATAACTTAGAGTTCAGGAATTAGAACATGAGCTACAGGAATCTCAGAAGGTCTGGTTGTCTATTCTGGGTGCTGAAAGACAGACCAAAAATGTTTTTGTTGCATGGCTCCAGGAAATGGAGGCTGAGCTCCTCATCAATGATCAGGAAATTTGTACACTGAATCAGGATCTGGACACCTTGAATGCAAAGTGTAAGAGATTGGAGGATGAAAATGCCTCTCTTCAGGCCGTGAATCACCAGCTGCAGGTTAGCCACCAGTTTCAGGTACATTCCCTTCAGGAGGAACTAGCTACAGTAAATGGGGGAACTTGGAGCACGAGAGTCTGTGAGGATCTCAGTGAACAGGCTAACCAAAAGCTTGAACAGCACCCATGAGAACTTCAGGGCTGAGTCCGAAAGACTCAGACAGGCCAACATGAGGCACAGTGCACTTCTCAGACATTCACCAATGAGATGATCAGATCAAACAGAGGGAGTTGCTGACAAAGCTCAACCAACAGCTGGCAGAGAGCAAGACCTCTCTTCTGCAGATAACCAGCTCAGCCACCCATGAAAGACTGAAACACGAAGAAAAGCTCACCACTCTGCTTTCTCAGCTTGAGGAGACCAAAGGACTCTTGTCTCTTTGCCAGAGTGACATTGCAACCATGGAAAGGGAGAGAGAGGTTTTAGCTCAAGCCAATGGTGAGCTTCAAGTAGAAGTCAGTGGACTCCTGCAGGAGCTAAAGCAGGTTCAAGGCAACAATGCCGCTCTGCAGGCAGAACTGGAAAAAGCCAGGAGGGAGACCAGTAAACCCACTGAGCTGCAAGACCTACCCAGAGAGTATGGTCAAGGAGGGCAGGTAATGCACAGTTTTATGTTTGATTATGGACAAAACTCAGTATTCGCTGTGTTTCTGAGAACCTGGACTCTATGAGATTCACCCTGCAGGTACCTAGGGGAGAGTGTCACAGGGCCAAGAAAGATTCTTCCATGTTTAGCTCTTTTTTTAGACTCTTTCAGGCCAAGGTTTTCCAGTGGGTCGGACCATTCCTCATGTGACCCCAATGGCGAGTCGGGGAGCGCGACAAGGAAGTTCCATGCAACCAATTGGTTGGCAGAGGTACCCATAACAATTAGGTCTCTTCTGAAATCACTCGCATTGATTACTGATTCGGAACACAGGCAGAGAAAGCCTCTGGTGGAGATCCTGTCCACAGATACTTCAGGTGAGAATAAATTCTTGGTCCTCTGTTACGATACAAGTTTATAAGTTTCAGGATTATTTCCCCTCCACATTCCCAGTATCGACCTCAGGCATCATCTCTGGAATGGACTGCCCTTCACGGATCTCTTCCCTTGTTTTCGTGAATTCAGTAAGTAAAGTGACAGAAATTGAGTCTAGTTTCTCAGAGGTACTCAATTCCCTTGACCTTAGCCTTTCAGAGAATGATCCAGAGGAGGAGTGCTCCAGAAGCTTTGTGGAAGCTATTGGTGACGAAAATCCAGCAGCCCAACCTGATGTGCCTGTGGAGGAACCACAGATACCAGAGGCTGCGGAATTAGTTGAACCCCCTCCTGCTCATAGGAGAGGAGTAATCCAGGTTGCCAAGTGTAAGGTCAGTAAAAGCAAAGCACAAGTTATCCTGCCTTTCAGAGATGGAAGCACACAGTTACCCAGGCCTCCCAAAAGCTAGCAGTGCCAGAGGAGAGCAACAGCGTTGACTGCAGCAGTGGAAGGATGCCTTTTCTTTATTGCAGCCAGTGCACCCAAGAGGGTCTTCACACCAGCTGTTCTTCCCCCAAACCTCTTGCTAAACGCCTGTGTGAATGTCATCCCCTTTGGCACAACACTTGTACGAAAGAGACCAAAAATTCCACACCTCAGATTATGAAATGAGTTAGGGAGAGCGAGAAGGACAGAGACCAGAGGCAGAGCACGCACTGGGTAAAGAACTCTTACCCTTCTAACCACAGAGAATCTCCTGTATTTAGCCCTTTTTCAGATGATGACCGGACAAGGCTCTCCAGCCAATCAGACGAGTCCTCCAGAGGCCCCAATATGGAGTCAGAGAGATGGGTGACAGAGGAAACACGGGATAGCAGAAAGGCACCAAAAGGATGTACGGCTAAACATAAATGCCAAAGGGGCTTGGTTATAAGGATATGGACTGAGACTCTGGGGTACCCCTCTCTGCCGCCAACAGTCCGAGACATGACCTGGCTGGTCTGGGTCTCCTCTCCTGCACAATTGTTTATTGATTTGAAAATATGGACCTGACCAGGTACCCCATTAATGGGGCATGTTTTCTTTTGTTCCGGCTTGTCTCCCCTCCAGGTTCCGGCACTGGAGAAGCTCCCCCGGTGTTGCGCCCTTGAGAGGTGGGGGTGATGTCAGGACTTTTGGGTTTCCTGCTTCTGTTTTATTCACAGTAGAGAGCGCTCTGTTCTGATGGAGCACACCTGAGCTCATATGACACAGGTGTGCTACATTGAGGCTGACTACTTAAGCCTCAATGAGTCAGAACAGTGTGGCTCATTCGCTTAACTTCTGTGATCGTTACGGGTGGTTTTGTGTCTGATGTATTCCAGTTTCGTGTCTGGATTTTGGTTCTAGTTTTGTTCTTGGTCCAGTTTCGTGTCTGGTTCCATGTTTGTCAAATAAAAGTGCCTCAAGAATCTCTGGCTCAGCGACGACGTCCTTCCCGCTCCCCACCACTGTGACGATCAGTGAGGTTCTTGTATTTCTCGGTGTTTTTTGTCTCAATGATGATTCAAGTTGTAATCTTTGAACACTGCAATCTGTTCTCCACAAACTAAGCACACAGCTTTACCCTTGACTTCAGTAAATAGTTAGATGCCCATGTCTTGTTAAGAACCCTAAATTCTGTATCTTTTTCTTTCAGCTGCTCCTGTTTAGGGGTTGCCATAGCGGATCAACGGTCTCCATTTCTTCTGGTTCTCTGCATCTTCCTGCTTCAAAGCAATCACCTGCCTTTCTCACCATACCCATAAACTTCCTCTTCTCCTCTTTCCTGGCAGCTCCATCTTCAACATCCTCCTCTGCTCATGTCCAAACCAACGTAACCTTGCTTCTCTAACCTTGTCTTCAAGACGTCTAACCTGAGGTGTCCCACGAATACTCATTTCTAATCCTGTCCATCCGTGTCACACCCAACGAAAATCTTAGCATCTTTAACTCTGACACCTCCAGTTCTGGCTCCTGCCTTTTCATCAGTGCCACCCCTTTCAATCCATACAACATAGGTGGCCTCACTACTGTCCTGTAAACCTTCCCTTTTACTCTAGCTGGTACGCGTCTGTCACAAATCACTCCAGCAACTCTTCTCCACCCATTCCAACCTGCCTGCACTCTCTTCACCTTTCTTCCACACTCGCCATTACACTAAACTGTTGATTCCAAGTATTTAAACTCCTCCACCTTTGTTACCTCCACTCCCTGCATCCTAACCACTCCACTTTCCTCCCTTTCATTCACATGCATGTATTCTCTTTGCCCTACTCACTTTCATTCCTCTCCTCTCTAGAGCATATCTCCAACTCTCCAGGTTCTCCACAAGCTGCTCCCTACTCTCACTGCAGATCACAATATTATCAGCAAACATCACTGCCCACGGAGACTCCTGTCTAACCTCGTCCGTCAACCTGTCCATTACCATTGCAAACAAGAATGGGCTCAGTGCTGATCCTTGACCTAATCCAACCTCTACCTTAAATGAATCCGTCACTCCCACTGCAGATCTCACCACTGTCACCACAACTCCTCTCTAGGCATCCTGTCATATGCTTTCTCCAAGTCCACAAAGGCACAATGCAGCTCCTTCTGACCTTGTCTGTGCTTCTCCATCACCCTCAGAGTAAACATTGCATCTGTAGCGCTCTTTCTCAGCATAAAACCATACTGCTGTTCACTAATGCTCACCTCTTTTCTTAACCTAGCTTCTACTACTTTCCCATAACTTCATGCTGTGGCCGATCAACTTTATCCCTTTATAGTTACTAAAGCTCTGTGCATCACCCTTTTTCTTGAAAATCAGTACCAGTACACTTCATCTCCACTCCCCAGGCATCCTCTCACTTTCCAAGATTGTGTTAAACAATCTGGTCAGAAACTCAACTGCCATCTCCCCTAAACACCTCCATGCTTCCACTGGTATGTCATCTGGTCCAACAGCCTTTCTATTCTTCATACTCTTCATCACTGCCCTTACTTCCATCTTGTTTATTTGCTGCACTTCCTGGTTCACTCTCCTCACATCATCCAGTCTTCTCTCCCCCTCATTTTCTTCATTCATCAGCCCCTCAAAGCATTCCTTTCATCTGCTCAACACGCCATGTTCACCTGTGAGCACGTTTCCATTTCTATCTTTAATCGCCCTGACCTGCTGCACATCTTTCTCAGATCTGTCTCTCTGTCTAGCCAAGTGGTAAAGGTCCTTTTCTCCCTCTTTACTGTCCAACCTCTCATACAATTCACCAAACACCTTATCTTTGGCCTTCGCCACTGCTTTCTTCGCCCTGCGGTTCATCTCCTTGTACACCTGTCTACTTTCATCTCTTACTGTCTTCTTTGCCTCCCTCTTCTTCTGTATACACTCCTGGACTTCTTGGTTCCACCACCAGGTTTCCTTATCATCCTCCTCCTTCCTTCCAGATGTCACACCAAGTACCTTTTCTAGCCATCTGCCTTATCACTTCTGCAGTAGTTTCCCTGCCTGAATTCCACCTTTCAGTCCTCCTCCTTCAGCTTCTACCACTTGATTCAAAATAAAAGCAAAGCGGTTGTATTTCGTGCATCACGTACACAAATTTTTGTTTGATTCCTAATTTCTCAGCCAAAGGGCCGGATGTGGCCCGGGGGCCATACAGTGCCCAGGTCTGAGCTACAGCTTAAATGCTCCTCTTTCCAATCGGAACACCATGAAGTGGGTGATAAGCATTTTCAATAATAAACTTAAGTCAAGCCAATGTTCCTTGATCTGGCACTCTTTCCATGGTGTCAAATTCCTCTCCTACTACAGAGACTGTCGTCTGTTTTCTTCCATCTTTGAAGGTGGCACTGGCCACCACAGACTCATACAATATCCACAACAAGGTATTGCAAGCACTTCAGGAAATGAGTCTCTGCAGGAAATACAGCATGATTTGAACATTTTAAAATCTGGCCAGTGCATTCTTAGACGGGTCCATCTGTTCATCCTTAAATATGTAGTGCTGATCCTCCACATCTGCTCACCCATTGGACAGGTGGGGAAGGTGGAGATTATCTCCTCAGGTCCATCACCAATTAATTCAGCTCCACAACGCCACAATGCAACTTCCTCTGACCTTCTTTATAGGTTCTTTTCCACTCTCAGAGCAAACATTGCATCTGTTGTGCTTTTTCTCAATACAAAGCCATAATGCTGCTACATCTTGGTGCACCACCCTTATTCTTAATCTGTTAATAATTGGTACACTTCTTCTCAGGCATCCTCTAACATTTCAAGATTGTGACAAACAATCTGTTAGAAACTCTACGGCCATGTCTCCAAAACACCTCCATGCTTGCCAGGCATATCGACCGACAGCCTTTTCATTCTTCATCCTCTTCATAGCTGCCCTTATTTCACCTTGCTAATCCCCTGAACCTTTTTGATATCTTAATGCGATACAACCTTCTCTCTCTCATTCTCTACATTAATCAGCCTACTCCTTCTATCTGTTTAACACACTCTACTTGCTTATATATTTCATTTTTTAACATTGGAATATTTTAAAGTTCTCAGTTTTTGGTCTAAAGGAGTCATAAATAAAATTGAACACAATAAAACGGTAATTACCAATAAGTTGTCTCGAAGTCAAGTGCTGCCCATGTCTTCCCTAGTGTACATGCATGCCTCTGTCTGTCATTTCAAAGCATTTGAGTTACAGCTGTAAATGCAGGGATTTTTTGTGGGTAGAATTAATTATTCTTTTTTTTGTTGCATGTGATGAACAAGAAGGTGAAATGCAGATATTTTAAATAACATAAAGCATTGCCCCTTTTGTATCTGATTACACAATTTTTCAAGTGAGCAGAAACTTTAAATGCAAATTAAAGTAATTTATACTTAATATTTGGTTGCATATCCCTTGCTTGAAATGAATGCATCAAGTCTACACTGCCTTGACTTTGATTCAGAAATGAGCTTGTGTGTTTTGGATCATGGGCATATCCTTTCTTTCTGCAGACTTGGCTCTTTCTGTTTCTTTGGTGGAGATTAATTTGTCTCATCACTTCATAAAATGTTCCAGAATTTCTTTGGCTCATGTCTGTACATAATTTTGGGTTTTTGATTCTTACTGCTGATGAGTGGAATGCCCTCTTCTTTGAGTAGTGGTTTGTGATCCCTCATGTACATGACTTTTGTCAGTCATGAGCTGCTGCTGTTTGCTCAGACTAACAGGTTTTGGTTGTTGAGTATACCAGTGGCTTTCTTTTTCAGTATATTTCAGATAGTTGCACTGGCTATGTCTAATGTTTGTGAAATGCTTCTTAAATGATTTTCCATCTTTTATCATAAAAAGGTGCCAAATACACTCCAATTAACTTTGACACACACACACACACACACACCCCTAAATATGTTTTCAACACTGCAAAAAAAAAAGGGACTGAGAATGAGAATGTGATTGAATGACATCATCTGTAATATTGTGTTTTAAGATATACGATTTTAGTTTCTCAGCCTTGGCATAAACTTTGTTAATTATAATCATGTTTAATAAAAAATTATATAGGATGGTATAAAATATTGGCATATTTATGGAAAAACAAAAATGCTTAGTAACAGGAATTTACAGGAATGAATGATTGCAGTTTTAGAAAACCCAATGAAAAACGTTACGTTAATACATTTATTTGCAGTGTAATTTGTACTTACTTAGCCCACATAAAGTAATTCTCAATGAGTCTAATTACTTTTTTTTTTCTTTTTTTTGTCTAGGAGAAATGCATGGATAAGCCAGGCCCAAAGCTTGATTCAAGAACTGAAGTCTGTTTTGTAAACTGTGTTGAACGCTTCATTGACACAAGCCAGTTCATCCTCAATAGACTTGAGCAAACTCAGCGGACAAGAGGATCCTTCTCAGAAACCATAACAGACTAACCATACCCTGAATAATACCAGAAATCATTCAACAATGCAAACATTTTAACTTACAAAGTGCCTCATTATTATGTGATAACATTTAAGAAAAAACAGTTTCTGATTAAGAGTTATATGGACATCAACTTTTACAGCTCAGAAGTTGACTGGTAATTAATTGCTGTAAAATCTGCTGTACTTAATGCTTTGAAGATTCTTTCAAAGATCTGGAACCACATTGGAGCCATTCCTATTCCTGTTTAATATACATTGCATGTAATGAGCAGATTGTTATGCTAGGTGAAGTTGCTATGTTTAAATGTACATATGCAATAAACTTCATTAATCTCCATTCTCTGATGACAAAAAATGGTTTCCCTTTCATAAATTTTATTTTAAATGGTTAAAACTAGCAACATGTGATCTGGAATGTTTTGATAATTTTAGCTATATACAGAATGGTGTAGAATAGAGGAATCTATAAAGGAAAATTATAGATATCAAGCACAGTTACTGTTTCAGCCTATCAAATTACTTCTTGAACCTTAACCTTCCTTATGATTCGTTTATGTAAACCTGTGTGTGTGTGTGGCACAATTGTGCTGTCCTGTGGTGCTTATAAATTATTTTTCAGAAATTGTTGAAGTGTTGGGAGAGCAATTTTTAAGCTCAACATCTTTCCCATTAGCTTTTCCCATCATTTGTTTGTATACATGTTTTACTTGTTTTGTACCTTTGTACCTTTTTGTACAAAACAAAAACAACTTGCAATGGAACAGACCATCTGTTTCTGTTGCCTTTGTAGAATGGCAGTAACAGGTGACTGGTATGGGAAACTTACACTATCAGATCAGTGATACATTAACTGGCACAGTATGACAGGAGTGTCTTTGTTTAGCAAATGAATGGGGCTTTATATAATTCGCTTAATTTTAAACATTCAGTTTTGTTTTAATCAGCCCCTAATTTAGTGTGTTTCCTATTATACTAACTAAAATGAGCTATACATTTACAAGGCATTTATATGAGTTACTGGAGCTTAACTTATCCATGTACTGCTTACCAAGTGTAAAAAATGTTTGCTATATAAAAATGGATATATGCTGGTAAATTTTCATTTGTTTTTCAGTTTATTACTGTGTTTTACTTTCCAGGACGAAAGCCTGGAAAATAGTTACTTTCTTTTATTAATTACATTTTTTATTGTATTAATTTTGTAGAATTTTTTTTGTTTGTTTTTTTTTTTTTTTTTTTTTTAAAGCTATTAATCCCCACTTCCATACATTATTTAGGGATTTACTCGCAAGCGCCCTCTAGTGCTTTTTATTTAATTTAATTTTTCTGTCATGGAAGAGCTAGACAGGTGTTACACCGTTTTCTGTGACCATCGAATGTTGTGACCATAGGGTGTGCTCTTCCGCATATTTCTCGCGTGTACGTGCATGTTGCGCATTTTACGTAAACCTGTTCCTGCGCCTGAAACACGACACCGCTGTAAGCGCCCCTCTGACTGACTTCCAATCGAACGAGACTAAATTCTAAGAAGCACTGACTCAAATCTGTCGGGTTTTAAAAGCACAGTAAGACAATTTAATTACCTTTAATTACAGGAAGATTTAGTTTGCTGCTTTTTCTTCAGACAACTTACTTTTTTCCCTCACTAATGTATGAATTTTATACTTTAATATAAAAACAGTCCCAGTCCCAATCCCAAGAGAGAAGTCACACAAAATCTCACGCGTAAACTACTGTTAAGGGAAAGTAATCTGTTTTAGAAACGTTATTTGAGGTAATTTACAATGATTATGTAATTTGGATACACATATATGTACATATACATTTAATGCTTTCTTTTCATTTTAGTTTGTGTGATAATTCTTTTTTAAAGATCAAATTAAACTAACAATCACATTAATAATTCTAGCAAGTTATTTCCAGTCAATATAAAACGTGCATCTCGACAGAACAGGAAAATGACAGGAGTTGAATGTCCCATATCTGTTATCGGTGAACTTGTTGTTTTGCATACGTTATGGTAGGGTTGGATTAGAAAATATTTATGCACAAGTGTCACTCAAAACATTTCAGCTTTCTATCACATTTCTTCATGGAGTTATGGTGGGGTCACGTAATCTGATATGGGTTATCAGAAATGATGACCTCTGTCTTTCCGTTCATTTCACAATCAAAAACTGCCAACCACTTTAGTCGTTTTTTTGCTTAAGCCGTTGTGCTCCATTCGCCCTCCATTTGCAGAACCTTCTCTCGCGAGTGCCATCTGGTGTTGTACACTCGGTGGCACGGGGGAGAAATAGGAAGTGGCCGTGCTGTTCGTTAGCTGGCTGTAGTTCTGCATGCGCAAGGCGGACTCACATGCTCACCAGGAAGTTTTTTATTCTTTTCACAGCGCATCGTCGATGGATTGAACAAACAAGGTTTGTTTCATTACAGCAACCACGTTTGGATGGGCTGCCCTTTAAACTGTATTGTATTGCAATATTGTGCATATGAATAGTATCGAACTTTAAAAGTGACCATATATGTGTTCGTTTTGGTGGTTGCAGCACAGTTAGCCCCAAGTTAGTATTTCTATTTCAGCTGCTTACGTTTTTGTAAAAGATTAGTCTACGACGAACTGATGAAATTAGACTCAAGAGCGACTATCTGATCATGTGACAACTTGTGTTTGGAATTAAATGTAGTTCTTTCAAGTTAGAAAACTAAACGCAGGGAGTCAGCTGACCCCTTGAAATGTCACGAACAGGAATTATGTCATGCGACTAAACTTATTTTTATTTGCTCCAGCGGCTTCAGGGAGAGGAGGGGCTACACACACAGGACACTTATATAGTTATACCTGCAAATATTTTCCTTTTTTTCTGTTTGCAGAACATGGAACTACGGCTGCTTTATGATGTCATAATTATTATCCTTATTATTTTTATCAACATTGTTGTTAGATTAATAATCATTAATTGCTTATTGTCTTTGGAGACATCATACATTTATTGAACTTTTTAATCATTTAAATTTAATGGCATTTAAGTCATTTTTATTTTCTTTTAACTTAAATTGGACTTTGAGACAATTCTAAAAAAGAAAGGCAAAATAAACAAATACACTTATATGAATATTTTTATTATGAACTAATTTTTAAAAAAATTAATAGGATAAATTATGTGCAGTGTTACAGGCTATTAAACTGCCTAAAGTTGTCTCGCACCAGGCTGTTAACATTATCTTGTTTCAGAGACAGGCACATGCAGGTGACAATATTTATGTGCTGAAAACCCTCTCTGAAGACTTCTGGCAGGGATCCACAGATATTTTATTTTCCTAGATTGCAGAGCCATGGGTAAATGTTCTGGGATTGTCTCCACAACAATCATTCTCAGCATAGCATATGGTGGTTATTTTATTTTTAGAATCACTGAATGTTAATTCTTTTATTTACATAGATACAGTGACGGCAAATGTACATTAATTTCTGCAAACTAAGCAATAGGTTAATTGATGTGATTAATGAGCTTTGTCAATCATATTTAAAACTTTTTCTAAATTGATAAATTATTTTTTAAAACCAAAACAAAATTAGGAAATTATGACTCAAACAATAGATATATTTTATATTTTTCAAGAGAAATGTTTTTATAATGGTGGAAATATATATAAATAAAAATTAAATATATAGTGTGTGTTTATATATTGTGAGTATACCCCTCACAATTTTGTAAATATTTAATTTTACGTTTCATGGGACAACACTGAACATATGACTCTTTTATGCAATGTAAAGTAGTCAGTGTACAGCTTGTATAACAGTGTAAATTTGCTGTCCCTCAAAATAACACACCATTAATCTACCATTAAAAGCCATTAATCTCTAAACCACTGGCAACAAGTGAGTACACCCGTAAGTGAAAAATGTCCACAGTGTTGTGTCCACCATTATTTTCCTACACTGCCTTAACTCTCTTGGGCATGGAGTTCACTAGAGCTTCACAGGTTGCCACTGGAATCCTCTTTCACTCCTCCATGACGGCATCACAGAGCTGGTGAATGTTAGAGACTTTGTGCTCCTCCACCTTCCGTTTGGGGATGCCCCACAGAACTCAATAGGGTTTAGGTTTGGGGACATGCTTGGCCGGTCCAGTACCTTTAACCTGACACTGAGCATGTGCACTCAACTTCTTTGGTCGACCATGGTGAGGCCTGTCCTGAGTGGAGCCTGTCCTGTTAAGCAGCTGTATGGTCTTGGCCACCATGCTGCAGCTCAGTTTCAGGGTGTTGGCAATCTTCTTATAGCCCAGGCCATCTTCATGTAGAGCAACAAATCTTTTTTTCAGATCCTCAGAGAGTTCTTTGCCATGTTGAGCTTCCAGTGAGCAGTATGAGAGCGATAACGCCAAATTTATCATACCTGCTCTCTATTCACAGCTGAGACCTTGTAACACTAACGAGTTATCGGTAAGGGCTAATTGGGCACAATGTGGATGTTTTTCACTTAGGGGTGTACTTGCTTTTGTTGCCATTAGTTTAGACATTAATGGCTGTGTTTTGAGTTAATTTGAGGGGACCGCAAATTTACACTGTTAAACAAGCTGTACACTGACTACTTTACATTGTATCAAAGTGTCATATCTTAAGTGTTGTTCCATGAAATTATATAATAAAATATTTACAAAATGTGAGGGGTGTATTCACTTTTGTGATACTGTATATACTGTAGGGAGTTATGCAGGATATTATGCTGCCTTCACTTGCTAGTCATAAGGTCTCTTTTCTTACGTGTGAAGTCTGAATGAGTATGTTGTGTTTAAGGGCTATGTTGTTGGTGCAAAAAAAAAAGTGACAGACACATCTTAAAATTCTTTTCATTAGCTATGGAGAGAACAATGAATTATTGCTTTATATCAAGTTACAGCGTGTGCACAATTATTAGGCATGTGAGTATTTTGACCATATAATCATTTTTATGCATATCTTCCAACTCCAAACTGAAAACACTTGGAAAAAAAATGGATGCAGCACTCTTGAACTTGCTAAGGTATTGGGGCGTGATCACAGAACCATTAAATGTTTGTTGCAAATAGTCAATAGGGTCGCAAGAAATGTGTTGAGAAAAAAGACACCGATTAACTGGCAAAGATTTGAGAAGAATCAAACGTGAAGCTAACAGGACCCAGTGCTGTCATATTCCAGAACTGCAACCTACCTTGTATGCAATGAAGTACAAGGTGTTCAGTGCTCAGAGACATGGCCAAGGTAAGTAGGCTGAAACGTGATCACCACTAAACATGACACCTAAGTTTAAATGTCAAGACTGGGCCAAGAAATCTTAAGACAGATTTCTCAAAGGTTTTATGGACTAACGAGATGAGAGTGACTCTTGATGGACCAGATGTCCATCAAGAGTCACTCTCATCTCGTTAGTCCATAAAACCTTTGAGAAATCTGGGCCAATGGCCGGATCAGTAGTGGACACAGAACTCCACTGGTATGGGCTGGTAATATTAAACATGAGCTAGAGATGAGCCTTTTTGGTTTGAAAGTGGACTTAAAATGAACTCCCAAACCTACTGGCAGTTTTTACACTTGCATCAAGCAGTGGTACAGGAAAAGGTCTGCATCTTTCAAAAAGAACATGAACCCTATTGAGAACTTGTGGACCCTTCTTAAACCAGAGACTTATGGGGAAGGAAAACAGTACACCTCTCTGAACAGTGTCTTGGAAGCTGCAGATCAAGAAATGGACAGACTCCATGAATGGAAGGGTTATGACTGTTACTGAAAAGAAGGGTGGAAATAGCTCTTACTTTTTTTTTTTGAGTTGTTTGTTTATTCTCACTTTAACAGATTAAAATGAAAAGAGATGAAAATTTTCATTTTTCATTTAGTTGTGCAATAATTCTGCACACTAATAGTTGCCTAATAATTGCGTACACATGCATTCCCCTGAGATTGATCACAGTTATTTTCTTTGTAAAACATTCAGGTTTCGGGGTTATTAACATTTAGGACTGACTGATAAAACTTGCTTAATAATTGTGCACACAATTTAATTTACCATTTATATTGACAATATCCAAAGTTCCTACCCTCATTTCCACTCTTTTACTCTTCCTTAGAGTAATGGATACATCTTGAAAGATCATAGAAATAAACCAAGTGCAGTTGTACAGTATGAAGTAATGAATACATGCCAAAAATTCTGATGACCATTCAACCAAAACTGATTGCATCTTGTATGACCTTTGAAATACTGGTTAACATCAAATAAGGACATACAGTACTGTGCAAAATTTTAGGCAGGTGTGAAAAAATGCTGTAAACAAAGAATGCTTTCAAAAGTGGAAGTGTTAATCATTTATTTTCATCAATCAACAAAATGCAGTGAATGAACCAAAGAGAAATCTAAATCAAATCAATATTTGGTGTGACCACCCTTTGCCTTCAAAACAGCATCAATTCTTCTAGGTACACTTGTACACGGTTTTTGAAGGAACTCAGCTGGTAGGTTGTTCCATACATGACTGTGTTTCAACCTACGTGTGACATTGATGATCATTATAGCACCTGTTTGGTAAAACTGGTTGATCATACACCTGACTATAATCCTACAAAATCCCTGACTTTGTGCAAGTGTACCTATAAGAATTGATGCTGGTTTGAAGGCAAAAGGTAGTAACACCAAATATTGATTTGATTTAGATTTTTCTTTTGTTCGCTCACTGCATTTTGTAAATTGATAAAAATAAACAGTCATTAGTTGTATTTCTGAAAGCATTCTTTGTTTACAGCATTTTTTCCACACCTGCCTAAAACGTTTGCACAGTACTGTATGTTTAACCTTTTTTTTTTTTTTACATTTTTTTTTTATATTCATTTTTATATTCATTTATATTCATGCACATTTTAATTAAATGCATATGTATTTATATTGTGTTTTTTTTTTCTGGGTGCCTAGTTATCATTCCAAACTGTAAGCTAGGCCAGGAAAATGTTTATCTTTTCATATTAGCCCAGAGGCAAGAAGCTTAAAAAAAAAAAAAAAGTTTAGAAATTGTCAGGACATTTGTGGAACTGAGCCAGAATAACCAAATGCTTTTCTTTTCAACTAGATCTAACAACTGTAACAAGGACTGTTGTATTCAATTAGGATCAAAAAATTTTTTTTTCTCAAATTTATTTTTCATTCATTCATATTCATTAGAGAGGACAAAACATTCTTTGTCACATGGTCACATTGTAATATACCTATGTTGCTAAATAAAATGATTACTTTTTGATGACCAAACATCATGATTTACAGGAATTAGCAGGGGTGCCAAACTGTAATCACCAAATTGTGCTGGACACCAGCATTCCCAGACCTCAGTTGGGCACCCCTGCCATTACATCTATAAATTTTTTTCACTAATGACAGCTTTTGTGATAACATCCAGATGGATACTGGTGCTGTTTATCGTCCTGACTTCTACATTGGTTTGTCACTTGCCATCACCTCAAGTGTCTTCATCGGGGGGAGCTTTATTTTGAAAAAAAAAGGACTATTAAGACTTGCAAGCAAGGGTTCCATGAGAGCAGGTATGTCAATATGACTAATTTATGACAGCTTAGCATTTTGCATTAAAGATGGATCAGTTTTCAGTTACTTTTTATAATTGTGATTATCAGAATTTTCTTGCTGTTTTACATATTGTGTAAAATGTTACAGATTTATTTTTTCACATTAATAGGTCAAGGTGGATATGCATACCTGAAGGAATGGTTGTGGTGGGCTGGTCTCATATCAAGTATGAAAGTATTATTGGCTTACAAGAAACATACGAAGCAGCGAGTTTTTAATGTGAAATTTAAACTGATTGGATCAGACTCAGAACATGTCAAAGATTACTATGAGGAAGAACCATTTACTTTGTTGAAATGTCTTATGTAAATGTTATTGATGATTTTCTCCAATTGGTATTATGATATGGAATGTTATTACAACTATACTTGTCTTTATACATAATGTGTCTTTTAGTGGGGGTAGGTGAAGCAGCAAATTTTGCAGCATATGCCTTTGCACCTGCGACATTAGTGACACCATTAGGAGCAATGAGTGTTTTGGTAAGGTAAGGCTGCATATTTTAAAGTAATGAAGAAATATTTCTTATATTAAATGTGAGGGCAATGTCCTTTAACTCTTTTAACTATGCCCATACAGTGCTGTACTTTCCTCATACTTCCTGAATGAACGACTAAATGTACATGGAAAGGCTGGCTGTGTACTGTGCATCTTGGGTTCTACAGTAATGGTGATCCATGCCCCTCAAGAGGAAGAGGTTGCTTCTTTGAGTGCAATGGCAGATAAGCTTAAAAACCCAGGTGCTGCTGTTTTCACTTAATGAAGGCATTTCATATTTATTAAAAATACAATCTTGTTCTACATGTGCTGATGCACATCCCTGGTCACTTTATTTTATTTTTTCTTTTGTCTTGTTTATCTTGCAGGGTTTATCATTTTTGCTGTTTGCATTGTTGTAAGCAGCATGATTCTGATCTTCGTTGTTGTGCCTCATTACGGTCAGAAGAACGTGTTGGTGTACATCCTCATCTGTTCAGTTATTGGGTCATTATCTGTATCCTGTGTAAAAGGTCTTGGTATTGCCATCAAAGAGCTTTTTGCGGGAACAGCAGTGCTAAAAAATCTTCTGTTCTGGTCTTTACTTGTGTGTCTTGTGGTATGTGTGAGCATTCAGATAAGCTACCTTAACAAGGCTCTGGACATCTTCAACACGTCTATTGTCACACCTATCTATTATGTCTTCTTCACCACTTCTGTTATGGTGTGCTCAGCAATTTTGTTTAAAGAATGGCTGCGTATGTCCTTTGATGGTATTGTTGGGACTCTAAGTGGGTTTCTCACAATTATCCTGGGCATTTTCTTCCTCCATGCTTTTAAGGACATCACTTTTAGCTGGGACTCGCTTCCTCTTTATCTCCATGGTGTTGCTCAGGACCGCACATGGAATCAACCTTACATCGCCTTGTCATCCCATGAAGGACCATTGTGGTCAAGATGATCACAGAAAGTAACACAAAAAGCAGGTTGGAAAAACAATACAGTACTCAGTAAAAATGTTTTGATGGGTCAAACTGAAAGCCATCAATTATGGAATGACTGTATGTTCATTCTTTGGCCAAAGTAAAATTCTTAATGCTGGGTTCAGATGTAAAAATACGCAGGGGCTTAGTAGTGATTTATGGTTAGTTAATCCTTAGTCCAAATCATATGGCTGGAAGTTCAACAGAGACTGACTATTTAAATAATTGTGAGTTGTACCAAAGTCAATTAAATAAATTCATGATTTCAGGAATTAATAATACATTACTTAATATCCTAAAGAATCGTTTAATCAAATCATATCCTTTTAAATGCAGAGATTCACACTCCATACTCATTACAAAATAATATTTATATTATATAAATATATATGTTCACTATTGAGGACTCTGTAGACCTCTACAGCTGCACCATAAAAAAATTCAAACATGGAGTTTAGGAATGTGATTTGACTGTTTTGAAGTGAAGTGAAAGTGGCAACCCTTGTCATTGCGAGGTCACAGCACAGCACACAGTGAACCACAACAAAATTGGACCTCTGCATTTCACGCATGCACACACGTGCAGCAGTGGGTAGCTATTGAAAGCGCCCGGGGAGCAGTGACGGGGACGGTACCTTGCTCAAGGGTACCTCAGGGCAACCCACTGGGGTGGGAATCAAACCCACAATCTTCAGCTTTTTGACAGGTGGATCAAGGATAAAGTAGAGTGTAGTCTGTCAAAAAGCAAATATAGATTGCAAATATTTTAATTTTAAATTACCCTTTTGTTATGTAAATACAAGGAGCAATTCAAATTTAGCCTACTGTGGAGGTCTTCTGCAAGTGCTGGAACACTGCTCCAACTACAGTAAAATAAAATAAATAAAATTAAAAAATACTGCTGATGGCCTATTGCATTGGTTTGTATTTTAGATTTAATATGTAATTTTTTCATAGTCAAAATGCTACATAAATTGATTGGTATTGGTATTGGGTAAAACTTGTGATTTCTTGATGTAATGTGTAATATTCCACATAAGGTTGTATATTTGCATAAACCATTTCAAATGCGAATAAATGTTTCTTTTAAATATAGGTTTATGGTGACTATTTTCTAAATGGAAACACTTAGTTCCTTGACCGGACGTTCCCAGTCAGTCTGGGTTGCTCCCAGTCTCTTAGAGATACGTCGGTTTTCCATTTCACACCTGGATTCCAAAATTATTGAAAATACAATCTATATCCATTGATTCATATTAAAACATACTGCAAATAGGAAAATAGATATTGCATTCCATGGTGGTGGATGAATTTGTGCTACTTTGTCACTGCTGCCATGAAGACAACATCACAAACATACCACAAGAAATATATTCTTGGTGTACAAAATATATTCATAAGAAAAATATTCTGTACTGAAAATATTCATTTTAATTCTGTAGATAATTCCTAATCCTTAAATGTCTTCAAAAGAGACGAGGATTATATGGGGAGGATGTTGAAGATGGAGCTGCCAGGAAAGCAGAAAAGAGGAAGACCAAAGAGGAGATTTATGGACGTGAGAGAGGACATGCAGGTGGTTGGTTTGAAGGAGGAAGATGTAGAGGACAGGAAGAAATGGAAAGGGATGATCCACTGTGGCGACCCCTAAATGGGAACATCTGAAAGATGGGGTGGCGGTGGTCTAGTGGTAGGGTACTTATCTAAGGACCAATACTGAAGAAGTCCAAGGTTTGAATCTCACATCTGGCACTTCCACCACTGGGTCCTTGAGCAAGACCCTTAACCCCAAGTTGCTCCAGGGGGACTGTCCCTGTAATTAGGACAGGGAAGTCACTCTGGATAAGAGTGTCTGCTAAATGCCGCAAATGTAAATGAAAGAAGAAGATAGCTGTTTTAACTTGCAGTCAGTAAGTTGAGCAGGATAAATCATAACCCTGCCTAATGTAATAATTGTGCAGGGATAATGTCCAGAAAAATGGCATAAAAGAAGGCCAAAGGCAGCTGCTGGAATACAATTCATAGTCATGTAAAATAACATCTTGCCATCCCGCCTTCCTTGTTCTTTGCTAAACTATTACATTTCCCTGCAGTTTCAGAGTGATCTTTTCATACATTTTTTTAATTAGTTTTTGTAGCTGATGAAGTAGATGGAGTCTGTGATGTAAGAGGATTAATGTATGTATATATAAGGCACTAAAATATTAACGTTGAGGAATATTTTGTTGACTTGTGAATTGTATGCATTTTGTGTATTAATTTAGTTATTTAATATTTAATTGATTTAATATTTTATATTTAATATATTTAAATATGTATTGTTTAAAAAAGTTGTATAATGTTCCTTTTCATAATTCATGAGTCTGGTTGTTCTGTAATTGTTTGCAACATTTCATATTCAATTATTCAAAAGTAAAAAAAAAAATTTATGGATTGATACATGGTTGTGAAGGTAACAATGTTACAATCAGGAGTAGGATAATGGCACAGCAGAACTGTAAAGAATACAGTTAACCTACTGTACATGAACAACAGATATTTTACATACATTTAATTAAACATGTTTAACTTTTTTGTTTAGCAAGCTTTTATTCCTGTTGGGAAGATGAAGAGGAAGGAAAGGATGAAGACTACAAATGAAGAACAGTGAACGTGACTATTTGTCATTGTGAAAGAGCACAGAACCACAACAAAATGCAACCTCTGCAATAACCTATACACATGTGCAGTAGGGGGTTGCCATATCCAGTCCCCAGAGCAGTGATGTGGAGGGTACCTTGCCCAAGTTTACCTCAGGCCAACCAACTGGTCTAGGATTCAAACCCATGACTTTGCAGTCTTGGTGCCTAGTCCCTAACCACTAGGCCACCACTGCATAAAGGTACAGAAAGCCTGCAAATATTTTATTTTATAAAATACAAAAGTGCACACATTGGGGATAGTTAATTAATGAACTAAAAACCTTAATTAACTTGGTGCACACATTTATCAGTTGGCCTTCACCATAATTTATTACAGGAGAGATCAAAATACAGTAAATGTTTGTGATCATCGTGCTGGAAATGTCACCAGTTTTCTTTTCAGAGATCCAGCCATTATAGTGAAGGCAGCAGTTGTTGAGTATCCCCACTTTGAGTACATGTACTTTAAAGCATAGTTTTTGTAAGTAAGCAGTTTTGTTTAACAAACATCTCTGCAGACTTATATGTTGGGTTTTCCAAAAATGTTGATTTTAAGCTCTTAAGACAATTTACAAAGAGTTTACTAAAAACGATTAAATACAAGGTTAAAAAATTTACCTGAACAACTCTCCCCATGTACACGAAGACAGCACTTTATCTTAAGACAATTAATATTGTAAAGCACACAAAATACACATTAATAAGTAACTTCTATGAACTAAATTGCATTGCAGTTCTGTATTTTTGCATTGCAGAAAAAGTAGAAAGTTATTTTAAAAAAAGCATTCAAACAATTCAGGCTATGATATATCTGTAGAGGGTCATATATCTTAACCCTTTACATAATCTACTCATTTTTTTTATGTTTCAATGACCTGAAAAATAGTTTTGCCATCAGCTCATGCCAATGCATTCATTTTATCCTAAAGACACATAGCTCTTGTTATGGCCATTCTTTTAGCCCGTGGTCTAGTATAGATTTTCAAGCAAATCTTGAATAATCATCATAAGATCTTGGAATGTGGGCCTCTCCTCTGCTTTCTGTGATGAGAGAGAAAAACAAAACAGTGTTGTATAACTACCTATTTCATTTTCACAGGATACAGAATTTTATTATAGACTTTGACAATCAGTGCAGGACAGCAGTACAAGCATACCTCATGCCAACAACTGGTCATTATAGAGTAGGTTCTGTCATTGGCCATCTGAGGACGATACAACCTGTACCCAGAAGCAACCTTGTCCACTATCTCTGTGTTATTCAAACGTTCATATGGCATTCTTCCCAGAGTGTAGATTTCCCACATTAAGACACCTGCCAAAACAGAACAATTAGAAAAGCATTCCATACAATTAATAATAAAACCCTGTAACTCTGAGCCATAACAAAGGGATGCTGCAGGTTTGACTGATACTAACCAAATGCCCATATATCTGACTTGCTGCTGAACTTGCAGTAAAGCAGTACTTCAGGAGGTGACCAGCGTACAGGAAACTTTGATCCAACAGAGCTTGTGTACTCATCATCAAGCACATACCTGTAATAAGACAAATATCACTCTTAGCAGGGCACTAAATACAGAAAAATGCCTACAGTATTTTTAGTAAAAATGGTACATTTATTAAGAAAAAAAACAACAAAAAATGTACATAAGTGTTCACAGCTTTTGCTCAATACATTGCTGAAGCAAGCTTTGGCAGCAATTACTGCCTCAATTATTTTTGAGTATTATGCTACAAACTTGGTACACATATTTTTGGGCAGTTTCTCTCATTCTTCGATGCAGAACCCCTCAAGCTCCATCAGGATGGATGGGGAGCGTCAGTGCACAGCCGTTTTCAGATCTCTCCAGAGATGTTCATTTGGGTTTAATTCTGAACTATGCCTGGGCCACTCAAAGACATTCACAGAGTTGTCCTGAAGCAACTCCTTTGTTAAATCAGTTGTGTGCTTAAGGTTGATGTCCTGTTGGCAGATGAACCTTCACCCCAATCAGAGGTCCAAAGTGCTCTGTAGCAGGTTATCATCTCAGTACATTGCTGCATTCATCTTCTTTTTGTGCCTGACTAGTCTCCCTGTTCCTGCTGCTGAAAAACATCTCCACATCATGATGCTACCACCACCATGCCTCACTGTAGGGATGTTATTGGCCAGGTGATGAGCAGTGCCTGGTTTCCTCCAGACATGATACTTGGCATTCAGGCCAAAGAGTTCAATCTTTGCTTCATCAGACCAGATAATTTTGTTTCTCATAGTCTGAGAGCAGGCTGTCATGTGTCTTTTACTGAGGAGTGGCTTCCATCTCTGCCATACAGACCTGATTGTTGGAGTGCCGCAGAAATTGTTGTCATTCTGAAAGGTTCTCCTCTCTCCACAGAGTGATGCTGGATCATGGTCGCCTCCCATCTTCCCCGGTTGCTCAGATTGGCTGGGTGACAAGCTGTAGGAAGATTCCTGGTGGTTCCAAATTTCTTCCATTCTTTACGAATGATGGAGGCCACTGTGTTCATTGGGGGCCTTCAATGCTGCAGCAATGTTTCTGTAGCTTTTTCACAATCTGTGCCTGAATACAATCCTGTATCTGAGCTATACACAAAATTCCTTGGACTTCATGGTTTGGTTTGTGCTCTGCCATGCACTGTCAACAATGGGACCCTAAATAGAAAGGTGTGTGCCTTTCCAAATCATGTCCAACCAACTGAATTTACTACAGGTGGATTCCAGTCAAGTCGTAGAAACTTTTGAAGGAAAATCAGTGGAAACAGGATGCACATGAGCTAACTTTTGAGTGTCATGGCAAAGGCTGTGAATAATTATTTACAAATCCAAATTTGCAAATGATTCAAGCAATTGTTTTTCACTTTGCCATTATGAGATTGTATTACTGTCATATTGTGTGTAGAGTTTTGCGGTAAAAAAAAGGAATTAATTCCAATTTGGAATAAGGCTGTAACATAGCAAAATGTGGAAAAAGTGGAGCGCTGTGAATACTTTCTGGATACACTGTATAATAAAAGTGTTGTAATACTTAAATGGCCAATTTTATGGCAAATGTGGAAGTAACATTTATACCTTGACAAGCCAAAATCAGTCACTTTAACAGTACCATTTGAATCTACCAAGCAATTTCTGGCAGCCTGTAAAACAACAAAGCATCAATTATTCAAATTCATAACTAACTGGCAAATTGTATATTGCTTTTGTAGAGCTTTATATTATTTATTATACATTAAAATTGTATAGTTTTGTAGTAGAACGCACAAGGTCTCTGTGGATGTACTGCTGGGATTCTAGGTAGGCCATTCCTTCACTGACATCTTTACACATCTCAAGGAGCTGGACAGCAGAGGGGTGTTCCAAGTCCTCACGTAGGTAGGTGAGTAGACATCCATTGGGAAGAAATTCGGTGACTATATAAATAGGTCTTTGTTTTGTACAAACACCATAAAGCTGAACTAGATTTTCATGTCGAAGTTTCCTAATTTTACAGAGAACATAGGCATTATTCAGTGATATCTGTTGTAGATATCTATATTTGCCTCATTGAAATCATGACAAATAAGTAGACTTACATCATAACTTTAGCTTCTTCAATGAAATCATCCTCTGACATAGAACCTTCTTTAATCATTTTGATGGCTACATCATGCCGACCTTGCCACTTTCCATACTTGACCACCCCAAACTGTCCATTACCCAGCTCTCTAATAAAGGTGAGCTGACGAGGATCTATCTCCCAGACACCTAAAGTAGAAAAAGATATTCATTGTCAAGCTGAGTGCTGAGGCCCCATTCATGACATTCAATTTATATTCACTGAAGCCATTAATGCTTATGCCAGATGTAAAAATTATCTCACCATAACCCAGACCAGCAGTGGATGGAGCATTCTGAGCTCGATTTGACACAACATATTTTAGCCGACTCACCAATCCTGAGGCCAACAAAAGTAAAATACCTTTTTCGTTGGGATATAATAAAAAAAAAAATTATTCAAAAAACTGCTATATAAGCAACAGAAGGTGGTCAGAGGTCTTACCTGCAGCGTTGTGCTGATGGTAGTTTATAAGTTCTGGAATATTGTTGAAATAGTGCTTCTCTGCCAAGTAGAACTGACCTTGTGGGGTGGTTAATATGTTGTAGTGTCGACAGCCAACATTCTCCCTGAACAGAGATCAGATATTTATGCTCAGCTCAAATTCTTCTATTTAAAACAGATTATTTTAAAAAGGATTAAAAAGGATTATTCAACTCACCCACTGCCCTTGGTGAAAAGAGACACAGTGTATTTTCCAGTGTATCTTCCAGAGTCTCGAACCAGAAAACCCCCATCCTTATTCTGAATTAAAAATAATAAGCTTTAACTATGTAACAATAAGAAAACAAAGCGTTTTGAAATGTGTCAACTTGTCCACATAGCAGTCTTTTTTTTTTGGTGTCATAGCCCTATACTCACCTCGGTCTTTAGTAAATTTTCTGCTTGACTGCGGTTCAAGTTTTTGCAGTACCATCTACATTGAGAGAAAATTATTATCACTGAATAACATCTAACCTTTAGAATGCCTCTTCTTGCATTATGTTTAATTTTTCCTCTTGAATGAGATATATACAGTCACTATTACTCTACTATGTAACTCTAACTCTACTAACCATCCTCTGCTAAGAGCTTTTTGGGCGGTGGCCTAGTGGTTAGGGAGCTGGACTCGGATCAGAAGATTGTGGGTTCAATTCCCACCCCAGTGGGTTGCCCTGAGGTACCCTTGAGCAAGGTGCTGTCCCCGTCACTGCTCCCCGGGCACTTTCAATAGCTGCCCACTGCTGCACGGTGTTTGAGTGTGCATGGGTTAAATGCAGAGGTCCAATTTTGTTGTGGTTCATTGTCTGCTGTGCTGTGACCTCGCAATGACAAGGTTTTGTCACTTTCACTTTTTTTCACTTTCATGTAGTGGGGACGCCAAATCACTTATTTGTGTAACATAATCAAAAGTTGACAAACCTTTCTGACAAAAGCGCACATATGAAGTGAAAGTGACTATTCTTGTCATTGTGACAAGACACAGCACAGCACACAGTGAACTACAAAGAAATCAGACCTATACAATTTACCCATACACACACAAACACGTGCAGCAGGGGGAGCTATTGAAAGTGCCTGGGGAGCAGTGATGGGAATGGTACCTTGCTCAAGGGCAACTAAGGGCAACTAAGGGCAACCTTCTGGTCTGGGATTTTAACCCACAATCTTCTGATCCTGGGGCCAACTCCCTAACTACTATTTTCACATTTATTCTAAGCCTACCCATTGACATACCAGGCTGAACTTTTATTATTTACATTATAACACACCTTCTGCCATGCCTACATAAAAAAATATATGAATAATAAGGCATAATTTTACTAGACATTTAACTGCATAATTTCTTAATATGTTATGCTAATGTTGTTATTTATAACATTACATGAGAAGTAATACTCACTCAAACTTCTCCAGTCCATTAAGAGCCTCAACAACATAGTTACTTGGAATATATCCCTCATTGCTGCAAAAGCAAAATTAACACAAATTTTGATTCAGGAAGAAAAATATACTTAACATATACTTAATGTAACTATTTATATATGCTGATGACATGTAAACATTTCTATTAGGCTATGGCTTTAAACTGTTTGATAAAAACATTTTTACCATCTCCTCTTAAGCCATCTTCCCCTTACCCATATTTGTCTTTAGCTTTAAACCAGTTGGCATCACATATTTGCAAGATTATGTACTCTTCGTCCTTTCTCAACTCCAGATCCTGGGGCGCCATAGGAGTATACTCATACTCAGCAATGACGGTCATGCCCACTGAGAAGCCAGGCTGCTTTGGTGGCTGTGGAGGTAGAGGTCTAGAGGGCTTTTCCTAGACAAAAGATAAAACAAATCTCCATTCAGAGGGCCACAACTATCAAGTAACATGTTCATGAAAAGTAACTAGCTGACCTCATTAGGTGTGGGTGGAAGAGGTTTTCTAGATTTACGTCGTGATCCTTTGGAAATCCCTTTAAAAATGGGAGATATATTAGTTGGAATAATAATAAAAGACCAATTTACCTACATAGAAGAATAGTATTCTTCTTTTTGAACCCTTATAACATACAATTAATTTAAAATGTCTGAAGTGTTTTCAGACATGCTACTGTGGATAAACAATAATTTCTTTGGGATTTACAGACCTCCATTTCTTGTCTCTAGCACTCTGCAGCCTACAGCCTGTTTCACCTCTTGCTGACAACATTTCCACATGCCATCCTCCCAGAAACAGGGGTGGTATTTTTGCATTAAATCCTTGTTGAACCTCACCACTTAAACAGAAATATGACATGATAGTGAATCATTTTAAAAGTCTGCACAGATTTCAACAATTTCAGTGATTCCCAGTCATTTCTTTGCAGGCCCTTTTTGTACACATGATTATTTGTTTATTTATTTTCTTATGTATTTCCCAAAACACACACACACACACACACACACACACACACACACACACACACACCCCTCCCCATAACCATACCCCACCCCCATATAGTCGTACATTTCAAAGTGAAAATTATAGTTGTGCTCTGAATGTGTTGTCTTGCGGTCCCCCCTGAGCCCACTAGCAATCCCACCCCCACCCCCTTTGGGAACCAGTGGAGTAGGTACACCAACAATATACTAACCATTCTTTAGTTTGTGTATCCACTGTTTTCGCACATCATCTGTTTTGGCAAATACATATAGGGGTCCTTCATCATACACTATCTGTGGGACAGAAAGTGATGCCATATTTATGGCCATTAAACCCTGTTTGACCATAAAAACTGTTAGACCAACAAAATTAACATTCTATCAGGCTTTCCATTTGGAAAAGGTTTTGGGGACATTTAAATAAGTTTAAAAACATTTAAAGAAGTAAATAAGTAAACTATGTTGCTAAGCATCCCTCAGTGTTCTTCACAAGGACAAGTACCATGCACCCCTAGAGGGGTCTTTCTAACAAGACTGCAGTCTATTGTGCTGAACTGAGTTAAAGTTATACTGACACTTATTTAAATTACATTGTCTTTAGCTCATAAAGACTGCTGTTCATTTAGGGCCTAATTTGCAATACAACAGATATCAGCATTCTTGGTAATACATGTCATTAGATTTTGTACTGATTTCTATCCCAGTAAATCAGGAAGTCAAGAATTAGTTCAATACGGTGAAATATAAATGAAGACCTTAGTGTACTTTTTGTTTATTGGAGTGCGGTTCACACATGACTGTGCAGCTAAGCACAGCTTAAACCACATCATCATATTGCTAAAATTTACAACCAGCATTGTGGATGACCCCACACACCCCTCCCACACACTCTTCTTACTCCTGCCATCCGGCAGAAAAGAAGAGGTTCTGTAGCATATGAGCCTTCACTATCAGAATGAAAAACAGCTTTTTCCTCCTGGCCATCAGACTCCAGAACCAGAACTGACTCACACATGCTCATGCTTTGCACATATACACATTTCATCTCATCTTATTTTGCCTGCTTGCAATTTTATTTATTATTAATATTTAGCCATTGCACTCTGCACTTTATTGAGGCTGCTATATACAGTGTTAGTCATAATACTGTATTGCACCCAGCACTGGATTCACTGTTGCTGTTGTTCACCAGGCATTCTCCACCATATTAATTTACATTACTGTCTCTTCTCTTTATTGGATGAATGTACATTGTTGTGACATTGTTTTGCATATGTTGTTCTGTCTGCACTTGTTTAGTCTTTAGTTTTATGGCATGTTCTGTGTCATATTCAATGTTGTCTTTTGTAGCACCATGTTCCTGGAGGAACATTGTTTTATTCGACAGTGCACTGTGTCAATGATTGAAATGACAATAAAGCCTACTTCACTCGATTTGTTTCTGAGTGGCTGACTGGTGCAAATTCCAAGATCACAAAGTTTTGTTTAATTTTTTGTAACTGTTAAATTTATGGTTTATTTCAATAAACTGAAATGTAAAATATCCCAAAAACATTTTATATCATTCATATTGGAGCAGAATCTCAGCAGTTAGACTGTGTGAGTTAGGCTTGTTTAATATTATACTTTTGTACTTGTTTTCATGTAAATTGGCAAAACATAATGCATGAATAAGGTTTGGCCTTTAAGGAGACAAAACAAAACAAAACAAACCCCCCCATCCCCCAAAAAACAGTTTCACTTCTGCTTGATTACTTGCTAACTGCTTTGCTTAACTTCTTAATACTACTTTTTAAAGAAAAAGTCCATACACGTTGCAATAATGTTCAGAAACAACACTATGTATGTAAAAAAAAAATAAAATAAAAAAAATAAATAAATAAAAAAAAAATATATATATAAATAAAATAAAATATTTTTGTTATTCAAAATAATAATTATATATACTTAAATAATTATATATATACTTAAATTAAGAAGGACTTACTTTTGTTTGGGATTTTTTCATAGTGGTTATTCATGCATTATGTTTTGTTGATTTACATGAAAACAAGTACACATCCTCAAATGAGAAGACAATTCTTAAAAATATATATTATGTATTTGCTTTGTTAGTTTGTTTCCTACATGTGTTAACATGAAATTTTTTTTACTTATTTTAACTTAGTAACCAGTCAAACATGTAATTGATTAGGTGTTTAACTTTTACATACAACCCTACATGACACTTAATCATTGCAATGAAAATGTCATCTTACCTGAAATGGAAACAGTCGTTCTGAAGGAGCATTGTCCTCTGGCATCACGACCTCAACACATTTAATCTTGTCAATGTCCACAGATCCTTTTAACCCTTTCCTTTTCTGCAGTCAGGATTAAACGTTTAAGCAAAATATTTAGGCAAATATAATAAACAAAATGAGCCTTCACATTTAATAAAAACCTATATAAAATAGATTTCATTACAGAACCCCCCCCCGTAAACACAGTAAACAAAATTTTTCCTAACGATCAGTGACATCAGTGACATCAGCGATCAATGATCAGTGTTGCACTTACTCCTTTTTCAAAGTCATAGTCGTAGTATGCAAGCTTATCTTGGGTGAGAACAAACAACCTCTCTTTGAAGTTTAAGGGAGAAGTTTTCTTCTTTTGCTGGGAGCGCTTTATAAAAACCTCCTCCAAAATATTATCTGACATTTTTAATTCAGATGTGGCAATACCTTGAAAACAAAACATATTATTATTATTCATATGTTGGGCAGAACAGCTATGTTCTGCCCGACATCCTGTCAAAATGATTAGCCATATAACCATCCTAACTTTTTAAATCTTGATTAACCACCACCGTTACACTTGTTACACTGCCCAACAACCTGGGCTGCTTTGTTCCATAACACTGTGGCCCTCTTACAGATGAAAGTACTGCCTGTTGTGCTGTCTGTTGTCTGCACTTGTTGCCTTATCTTGTGTCTTATGTTGTCTTGTGTCTTATGTTGTGTCTAATGCTGTCTTGTGTGTAGCACCAGGGTCCCGGAGGAATGTTATTTTGTTTCACTATGTACTGTGTATAAGGCTGAAATGACAATAAAATCCTACTTGACTTGACTTGACCTACTTATACAACATTTAAAATTGAAGTTGAAATATTAATTTAGGATTAAAATGGGAATAAACACATAAAACTAATATTATATGATCTTCTTGTAACTTAACTGAGCTGACTCTGCAGTTCCCTTTGTGCTCTGTTCTAGGAATGTCTAGAAAAAATGCATTCATAGTTATTTAACTCAGCCACAAAGAAAATATTAGGAAAATCTAATGGTTAATAAAAGCTTAAATTTGAGCAACTGAAGAAAATGAACATTTAACAAAATAAAAAACAAAAAAAAAAGCATCACACCAATAGAAATTGGAGGATGATGCATGTGTATTATTTCACCATATACAGTGAGGAATATGGCTAGAAAATCAAACCTTTCTAAAAAGATCATGGTTGGAGATATGCAGGTAAAGCTAAGCATTTAGAGGTCACAAAATCTTCAAAACAACATTTTAACACCATGCCTCCATGCCAACAAGCTATACAGAAGGCAAGCCAGAGAAGACTTCAGAAGAGAGAAATTCTGTACTGAGAACTTTTCTAAGATTCCTTGCTTTTTATTCTCATCAGGCATTACAGAGGACTCTTCTTTCTGTTTTGTTGGAGCAATGAGGTTGCACAAAGTATTAAATGCAGGGCAAATTTTTTTATCACATTTTTTTTGGTAAAATAATAAAGCTCAATATGTTCAATGTGAAATTAACTAATTAATAACAAAGATATTTTTATGTTTACCTTTTTTAAATTCAGCTTTACTAAAAGTGCCAATCACTACTAAGCTGACAATCATTATGTTCCTCAGCACTGTCTGCTCTGGAGCTTTTTTCTATTCTTATACAGATGATGTGTGACACTGGTTTGAAACTGATACAACAAGAGACAGTTATCAAAATCTAACTAGGGATTTGCATGTGCTCCCAGCACAATGTGAATGCCAACCTTTGTTACTAATGTTTCCTTGATTAGTATATCTGATTCCTTTCAGAAATATTTTCCTGTTCCATGTTGTAACCTTTGCACCTGTTCTGTGAGTAAATTCATGTTTTCTTGAATCAGAAGAAATAAACTGTGTTTTAAAGTAAAGTCCTATGTGTTTTCAAATTAATTGCCTCTGAAAAATTTATGACAATAAGTTATAATCTGCTTTAAATCAATGTAAAGTGCCTTGGGGCAACTTTGTTGTAAAAGGCGCTATACAAGAATAAATTGAATTGAATTGAATTGAATTGAATTGAATTTAAATAGCCTGTTTTATGTCATCTTTCTCATCTTTTCATCTCCTCCTTTTATTCATCTGCTACTTAGACAGCAGTTTCCACTAGTCAATCTCACTAATTTAGTTAAAAGCTGGGTATTCTTTTGTCACCTCTGTCAGCTCTGTGGTAGAGAAACTGAACTGTCTATTTTAAACCTCTAGCATTTCCTTGTTTCTTCAACTGCTCTTGCCACTGGTGACACATTGTCGCCATTCTTACATAGTTTTTATCTTCTTTCTATTTCACTAAAAACATTTTTGTTCCTCAACAGTGTCTAATGGGGTAATTATATCATATTCATAAAAAGATTATTATTACTGATGCAGAGTTGGATTTTATAGAGATTTATGTTTGAAAAGTTTTACATTTTTAAAATACAATGAAATATTAGATGTTTTCTAAAGAAGGTTGCAGGTTTGATGCAAGTGCTGGACAGTGGTATGCCATTTTATTATGTTTCTTTATCGCCATTTAAGTAAAAAGTTAATGTGGCTGTGACTCACTGGTCTAATATGGTGGAACCCATGGGGGATGAGGAAATTGCATCAACACAGCTTAGTAATACAAAGGAAGGGAAAAGTCTTGTATCAGTGTCGGTAACTAGAGATAATTACTGGTAACTTTGACTATTTCACACGTTTCTTTTTTTTGTTTCTTTTTTTTTCTCTAGCAGCCAAGCTTCATCTACTTGCATTAGTTACTACATAGTAACTGCATAGGCTTTATTTGTGAGAAGAAGGTAAATATTTATACTTTCAAACTGGAAGACATGGAATTGATTTATTTTGTGTAAATAAAATGCAAAGGCAAAAAAGGGGAAGAAGACTATTGCTGATGACTATTATTGTTGTTAATCTGGTGATTTAGGGTGCAGATAGAGGCCTGATGAAGTGCCAAATATATGAATGAAAAAAAGAACAGTGACAAAAGTTAGGAATTTCTGACAAAAGTTAGTGGCCCATCATAACACATTCTGTGTATATATAGTGGAGGCCAAGTAGTTAGGAACTAGCACCCAGGATCAAAAGGTTGTGGGTTCAAATCCCTGACCACTAGGTTGAAGTACCCTTGAGCAAGGTACCATCCACATCACTGCTCCCCAGGCACTGGACATAGCTGTGCATTGCTGCATGAGTGTGTATGGGTTAAATGCAGAGAATACATTTTTTCTTGTGTTTCCCCATGTGCTGTGCTGTGTTTCACAATGACAAATAGACACTTTCACTTCATATACATTGCAGCATTCACACTTTGCACTTTCCTGCCTGTCTACCCTTCCTTGTGTAAGGTCTCATTTGTATCTTTTGCTATGTGATTGTCTAACTATCTACCTAAACATTTTCTGTCTTTTGTTATACACAAAAAAGGGTACACTTCTAATAGTTAATCTATTACATATGTCCTAATTGTCCCATTACTATGATCACTTTAATATAAATGAATTGCATGTTACGTCAAAGTGGTGTAGAACTAATCCAATGCATTTGGCTATGCTAATCAGGAAGTCTTATCAACCTTTAGGAATTTCTTTCTGTTTTTCTATGCTGTTGTTTATTTGATTGACTTGATTTTATACTGTACTGTGCAAAAGTTTTAGGCAGGTGTGAAAAAATGCTGTTAATCCTTTATTTTCATAAGTTAACAAAATGCAGTGAATTAACAAAAGAGAAATCTAAAATCAAATCAATATTTGGTGTGACCACCCTTTGCCTTCAAAACAGCATAAATTCTTCTAGGTACACTTGCACACAGTTTTTGAAGGAACTCGGCTGGTAGGTTGTTCCAAACATGACTGTGTTTCAACCTATATGTGACATTGAAGCTCATTAGCACCTGATTGGTAAAATTGGTTGATCATACACCTGTCTATAATCCTACAAAATCCCTGAATTTGTGCAAGTGTACCTATAAGAATTGATGCTGGTTTGAAGGCAAAAGGTAGTAACACCAAATATTGATTTGATTTAGATTTTCCTTTTGTTCGCTCACTTTGCATTTTATAAATTGATAAAAATAAACAATCATTATTTATTTTTCTGAAAACATTCTTTGTTTACAGCATTTTTTCACCCCTGCCTTAAACCTTTGCACAGTACTATATAATTTCTCTCAATTCAAACATACCTCACAATTAGCTGGTGAGTGGCATTCTAGTTTAAACAGGTGAATGTTATCCACTATACGATGAAATCCAGTGTTGTCAAATTGTTAAATTACATAGAAATATGCCTTCTTGGGGGATTTGCTTAATTAGTTTCTTAATTTAGACTTCCTGTATCTACTACTGATGAATGAATCTTCAAAAAGTTTGTCTGTACAGCAAGCTATAAATTTCTCAGTGCCCATTTAAGGACTGTTATTAGTAGTGCTGATTATAAGCGCAAATAAAAATTTGTATCTACACATGACCACTTTGACAGGACACCATAATTAAATTGCAACTGCTATAGCAAAGTGCTTTATAAATGCATAAATGCATAAGTAATCCAAACATTGCCATTGTTTTTCATTGTTACATTAATTTGGATAATAATATTTTAACAATAGCTTTATACTTAAATATTGAGTTCAAATTAATTGATAAATACAAATATTTAAAAAGCCTGAAGATGTGAAATATTTCTTATTTTCAAAGTGCAAATATAATAAAACAGGCAGTTATTTAATTTAGCTTCTTTTGACTGTTCTGACCTGTGCCCACTGTGCATATCAGTAAAAGTGAAAGTGCAAACTTTTCATTGTGAATACACAGCACACAACACAGTGAACCACAGCAAAATGCAGCTTCTCCATTTAACCCATGCACACACACAGAGAAGAGGGCATCTATTTAAAGCATGGGAGCAGTGATGGGGACAGTACCTTGCTCAAGGGTACCTCAGGGCAACCTACTGGTCTGGGATTTGAACTCATGACTTTCTGGTCTTCTAGTCTCTAAGTACTAGACCCCCACTGCCCAATTTTTTTTATATCATGCAATTACAACAAAAACAAAACAACAGGAACAAAACAACATAAGCATCTTTGGTCACTTTAAAGATTAATCAAAATGCCCTTTCTTGTCAAATTGGCAGCTCTAGGCCACACAGTAACTACTGTTTTACAAATCCCTAATAAAATGGTTGGGAAGGCTAAAAAAAGGGTACACATAATAGTTAATCTATTACATATATCCTAATTGTCCCATTACTATGATCGCTTTAATATAAATTAATTGCATGTTACGTCAAAGTGGTGTAAAACTAATCCAATGCATTTGGCTATGCTAATCAGGAAGTGTTATCAACCTTTAAGAATTTCTTTCTGTCTTTCTATGCTGTTGTTTATTTGAATGACTTGATTTTATACTGTACTGTGCAAAAGTTTTAGGCAGGTGTGGAAAAAAATGCTGTAAACAAAGAATGCTTTCAAAAATGGAAGTGTTAATCATTTATTTTCATCAATCAACAAAATGCAGTGAATGAACAAAAGAGAAATCTAAATCAAATCAATATTTGGTGTGACACCCTTTGCCTTCAAAACAGCATCAGTTCTTCTAGGTACACTTGCACACAGTTTTTGAAGGAACTCGGCTGGTAGGTTGTTCCAAACATCTTGGAGAACTAACCACAGATCTTCTGTTGATGTAGGCTTCCTCACATTCTTCAGTCTCTTCAAGTAATCCCAGACACACTTGATAATGTTAAGATCAAGGCTCTGTGAGGGCCATTAGAAATGATGCTGGTTTGAAGGCAAAATGTAGTAAAACCAAATATTAATTTGATTTAGATTTTTCTTTTGCTTGCTCACTTTGCATTTTGTAAATTGAGAAAAATAAACAATCATTATTTATATTTCTGAAAGCATTCTTTTTTTACAGCATTTTTTTCCACACTTGCCTAAAACTTTTGCACAGTACTGTAAGTAGCAACAAAAGATAAATAAAGTCAAATTAATATGAAACACATGGTTAGGTTAGAATCTTAGCACTCATGGTAAGAATTTAACAAGAACAAGTATTATTTACTGTGACACTGATTCATTTTTTTAATTTCCTCAGTCGATATGATCCAAAAGTGAAATCTAAATCTAATCTAAACCTACTCACACTCTCCCCCAAGGAAGAAATAGTACACCATATAATAAGCCTGACTAATGCTTTATATTAAAATTAATTAAACTTTGTGGTGATGGTAAACATAATAATTTTAAGGAAAAGTAATTATAAGGGAAACTGCTAAACATCGTGCTATTTCTTCCCTTGAAGAAACAAATGTATGTATGGATAGTCAGGCATCTAATGCCAGTGGAAAAAGTCCATAATTGTTTCACCCCAAACCACGAAGCCAATATATATAGCAATATATTCAAGTCTAGATTGCTCTTTAAATGTGGTGTGCCTCAACTTAAAGAGTTCTATCATACTACATGAAATTAACATCTTAAAAATGAACAGTAACAACTATCCATTTTCAAATAATTAAACAGGACAAGCTGCTATTAAATGTAGTTATGCTCATACATTCTTAGAAAATGTCATGAAATGCAATGATTAGAAGAATTTGTAGAATTTAGTAGAACTCTACCATTTGTAACATGTTTTACTTGTAACTCTACTTTAGGCTTTGAAATTGCAAATAAAAATGTTTAAGTAGATTTAAAAAGCATTTTACATGTGTAATTTTACCACCTTTAAAGCCTCCTTAAAATAAATTTTAGCAGTCTCTTCTTTGTTGCCATTATAAATTTTTGTCTGTTTTAGTTAAGTCTATCTAAGTGTTGAAACATTTAGTTTAACTTGAACATGATATTAGGCAACAGGAACTTCTGAGTGTTCTCCGTCAGTAAGGTTCCTGCCAGATAAGTGCATGCATGCTACTGATGTTGTGGAATTACGAATAAGTCAGAAAGCAACATTGGACCACAGATTATCTACATGTAAAATATACTACTTACGAACAATGTTACTCTGCATTAATATGCAGCTGAAGCTAAATATGAAACTGTTGCACTGTATCACATGCAAAAGTATTACTGGTCATGTATTGCAGGATGGTTTGCTGGGTTTGATTTGAGCAATGGAGTGGGAGCTTAGTAGAGGAAGTCAGAATTTAAATGGCTCTTACCATTTTAGCTAGTAGAGGGGTCATTATAGGGTCTAGAAATTAATGGCATTGAGGGCATTTGAGGCACCTTGACTGTCAGAAAACAATACTACACTGTAATAGCATTTGCTACAGAATATTTAATGTTGTATGTTTTATCATGCTTCTTAAGAAACCCAGGTCTGTTAGTTGTATAAAGTCAGTGTGTCTTTACTCAACATGGCCATTTCTACAGCAATGCAATGCCATACATTTTTCCAACATGATCTTGAATGTCTTTTATTATTACAAAATAAATAATAAAAAAAACTATTTCTTAGAGTTAAATAGCTCTGAAAATGCAAATTATAGCTGTGTGCTGTTTTGCCCTAGTTAATATTAGTTATGTAAAAATGAATATAGACTTGACTATTTATCAAGGCAGGAAGTGTATTAGATAAAACAATAAAATGTATTTATCAAGATATATATCTTTCTTAAATACCTGCTTCATGTAGTCTTCTTGTGTGCTAGTCCTGAACAATTCATATATTTGTTTAGTTTGCAAAATTAAAAGATAAGATCTCTTTATTATTTACATTATAAAGAGCTATATATACAGCCTTGCACTACAGTCACATGAAATAGTATATAAGCTTTTTCATATGCTACAAGTTAATGTAAAATGTTTCTCAACATTTTTATTGATCCTGAGTGCCATTGCTTGTACTGTTTATACAGAGAGCATTGTGTAATACAACTCAATACTGGCCATCACACAAAACACAGAAGAAAAAAATAAAACTTTTCTTTTTGACTACTGGAGTAAACCATGGTTTTAAATATTAAGAAAGAACAAGTCCATGTAAATAAGATGAGAAAAACTGGATTCGTTGATGTGAACAAGAAGTGATAATATTTGCTTAAAGTATGAAAGCTTCCTTGTTGCAAGCTGTTCTGTTTCCGCTTTTCCAAAACCACTGTAACATAATGATCATCTTTTTTGATAGAGAAACTAAAAAAAGTCTTGACTACTTGTCTACTATGTAATGATCAATTGTGTTTCAATGATTTATCAATGAAAATATACAGAGAGCAATTGAGTTTTCAGACAGTTTTTTTCTCACATTGCACTGAGCATCATACTTTGTCATCCACCTCGCCCTCTTCTCATAGTGCTTCTCTTTCCCATGTAAGCGAACACATGCATAATCAACATGATAAAAAAGAAAGAGTCAGACCATCAGACCAGACCACCTTCTTTTATTGCCCCATTGTCCTGTTCTATTGCTTACATATCCAATGTAGATGCTTGATATATACAGGGGTCAATACTTGCACTCTAAATGATCAGTGGTTAGGCCAGCCAATATACAATAAGCTGCAATGCCATTTGAGTTCTTATATGTTTCATTTATAGCCAGCTTTAATCTTTTCAGGAATTTTTGTCACAGCAGCTCTTCTGTACAATCAGACTGTAATGGCTAGTCTGGAGATTAATGAACCTTGGGTGCCCACAACCCTGTTGTTAGTTCATCAGTCAAGCCTTTCCTTCACCACTTCTGGTAAGTTCTAACCGCTGTGGAATAGGATTACCCCACAAGACAAGGGGCAGTGGTGGAGGATTGGAAGGTCGTAGGTTTGAATCCCAGACCAATAGGTTGTCCTGAAGTACCCATGAGCAAGGTATCGTCACTGTCACTGCTTCCTAAAGCTATTACTTTAAATAGCTGCCCCCCTGCTGCACACGTATATGGGTCACATTTTGGAGAGGTCATATTTTGTCATGGTTCACTGTGTGCTGCACTTTGTTTCACAATGTCAGTTAGTCACTTTCACTTCACAAGACTTGCCATGTTTGAAATGCTCAGACCAGTCATCCAACTAATCACAATTTGGCCCTTGTCACATAAGTTTCTTGTTATACTTATGCTTGCCCCTTTTTCCTGCTCCCATCACATCAGCTTCAGCTGGACTGGCTGTTCACTTGCTGGCTAATATATTCTACTTCAAGAGCCACAACATTTACTAAGAATAGCTTTTATTGGTTAAAGGTTAGAGTGAGATGTTTTTCAATCTATGGGGTGACAATCAGACAGTAAATGCATACCAAGCAAAAAAGAAAGCATTTTTGAGGCTGAAAAATCTTTCATCTTTAAATAGTATGGACTCAATGTTTTGGAGGAATAAAATCAATGTTTTGGAGAGGCCAAGTCAAAGTCCTGACCTAAAGTCCTGACCTAAACTCACAGCAAACGTAGTTTATATTATGAAATCCACCAACATACCATAGTTGAAGCTCTGTACCAAAGAGTTAGGTACAATTCCTCAAAGCTGATGTACATGACTGATCATCAGTTGATTATAGTTGTTACAGCATAAGTTGGTCACAACAGATAATGAAATCAAAGGCTACTTTTGCCACTCACAATGTAATATTTGATACTCAATAAATAAATTCCCATTTATAATACTCTCTTTTGTTTGTTTATTTCAGCCTTCATCAACTTTTTAAAATGAAAACTAATGATTTTTATGTTACATTTATGCAGAAAGCTAAAGCAGTTAACAGTAAAACTGTTTAAAAAAAGTGAAAAAAGTGCCTTCTAATTAATCTGATGCAATTCCTTGACTTTCGACAAAAAGTATTCACAATTATTTGCCTAAATATCTGTGTTTTAAATACACAACCTCCTGTTACTTGTTACTCAACTCAGCCTTCTATACTGCAGTGCTGATTTGCATAGTGCAGGCATAGTGGCATGAAAATGACTATATGGCTTGTCTGTGTAGAGGCAGAAGACCCCTATAGGAACAAAAACACCAAAATGTCAGTCAAATTCTCTGTAACACTTAGTATGACACACGTTTTACGTTTGTCACATGTTTTTTAACCCTTAAGTTTTTCTAAATAATTTTTTACTGTGTATGTGCAAATTTCTAATACATTTACAAAAAATAGAGCAAACATGTAGCAGTGTTACTATGATTAGTTATGTTTTACTGAATTTTTTCCTGTATTTTGTCCACCAGCTAAGTTCTGCTTCTAAGAAAACCTGAAACTTTGAAGATTGATATCTTACAAAATCCCAAAACTGGACACCAGCATTCAGTCATCAAAAGCCCCTCAGAGTGCTTACCTGACCCCTTTTGATCCACTATCACAGTTGAACACAATCTCATACACGGCCTTTGCTCTGGAACTTTTGTTTGACTCTGTACTTCCTATTTAGTGTGATGTGCACAACAGTTCAGTAAACTCCACCCTTTCACAGGATTTCTTTACCAGTTCCCCTTTTGCTTCCTGTTCATTTTCATATCACCCTTCTTGTTGTTCAGTGTTAAATGTTTCAACACCTCCCTGCAAAATGTGAGTGACTCTACTAGATGTTTAAAAGTTGAAGTGTTATGCTGATAACAGACACAATATAACAATAAAGATTTACTAAAGAGCATTACTATTGCAATGTGCACTTCTATTATTTTACCATAAAATATGGATACACTTTTAAAATTCTCTGAAGCTCATTTAAAGTTTCACATAGAAAGATGTTTGAGGTCTCCTTAAAACACAGCTTATAATATATACCCTACCCCTAACTTTGCACTCTGTCTCCCAATATCAGTCAGAATGTATCTCACTTAAAGGGCATACAATACACAAAAGGTGAATGTGAAAGTGATTATTTGTCATCGAAAAGAAAGCATAGCACACAGAGAACCACATCAAAATAATCCTTTGCATTTACTTCATCACACACAGTATAGCAAGGAGCAGCCATATCCAGCACTCATGTAGCAGTGTTGGCGATGGTATCTCATTCAGGATAATCTACTCATCTGGGACTTGAACCCATGACTCTCTAATCATGGGGCATGGTGACTAAGCACTAGAATTATAAGGCTGTTATAGTGTACCTGTTTCTGTTCCGTGGCTGACTAAATTGCAAATATTGCAAAATGTCAAAACAAAAAGCCAATAATATTTGTAAGCCAGACAAAGCAGTGCAAATAGTGGCAAAATGTAGAATAGCTCAGAGATGTCTGGGCCCTGATTTATATATAGGTTTGCCCATATAAAAAGAACAGTAACTTAATAACACCCACCAAAAATATCTAAGGCGTTCTACTACAGAAGATCTTTCAAATAAACAGAATAGCACATGCCACCGGTTGTGTACCAGATTGCTTTGAGTAGAAAAATACATTTTAACAGAAAGAGAGACAGATTAGCAGCGTGATTTCCATTGCAAACAAGAATGGGCTCAGCGCAGATCCTTCTGTAACTTTATCCTGTGTGAAGCCTTGATCACTGGCTGTTTTTTAAATTTTAAATTGAAGATGAATTAAGACCAAGCATACATTCAGAAACAGAAGATTATTATTAGTTTTGAAAGAAGTGGAAGTTGTTGTGTCACACTGAAGGGGTGCTGAAGGGGGCACCGAAACAGACTAATCATAATTATTGTAAAGATAAGTACCATTAGATTAAAATCTAGGAAATTTTAAAAAATAAAAACTGATTGTGGTTGCAAAACTCAAGCCTGACAATAACGTAGCATTATGTTCTGAGGGACTGTGACACAGCATTGGGTAAGCAGGATAAAAATAAAAAAAGTTCTCATAGGAAAATAAAAAATGATTGGTTCAAAAAAATCAAACTGCAAAAGATGCAGGTGTAAGGCCTGAATACAGGCACTGTTTTTAAAAAATGCCATTTTCTTCTCACTATACTTATGTCTCAGCAAGATAACAAGTAATGTATGTCACACTGCACAGTACAGGCTTAAATTAATCTTTGATTGATGGAAAAAGGACTTGTATTTAATGGATAACATGTCTTTTAGACTCTCATACTATTTAATGGATAACATATCTTTTACACTCTCTTATTAAGGCAATTATGCAGCAAAAGAGTTCTCAGTAGTAATGTTGGTGTAGTTTAGGGCAGGACTGGACTGAGGCAGAAAACTGCTCTCAGCAGCTAATGTTAGAGTAATGTAGGACAGTGCTGCCACTTGCTGATGGAGGGCTGTGCAGCTCTAGGGGCAGGAAAAGTATTTTAGGTATAAGTATGTAATGTCAGTCTGATGAAAGGTATTGCTGCTGTTTGCACACAAAACTGTTCTCAATAGCTATTGATAGTTTAATGTATGACAGTGCTGCTCTGAGATGGTAAAACTGTTCTTAACATGTAGAAGGTACAGTGTAGATCAAAGGTGCTGTAGGGGCAAGAAAACTGTATTCAGTATTCTGTTTCAGTATTCTTAAAATGAGTAGCAATACATTTATTTTATTGCTATTTAAAGCACCATTTGAGCAGTGATGGGGACAGTACTGTGCTCAAGGGTAAATCAGGGCAACCTACTGGTCTGGGATTCATTGGTTTGTAGTGGTACAGGCCTGCATTGCGACTGGAGGGTGAGGAGTGGGTGCAATGAATGCCGGCGGCCATATTCCGCTCGTTAACAGCTTGGGGCCCGAGCTAGGCATGGACTGGTATGAGTTCCTTCTTCAGAGGCTGGCCTCTCTAGCTGCAAAGACACAGCAGTGCCTGGATGTATTAAGCCACATGTCTTTTCCCGCTCCTGCTCCGGGAAAGCGGGTGGATGGTGGAATTTCCCCTGCATCATTCAAAGCGGGACGTTGGCAGTGGATGCTCCCTGCGCCATTCAATGCGGGAAGACTATGGAAAATGCCCCCTGCATCAGTCAACATGGGACATCGGCAAAGAAGACCGCCCACGACATGGAAAGTGGGACATTGGCAAAGAAGGCCGCCCGTGACACGGAAAGCAGGAAGCTGGCAGAAAATGCCCCCTGCACCGTTCAATGAGGGAGGTCGACCAAGATGGCCCTTCACAGCATGGAAAGCGGCATAAAGGAGTCGACCCCAAACCCAGTACCATTAACCCATCTGCCAGGAAGAAGGCAGAGAAGGAGCAGCTCCAGGTTAGTGGGAATGATGCAACGTCAGTTCACTGATTATTCCAAGTTCAAAGATTGGAACAAACGCTTCAGGAATCTGAAAATGTGTGGCTGTCTGTTCTGGACAAAGAAAGACAGGCCAAAATTGCTCTTGCCGAGCAGCTCCAGGAAATGGAGGCTGAACTCACCACCAAGGATCACGAAATTCGCACACAGAACCAGGATCTTGATGTTTTGAATGTAAAGTTAAGGGATGCTACACTGGACAATTGTCAAGTCTCAGAGAAGCTTCAGGAGACAGAATTAGAGGCTGAAGTGAGCAGAAACCATGTCCAGCAAATTTTAACCAGAACTTAAGCCAAGGAACTTGAGAATGTTGAACTGAGACAGTTTTGCATGAACTGGAGGCAAAGTGTAAGAGATTGGGAAATGAAAATGTCTCCACGCCATTAATCACCAGCTGCAGGAGAGCAACCAGTCTGAGGTACGTTCCCTACAGGAAGAATTGGCTGAAGTCAATAGGGAACTTGAGGAAAAACAGGCTGGGTATCTAGAATATGAAAACTGTAAAGACCTCAACTGTAAAGACCAGGATGAACCATTTAGTTAACTGAAAGCTTGAATAGTTCCCAGGAGAATCTAGGGGCTGAATCAGAAAAAAACTCAAGACAGGCCAGCACAGTACACTTCTCATGGACTTTCACCAAAGAGATGAACAGATCAGCTGCATGAACATTCAGATCGCTCAACAGAAGGATTTGCTGACACGGCTCAACCAGCAGATAGAGACACCTCAGCCACAAACCAAAGGCTGATACACGAGGAAAATGTCACCAATCTGCTTTCTCAAAGAAGTCTTGAAGAGACCAAAGGATTCTTGTCTCTTTGTCAGAGGGAGATTGAAACCATGGAAACAGAAAGAAAAGCTCTGGCTCAAGACAATGGTGAGCTTCAAGTAGAGATCAGTAAACTCATAAAAGAGAGAGAGAGGGCTTGAGGAAGAAGCTGCAAGCTGTGATTGTTGTCCGAAGAGAAAGGCTGGAAAAAACTGATTGCTACAATGCATGCAAAGCATGCAATGCAACGAAGAGAGTGGAAATTCCAACCTTTCAGGAGAAGCTGGAGACTAAAGTGGCCACGATGAAAGAACAGCTGAATCAGACCAGGGCAGAGCTGAAGCAGGTGCAGGACAACAGCGTCGCACTGCAGGCTGAACAGGAAAAGGCCCAGAGAAAGGCCAGTAAGCTCACAGAGCTGGAAAAGCATGTCAGAGGTATGAAAGCAGAATTGAAGACCTGGTGCTCAGAAGTGAAGATTTTGAAATCTCAACTCACTCAGCAGACACCAGTGCATGCTGGGACCCTGGAGGATAACACCAAAGAGGGGCAGCTGAAGAACAGTCTCACAGAGGCAGGTAAAGATTCCAGAGGCTGAGCAGCCATGTGAGAACATCAAGGTCCAGTTCCTTCCTTCCAGCACTACTCCACTTCTCCAGCCCATGGATCAGCATGGACTACTTTTAAGTAGTTCTACAAAACAGTGTTCCAGCGATACTTCGAGGTGACTGAAGGAACAAACCTCACCTTCCAGAGTGTTGGAAAGATCATTTCCATGTCAACTGCCTCAAATTCAGCCTAATAAAGCCTGGGCAGGGGTCACCATGAGAACCCTCAATTCTGCTTGGAGGAAACTGGCCTGAATGCATTCCTGAGTGTGATTTTGAAGGGTTTGTTCCCGACATGGGGGAGTCAGTTGTCGATGATATTGTGACTTTGGGGATGGCCATGGGACTGGAGGTGGATAACGACGACATCCAAGTGCTGAACACAGTGAGCAGTTGATGACCAAGGAGCTAATGCAACTGCATAGGGAGCGGCAGCAAGAGGTTGTGCAGGAGATTTCATCTGAGGAGGGAAGAATAAAGATTAGGGAGGTGTGCAAAATATGGGAAAGTGTGCAAAATTTTGTAGAGAAACATCACCCAAATGAAAACTGTAGCAGTGTAAGCAGCAATTTTTTTTTAAATGACAACTTTCCAGAGACTGGAAAGAGATTCAGCCAAAAGGGGGGTAACAAGCTATTAGGGAGTAGGGTGTCCTAACTTTTTACTTAGTTAGAGAACACATTTTTGTTGATATCCTTTGTTTAATGAATAAATCACAGTTAATTTTTGTTGTTTACTGTAATGGTGGCAGGTTAGGGTTAGGATGTCAGGGGTAGGATAACGGGTAGGATGTCAACGTGGAGCCAGGAGTCAGGAACATAACTTTAACATAGTTACTAAACCAAGATACAAGAAACTACAAGAGTGACCAAAACAAGATACAAGGAATTACCAAAAGCACCATTAACATAAGGCTTAGCCTTCATGAATGAGCCACACTCTGTTCTGACTCAATGGAGGTTAAATAGCCAGCCCCATTTAAATAGACACATTTAAATGCAAATTTCACTACACAATGTTCAGTTCAAGCATTCATTGTGCAATCAGAACTTCACTGTTGCACTTACCCTAAAATATACTTACAGCAACAAATTTGTAATGGTGGCGGGGTGCTGGAAGGACGCCAGTGCGGAGCCAGGAGTTCGGAACTTAGTTTTATTATTCACAAGCACACAAACAAGAAGCAAGGACTGCAGTTTTAATCAGAAACCAAGAACGGAGGAACTGCAGTCTAAACCAAGTTGCCAGATTACCACACCAAAACCACATTGCCTATAGGCAGCCTAACTAATGAGCGCACTCTGTTGACTCATTGGGGCAAATAGTCAGCCCAACTGATGCACACCTGCTCAGGTGTATAGTCAAACAGAGGCCCTCTAGCTATGCAAACACCTCATGTGACAAACACTTCATACGTTACAGAGGCGCCCTCTGAAAGTAGCAGCACACCTGACGCGCCCATGACAGAAATACCACATATGTGACAGAACCCCAAAGGTGCGGCTCCCGAAGTGCCAAAACACAGCCGAACCTCCGGGGGGAGGCCAAGAACAAAATACATTACAGTCCCTTGTTGGGGCACATGGTCAGAGTCCACAAAGACTAACACAAAGGACCTCTGACCAGCCATGTCTTAAGCTGTTGGCGGCGGAGATGGAGTACCCCAGGTTTCAGTCCATCATTATCTGCCGCTTGTCCCCAGGCGAGTGGCAGAAGAGTGCTGAGCGTCCATGGCGCACACAGAGGCCGGGGCAGGCGCACGGACAGTCGCCAGCCGCCATGAGAGGCGGGGCGTGGACGGCACCTTGCTCAAGAGTACCTCAGGGCAACCCATTGGGAAGGGGTTCGAACCCTGATCCTCCGACCATGTGGCCGACGCCCTAACCACTAGGCCACCACTGCGAGTTTCAGTCCATATCCTGATAACGAAGTCCCCTTGGTACTGGTGTTTAAGCGGGCATTCCTCGTGTCTTTCTGCTATCCCCGTGTTTCCTCTGTCTTCCGTCTCTCTGACTCAGTACTAGGACCTCTGGGGATGCAACTGATGGGCTCAGAGCCTTGTCTGTCATCGCCTGAAATAGAAGCTACATACAAGAGACTTTCTGTGGATAGAGAGGGGAGGATTCATTTACCCTGTGTGTGCTCTGCTTCAGTCTCAGTCCTTCTACTTTCCATGACTTTAGTTTAATGTGAAACCAAGGTGGGATTTTTCGTCTCTTTCATACAAATGTACAGGCCACAAATTCTGAGATACTGAGCAGGGGCGGGTTATAGATGCAGGTGTTGGGAAGCAGTGCAACTGTAGCGTGTCTCTGCTCTGGAACTTTCAGGTGCTGATTGGTACCTAGTTAACAATGTTGTGCCAACTGGGATGTGTGTGATATTCACTGTGGGCATGTAGCAGGAGTTTGAGAGGAAGAACTAGCTGGTGCAAAGACTCTTTTGGGGGCACTGTGCGATAAAGGAAAGGTATCCTTCCACTGCTGCCGTGAACACTGTTGCTCTCCTCGGGCACTGCTGGCTTCTGGGAGGCCAGGGTGACTGTGTGCTTTTATCTCTGAGAGGCATGGTAACTCATTAGCTGTTTATACTGACCTCACCCTTGGCAACCTGGGTTTATCCTCTCCGCTAATTAGGAGGGGTTTGACTAATTCCAGAGCCTCTGATATCTGTGGATCCCCCACAGGCACATCAGGTTGGGCTGTAGGATTGTCGTCACCATCAGTAGCTTCCACAAAGCCTCTGGAGCACTCCTCCTCTGGATAATTCTCTGAAAGGCTACGGTCAAAGAATTTGTTGCCTGAGAGCTAGACTCCAATTTCTGCCTTTACTTACAGATGCACTGAAACAAGGAAGGAGATCCATGAAGGGCAGTCTGTTTCCAGAGATGATACCTGAGGTAATAGATGAAATGGTTGATGATAAGACCAGACTGGGAGTCAGATTTCTTGATGTGGTTGTCTGGTTCTGTAGCTGACACAGGTGGGGGAACATATACAGTTTCAGCAATATGTACGGGTATGTTCAGAACAGGTTCACTGAGAAGTCCCTGCCGAACAGGCCGATTCAGCGGAGAGCAGTATTCTAGATGGCTGGATTTTCCCCCGCGATACGGGAATGTGGAGAGGACATAATCCCGAGCTTAATTTTCTGAGTCTTCTCTGTTGTGAAACACGGTTATATTCTTACCTGAAGTAACTGTGGACAGGATCTCCACCAGAGGCTTTCTCTGCCAGTGTTCCAAAGCAGAAATCAATGCGGGTGATTTCAGAAGAGACCTAACCGTTACGGGTACCTCGGTCAAGGGGCTGGCTGTAAGGAAGCGCCTTGTCCTCTGACTCATCACTTTGGCAAAGAGACAAAGAAGTCTTTAATGGTCTCCTCAAGCTGAGGAAGCATGCCGAGTGGTGGCGCCTCCTCGTGTTTCAGTCTTTTCGCCGTTAGTTGAGCTGGTTATCTGCAGAACAGAGTCTTGCTTTCTGCCAGCTGTTGGTTAATTTCTTAGCAATTCCCTCCTGTTGTTTGATCTATTGATCTTCTGGTAGGTAGATGTCTGCCGAGAAATGCACTGTGCTCAAGTTGGCTGTCTGGTCTTTCCTGACTCAGCCCTGAGTCTCTAGGTGCTGTTCAAGGATTTTCGGTTAGCCAAAGTATCTATTTCCCTGAGATCATACAGACTTTCTCCATTCTGGTACTAGCCTGCTTTTCCTGAAGTTCCCCATTTTACTGTAACTAGTTTCACTCCTGAGAGATATGCCAAACTGGCGGTTCACCTCGCTGGTGTTTCACAGCCTGAAGAGAGGCGTTTTCATCCTCCAATTTCTTACACTTTGTTTTCCAGGCGTCCAGATCTGGTTCATGTGCAGTGCCAGTCCCTGGTGAGGAGCTCAGCCTCCATTTCCTGGAGCTGAACTAAAACTAAAACGTTTTTGTTCTGTCTTTCTGCGCCCAGAACAGACAGCCAGACCTTCTGAGATTCCTGTAGTTCATATTCTAATTTCTGAATTTTCGAGGTTAGTTCTCTTACGGTTCCTCTGTTGCCCTCTGCTCAGCAGACGGGTTTGTGGAGCTGGGGTTGTGTGTACTGTAGGTGTGGGCCCTTCCTTCTTTGTTTTTCTGCGTATCCGCCATTTTTAAATTGTGTTTCATAGGGCAGGGCCTCCACAGCGGACAGACAAGCTGTTTTAGCTGCAGCGCTGTCTCCGTGAGACGGTTCCGCTGTGTTGGCTGCGCGGCGCTGTCTCCGCGGACAGACGCTGTGTTGCTGCACAACGCTGTCTCCGTGAGACCGGACGCTATATGGGCTGCACGGCGCTGTCTCAGCGGACCGCACTCCTTCGGCGTTTGGCGAACTCCAGCGAGGGCAGGCTGGTTGAACAATCCAGCAGGACCAGGCGCCGCGAGAGCTCAGTGGCGGTGACTCTCTGCATTTCACTGCTCCGCTCGCAACGCCCCGGCTGCCACAGGGCAGCCCTGCTCGAAGTCCCAATCTGGGCTCCCAGTGCTCGCTCTAGCTCCTCCGCCCTTCTGCTGGCTCTAGCGTCCCGGTTTTGGCGGCTCATTTCTGTGATGGCGGGGTGCGGAGGAAGGAGCGTAATCTTGAGGAGCCAGGAGTTCGAACCAGTTTTATTATTCACAGCACACGACAAGAAGCAAAGGACAGCAAGTCAGAGAGAAATGCGGCTCATTAGTTAGGCTAAGCCTATAGGCAATGGTGGTTTTGGTTTTTGTATGTGGTAATCTGGCAACTTGGTTTAGACTGCAGTTCCTCCGTTCTTGGTTTCTGATTAGAACTGCAGTCTAAACCAAGTTGCCAGATTACCACATACAAAAACCAAAACCACCATTGCCTATAGGCTTAGCCTAACTAATGAGCCGCGCTTTGTTCTGACTCATCGGGGCTTAAGTAGTCAGCCCCAACGATGCACACCTGTGCCTTCATGAGCTCAGGTGTGCTCAGTCAGAACACAGTGCCCTCTAGCGTACCCAAAACACCTCATGTGACAAACACCTCATACGTGATAGAGAGCGCCCTCTAGCATGCCCAAAACACTTCATACGTGACAGAGAGCGCCGTCTAGCGTGCCCAACACACAGAAACATGCCCAACAATGTGACAGAAACACCACATATGTGACAAAATTAAATAAAACAGAAAAACAACAAGGGCTAATCTAATAACGGGAAATAAATGCAGGCTTTCTGCCTGTCTAAATGCAGGTATCTAGACTAATTCAAGATAATGTCCACATAGCTCCCTGTAAGCAGTGACGTACTCCCTGTAATCAAATTGAATATAAGCAGATTAATGATTTCCTGGTAAAAAGTTATCAAAGCAATCTCAAACAAAAATCTTTTTCTGTCAAACCAAAAAAGAAAAGGAGCCCATGAGCTTAAGTTGATATCCAAGTCATGTGGAATTCTCTTTCAAAGCTCTGCATTTTCATCAATTTGGCAACTGCTACAATAGCATTTTAAAGCGCTCACATAAGGTTAATCTTCTATAGTCACTTTTTGGTCAGTTTTTCTTTGGTAATCCTATTATTTTGTGTATTTCATATAAGCATATTGTCATATATTACATTTTTTAGAAGTGGAATTGCACTTATGTTATTGGTTCTAAAGTAAACTTAAATACAAACACATTTTTCAACTTTAACTTAAAAGAAGTAAAATAATGTATTGAATGAACATTGTGCATTATTATGCATTAGACAGATAACTAGGCTTGTATACTTCCATAGCAATCTCAATAATTATCATGTATCTGCTGTATTTATTCACCATTTGCATTCAGTAGTTCTGATAGTAAGTGAACTGATCAGTTATTATGTACGTTATATATGATTTCTCCAGGAAAGTACTTTCATGTAGGAGACTCTCCCTCTCTCCTGACTCATTTACCAAAGCTAATTTAGAACTGGCCAGTCAGCAAAGATCTGGCCATACTGTGTATTAACCTCTGAGTGACTCCCTTGCTTGTCTTAAGGAATAGGCATGCCTCTATTTTAATATCAACTGCACAACAGAGTTTAAAAAAAATATATATAAAATTTACTAGCTAAGGCTTCACCAATCACACAATACCAGGGTGAAGGCATGCGTGTGCTTTCTTCAAGTATCATGGCTCAGAGGCCATAACTGGCTGTGGAATTGCATGGATCAGATTCATATCCTCTAATTGACAGGGCCAGTGCTAAGATTGCTGGGTCAAAACCTCTGCCTTTTAATTATAGTTTTTACATCATGTTAATATTGAATCACTTGAATCTCTAATCAGACCTTTCAATTCCCCAGTGCCATATGATGAAGAAATTCTGTTATTTTAACTTTAAGAACCACAGTTAAATACATTTCAGATTAGGAATAGAAAAAGAAAAAAAAAAAAAAAGTGAAAGTGCCTTTCCTTTTACTTTATGCATTACTGAAACTGGCATGTTCTGGGAGTTTAGTCCTACTTAAATGTGTCCACAGATGGAAAATTACCTTATCATGTGTCACGGTGGCGGGGTGCAGGAAGGACGTCAACGCTGAGCCAGAGATACAAGACATACTTTTATTCCACATAACCAAAATCCAGACACGAAACTGGAATAGAACCTACCATAGCCACCGCTAACTTCAACCTTAGCTGAATGAATGAACTGCGCTCTGTTCTGACTCATTGAGGCTTAAGTAATCAGCCTCAAAGTAAGCACACCTGTGCCTTATGAGCTCAGGTGTGCTCCGTCAGAACAGAGCGCCCTCTACCATGAACAAAACAACACGATCAAACCCTTACATCATGTCAGAACCAGAAAGCCATAACCCTGAACAGCTCTAATTTACAAAATTGATTAAATTAGCTGCCAGGGTTACATTTATGTTTTATTGACATTTGTAAGATTTATAGGGTAATGGTAGGGTGCTTGCCTCTGGATCTTTGGCTCAAGAGGTCCCAGGTTCGAATCCCACCTCTAGTACTACCACCACTGGGTCCCTGAGCAAGACCCTTAACCCTGAATTGCTCCAGGGGGACTGTCCCCTTGTCCCTGCTCTGGATAAGAGCTTCTGCTAAATGCCGTAAATGTAAATGTATCACTGTGTGCCTGATAATTGAATATTTGAATAGCACTAATGTTGTAAGTGGCAGGCATTTTGTACTCGAAGGACATGAAGATTTTATGTGAGTGTTTCAAGTGAATGATGAATGATCCCATTGCTGAAGAGGCATGTGATATAGGTGATGGAGAGCTAAGGAGACCAGATGGGGTGTTGCACATTGTTGACCTTTGAGGTGTAGCAGGCTTGCCATAACTCAGCAGCAGACAAGGTATAACTTGTATTGGCCTTGTCCTTGAGAATGGAAAAGAGAACCATGTTGAGAGGTATTTATCATATACCCAAAGCACTTTGAATCATTTTCACTTGTTTTTATACGGTTGTTAATGTTTTAAGTTTAACCGGTGGACTTCTGCGTTGTGTTTGTGTTTTCTTTTACATGACAAGGGAGTCTCCTTTTGGTTCTCCTTTTATTCTGACTGTAGCCAACAAAGTCACAAACACCTCCAAACTAGCACAGCGCTCACTCCAGCTCCCCTCCTTCAGGCGAATTCCCGCAAAAAGCCCTAGGCCAGTCCATGATTACGAACCCATAGGGCTGTACCACCCAAGAAGAAGAAGGGGCAGGAGTGGCTCCAATAAACAATAAGAGCCACTACAGGCTTGGAGGTCCCTACAGTACAATATAATCTGGTTACATAAGGAAATGTTTCAGGTAAGGTGAGGGGAATTTACCATACATCAAAAGCACTTTTAATCAATTTCACTTATTTTTTTATGGCTATATGTCACATTAATTTGCTAAAGATTTAAGAATGGTAAAATGTACTTTGAGAGCAGGGCTTCTTAACGCCATCTGACTTATGAGCTAAGGTCTTCATGAATTGTATAAGGAACCCAGTCATTACCATACTCCTGGTCCCTGGATTACTGAACTGGGATTCCTGTCTCACTAATCACTCCCTTCAGCTCATCTGCAGTACTCCCTATTTCAGAGTTGCCAGCCCAACTTATCTTGCTATAGGCCAAGATAAAAGAAGTGATTTTATTCTAAATAATGAAATTAAAAATATATATTTACTTGCACCTCTAGATGTTGCTCTTCCTTATTAATGCTTAATTCATTTAATGTTTAATGCTATATTCATCACATCATTTGATAGGCATGCAGTAAATTATCATTAGTATTTGCAAAATAGCTGTAAACTGTAGAAAACATCAGGGAACTTCTGGGCTGCTCTGCTCTATCCTTTCTCCGTTTAAGGTTTTATGAATTTCTGATGAGGCTTTACTAGCTCCCCTATTTAATACGTTGTTCATCTCCATAGCATATCTGTGCTGTCAGCATGACCGGGGTGGATATAATAATTCTTTCACTTGACTGCAGTGTCATTGAAAGAATTGCTAATTGCTAAGAATTGCTTTTATTGCTCATAAACAATAAAATTAATATTATATCTACAGCAAGCAACTGTCAAAAACTGTCACTCTCATTTTCATGACTTGTTATGACATGCACTAAAGTCATCTTTATACTAGACTTTCAGGGCTTGTTTCTTGATAATTTGGGTGCATGTCAGCACCTTATTATAAAACAGAATTTGACTGTATTTGAAACCATATAATACCATATAATAATGCTAATGAAGTAAATGCATGAACCCAGCCACTAGGGATGAACCCAGCCACTGGGGATGCACAAGCTAGTGTTTCTTTGTGCTGGTCCCAAGCCTGGATAAATAGGGAGGGTTACGTCAGGAAGGGCATCCGGTGTAAAACTTTGCCAAATCAATAAGCTCAGCAAAAGCTTCTTCCCTGAGGCAGTGACTCTGCTGAACTTATCACAGTAAGAAGCACATTGTGGGGTTTAGGTCAGATGAGGAAGGTGGCTATGTCATTATTTTTTCATTTTTAAGACCTTTACTGGCTAGCCATGCAATGGAGTATTTCTATGCATGCAATCAGCAATGTATTGCATGAAAATCATGGTCTTCTTGAAAGATGCAGACTGTTTCCTTTTCCTGCTTGAAGAAAGTGTCTTCTAAAGCTAGCAGTAGGTTTGGGAGTTGATTTTGAGTCTTTCTTCAACCTGAAAAGGTCCAGCTAGTCCATCTTAAATAATAAAAGCCCATACCAGTACCCCACCTCCACCTTGCTGGTGTCTGTGGAGCTCTGTGTCCATTGATGGGCCCAACCATGATCCAACCATGGGCCCATCCATCATGTATGTTATGATGCGCCTAAAGTAAAACCGCTGAAGCTGAATCATAGGGGTTCTTAAATTTATTACCAGAAAGCTATACATTGTAGCTTAAGGGTATAATTATTCTTTTAAAATAAACCGGCTAAGACACACTTGTTGTTTATATTGTAATAAAAGTTCTAAGCAGTTTTTGCTTTGTAATTGTATATGAACTGTAAAGCTCCCTGGGCACTTTAAACATGCATGTTTAAGTGAAAAGCAGAGGTTGCATTTTGTGATTCAAGCTGTGCTGTGTTCACAGTGACAAATAGTCACTTTCACTTCACTAATTAAATAATGGATAGGATGGCATGGTGGCGGTTGTTTAGTGCTGATGCCTCACAGCAAGAATGTCCTGGGTTCGATTCCCAGGCAGGGCAGTTGTAACGCTGGCGGTGTGCGGGTAGGACGTCAACGCAGAGCCAGAGGTCAGGAACATAACCTTATTCTCCATAGTAACAGAAACAAGGTACAAGGAACTAAAACACACACCATTAACTTAAGGCTTCGCCTTGTGAATGAACCACACTCTGTTCTGACTCATTGGGGCTTAAATAGCCAGCCCCAATGAAGCACACCTGTGCCTTCATGAGCTCAGGTATGCCCTGACAGAACTGAGCGCCCTCTACCGTGACCAAACAAACCTAAATTTTGACAGCAGTCAGGGTCCTTTCTGGAATTTGCATGTTCTCCCTGTGTCTGTGTGGGTTTCCCCCAGGTGGAGGTGGAGGACTGGAGGTGTTAAATTGCCCCTGCCTCAATGAGTGTGTCTGCCCTGCGATGGACTGGGAACCCGTCCAGTGTGTTTCCCAGCTTTTTGGCTTGTGATAGACTCCCGCACTGCCTGTGGTGCTAATCAGAATTAATGAATGAATGAGTAAATTAAAAATATAATATGTTTACCAAACAATGGAGCAGCGGTAGACTAGTGGTTAGGGAGTTGGCCCCAATCTTCCGATGCGGGGCTAACTCCCTAACCACTAGGCCACCGCTGCCCAAATTAAGAGTACCTCAGGGCAGCCTACAGGTCTGGGATTTGAACTTATGACCTTCTGATCCTGGGGCCAACTCCCTAACCACTAGGTCACCATTGCCCCTTGTCAAGACTGGATAATCAAGAAAGAAAAGAGAATTTTATTAATTAAAAGGTTTAGCAATGTGTTCTGGCAAAGTATGATTTACTATAAAAGAGTGCATTAGAGTCTGTTATCACACTGCTAAAGTAATTGCTGTATGCTTCCATTTAGCTTCACTACTTCATTTCACTAGAGGAAAAACACCAAACATGTTTTGGGTGATCAGTTTTTAGTAGTGGAAAGAGGAAAATGTAGCTTTTGGCATAACAATTGCTTTAATGAAGTCTTGATTATGGAAATTATTCACCGTATACACAATGGACATATAGAATACAGAAATGAAAAATTACCTGGACATATTTGCTGTGTTGATCTGCTTTTTGTTATTTTGTTTCATGTTTGTTCTTGCAGTTATACAGCACTTTAGAGCAGAGATTTTATGGCTTTCACATTTTTTGAAAGTTAAATGGCAAGAGTCAACTGCCCAACACACTCTCTTTTTCTTCCTTTGTTGGGTAAAGAATGGCAATAAAATGTGTGTCAAGGCATCATTGGAGCTTAGAGATATGAAGCACTTCCCCCTCCTACTGCTGTCAGCCTGTGAACTCCATAGCTATTCAGCTGATGTAAGTTGACACAAGGCCTACATGTGAAAACCAACTGGGTTTTTAAGTTTAAGTAAAAAACATTTCAGACTGAGACCATTTGTTTTTAATTTTAGATTTAAATTTTTTCTCACAAATTTGTGATCATCCACTTATAAGTATGTAATCAATTACAATATGCTTTTATTAGTCCTAAAGATTAAAACAATAATAATGAAAATAAGAAAAAAATAAAATAACCCCTTTTTATATTTTGATAGGGAAAAGGTTATTTTATGCATTGAAAAAAATGGGAATAAATGTTTTACTGACTGTGAATTGCCTGAAGATACAAGGTGCAAGTCAAGTATTGGGGCTAGAAAATGGTTGCCTGGAGAACTATTCTTCAAGAATCCATTAAAAACATCCTGGGTATGATTCCCAGGTGGGGGATCACTTGTAGCAAATTCCCAACTACTAGTTTGGTCTCCTCCTATTACATGACTGGAGGTTGAAGCATTGATAGGGATTGAACTCTTGATGTACTGATTGCAGTGGATGTGTTGTGGTCGATGAAACAATGCTCAGGCAAATAATATACTCAGGAAGACACAAATTCCACTATACCAGTATTGACATGGCAAAGCAGAAATGCTATCATGAAAATCATGCAGTTTTCATGAGGGCCTGGACATTTACATGGTATCCCAGGCTATGGTTTTCTTTGTCAGTTGCTTCAGCAGGCAGATAGGCAATGAATGTTAACAGCACATCTGGGCAAATGAATCATGTTGATGTTATGCAATGTAGATGAGATGTGCACATGCAATAGTCAAAATGGTTACCACAGAAATGGTCCTTAAATTTACATTTACATTCATGGCATTTAGCTGGCGACCTGTCCAGGGTGCATCCCCCGTCCTCGCCCTGTGTGCGCTGGGTTGGACGCCAGCACTCCCCTGCGACCCCGTTCGGGACAAGCGGCAGAAAATGGATGGATGGATGGATGGCATTTAGCAGACGCTCTTATCCAGAGCGACTTACAATAGTGCTTTATTTCCACATTAGATCATCATCATCATCAAATTCATCATCAAATTCCCTTTATGTCCACACTACAAAAGTAATGAGCATTGTTGGTACAAATATGTTGTAAATACATTATGAACAAAAAGGATTTTGGATAGCAGAAGTGAAATCAAAGCTTCATATTCCTGCGACTTTATTCTATTATGTGAAGAGAATGTGATCATTCCATATGGGCACAAAAATAGATTTTCACTGCCTATTGTGAATCAAAAAAGGGCCCATTTTCATAGCCCTAGGCATACAGTCTTATTGGACTAGCAGTACATTCTGAAGTTGGTGACTCAATTTGAACAAAATAAAAAATCCAGTTTGCCCATGTCTTAGCTCACTTTATAATTGAGGTTCTTAATTCTTAAAAGCATTCTAAAAATCATCTATTTATTATTTTAGCATGAGTGATTTTGCAGCTGCTAGGGCAGCGGTGGCCTAGTGGTTAGGGAGTTGGCCACAGAAAGATTGTGGGTTCAAATCCCTTACCAGAAGGTTGCCCTGAGGTACCCTTTAGCAAAGTACTGTCCCTGTCACTGCTCCCCGGGTGCTTTCATAGCTGCCCCCTGCTACATGGTGTGTGTTTGTGCATGGGTTAAAGGCAGAGATCCAAGGGGCGGAAATGGCCTAGTGGTTAGGTAGTTGGCCCCAGATCGGAAGATTGTGGGTTTGATTCCCTCACCAGTAGGTTGCCCTGAGGTACCCTTGAGCAAGGTACCGTCCCCATCACTGCTACCCAGGCACTTTCAATAGCTGCACGTGTGTGTGTATGGGTGAAACAGAGGTTTAATTTTGTTGTGTTGTGCTGCATTTCACAATGACAAAGGTTGTCACTTTCACTTTTTCACTTTCAAATGGCCCATGGAAATAAAAAACAAATCTCAGACAGTGGTTAGAGTATTGGCTGTTGTGCTTAAAATGATTCACAGATATTTATAGATGCATAATGCACACTGGCATCTTTTAAAGGTAACCTCTACTTTTATGACCAATTGCTAAAGTGATGTTGAAGGACAGAGTCATCAGAAGGTTTTTTGTTCCTTTTCTCACCAACCATTGTGTGGTCAATTCCTCTTAGGAATTGCTCCACGTTTGATAGCTTGCTTGACCAATCACACTTATGAAAACATTGTGGTATCTGCAAGGAACCATGGCAAGATAAAAAGTGGAAAGAGCAATCGCCTTATTGACGTAACATGCTTACAGCATAAGACTAAATCTGGAATATGTACATACACACAGAATCAGCAAATACAGTTATATTTAAAAATTCTGCAGTAAATATTTTACCTAGAATTGGACATTTATATGGTTAATTTTCTGTAAGCCTGTTTTCAAATTTGGTAGAATTTGATTACAGAAAATATTCGAAGCTCTGACCTTGAAGTGATGTTCTTCCTCTCCACAGCCAAGGTCTTGCAGTGAGAAAGCTCTACCCTGTCAATGAAAAATATGTAAGCCTTAGCAGAAATAGCTTAGTCAACAAGCTCATTGAAACATCAGAGACAAATCAAAGTCACACTGAAGGCCCTGAAACCCATAGTGGACAGTCTGAATTTAAGGTCAGACAGCAGGTTAAAAGAAGTTTTAAGGTGGGAGAATATGATCTGGAGTAATTCTGAAAGATAATGAGAAGCGAGGCCATGAAGGGCTTTAAATATAAAGAGGAGTATTTAACACTGAATGCAGTAGTGAACAGGGGGTCAATAAAGGTTATGGAGGACAGGAGTGATATGTGCTAACCGTTTAGTCTGGGTGAGAACTCTAGCAGCTAAATGTTGGATATACTGGAGACAAGTTATACATTTAGCTGGGAGACGAATGAACAAAGCACTGCAATAATCTAACCGTGAAAAAATAAAAGCATGAATAAGCATTTCTGTATTTTTTTTTGCTGAGAGCAGGGTGGAGATGTGCACTATTACGGAGGTGAAAGACACAGAGTTTATGTGGTCTTCAAAGGTTAGTGTGAAACAATAGTAGAGGGATTACAACTAATAGAGATTTGGGTGTCATCAGCGTAGCGATGAAAATAGAGACCCTTTTGACGGATGATTTGCCCTAAGGGTAGCATGTAAATAATAAGGAGGTGTGGTCCTAGAACTGATCCCTGTAGAATGCTACAAGTAAAAGAAGTCAAAGAGGTTTCATGCTTAGAAATAGAGATGACTGCTGTCTATCCGAGAGATATGAATTTAATCAAGAGAATGCAGAACCAGAGATACCTCTGGAGACATCTGGAGAGAAGGAGCTCATGGAAGACAGTATTAAAAGCACAACTAAAGTCAAGGAGGAAAAGTATGTTAAGAGCTACAGTATCAGCACATGAAATGGGGTAATTAACTACCTTCAAAAGTGCTGACTCTGTACTATGAGATGGACAAAAACCATGAAACTGAAAAGAGACTGAAATATTCATTTCCATTTGTGGCATTTAGCAGATGCTCCTATCCAGAGCGACTTCCATGTCCTAATTACAGGGACAGTCCCCCTGGAGCAATTCAGGGTTAAGAGTCTTGCTCAGGGACCCAGTGGTGGTAGTCCCAGAGATGGGATTTGAACCTGGGATCTCTTGAGCCATTGGTCCATAGGCAAGTACCATTAGACCACCACCACCAAGGTCATTAGTGGCAAGATGGGATTGTCGCTGGCAAATGGGATCCTTTCAAGAAGTTTTGCAATAAATGTCAGGTTTGAGATGGGTCTGTAGTTACTAAAATCTGATGAATTGAGACTAGGATTTTTTTTACACTTGAGTGACTTCTGCAGTTTTAACATCAGGTGAAACAATGCTAGGGGCAAGATATCCATTAATAAGAGGAGTTTTTAAAATTAGCTCAGTAAAAAGTAAAAGAGTAGTAGGATTAAAGGAAAATATCAAGCATACAGAGTGTTCTAAAACTTTGGTAGAGTGAGTGTGACGGTAGAGGGCGCTTGTCATGGAAAATTGAAGTGTGAGCCTAAGTCAGGAACTTTTTCTAAGTCAGAAATCAAACGAAGTCAGAAAGATGCAGCACAACCACTTTACTGAAGAGTTTCAGCAGGCGTGGTCCAGTGGGAGCAGCACCAAATGCTCATCCCAATTTTGGACTTTAAATACATTTCCTTAATCACTTCACCAACAATAGACAAAGGTCTTTTCTCTAATGACTCCCTGTCATATCCGCTACCAGCATTTCAAAGTTGCTTCCCATCCAGTTTCCCATCGAGTTCTCAATTGTAAACACAGCTGCATGATTAAAAATTTAACCGTTTGCTACTGGCTGTCTGTGGGAACTATTGTTCAATTAAAAATGTAACTCTTTGCTGCTGGATGTCTTCTGGGAACTCATGAGACAGCATAAGACACTGGACAAAATGTAGCTGTTTGCAGGTGCAACTGCTTGCTTTCCTGTGGGAACTCAGTAGTGTGAGACACTGTAGGACAGGGACAAAAGTAAAGGGATTTTTACTATACACTCTGCTCTGATTGTGAACACCGGGGCTAACTTGAGTGACAGGTGTGCCTCACTGGGGCTGGTCTTATAAGCCCCAATGAATTAGAGTACAGTGTTGGTCGTTGTATGTCTGTAAATTTCTAGTTTTATTTGTGTTTGTGTGCATTTAAACCTGTGTTATGTTATTAAAACCTTTAAGTTGAGTATGAGGCTCTCAGCTCTGCACTGATGTCCAGACCACCACCATCATCATTACAGAAATGACTGCCCACTACAAATGGACTGCGAAGCACCACCGGACCTTTCAGGTGCTGCAGGCTGGATCAGCGGCACTTAGGGAGTGTTGCGCTGTCCACAGGACTGAGGTTGCATTTGTTAAATTAAAAGAATTTAAAGACCCAGGGAGCAGTGATGGGCACAGTACCTTGCTCAAGGGTACCTCAGGGCAACCTACTGGTCTGGGATTCAAAGCCATGACCGTCAGTTGGAAAATCAGGTGTGTGGGATTTGTGTGAGGTGATTGGGTTGTGTAGTGGGTCTGCTGGAATTCCCGGGTCAGTAATTTGGGGACCGGGACTGTGGCTATGGCTGGGATTCAGCTGGGACCGTGACAATGGCCTTTTGATCCTGAGGCCTAGTCCTTATCCATTGTGCTGCCCCCAATAACCAGGTGAGTGGAAAATTTAACCAAAGAAGTTGGCGAAGGCAAAGGTAGTTCAGTTAAAGCGCCAGAAAGAGAAAAATAAAATAATAAAAACCGTTGAGAAGTGGCAGCCAAAAAAATAAACCCAAATCATGGCCTTATCCTTGACGATAACACCTACCCCATTCCTCCTCATATCACACACCATAGTAAAACAACTTGACCCTGCTTCCAACTTCCTGTTTCCTACACCTGGTTTTCAGAATGTATTTATTGTGTTCAGGAATTCAGTACCTATTCAGTTTCCATCACTAGACCCAATTGAGAGCAAAAGTGATATAAAGTGAGACCAATGCTTGCAACTTCAATGTAATTGCAGCCTCTCACTCTGGTTCGTGCAGCTCATTGATTACTGTTACACTGGAGGCCCTCCAGGAAAACTAAACATTTCTATTTTGTTATTGCCTTTGTAAGTTTACTGTTTGTAAATGACCTGGTGTAACTTTGGTTTGGTCACCTTGTGAGGTGTCCTGAGTTCTGATTGGTGTGTGGGGATGACTCCAGGGTGGTTGAGGTAAGAAAAAAAGAGGGACCTAGCGAAAATCATATCCTTACTAGGCTTCATATTAATTTTTAAGTATTTAAGCTATTTATTTATTTATTGAAGTATTTAATTGTTCTTGAATGTTCTATTTTCTCAGTTGACCTTGTAATATACTTTAAAACATTCCCTATTTATAACTACTCCCAAAGAATTTCTTCTGATAAAGATAAAGCCCACTTCGACTGATGCTGGACAGGAGTTGATTGACTTCTTCACCACTCCAAACACTGTGAAAAACTAAAACGAATAAAACACATCAATTTTATTCTTGCAAATTGACCTGCTGAGGCAATATTAATTTCTTAGTCTTAGCTCATTTGCTAAAGCTTATGCAAATTCTGTTCTGAACTTCTGTTTACATTAACTTGTAAAACAATTGCAAAATCAGTTACACAACTGTGAAATAAATAAAAAGAACAATCAAATGCCATGTGTACCTTCTCATCAGAAATTTAGGAGTTACAATCTTTTTACTGCCACATTGTTATTCTTCAGTTGTTCAGCATGTCACAGCTCTGGACCTTTCTGCTTACTTACTCCAAACGAGAAGCTTGGGTTACATGACCTCAAACATACAAAGTAGCTGTATGACTAGAACAGTAGGTGGCAACATTAACCCTAACCTTCTGAAATCAAAATTTACAATACAATTATAAACCATACACCATAAATGAAAACAAACTGAACATCTTCATAAAAATATATAGGACTGTGACAGCTAAACAATTTTTGTTTTGTTTTTGAATTATAAAACATAAAACAAATGAAACAAACACTCACATTTTGGATTAATCACACCCTTGGAGTGAGGAGCAAGGTAAGAAATTTTTACTCTGTATTAACAATACATACACACTAAATATGTATTGTTTTCAATTTGCATGGTTTTGGCTGCTGAATTTTAAATTTAAAGTAAGTTAATCCTTATATCATTAATGTCTGTGAAACCATCAGTATTTAACAGGTTTTAACTTTGCTCATAACATTTGTGGTCTTTAGGCAAGTAAAGAAAAGTTAAGCACCTGTCATACTCTTTGCTTCATGCTTCATCTTTCATCTTCTTGCTTTTCATCTCATTAGACACTGTGCTGTTTAATTCTTCATATTCCCCAAAAAAGAATTAAGTATAGTCTGCCAAAAGTATGAGGCTGTCGTATCAAAGTGAAAGTGAAAACCCTTGTCATTGCAAGGTCAAAGCACAGCAGACAATGAACCACAACAAAATTGGACCTCTGCATTTAACCCATGCACACTCAAACACCATGCAGCAGTGGGCAGCTATTGAAAGCGCCCGGGGAGCAGTGATGGGGACGGCACCTTGCTCAAGGGTACCTCAGGGCAACCTATTAGGAAGGGGTTCGAACCCCGATCCTCCGGCCAACGCCCTAACCACTAGGCCACCGCTGCCGCACTATAAGAAGCCACACTATAAAAACTGCAATTATGCATATGTTAGTTTTATATATTGTTTATGTTTATGTAACTGGTAAACTGTTATGTAGTTTTATGGATGCGACACGGGAATCTCCTTGGAGTTTATCTCCTTTTATTCTGACAGTACAAAACAAAGACAAACACCTCCAAATAAGTATTGTGCCTGCTCCAGCTCCTCTCCCTCAGGGGAATTGTAGAAAAAGGGATGGGCGAAGGAGAGATCCCAAATTTACAGTTGCATACCACAGAAGATGACAAGGATAAGGAGTGGCTCTAATTAATAATAAGCACAACTACAGGCTTGGAGGTCCTCACAGTCAGGTAGAACAGGAACAATTTGGGATTTAAGACAATACTACAGTTGAGGCCAAAGTTATTAGCCCCCCCCTTATGAAATTAGACGACACTCTTGATTTCTCCATGAAAATGACCATTAACAACAAGTGTTTGTTATTTTGGAAACAAATAAATGATAAAAAACAATGTCCACTAAGTTTAATTAGGATATTTTTTTGATAAACCGAGTTGAAACAAGAAAGGGCAAAAATGAGACATCTAATATTATTAGCCCCCTGGCCATTAATAGTCAATAGTGTACCCTTTCTGAACCACAACTGATGAGAATCTCTTTGAGTAGTTCTTCACTAGGTTGGCACAGGTCTCCTGAGGGATTGTGGCCCATTCTCACATTGCAAATTGTTCTAGCTGGTCCAAATTGCATGGTTTCCGAGCATGGACATTCACTTTGAGCACCCGCCACAGATTCTCAATAGGATTGAGGTCTGGGCTCTGGTATCCTTGAGGAACTGTTGGACTAATTTCGATGTATGCCTTGGGTCATTGTCTTGTTGGAAGACCCGGCGACGACCTAAACTAGACTACGAGCAGATTTCTGCATATTCTCCCTCAAAATGTCAACATAATTTTCTTTTTTCATGATGCCATGCACCCAAACAAGGCTTCCTGTGCCTGAGGCTGCAAAACAGCCCCACAGCATGATGCTCCCACCATGTTTAACTGTAGGAACTGTGTTTCTAGGGTTGAAGGCCTCTCCCTTTCATCACCAAACAAAAGCAACATCCATGTGCCCAAACAGTTCCAGTTTAGTCTCATCAGACCAAAGCACAGACTTCCAAAACTCATCTTTAGCTTTCAAATGTTCAGGGGCAAACCTCAGTGGGGCTGTGAATTTCCCCTCTTTGAGTAACGGGGTTCTTCTGGGACAATGGCCCTGAAGCCCACCATGATGAAGAGCCCTCACAACTGTGTTCCTTGAAACATCAACTCCAGAAGAGGCCAGGTCAGCAACAATCATCTTGACAGATGTTCGTGGTTCCTTGCTGACATCTCTGACCATTTTCCTCTCCAGAGTTCTTGAAATCCTGTGCTTACGGCCATGGCCAGGTTTGTTTCTTACAGAATTTGTCTGCTTGTACTTGGCAATGATGCAACGTAGAGCAGTTCTAGACACTGTGAATCGCTTGGAAATGGCAGTGTAGCCTTCCCCCTTATCATGAGCCTCTACTATCTTCTTTCTGAGCTCCAGACTGACTTCTTTTGTCTTTGGCATGGTGAGTAACAGTAGTCCCTCTCATGTGTTCAAGTGTCCTGATCCTTGGAGTCTTTTTATGCTGATTGAATGTTGTTAGGAAGCCAATTGACTGCACAGGTGTCGTTTCAAAGCTGATTGGTTAATTACTGTAGGTGTGTTTTGAAAGCAAACATTCGCATGGAGCTAATATTTTTGACCACCCCATTTTTTACTATATTTGATATAAAGCAGGGGGCAATGGTGGCCTAGTGGTTAGGGTGTCGGCCACATGATCGGAGGATCAGGGGTTCGAACCCCTTCCCAATGGGTTGCCCTGAGGTACCTTTGAGCAAGGTGCCGTCCCTGTCCCGCTCCTCCCTGCGATGGGCTGGCGACCTGTCCCGGGTGCGTCCCCCGGCCTTGCCCTGCGTGCACTGGGTTGGACACCAGCTCGACCCCGTTTGGGACAAGCGGCAGATAATGGATGGATGGATATAAAGCAAGCCTAAAAATGTATTTTATATTACAAAATGTACCAAAAGCTAATAAATAGCACTGGTGAATGTTTTCTTATATCAAGATTTATCAATGCTGCAAACATTGGGAAGAAGTTTAGAAAAATGTTCCATAATTCAACTGGCCTCAACTGTATATGATCTGGTTACATTTAATTGTTTATATTTAATTAAAAGCGTTCATTGACTGAACAGTAATGATTGTATAACAATTAAAGATCCCAAGTAGCACAGCTGTGTGATCCATACAACTCAATCATATATTCACCAAATAACCTAATCATATAATCATTCATTCATCATCACAACCACTCATCTTAATTTGGGTCATAAGGTGTGCAAGGTGGAAGTAATAACAACTATGAAGAGGATGAAGAATGAAAAGGCTGTTGGTCCACATGATATACCAGTGAAGCATGAAGGTGTTTAGGAAAGATGGCAGTGGAGCTTCTCACCAGATTGTTTAACATAATCTAGGAAAGAGTTGATCAGCCACAGCATAAAGTTATGGGAAACTTTCAGTTTCAGAGAGTAGTACAGATGCAATGTGCTCTTTAATGTACTCTGAGGGTGTTGATGGAGAAGTATAGAGAAGGACAGAAGGAGTTGCATTGTGCCTATGGAGACTGTACAAGGCATGTGTTATGGTGCCAAAAGAGGAGTTGTGGTACTGCATTATGAAGTCAGAAGTGGCAGAGAAGTATGTCAGAGTGGTGCAGGATATGTAAGGGGAAGTTTGACAGTGGAGAGGTCTGCAGTAGGAGTGAACAATGCATTTTAGATTTCGAATTAGAATTCTTTAATTTTTTATATATAAATATACAGTCTAATAAAAGAAAGGCACTGAGCCAGTGGTGATGGACGGGTTGACAGATGTGGACTATGATGTTTGAAGATGACGTGATCTGTAGCGACAGTGGGGAGCTACTAGAGCAGACTCTGGAAACGCAAAGATATGCTCTAGAGAGGAGAGGGATTAAAGGTAGTAGGACAATGTTTGAGTGCAAATGAAAGGAAGGAAAGCAGAATGGTTAGGAATCATGGAGCAGAGGTGTCAAAGGTGGAGGAGTTTAACAGAGAATAACAGAGTGCAGAAGAGGTGAAGAAGAGAGTGCGGGTGGGTTGGAATGGCTGGAGAAGAGTGGCAGGAGTGATCTCTGACAGACGGGTACCAGCAAGAGTGAAAGGGAAGTTTTAGATGGTAGTGAGACCAGTTATTCTACAGTTTGGAGATGGTGGCGCTAATAAAAAGACAGGTGGTGGAGCTGGAGGTGGAGAGTTAAAGATAGTGAGATTTGCATTGGGAGTGACAAGGAAGGACAGAATTAGGAATAAGTATATTAGAGGTATAGAGTATATTAGACAATTTGGAGACAACTGGAAAAAAATAATAAAAGAGGTGACAGGGGTGCAAAAGCCTATCCCCGTACTCATAGGCCATAAGGCAGTAAACACTCTGAACAGGTCATCAGACCACCGCAGAGTAGACTCGCAGTCACACCTAGGGAGTAATTTAGCATCTCAAGCCTTACATGCATTTCTTTGGACTGTTGTAGATATTATCATAGCAACCAGGGAAAATCCATGCAGACACAGGGACAGCATCCCCACACAGAAAGGATCCAGGCCCTCATGCACATACAGCTCTGTGCTGAGAAGAATCTACAAAAAAAAAAAAATCTAGCCTAGGCCCTCATGCACATTCAGCCCTGCACTGAGAAGAATCTAGAAAAATTTTTTCCTGGTGGTTGTGGCTATTGATGATCAGATTAACGATGATAATAATCATCTTATTGGTAAGTGGAACTTTTAAAAGTGCACCTACTTTGTATTATGCTGATACAAATGAGGTGCACTAAATGAAATGGTTTGTCAGTGTATATTTGTGTCACTGAGGGAGTTGTTGGTTGAATGTAATCGTGTAGCCAGAGATCTTGTGCTCCACTTCATTAGGCATAAACAACAAAAAAAAAACTCGAGAACCACAAGACACAAATGTCAAAAACCAAGAAACTCCAAAAAATATCCAAGGAAGCTGTCACACGTGGGGTGTTTTGGGCACGCTAGAGGGCGCCCTCCATCACCTGTGTTGTGTTTTGGGCACGCTAGAGGGCGCTCTCTATCACGCATAAGGTATTTGTCACAGGAGGTGTTCTGGGTACGCTAGAGGGCGCTCTGTCCTGACTGAGCACACCTGAGCCCCTGCAGGCAGGTGTGCATCATTGGGGCTGACTATTTAAGCCCCGATGAGTCAGAACAGAGCGTGGCTCATTAGGTAGGTCAAGCCTATGCGTAACGGGTGGTTTTTGTGTATGTCACTGGGTGTCTATGACATCTAGGGTTAGACTGCAGTTCCCCAGTTCTAGGGTTTCATGTGTAGAACTGCAGTCCCCGTTCCTTGTTTTTGTAAGTGTGAGCAATAAAAGTATGTTCCTAACTCCTGGCTCCGAGCTGACGTCCCTCCGGTACCCCGCCACCGTTACAGAAATGAGCCGCGAGTACCTGGACGTCACGAGCCACGAGGGCGAGCAGGAGCGTGTGTTGTGGGCGGCAGCGAACGCTGTCGAGCGGACGCTGCAGCTGATGAGGACCTGGGAGACAGAGGCGACTTCTCTGGACCTCCGCGAGCATCTGGACGGTGAGGAGTGGGTGCGACGGACGCCGGCGGCCACGGCAAGGGAGCTTGAGCGCCGTCTGAAGAATACGATGACGCTGCTCCCACTCGATATCATCCCAGACCCCGAGCTTCGCATGGATCAGTTCGCGCTTTGTCTCCGGATGCTGATCTCCGAGGCTACAAGGGCGCAGCGCTCTCTCAACACGCTGGACCGCGTGTTGTTTTCCGCACGCGACATGGAAGGCGGGGCTTCGTTGACGGCTGGCGTTGCGCAACATGGAAGCACGACGCCAACCACGCCGCAAGCGCCTCAACGCGGAAGCACGACGCCAACCACGCCGCAAGCGCCTCAACGCGGAAGCACAGCGTCAACTGCGCCGCAAGCGGCTCAACGCGGAAGCTCGAAGCCAACCGCGCCGCACGCAGTTCAACGCGGAGATTCAGTGCTGAGAGTGCCGCACGCCAGTAACCGCGATCCGCCAGCGGAGAGAGCGCCGCGCGCAGCTGATAGCAGGAACACGGCCAGCGCGAATCACAACAAGAGGTTGGTAACAAACGCGCCTTGCCTCGTTCAACGCGACTGCACGCCGTTCACCGCGCTGCATCGCGACTGCACGGAGCCCACCGAGAGGAATGTAAAGAAGGCCGCCCGCAACCAGAGAGGCGAGGCAGTGGCAAAGAAGGCAGTTCCTAACAGAGAGCAGGAGGATGGTGGAGACCACTTCCTGCATCGTGCAACCGGGGAGGTCGACCAAGAAAGCCCTTTGCAGCAAGGAAAGCGGCATCAAGAAGTCGACCCCCAAACCCAGCTCCACGAAGCCATCTGCTACACAGAAAGCAGAGAAGGAGCAGCTCCAGGTTAGTGGCAAGTTTAAAAGGAAAGTTCGGGTGCAAAGGAGAATTGAACATGAGGCTGCGGTAACCATTCAGGCACAGGTGAGGAGGCAATTGAGCAGAAAACACTACCTGAAGCTACTGTGGGCAGCCAGGACTGTTCAGCGATATTATAGAGCTAGTAAGAGTATGAGGCAAGAAATGAAGTCTTTGAAGGAGAAAAAAGGGGCTGTCATTGTTCTACAAGCTGCATTCCGAGGGATGAGACCAGACGGATTCTGAAACTGAAGCACCAGGCTGCCACTGTTATACAAGGTGCTTACAGGGCTCACTGTGCTCGAGCACGATACTTATACATCAAACAGACTGTTGTTGCAACTCAGCTGAGGTATTGTTCCACACGTGAAGCCAGAAAACAGAGAGAGGAATTTTTGAAAATTTGCTCCGCTGCAATGTTTTTGCAAGCCTGCTTCAGTGGTCAGAGGGTCAGAAAGGCGGTGATCCTGCACTATCAGGCAGCTTCCCTGATTCAGGCTGCGTTCAGAGGACACAGGGAGGTAGTAAAGTACCAAGCCATAAGGAGGTCAGCCATCTTCATTCAAGGATATTATAGGCCCTACATCAGGGGCAAAAGTGAACATGAAAGATTCCAGGTGTTGAGAAAGTCAGCGATACGCATCCAGGCAGCTTTTAGAGGTTATTTAGTGCGAAAAAATATTAATGCGATGAACAAAGCTGCTGTCATCATTCAGGCTGCTGGGAGAGTGCACCAGCGGGGATCTGTCTTCAAGAGGCCGCGCTGGGCAACAGGTGGTCATCAGAGGAGGTTCGGAAGGTGGAGACCGGGACTTCAACAAGGACAGAGGTATCAGAGGTGTAAACATGCTGCGATGTGCTTGCAGAAGTCAGTCAGAGTGGAGCCAGTGAGGGATCGGGCCGTGTGGCACAGAGAGGCGAGGACAATCCAGTCCCACCTCGGAGGTGAGCAGATCAGCTGCAGTAATGTTCGGTTTGCTGAACAGGAGGAGTTGGTGGTGGTGGTCTAGTGGTAGGCTACTTGCCTATGGACCTCTGGGTCAAGAGGTCCCCGGTTCGAATCCCACCTCTAGCACTACCACCACTGGGTCCCTGAATCAGGACCCCTGAGCAAGACCCTTAACCCTGAGTTGCTCCAGGGGGGACTGTCCCTGTAATTAGGAAATGTAAGTCGCTCTGGATAAGAGCGTCTGCTAAATGCCGTAAATGTAAATGTAAAATGTTGCTGACGGGACTCTACCAGCAGCTGACCGAAAGAGCCTCCATGCCACAGGTCAACGCCACGGTCTCGAAAGACCGGAGGAAGGAAAAAGAGGAGACTTTGGCTCAAGTAAAAGGTGAGCATCACGGAAGGAGCAGTCAATTCAGAGAGGACAGAGAGGTCCTTCGATTCGAGATACACGCTGTGATGGTTTCCCAAAGAGAGGGACTGAGGAGAATACAAGAACAGAGAAACCAGATCGTAGGCCAGATAACACAGAGAGAGAAGCTGGAGGCTCAAATAGCCACAATGGAGGGGCAATTGCATCAGTGCCGGACAGAGCTGAGACGGGTGCAGGACCACAACATCGCTCTGCAGGCTGACCTGAGAGAGGCCCGTTATGAGGCCAGCAAGCTCACCGAGCTAGAAAACTAGGTCAGAGGTATGGAAGGTAAATTCGCCCTCATCGAATCTCTACTCACTTCTCCGGCACCTGTGCCTGCTGGAACCCAGAGGGCAAAAGCCGAAACAGAGCATCCGGAGAACCTTTCCAGCGGAAAAACGGGTAACGAATGCAGAGAGGGAGCAGCTGCCTTCAGACCCTCTAGCGTCGGCTCGCCCCCACAATTCAGCAAACCCAGAACAAGGTGACGTTTGGAGTGAAACGTCTCCTCAGAGTGAAACCAGAAGCTGGGACACTGCGTCGCCGGGCCCCAAGCGACCAGGAAGTATGACCCAGACAAGGAAAAGGGCAAAAGACACCAGCACGAATCAGTTCAGGGAGACGGACAAGAGATTCAGGGAGAAGCGACACGCGGATCCCAGCTGACAGGGGTTGTAAGCAGAATTTAGACTCATTGAAAAAGACTTCCTCTGTGAACCCTGTAACGTCTCTGTGTAGCTCCCTTTCAGGTCCTGTCGAGTCCAGGCGTTCCGTGACTCCAGGGTCAGGTTCAGGCACCAGTCGAAAAGATGGACCGAACTGCTGGGATTCCCCTCACCACCGCCAGCTGCCTGACATGGCTGGTCAGGGGCCCTTTTTATGTTTTTGTTGTGGACCTGACCATGTGTCCCCACAAGGGGCTTCTGTTTATGTAGTCTTATTGTTTTGGCCTCCCCCCTGGGTTTCGGCTATGCTCTAGCGCTTCGGGAGCCGTGCCTTTGGGGGGGGGTTCTGTCACACGTGGGGTGTTTTGGGCACGCTAGAGGGCGCCCTCTGTCACCTGTGTTGTGTTTTGGGCACGCTAGAGGGCGCTCTCTATCACGCATAAGGTATTTGTCACAGGAGGTGTTCTGGGTACGCTAGAGGGCGCTCTGTTCTGACTGAGCACACCTGAGCCCCTGCAGGCAGGTGTGCATCATTGGGGCTGACTATTTAAGCCCCGATGAGTCAGAACAGAGCGCGGCTCATTAGGTAGGTCAAGCCTATGCGTAACGGGTGGTTTTTGTGTATGTCACTGGGTGTCTATGACTGAGTATATGTAACTGAGTATAGGCCACTTAGCATCTAGGGTTAGACTGCAGTTCCCCAGTTCTAGGGTTTCATGTGTAGAACTGCAGTCCCCGTTCCTTGTTTTTGTAAGTGTGAGCAATAAAAGTATGTTCCTGGCTCCGAGCTGACGTCCCTCCGGTACCCCGCCACCGTTACAGAAGCCAAGAAACCATAAACCCAAAGAAAATGATCGGCGCTCTGCTTTGATTCATTGGGGCTTATAAAGCCAGCCTCAATGAGGTACACCTTTTGCCCAAGTGTGCACAGTCAGAGCAGAGTGCCGCCTACCATGACAATTTGTGTGTGTTTGTTTGGAAGACTGCTCCCTTTTCTCACTATAATGCAGATGTACATAAAGACAGCTTCAGATCTTTAACTAAAGGGTCAGGTTTGGAAGAACCTAACTGCAGTTAACAGTGGGATTTAAAACAGAATAAATATATTACATTTAATAAGTCACATATCTGTGATCTTTGTGATTAGCAGGCATATGAGGAATGGGAGTTTAAGAGAGGTGAAGAAAGTAAAAAGTAAATGTATTTCTAATATGTTACACACAAAAAGCTTGACTGCATCTTCTAAACAGACAAAGTATTAGGACGTGTATAGCAACAACTGTGTAAGGGTATATAAATAAACTAAAGAGCAAAACCAAAAGAGACCTACCTGTCATAAATATCAAAAAACACATCAACTAAATTATTTGTGATAACACTTGTGTCATGGCCCAAGATGACAACTTGGCTAAATATGTTAATACCTGGGTTCTAAGTGCTCCAAAAGGCTGCAAAATCCAATGTTTTCTACTAAAATATACATTGGTCATTGAGCAGAGTGAAGCAGCAGTTTGGGTCTTAATTTTGGATCCCACCTTACATTTACGGCATTTAGCAGATGCTCTTATCCAGAGCGACTTCCATGTCCTAATTACAGGGACAGTCCCCCTGGAGCAACTCAGGGTTAAGGGTCTTGCTCAGGGACCCAGTAGTGGTAGTGCTGGAGGTGGAATTCGAACCTGGGACCTCTTGAGCCATTGGTCCGTAGGCAAGTATCCTACCTCTAGGCTACCGCCACCCTTGGCCTGCCTAGATAAATTATTTAAATGTCTCATTTTCAGACGTTATGTAGCCTGTTCAGGCGTGACCAAAGGTTAACACAAATTCTCCCCTTACATTCCCCCTTTTGATAACCATAATCACTTTAAAGATAATGGAAAAATGTATTAATGCTATGGGATTTGAACCTGGGACCGCTTTAGCCATAGATCCGTAGGAAAGTACCCTACCACTAGACCACCGCCACACCAATAAGTGCCGTTGTAAGTCACTTTTTGAAAGTCACTGAGTGTCCGCTTTCTCCTCAGTGACTTGGGACTGAGAAAACTGTTGTTCTTCTGGCCTTGAACCTTTTGCCCTCGTGTGGCGTTGGTGACCCAGTTGATGCTATCACCGTATGCCAGTCACGTGGTCCGCATGAGTATCTGCACAAATACAGGTGGTTGTTGCCTGTATTTGTGGTGTTGCACGTTATTATCGCTTTGAGGCCATTTTTGAAGTTATAGTCGTGGTCTCCTTGCCAGTAGTGAAGTGAAGCAAATCCTTTAGCTGCCCCGGATCCCAGGAGGGTTCCCAGTACCACAAGAAGGGTGAATCTTATCATCTCTTTTGATTCTTTGGCCTCCCTAAGTGTCTAGGTGGATACCTCTTTCTTCACTGGGTTTGAGACGAGTGGACCCTAGTGGTTGCCGCCCCCCTTTGTAACCGAACTTCTCACCTTTGAAACGGCCTGTGATTGCTGTGTGGTACTGTCTTCTCGTCCTAGTTCATCTGGCTAGCTGTGACCTGAGGCCACGTAGACAGCTGACAACACTTCAGCATTTCATCATCACAATGTTGGGTTACACATGCTCCTGCTGCTTTGTCTCTGGGTGGTCCCACTCCCAAGTTCACTGGTTTTGCAAAAAGGATTTCAGACAGACTCAAATTTGACCTTGATTGTTGTTGCATGCACATGTACGTCAGGACTAGGGGCAAGGCATCTGGCAATGCCAAACCTGTGTCCTCACAACATTTGACCAGTTTTTTTGTATGCTGTTCTCTCTCTCTTCTGCCCCTGCGCTTTGTGGATGATATGCACAGTGTTTCTTTAATTCTATTCCTAACTTAGGAGCTCACTTAGCTCTTCTAGTGTTTGGCTTACAAATGCTGGGCCATTATCACTGCTAATTCTTCTAGGTTCTCCCCACCTAGGAAGAATTTCTTTGGCCAATACCTTTGCCACTTGGTAACAGAGACTAGTTGGTACATGGGACAATTTAGGGCAGCTGATTTAGCTGCAGCATCAGCACGAGCATTACTTTTGGAAATCGGATCGGTTTTGTTGGTGTGGGCTTGACATTGACAAACTGCGATTGCTTTGGGCAGTAGGATTGAGGCTAGCAGGCTAGACATCAGATTGTGATTTAAAATGGGCAAGCAGTCTGATTTGAGAAATTTATGGTGGCGCCAAATGCCACCAAAATCATGGACTACCCCAAATGCATATCTACTGTCCATGTAGATGGTGACTGTATTACCTTCAGCCAAGACACAATCATGAGGTTCACCATTCTCTGCTGTAGTAAGCAAGGTAGCAGGGTTAAGGTTAGTGCATCGTTCAATAGTGATATTTGGCATGCATAGGAGAGTTCCATTGTATCTGAGCCATCTTGCTGAAGACATGTGAGAAGTGCAATGTTCCTGTATGAGAAGTGAAACAGTATGAAGAACCAGAAGCTTTAAACGTGCATAACCCACAAGATCTCTTGAGGCAAGCACTGCTTTCTCTGCCGCAGCAAGACACATTCCTTCAGCAATAGGGTCTAGTTTGGAAGACAAATACGCTATGGGCGCATTTTGTCAAAATGAGATTGTAGAAGGACGGAAGTCATGTTTCTCACAGACAGTTTGAACGAAGGGTTTCTGTGAGTTTGGGGATGCAGTTGCCTGTTTCAGTGCCTCAGATGCAGTTTGTTGCATTTCTGTCCAAGGCAGGCTAGAGCCTGGTGACAATTAGTGGATGGCGAGAGCTCGTAGGGGAGCTTCTACGTCCGAATAGTTAGGGATAAAACTGTGACAGTAGGAACACATTCCCAGGAAAGACATCAGTTGTTTCTTGGTAGTGGGTCTGAGAACAGAAAGTATAGCTTCAATGCGCTTTGTTGACAAGGATTTGCCCTGTGGTGATAGGGTGTGGCCCAAGAACAGGACCGTTTGTTTCACAAATTGTAATTTGGATAGGCTAGTGTTACACCCTGAAAAAGGGAGGAAACTAATAAAGATATCGCACACGGTCTTCACTCTATGGCATGTTTATGTAGAATCATTGTAGAAAAACATACAAGTAAACATAGAAGCAACACTCGTACGAAGTTAAATTATCTTTTGACATTCTATCCAATTTCAGTTGCAGTCTGCATTTAAATCCTTTCAGCCCATGAGATTCTGTAACTATTACTCCTACACAAAATGTGCATCTGAACATCACTTTAGTTCAGTGAATCACATTAATCACCTTTTTATCATATCCTTCTGTTAATTGGTACTTGAGACATGTGGCAATTACGTGCCTTCACTCATCATTCCACAGGAAGTACGTTGTATCGTTCTGCTAGCTAAATGCTAACCCGTGTGTCAAACGGTTATTTTCTGAACACAATTATGAGAAACACTTGAAAAAAACTTGCTAACACACATTCACTTTTTTCACTCTGTTAAAGAGGATTCACTTTTACAACTTATAGACATTTCTTTATTACCTGAAAAAAGGGAGGAAACTAAAAGATATCGCACACGGTCTTTGCTCTATGGCATCTTTATGTAGAATGAAAGTACTGCGACGAGAACTCCCCCTCCAGGATATGACAGGCACACTTAATCAATTACAGAGTGACATCAACTCTACAGATTTAAGAAATTCCCTTTTTGTCACAAACTTGTGTTTTAAATAAAACTTTTACATATTTTGTCACCCTGCCATCTTGCTACTATTTTCAACAACGATACATTTTATAAATGAATGAACCTCTTTGCATCATGCTTTTGATCCTAGTTTTACTGTCCACTAGATCTGTCGAGATTTCCATCTACTACACTAGCCTTGTGACCTGCTGCAAGGTGTTTTAACAAACACACAGTGTCTGTTCTACATTGTTGTCCAGTTAGCACGGCCACTAAAAGATCGTCGACATACTGCAGAAGTGCTGAATCTGGGCTTAGTTCAAGAGAAGACAGATTCCCTCAATGCTGAATTATAAATGGTCAGGCTTTTGCAATAACCCTGACACAATTGAGTGAACGTGTATGGCTGTCCATAAAAATTAAATGCAAATCAACATTGGCTAGCAGGGTGGACTGGGACGCTGAAGAAGGCATTAGCAAGATTTACTACTAAGAACCACTGAGTGTCAGGTGGTATTTGTGACAGAATGGTGTACGGATTTGGTGGGTGAATGCGGGTGCACTGCATCATTCACCTTTTTCTCTAATTTTCTTTACAGGAAAAATTGGGCTCCTCACTGGTGAATCAGGACAGGAGACTATTACCACAGCCTGTTTGCACTTCAAAAACTGGCCTAATGCCATCAATTGGTTCCTGTTTTATTGGATACTGTGGTTTACAAGGCATGTACTCAGATTTAAGTGTGATCACAACCGGTTCGCAACCCTTAATCAATTCCACATCATTATTGCTTTTTGCTCATAAGTGTTCCGGAAGTTCAGAAAGCACAGGGTCATCAGAAATGCTGGTCATGCATAAAGGGTCTGTGGGGGGTGTTGACACCACCTCCAGATGCTTTGTACTTGTAGTGGGTTTGTTTATAAAACTTTTAAAGGCATTGGCCTTTTTGCTGTAAAAGACAGCGTCATTGTACACTGCAATCCAATCGTCAGCGTGCACGCAGCAATATGGAAATGGCCCCAAGTCCAGCCACTCTGCCTGTAGACCCTCCACATCCACGTCCTCATCCGCAACCTCCTCCACAGCTGTTGCTTTGTTGGATGAGTATGGCTTGGGCCAGTTGGAACAGCTGCATTTTCTGCTTGTTCCATTCCTTTCAATTCAGTAGATTTTCAGCGTGCACTGCATGACATTTGATGACAGCCAGTCATTCATGAATGAATTTCGCAGGTAACACTCCCAGGTGTCTGGAGTTTCACCCAGAACCTCAGGCTTTTCTAAGCCTTTTCTAAGACTTCGTAGAGTCGTGCGTAGTATACACCCACTGATTCGTCTGGTTTTTGTTTGCAGATTTCTATCTGCATCATGTTGTCTACTCATGGGAACGCCACTTGTAGTGCTATTCTCACCCTCTTAATCACTTGCCGATAGTTTTTGTTGTTGTCGTGGTCCCAGTTAGGATGGCCACTCTGAAGATTCATCATTTCCAGTGGCATGCGAACTATTATCCAGTCTGCTGGGCCCAGAATTGTGATGAGAAGATGCTTGAGATCTCCGTAGGTAGGTCTGTACTCTCGACAGAAATGCTCAAATGCATGAGTCCACCCACCAAATCTGAGTCCACCCACCTCCTGTTCTTTGGGCAGGTGTGACAGGGCCTCTAATTTCTTTCGTAGTCCATGGCCGGAAAACCAGAACTGACACCTTATCGTGCTCGAATGTCCATTTCATCTTCTAAGCCATTGTTCTTGTGTTCCTGTTCCCATAGTTTGTGCTGGCATCTTGTCCTTGGAGGTAGTTTTGGTGGTTCCTGACTGAATTGCGGTGCGTTGGGATGTGGTGCATCGTGATGGGTTTGCAACCAGGGAAAGGGTATTGTCCCTTTGGTATCTCGGCATAAAGAGGAGAAAACGCAGGGTTAGTGGAAGACAGGGTGTGTGCATCATTATACGTTGGTGGGGCCCAGCACGTCTGTGTATTTTCCCTTCCCCTCTTATCATCCAATTTGTTGTTTGGCATTTCCTTGCCAACCCTTCTCCTATCTCTATGTTCTTCTTTGTTCATCCATTGTTTTAAGGCATTCCTTTCACCTTCTAGTTTCAACAGATCTTTTTTCTTTATTCTCTTCTTTCCTTTAACCTTCTCTAAATCCTTCTTGATTTGCTCCTTCATTTTATCTATTAAATTGATTCTGAACAATCCCTCAGAAGGGAACCCGCTTTGTTTTACCCATTTACTTTATTGATAATATAATCTTTCATAATTTATCATATACAAACATTTTTGACCATCCAGGTTGAACAGAGGATGCAGTTTTAACTGTGATTTTCCCATTATTCATCCCTGACAAATAGCAGTGCACTGCTCACTTACTGTTGATTATGACCAACAGAGAAGGTAAGTTTACCTACTTTTAACCTTTTCCTTAAGAGTCGCAGAGACGCGGAAATTCCGCTCTTACAAAAGTGTTTGACTACCTTTCACAAACTACCCTTTAGTCCTGACAAAAAGTGTTTATGACCTTTCACAAACTACCCTTTTTGTCTTTCACAGTCACCAGCTTGCTCCATTGTTCAACATGTATGGGTCCCTTACCAATTTACCTCTTATTTTCAAACCTAATTTATTTTAGAAAGAGAAATCTCCGACCTTAAATTTGCTGTGATGATTCCATTGGCAGAGGTCCCAGTTATCTCCGTTCCAAGCCCCTCTTCTCTGCAATTTGGAGGTTAGGGGTCGGGATGAGTTTTGGTCCGGAGATGATCAGTCCTTGGTCCTGGACATCCCTGGTACAACCGCTCATGGAATCCTGCCGTCAACGCCAAGTAATGTGGTGGAATTTCTCTTCACTCACACCGGATCAAACTCAAACTGAGTCAGAGATTTGTCTTAATTTGTATTTATTTGAGCTTTGCAAGGGAGCCCACTCTCACAGACCTAACCCTAACCCCAAACCCTAACCCCAAACCCTAACCCTAGTTCTGTTAAGAGTGGACTTAAGGAGGTTACATTTCACAGGTTTTTATACATGACAAACTAGAAATCATGGGTGTTTGTCACAGACATATTCGATATCATCGGGGTGAGGTTCTATGTCTCTGCTTATCAAAAAAATAGCCCATTACGTGAAGAGACGTGAAACTGCTCTATCAACAGATTTCTTATCATACCCATACACAAACATACATCCAAGAACAAGGAACTGCGAGTACATGAAGGGGTTAGACATTATGTAGCCTGTCCAGGTATGGACAGGTTAGCTAGAGTTCACATAAGAAAAGGTTAACAAATGTTCCCTTTACAGAAAACATATATGTTTAAAAATGTGGGATTTATCTGCAGCATTAGTAAGAGTTTGCTGTCTTCCTCTGTCTGTTGGCTAGCTTGAACTCTGGTACTCTTACATGAAATCTACAGATTGTCAAAAGATATATACATTGTTTACAAAATCCTAAAGTGTTTGAGCAAAAAGAGCAGTACATTTGTCAATAAATAATATTTTAGACAGCATTACACCCATTACTTTGTGTTATTTTTCCACAGTATAGTGGTTATACATGGTCTTGTGCAGTATTGTTTTCCATGGTCTTGTGCAGGAACCGAGATGAATGTCAGTTTGGTAAACATCCTCCTCTCACCCAGCTCCTAATTGCACATCTTTCTGTGTTGAGCATGGTAGAAATGACAAAATTTGATTTGTCAAAATATGGTTTAAAATGTTGAATGCAACACTCAGTATTATAAACAAGATCATAAAGTGTAATCCTTTTAACTAAAATGAACTAAACTGGGTTAGTTTATGTCTGGTAATGAATTTTGCTTTTACTAATATTTTTTATAAAACTTATACACATAACTACATATAGATTTTTGTCTGCCATTACTCTTTGGCATGAGTTTGTGATTGTTAAAGGTAAAAATTCCTGTCACCAATATACTAATTATGAGAGGTCATATGACTGACAGTGGCCAGTGATAAAACCGCATGCTGTAACTTCTTATTTTTTATGTTGTTGCTTTGTTATATTCTTCCTGCTTCCTCAGGTGCTACTACTGGGCTTGTGCAGACCTTACTTGGCACACTTCCTTCACTGTTGATCAAGCTGGTCTCTTTGCATTAAACCTTTTTATATAGTAACATCCGTTATTAATTTTGTGGGACTGAGAATAATTAGCAGATAGCTTCTGGTGTAAATATTCTCTCCTTATGTGTATTTGATGGGTTTAATGCAGAGTATATGTTCACTACTCATAAGCTGGGAGTCCCAGACATGCAGCTACAGTATCTCACAAAAGTGAGTACATTCCTCACCATCCATCCATTTTCTGCCGTTTGTCCCAAACGGGGTCGCGCTGGTGTCCAACCCAGCGCACACAGGGCGAGGACGGGGGACGCACCCTGGACAGGTCGCCAGCCCATCGCAGGGAGGAGAGGGACGGGGACGGCACCTTGCTCAAGGGTACCTCAGGGCAACCTATTGGGAAGGGGTTCGAACCCCCGATCCTCCAATCATGTGGCAGACGCCCTAACCACTAGGCCACCGCTGCCCCGAGTACATCCCTCATATTTTTTGTAAATATTTTATTATATCTTTTCAAGGGACAACACTGAAGATATGACACTTTGATATAATGTATTTAAAAGTAGTCAATGTGCAGCTTGTATAACAGTGTAAATTTGCTGTCCCCTCAAAATAACTCAACACACAGCCATTAATGTCTAAACCACTGGCAACAAAGGTGAGTACACCCTTAAGTGAAAAATGTCCACATTGTGCCCAAAGTGTCAATATTTTGTGTGGCCACCATTATTTCCCAACACTGCCTTAGCTCTCTTGGGCATGGAGTTCACTAGAGCTTCACAGGTTGCCACTGAAATCCTCTTCCACTCCTCCATGATGATATAAATAAAGGATTATTATTATTAAGCTGGTGGATGTTAGAGACCTTGTGCTCCTCCACCTTCCATTAGAGGATGCGTCACAGATGCTCAATAGGGTTTAGGTCTGGGGACATGCTTGGCGAGTCCAGCACAAAAAAAAAAAAGATGAATTTCTTATGCATATGTAACCTTTGGTTTAAATTTAAATTACTCTATGGATCATATCCACACAAAATGGGAAATTGATATTGGATAAATAGATAACAATAGTTGAGCATCTGTAATAAAGTTGAAATATGGATATAGAGATGCAATTTAAATACTTCACAGACTCCATTGTACAACCCTGCTGCAAAGTAAGCAAGCTACTGCTCTCATAAATGTATGAAATGCAAGACGGAGATTTATGTACATGTTTAGAAATGTGAAAGCATTGAATGACTGGTATAATAGAAATGGGGGAGCAAAAAAAAAAAAAAAAAAAAAACAATTCACTTGTGCAGCCACAGAACTTGAAATGCATTTTATTAATTCATTACATTTTATACGCTATACTTATGATACTCAGTTACATATACTTGTAGCACTCAAACAATGACAATGCTCTTGCTATGCATTCCCACTGTCACCGTTTGACTCTCACATTAAGATTGTGGTCAAAAATGTTCAAAAATGTCTTTCACCTCCATAACATCTCACGTTTCTGCTCATCACTTTCCTTAAAGGACGCAGAAAAACTTATTCATGCTTTTATCACTTCCCATCTCAGTTACTATGACACTCTATTCTTATTATTTTTTTAATCGAAGACATTAACCAGGCTCCAGTATGTACAGAACGCTGCAGCTCATGTCCTCACCTTTTCTAGAAATTCAAACATATCACTCCCATTCACCACAAACTTCCCTTGCTGCCCATATCATATCTTATTCAATACAAGCTGCTTCTCATCACATTTACAGCTCTTTCACGGTTCTACCCCTCCATACTTCACTGAAGCATTCCATTCATACACTCCTGCTAGTTCACTTTGCTCCTCTGGTATAGGTTTCCAGACAGTTCCCAAATTTAGGTTAGCTACCATGGGTGGTGGATCATTTAGCATTGCTTGCCCCAAAACTCTGGAATTCCCTCCCTCAAAACTTACATCCTCTCGGTCTCTCTTCAAAACAGAGTTAAAGACTTATTTACATTTACAGCATTTATCAGACACTCTTATCAGAGCGACTTCCATGTCCTAATTACAGGGACAGTCCTCCTGGAGCAATTCAGGGTTAAGGGTCTTGCTCAGGGACCCAGTGATGGTAGTGCTAGAGGTGGGATTTGAACCTGGGACCTCTTGAGCCATTGGTCCATAGGCAAGTATCCTACCACTAGACCACCATCACCAAGGGCATTAGTGGCAAATGGGATCCTTTCAAGAAGTTTTGCAATATATGTCAGGTTTGAGATGGGTCTGTAGTTACTAAAATCTGATGAATTGAGACTAGGATTTTTTTTTACACTTGAGTGACTTCTGCAGTTTTAACATCAGGTGAAACAATGCTAGGGGCAAGATATCCATTAATAAGAGGAGTTTTTTTAAGTTTGTGTTATTGCTTTACTCTATCTTGATTTTTTTCTTCTACATTGTCTTTCCTGCTTCTCAAAATTCTGCTCTTTGTTTTGTCACTGCCTTTGTTTTTGTTTAGTAACTGTTTTCATCTATCTTCTTCTTCTTTGTCTTTCAGCTGCTCGTTTAGGTGTCGCCACAGTGGATCAACTGTCTCCATTTTTTCCTGTCCTCTGCATCTTCCTCTTCAAGCCGACCACCTTTATGTGCACTCTCACCACATCCATAAACCTAATCTTTGGTCTTCCTCTTTTCCTCTTTCGTTGGAGCTCCATCTTCATCATCCTTTTCCCAATATAATCCTCATCTCTCCTCTGGACATGTCCAACCCAACGCAACTTTGTCTCCCTAACTTTGTCTCCAAACTGTCAAACCTGAGCTGTCCCTCTAATATACTCAGTTCTAATCCTGTCCATCCTCATCACATCCAATGAAAATCTCAATCTCATCTTTAACTCAACCTCCAACTCCGCCATCTGTCATCAGTGCCACTGTCTATGTGTACAACATAGTTGGTCTCACTAATGTCCTGTAAACCTTCCCTGTTACTCTTGCTGGTAGCCATCTGTCACAAATCACTCCAGCCACTCTTCTCCACCCATTCCAACCAGCCTGGACTCTCTCCTACACCTCTCTTCCACACTCACCGTTACTCTGAACTGTTGATCCCAAGTATTTAAATCCCTCCACCTTTGTCACCTCTACTTTCTGCATCCTTACCACTCCACTTTCATCCACACTCATTATTCTGTCTTTGTCCTACTTACTGTCATTCCTTTCCTCTCTGAAGCATATCTCCATCTCTCCAGGTTCTCCTCAAGCTGCTCTCTACTCTTGTTACAGATCACAATATCATCTGCAAACATCATCGCTCATTGAGACTCATGTCTAATATCATCCATTAACCTGTCCATTACTATTGCAAACAAGAATGGGCTCAGCGCTGATCCTTGATGTAATCCGACCTTCAATGCATCCCTCCCTCCCACTGCAGATCTCACCATTGTCACACTGCCCTCATACATATTCATACATATCCTGAACTATTCTCACTTACTTCTCTGTAACGCCTGACTTCCTCATACAAAACCACAGCTCCTCTCTAGACACCCTGTCATATGCTTTTTCTAAGTCCTCAAAGGCACAATGCAACTCCTTCTGACCTTCTTTGTACTTCTTCATCAACACCCTCAGAGCAAACATTGCATCTGTAGTGCTCTTTCTCACCATGTAACCATACTGCTGTTCACTGACCATCACCTCTTTTCTCAACCTAGCTTCCACTATTCCTTCCCATAATCTGCTTTCATCTATATTATTTTACTTTTGCTTTTTAAAGTGATCGTAGGTTTGTAAAAGGCGCTATATAAAAAATATTATTATATTTTAGAATCATAAAATAGTTATGATTATGACTATTATTATTATTGTTATTATTACTATTATTATTAATTATTATTATTATTATTGAACGTCCTTGTAGTGTTAATCTGGTAAGTTGTCTGTTTCATAGGTTAAATGGAAATAGATGGTTTTTTTTTATTTTTATTATTATCACACACAAAGCATTGAATAGTCAACCCAGGTGCTGAACAGGATGCATATTACAGTACACAATTGCTCCTGTTGCCAAAAAAATGTACTCCCATTTCTTAATGGTTTAACTCACATTATTTTTCACTTTATTCATGCCAGCCATGCCTTTGGAAACTGTTTAAGTGCCTTGCATAAGGAAAAGTTTATTAGTCTACTTTAGTAAATTTACTGTATTTAATATTTACTTTAATAAAGTAAAAATATTACACTATATTTCATATTTACAATTTGCAGCTTTGAAGAGTAATTTGGCAACTTTTTTCTTAACTCTCTTGGGCATGGAGTTCGCTAGAGCTTCACAGGTTACTACTCTTAGTTTGTGTGTGTGTGTGTGTGTGTGTGTGTGTGTGTGTGTGTGTGTGTGTACACACCTCATACTTATAAATGCAAATCTTAGAATCTCATCAGGGGTCCCCTGTCTTCTCTGAAGCAACCCATATAAATAAACAGTATATGTAAGCAGTTACCTACAGAGAAATATAGTTTACGTTCACCACTGTTTGGGCTCGAAATGAAAATTTGATATTTCATTCTGCACTAGACTATGGAGACTGTTTTTTATGTACTTGGTTCAGTTGGGAGCCCTGTTTCATCTGTGACTATAAAAAATGTATGACTGAAACACAATAAGTAATCTTAAGTCAGGAATTTACACAAGGGCTCATTTGGAGCTAGTTTAAGGTGCCTGCTGAGCTTTAGGGTGATGTAAATTTGACATTGTTATTGTCGTCAGGCAGCTGAGAGCCTGGAGAAGCAACCCAGAGTCTTTCTCTCACATATCTTCCTGTCTTTACAATCACTGTGGGAGCACAATAATGCCCAGCTAAAGAATTTAGTTGAATTCGATTAGGCCCTAACCCAGATCTATTCATTTCCTTTTGGCTGGTGTCATTTCTATGTCCAACAAGTTGTTAAACAAATAATGTGATCAGCCATCTCAAAAATTGCAATAAAGGCAGAGGATAGTCTTTGTAGTTGCTTAAGACGTCGCGTTTTCTGCCTGCCAATCAGCTTTGGATTGATTTTGTTTCCAGCCATTTCCTGGGCTCACTTGTCATATTCTCTACTTGAATGACTGCAAAGTGCCACCCAAGCAATGCAGGCCAACATGTGACAACTGAGCTATACTCTGTAATTAAGAACCTCCTCCGTTCTTTAGTGCGGTTACAGCTTCTCCACACAAGATGAGACATTTTTGTAGTACTGCAAGCTTTTTGTCAGTGTAACATTTTATTATTTTTAGCCACCCCTCATTTCTTCATGCTTTGCTAACAAAGAGCCATGCTTTCTTGTATTTTTTTTAAAAGTATTGTTGATAAAGTTATGCAAGCTTCCTGGAAAACTCATTTGCAGTCCTTCCTCTGTACCTGACAAGGAGGATTCTCTCCATTCTCTGGAATTCTAGGATGAGTTGGAGTTGGTGTTCATAATCTGCAACTAATTATGCAACTTCTGTATCTGACCCATCTTGTTGAAGAAAGAAATCTAATACTTACCTAAAAGTTCATATATCTAGTGTTAAGCTATCTCAGAAAACCTCAGCCACTGCCAAGGGTGCAGATTTTAAGCTGGAAGTGTTTAAATTTAAACAGTGTGAACATAGAGACAATATGCAAAAAATGTTGTTTTAACAATCAAACAGTTACTGCAGCAAAAAGGGACTTACTCCTATTCCTGTTTTGCATGTTTTGGAACAAATGTCTCATGAGCTACTCTTTACAAACTTTTGGACTCAAAGTGTAGCTAAGTAACAAAGGGCTTGTGTTCTGTGATCTGGGGGTAAAACAGGCATAATTGTGAGCTCTACTATATGGGTTTCTTTTTATAAGAAGATTAACAGTCAAATATTGAGGTCAAAGAGGTCCAAGCCATTTTTTCCATACCACTTGATTACAAAACATCTTCAACCCTTTATGTTTTTATTATTTTAAAGCTTGACCGATGAACCTTTAGGATTACTGGAAGCTGCTGACCTTGCTGAAAGTTCAACATGTTCATTTACAACAGACGTTTCATCAGCTATGGCTCATAAAACTGCCTAAAGCAAAAATAGTAGCTTGGGAAAGAGTGCAGATTACTGCATTACAGTTGTGCATGACTAAGTTGTTGGTTCCTGCTGAACCCCAAATGCAGCATTTTTGCATCATGTGGGCAACATAAACCCATAAACTTTTTTTCTGTAAAAGTGACTAATGAAACCTTTCATATAAAAAAAATCTGGACCGTGTCAATCAATATAGCAGTTTTTTATTATTATTACTCCAACAATCCTTGTGGTGTAAAGTCATCCATGTATGGAATTCCCTCTATGTCCTCATGGTGGCAGTACAAAACAAATATTTAGCTCACTATTTGCAGCAAGAGGAAAATGAATTTCATCCATTACTGGTGCAAGCACACTGTAATAAACTCCAATCACACTTTCACAATATGTGTTTAAACATAGTTACAAAGGAAGCAAAATTGTAATGCTAGTGCAATAACTGCTAAATATCTATATATGTCACATTAGTTTGCCTATGAATTTAATCACATTCTCTAATGGCATCAGAGTGATAACTCTGGTTTTCCAGCAAAAGTTTGAAATTGTGTTTTTATACATTCATTTTACTAGAGCTAAAATAACTTTCCTCTAGTTCCAGTATTTAGTCCACTTACAGTGATGAACAGCTGAACAGTGCAGATGAACAGTGCTTTTGCTCAGATCCATTGTTGTAGGACTCGAAGCCTCTCAGTAAAATAGCTTCACTCACTCCAAGAGCTAATTTTGTTTGTCTACATTTTTACATTTTATTCACATTAACGAAGACATAAAAGTTTTGCATATAGAGTAATACTCAAATCTTAAAACTATAACTCAACTTTGCAGACAGGAATTTGGTGAATACCCACTTGTATTGCTGCTCCGGTGGTTTTTCCAGCAATGAATTATACCTTTACAGATCAAAACTAACATTATGCAAAAAGTTTATTAATTGAGACGATTTAAGATTGTTATTGTAGCAACCATGTTAAAGGCTGGTCCAACATTCAGTTCACTGGTGTGGAAAGATGATTTGCAGTGAATTGTGGATGATGGAAACTTTGTGAATGTTAACAGTACAAATATGTCAGTATAAATTCCGTTCTACCATAAAAAGGATTGTATCGTATTTAAACAATGGATCAAAAAGCTACATACTGTAGCTCCTGAGCAAAAGAAAAAGTATGCTGAAGTTAAATCAGCACAAAGTAGGAACAAAGTAACTAATTTTCTTGGTAAGGTATACCAATTAGATTTCAATTTAGGTCATCTAAAAGTACAGAGTTAAATAAAAACCTGTAATGTATAATGTGGAAATACACTAAGTGTCACATGTGGGTTGTTTTGGGCACGCTAGAGGGCGCTCTCTGTCACGTATGAGGTGTTTGTCACATGAGGTGATTTGGGTACGCTAGAGCGCGGCTCATTAGTTAGGTCAAGCCTACATGTAAGGGTGGTTCTGTCTGTGTAACTTGGTATCTTGAGTATAGACTGCAGTTCCCTGGCACTTGGGTTTGGATTTGAACTGCAGTCCTTGTTTCTTCTAACTGGGAATAATAAAACTATGTTTCGAACTCCTGGCTCTGCAATGACGTCCTTCCGCCACCGTTACACTAAGAGAGAGTTTGAAAAGATTGCATTACATTTTTATAGATGGTAGTGACCTAAATTATCTCAAGATAAAAGTACCCCAACACACAAAATACCTTAAGTATTTTTCTTCTATAGCTTTCAGATGTGCATGAAAACTTCCATATATTGTAAAGGGGTTAATAAAGGATACATCTTCTTGTGATGGAGCCTGTAAACACTCTAGTGAATGCCTTGAAGAACTAACAGGTCAAAAGGGGCTATAAATCGTATATCCAAATCTAGCTGTAAATTTTATTTTTATCTTTGTCTGTACAATTTTTGTCTATACAATGTAAATCTTTGTGTCCATACACATATAATGATACGTAAAGTGTATGAAGTGATATGTAAAGTGTGAAGACTCGCAAATACGAGATAGGATTTAACTATTTGATTCTAAATGCTTTTCTTTTTACTATATTATTCATTTCGCAGGCAACCCAGCCACTAGGGATGCACAAGCCAGTGTATTTCTTCGTGCCGGTCCCAAGCCCGGGTAAATGGGGAGGCGTCCAGGAAGGGCATCAGTGTAAATCTTTGCCAAATCAATATGCAGACAACAATACAGAGATTGCCGGATGGTGGGGCCAGGTTAGCTGCTGACTGCCATCAGTGCTGTTAGCCTACGGGGTGCTGGTGGAAATTGGACTACTGTTGGCCAAAGAGAAGAAGAAAGAGGAGGAAAACATGTCCAGATGGAGAAGGAGAGAAAGAAGGGGAGGAGAGTGGAAGTGAGGGTAGGGACTTTGAATGTTGGCAGCATGACTGGTAAAGGTAGAGAAGTAGCTGATATGATGGAAGGAAGGTTGACATTTTGTGTGTACAAGAGAGAAGCTAGATGGAAGGGTAGTAAGGCCAGGTGGAGGTTTAAACTGTTCTACCATGGGTGTGGATAGAAGGAGGAATAGGTAGGTGTTATCCTGAAGGAAGAGTATGTAGGGAGTGTTTTGGAGGTAAAGAGGGTGTCAGGAAGAGTGATGAGTTTGAAGCTGGAAATTGGAGATAATGAATGTTGTTAGTGCTTATACTCCACAAGTTGATTTGTAAGATGAAAGAGAGAAAAAGTTCTGGAGTGGGTTAGATGAAGTGATAGTGATAGTGATGATTGGTGCAGATTTTAATGGTCATGTTGGTGAAAGGAACATAGGTGATGAGGAGGGGTGATGGGTAGGCATGGTGTCAAGGAGAGGAATACTGAAGGTCAGATGCTTGTTGATTTTGCAAAAAGGATGGACAGAATGGAATGGCTGTAGTTAATACTTATTTTAAGAAGAGGGAGGAGCACAGGGTGACGTATAAGAGTGGAGGAAGATGCTAACAGGTGGATTATATCCTTTGCAGGAGGGTCAGTTTGAAAGAGATCAGAGACTGCAAAGTAGTGACAGGAGGTGGCAGCTAAACAGCATGGGATGGTGGTCTGTGGGGATGACCTTGGAGGTCAAGGAGGAAAGTGAGAGCAGATTCGAGGATCAAGTGGTGGCAGCTGAAGGAGGACTGCAAGGTGGATTTCAGGCACGGAGTTAACACGGGCACTGGGAGGTGTTGAAGAGCTACCGGATTGCTGGGAAACTACTGCAGAAGTGATCAGATGAGCGGCTAGAAATACTTGAGTGTGACATCCGGAAGGAAGAAAGGATAAGGAGACCTGTTGGTGGAACCAAGAAGTCCAGGAGTGTATTCAAAAGAAGAGGGAGGCAAAGAAGACATGGGACAGTCAGAGATGAGAAAGCAGACAGGTGTACAGGAGATGAACGCAGGCGAAGAAAGCAGTGGTGAAGAAGCCAAAGATGCAGATGTTTGGTGAATGATCATGAAGGTTGGACAGTAAAGAGGGAGAAAAGGTTGCTTTACCGATTGGCTGAACAGAGGGAGTAGATCTGGGAAAGATGTGCTTTACAGGTCGGTGGTCAAGATGGAAATGGTAGCGTGCTCACAGGTGAACAGGCGTGTTGAGCAGATGGAAGGAATACCTTGAGGCGGTGAATGAAAATGAGAGAGAAGACTGGATGATGTGAGAAAGAGTTAACCAGGAGATTGCAGCAAATAAACAGATGGAAGTAAGGGCAGCGATGAAGAGGATGAAGAATGGAAAGGCTGTTGGACCGGATGACATACCAGTGGAAGCATGGAGATGTTTAGGGCAGATGGCAGTTGACTTTCTGACCAGATTGTTTAACACAATCTTGGCAAGTGAGAAGATGCCCGAGGAGAGAAGTGTACTGGTACCGATCTTCAGAGCCAAATTAACATTACAGAGCTGTGGTAATTATAGAGGATAAAGATGATCAACCACCATGAGTAGTAGGGGAGAGTAGGGAAGAGTGAGAAACAGTAGTAGAAGCTAGGTTAAGAAAAGAGGTGAGGATCAGTGAACAGCAGTATGGTTTATGCCGAGAAAGAGCACCACAGATGCAATGTTTGCTCTGAGGTGTTGATAAAATCACAGGAAGGTCAGAAGGAGCTGCATTGTGCCTTTGTGGACTTGGAGAAAGCATATGCAGGGTGCCTAGAGAGGAGTTGTGGTTTTGTATGAGGAAGTCAGGTGTTACAGAGGAGTATGTGAGAGTAGTTCAGGATATGTATGATGGCAGTGTAACAGTGGTGAGATCTGCAGTGGGAGTGATTGCATTTAAGGTAGAGGTTGGATTACATCAAGGATCAGCACTAGGCCATTCTTGTTTGCAATAGTAATGGACAGGTTGTGGATGAGGTTAGACAGGAGTCTCCGTGGATGATTATGTTTGCTGATGATATTGTGATCTGTAGTGAGAGTAGGGAGCAGCTTGAGGAGAACCTGGAAAGATGGAGATATTAACTCCAGGAGGAGAGGAATGAAAGTGGTAGGGCAAAGACAGAATACATGAGTGTGAATGAAAGGGAGGAGGAGTGGAGTGGTTAGGATGCAGGAGTGGAGGTAACAAGGTGGAGGAGTTTAAATACTTGGGATCCAACAGTTCGGTGTAATGGCGGTGGAAGAGGTGAAGAAGAGAGTGCAGGCTGGTTGGAATGGGTGGAGAAGAGTGGCTGGAGTGATTTGTGACAGGCCAGCGTACCAGCTAGAGTAAAGGAAGGTTTGGGACCTTAGTGGATAGCAGCTATGTTGTATGGGTTGGAGACGGTGGCACTGACAACAAGGCAGGAGGCGGAGCTGGAGGTGTCAGAGTTAAAGATGCTGAGATTTTCGTTGGGTGTGACGAGGATGGACAGGATTAGAAATGAGTATATAAGAGGGACAGCTCAGGTTGGACGTTTTGGAGACAGAGTTAGAGAAGCAAGACTGTGTTTGGACAAGTCCAGAGGAGAGCGAGGATTATATTGGAGGAGGATGTTGAGGATGGAGCTGCCAGGAAGAAGAGAGGAAGACCAAGAGGAGGGTTTATGGATGGTGAGAGAAGGACATGCAGGTGTGGTCCCGGTTTGAAACAGGAAGATACAGACAGGAAGAAATGGAGACAGTTGATCAGCACAGCAACCCCTACTTGGGGAGCAGCGAAGAAAAAGAGAAAGAAAGATTCATTTACGCCCAGGCACTTATTGTTAGAGTAACATTAATTTCATTTAAAAGTGTCATCTTGAAAGTTTGTTTTAAACACTTCAGCTAGTAATAATTTCAAGTGAATTTCTTCAACCTCTGTGGTGAGACAAGCTATGGCTAATATGTTCATTTGCAAACATGGGGTGCATCTTAAGTTAAAGTGTGAAAGTGCTCATCCATGTATTTCTAAAGAATGCCTAATTATTAAATCCTTCCACCTGTGGGGAAAAATAGTTGTCTTGTTTTGCTGCAATTCTGTTTTCCTATAATTTGCATTTTAATTGCATCTTTGTTGACTGAGGTCATGTCAGTCATTAAATGATTCTAATTATGAGATTCACAACTCATTTCAGCCCAGGAAAATACAATTTAAGCCTTCCCTCTGTACTTAAAAATGTCAATTTTACTTAATTATGGCATCTGAAAGAGTTCTCTGTTCCTTCTGACATGAGCTAATAAATTTGAATCAAGACTGGTTACATCATCAAGTATTTGTCATTGTCAGAGACATTACATAGGTTGGCTTCTCGGCTATCTCTGTGTCCCTCTACATGTTATCAGTAGAAAATCACACTTCCACATTAGTTAAATTCGGTGTTTTGACCACATAGTGCTATTTCTGTTCCGCGGTCGTGAGGCAGGTGGCCTGACCCTTTCAGTTTGTACATCCTGTTTTACCCTTGAGCCAACACTAAACAATAGTGCTCAACTAAAAGTATTTACTTTAAACTTTTGACCAGTTATTTTACATGGCACCTTTCAGTTTTGAGAGGAAAAAACAACTTCAGCAAAGAAGTGTATCCTTGTGGGTAACAGAGCAAACTAGGCAAGGACAAGGCACTAGCCCCACATTTATCGAAATAAATATCCTTGTGCAAGTTATTTTTAAACAATCTGGTGCATCTGATAGTAAAACCAGAAAAGCGGGGAGTTTTCTTCTTCTTCTGAATTTGTTCATGCCTAATGAAAATAACAATACAGCAGGATTATGAAGGTTCATGTTAAGTCTGTTGAGTTGGGCTACATCTGATATGTTACGAGTATGGCGATCAAACAATTTAGTTCAATTCAGTTTAATCCCACTGCAAAATGCAACTTCGTAGTATGAATTGTTGTCCCCAAATGTTTTATATAGCACCAACATTCAGCTTTATTGATACCATATAAATCCCTGTTTGTAGGAACATTCCTAGACAGTTTCCCCCGTTCTTACACATTCTCTTCAACAAAGGGAAGACTTGTTAATTAGTGAATAAATTGAATCATGTGAGTTGGTAGCATGGAAGCTTCTAAAATGTTCTAGAGTGTGGCCTTCCATGATAAGCTCTTGGAATTACTGAACAAAAACAAGCTCTACCTTATATTTATTTCCCAGATCTTATCATCCCAAAAAACATCTTTTCCTTATTTAATCTGCTCATGGGCAACAGAGACATCAGCTCAGTCTGTTTATCTCAGCAATGTCACATGTGCTTCCAGCAGAAGTGTCCTTGCATAGAATCCTCAAGTATCTGGCTACCATGACAACCCCATGGGCCTGGATTCTAACTAAATAAAGCATGCATTAGTGTGTAGGCAACAGATTAAGACTTTATAAAGATTTTCTGGAACAGAAAGGGGTGATATTGGTGAGTCAGACCACTCCCTGACACATAGTGAAGGAGTCTACTTCAGTTCTGCATTTCAATTGTAAAAGCCATTGAAGGGAATACAGGGTAACGTTACCTAGAGAAGTTTCTGCAATAAACAAAGAAATCAAAATGAAGCTAAAATTGAACAGTAAAATAATTAAAATTAATATTGCAATTCAAAGGAGTTGAGCAGTGTCATGTTACATTGGGGCTTAGTAGCCCCAAAAATCAGGCCCAACATTAGCGAGAATAAGCGGCAGCAAGATGCTCTTTGCTACTTCTTTTTCTTTGTTCTCCCGTTTGGGGTCGCCACAGCGGATCAACTGTCTCCATTTCTTCCTGTCTTTTGCATCTTCCTGCTTCAACCCGACCACCTGCATGTCCTCTCTCCTACATCCATAAACCTCACTCTTTGGTCTTCCTCTTCTCCTCTTTCCTGTAGCTCCATCACTCAGCATCCTCCTTCCAATATAATCATCGATCTCTCCTCTTTGTGGCCAAACCATGCAACCTTGCTTCTCTGTACTTGTCTCCAAGGCGTCTAACCTGAGCTGTCCTCTAAAATACTCGGCTCTAATCCTGTCAACCTCGTCATAGCGAAGGAAAATCTCAGCATCTTTAACTCTGACACTCAATCACCTCTGCCTTGTTGTCCAGTGCCACAGTCTCCAACCCATACAGCATAGCTGGTCTCACTACTTTATCCTGTACTGTCCTGTAAACCTTCCCTTTTACTCTGGCTGAGTACGGCGTCTGTCACAAATCCCACTCCAGCCACTCTTCTCCACCATTCCAACCAGCCTGCACTCTCTTCTTCACCTCTCTTCCACACTGCACTTGGTTACACTGAACTGTTGATCCCAAGAATTGAAACTCCTCCACCTTTGTCAGCTCTGCTTCCTGCATTCAAACCACTCCACTTTCCTCACTTTCATTCACACTCATGTATTCTGTCTTTCTACTCACTTTCATTCCTCTCTTCTCTAGAACATATCTCCATCTGTCCAGGTTCTCCTCAGGCTGCTCCCTACTCTTACTACAGATCACAATGTCATCTGTAAACATCATAGTCCATGTGGACTCCTGTCTAACCTCGTCAGTCAACCTGCTCCATCCTACAAACAGAAACGGGCTCAGTGCTGATCCTTGATGTAATCCAACCTCTACTTTAAATGCATCCGTCACTCCACTGCAGATCTCACCACTGTTACACTGCCTCATGCATATCCTGAACTGCTCTCACATACTTCTCTGTAACACCAGACTTACTCATACAAAACCACAACTCCTCTCTAGGCACTTTCCCATCATGCTTTCTCCAAATCCACAAGAGCACAAATACAGCTCCTTCCCCAGCCTTCTCTGTACTTCTCCATCAAGCACCACTCAGAGCAAACATTGCATCTGTGGTGCTCTTTCTCGACATAAACCATGCTGCTATTCTTACAGTCTCACCTCTTTTTCTTAACCTGGCTTCTACCTCTCCCACTGCTAAGAATAAGGGTGATGCACAGAGCTGTAGTAACTATAGAGGGATAAAGTTGATCAGCCACACCATGAAGATCGGTACCAGTACACTTTGTCTCCACTCCTCAGGCATCTTCTCACTTGCCAAGATTGTGTTAAACAATCTGGTCAGAAAATCAACTGCCATCTCCCCTAAACACCTCTATGCTTCTACTGGTATGTCATCCGGTCCAACAGCCTTTCCATTCTTCATCCTCTTCATCGCTGCCCTTACTTCCATCTTGTTTGTTGCTGCACTTCCTGGTTAACTCTTCTCACATCATCCAGTCTTCTCTCTCTCACATTTTCTTCATTCATCAGCTCTCAAGTATTCCTTCCATCTGCTCAACTTACGCTCTGTTCACCTGTGGTGCGTTACCCATTTCTATCTTTAATAGATCTGATCTGTATACATCTTTCCCAGAATCTGTCTCTCTGTCTATGTCAGTTCAGGTCCTTTTCTCCCTCTTTACTGTCCCAACCTCTCATACAATTCTACCAAACACCTTATCTTTAGTGGCCTTCACCACTGCTCTGCTTCTGCAGTTCATCTCTTAACATCTGTCTACTTCCTTCTGTCTCTCTGTATGTCCCATGTCTTCTTTGCCTCCCTCTTCTTTTGAATACACCCTGGACTTCTTGGTTCCTCCACCAGGTCTCCTTATCACTTTCTTCCTTCGGATGTCACACCAAGTACATTTCTAACCGTCTGCCTGATCACGCCTGCAGTAGTTTCCAGCAATCGGTGGCTCTTGACACCTCCCGATTACCAGTGTTAACTCTGCCTGAAATCCACCTTACAGTCCTCACTCCTTCAGCTTCCACCACTTGATCCTCGGCTCTGCCCTCACTTTCCTCCTCTTCTTGACCTCCAAGGTCATCCTACAGACCACTACCATCTATGCTGTTTGTACTCTCCCCTGTCACTGCTGCAGTCTCTGATCTCTTTCAAACCTTCTCCTGCAAAGAATATAATCCACCTGTGAGCATCTTCACTCACTTTTATACGTCACCTGTGCTCCTCCCTCTTCTTAAAATAAGTATTAACTACAGCCATTTCCATCCTTTGCAAAATCAACAACCATCTGACCTTCAGCATTCTCTCCTTGACACCATGCCTACCATCACCTCCTCATCACCTCTGTTCCCTTCACCAACATGACCATTAAAATCTGCACCATCCACCACTCTCTCTCCCCTGGGTACTCTCTATGCTTCCATCTAACTCACTCCAGAATTTTCCTTCTCTTTCCTCACACAACCAACTTGTGGAGCCTCAAGCACTAACAAAATTCATTATCACCTTCAACTTCAACTAGGCTGTCCACCTCCCTGACACCCTCTTACTTCAAACACTCTCACATACTCTTCCTTTGGAATGTACCTCTCCATTCCTCTTCTATCCCTGTGGTGAGAACAGTTTAAACCCCCTCCAATACACCTGGCCTTACTACCCTTCCATCTAGTCTCTTGCACACACAAAATGTGTCTTCCTTCTCTCCATCCTCAGCTAATTCTCTACCAACCCCCCACCAGTCATGCCAACATTCAAAGTCCCTACCTACTTCCAATCTCTCCCTTCTTTCTCTCCTTCTCCTCTGGACATGCCTTCCCCTCCTCTTCTTCTTCTTGACCTTAGTAGTCCAATTTCCCACTGCACCTGTGTTCTTCACTTTTGTTGATGGTGTTAACCAGACTCGACGATCGGTATGGAAATTCTGTATACGTTGTCATATTGATTTAGCAAAGAAGTTTTACGCGGATGCCCTTCACCTGGCAGTAACCCTCCCCATTTACGGGCTTGGGACGTACGAAGAAAATACACTGAAAGCATGCATCCCTAGTGGCTGGGTTGGCTTGGCAAATATTGGTATGATATTTATTTCTAATGCTGAGTCAGCTTCATTTTGGCCTTTGGGAAATAATTTTTTGGTTGGAGATTCATTACATTTGAACTCCTTAGACCACAGTCCTTTTTCAAGGCATAACACAGAAAACCAAGGCAGGAGTTTCTTAATTGTTTAATTATTTAATATCCACTCAATATTAAATGCCTTCTACAGTCTAGAGTTTTCCACAACATACTGCTGTGACAGGTCCAGTTGGACTACCTTAGCATACTCTCAATTATGTCCTATAAGTGGCCCACTTGCATTACCATCTCATTAAATTTCATTTTCCTGCAAAGCTCAAAAGAAATTATTTTTGATTACTGAGTGGATGATCTTTGGCCTTTCAACATGGTGGAGATGGATAGGTTCAGTAACGGTAATCTATGTGCACTTGATTCTTTTTTTTTTTTTTTTTGGCTGCTCCCGTTTAGGGGAGCAACCGTCTCCATTTCTCACGGTCCTCTGCACCTTCCTGCTTCAAACCAACTACCTGCAAGTCCTCTCTACCCGTGAAATACTATCTTTGGTCTTCCTTCTCCTCTTTCCTGCTTGGCTCTCCATCTTCAACATCCTCCTTCCAATATAATCCTCATCTCCTCTGGACAAACCTATGCAACCTTGCTTCTCTAACCTTGTCTCAAAGACGTCTAACCTGAGCTGTCCCTCTAATATACTAATTTCCCAGCAATCCGGTAGCTCTTCTTACCTCCAGTGCCGTGTTAACTCCTGCACAATTCCTGCAGTCCTCCTCTTTCAACTTCACCACTTAATCCTCGACTCTGACCTGCTTTCTCCTCTTCTTGACCTCCAAAGGTCATCCTGCAGACCACCATTCCTGCTGTTTAGCTACATTCTCCCCTGTCACTACTTTGTAGTCCTATCTCTTTCAGACTGACCCTCCTGCAAATAATATAATCTACCTGTGAGCATCTTCCTCCACTCTTATACATAACCCTGTACTCATCCCTCTTCTTAAAATAAGTATTAACTATAGCCATTTCCATCCTTTTTGCAAAATCTACAACCAACGGTCATTCAGCATTCATCTCTTGACACCATATCTGCTCTTCCCTGGGTACACTCTCTATCACTTCATCTAACTCACTCCAGAATTCTTCCTTCTCTTCCATCTCACGTCCAACTTGTGGGGCACAAGGACTAACAACATTATCACACATTCAAATTCCAGCTTCAAACTCATCACCCTGTCTGACACCCTCTTCACCTCCCAAAGCACTCTCTGCATACTCTTCACATAACATCTGCCCCATTCCTCCTTCCATCCACACCATGAAAAAGCAATTTAAACCCTCCTCCAATACACCTGATCTTACTACCCTTCCATCTAGTCTCTTGGATATACGAAATGTCAACCTTCCTTCTCTTCATCAGCTAATTCTCTACCGTTACCTTTACCAGTCATGCCAACATTCAAAGTTTCTACCCTCACCCCCCTCTTTCTATCTTCCTCCCTCTGGACATGCATTCCTCCTCTTTTTCTTCTTCTCATCTGGCCAACAGTAGTCCAATTTCCAACAGGACCCTGCAGGCTAACAACACTGTGGTGATCGTTGTTAACCGGACCTCAATTGATCCGGTATGGAAGTTTGTTTCATTGTCCGTATATTGATTTGGCAAAGTTTTACACTGGATGCTGGATGACCTTCCTGACATAATCCTCCCCATTTATTCGGGGTTGGGACTGGCATGAAGAAATACACTGGCTTGTGTATCCCTAGTGGCTGGGTTAGTCTGTGCACTTGATATAGAATGGTAATGTTTAATGATTTTTTTCATATCAAATGGACTGCTCTGCTTTTGTGGTTTGAGTAATTAATGTTTACTATTATTTTACTTAAATTATTTTGTTGTGAGTATATGCTAGTGACCATCTGCCATTTTCCATTTAACTCTGACAACAAAGCCCTTGAACATGACAAGCTAGTAATTTCACAGCAGGAAAGTAAGATATTCCGACCTCAAGACTATAGAGCAGCATTAATAACCAACACTGAAAGTGCTTGATGAGCCTACTTTATTTGCACTGAAAGAATGTGTAGTAAAACCACATTTATGTTCAAAGCACACTATCAGAAATATAACATAATGAAAAAATTAAAGGCAGTTAATCTTCTTGATATCCTCTTATTTACTTTAAAATGTTTTTGTTTTGCTTCCCATTCTCTCTAATGAGGCTTTCAGAGATGTTGGGCAGTGTTTGTTTTGGGGTTTTAACTGCAACTATGAAGACAGATATCCTTTAAAGTTATAGCATTGTGAATGTGTTTTGTTCAATCTTTAAGTTCTTGGTTTCAGAATAATCTATAACCAGGAATTTGCGTTAGATCTTGGTCACTTGCATGGCTTCTCACTAACACTTGTATATCTTAGTAATCACAGTCTTAAGACACATTTACAAAGCTCAAATTCAGCATTTTTTTTATAGTGTAAAACCCAGCCACCTTTTCATGTAGCACAGACTAGAACAAAGGGTCAGCTGATTTTGTTACCACACTGGCAGTATTTGCAGACCACTAAAAATCTATGTCGTCTTGTCTTTGCTCTGCAGAATAAAGGACTCACATTCCTCACATTCTCTCTCACCTAGATACTATACCTGTAATTTTAAAACTTGTGCCATTTGGCTCCTCCTATTCACACACCCACCCACCAATATGCATTCACCCAAAAGGGTTCAATCAGATATATCCATAAACTAAATATACTGATATTTATGTTGATTGCTTTATGTGTGTGTTAGAAAATGCTTGCGTTAATCTTTCAATTTATTTTGACCATGTTTTTCTTGATGTCACTTAAATCCTGATTGATGCCAACACCTAAATTAAAGAATAGACATTTGTTACCTTCTTTAGTCAGAAATTCAAGAAGATAATATTTCTGCTTTGTATATGATCTGAGGATTATATAGTGGTATCATTCATCTCATTTCATCCTTCCTCTTTTACACTGACTGCCTGCATGCCCCCACCCTGCGCAATCTCACCTCTGATTTTGTCTCCAAACTTAGTTCAACTAACAAAGTTTGTCCCTCTGATATACTCGTTCCTAATTCTGTCTGTCTATCTTTACACATCTTTAACTCTGCCACCTCCAACTCTACCACTTGTTTTTTCATCAGTGCCACCATTTTACAACCCATACATCATGAAACATGTAAACCTTTCTTTTCCACTCTTATTCATTACCCTCTGTCTGAATCACATCTGCCTAGAACTCTTTTATAATTCATTTATAATTAATTATAATTCTAATTCTTCTCTTTTCCACACTCCCCATTCCTCTGAGTTGTTGACCCCAAGTATTTAAACTCCTCTACCTTCACTAGCTCTACTCTCTGGATCCTGTCTTTGTCCTACTGAGTCAAAATACTCACTAATCATCACCTCTTTTGTAACCCTAGTTCCATGACTCTTTCATAACTTCATGCTTTGTGGCTGATCAACTTTATCCTTCTACAGTTACTACAGCTCTGTGCATCACACGTATTCTGGAAAATTGGTACCAGTACACTTCACCCTCAGGCATCCTCTCACAATCTGGCTAGAAACTTAACTGCAATCTCTCCTAAATACCTCTATGCTTCCACAGGTGGACTAACAGCCTTTACATTCCTCATCCTCTTCAATGCTGTTCTTAATTCCTGCTAATTTACCCCTCAAAGTATTCCTTCCATCTGCTCAACACACACTGCACACTTTGGTATGTTTTCTATTGTTGCACTAATCAGCTACACATCTTTCCCAGTTCTGTTTCCCTGTCTAGCCAGTCGGTACAGGTCATTTTCTCCCTTGTTACTGTCCAACCTATCATTTAATCCACCACAATTTATCTTTAGCCTCTTTCTTTGACCTGTGCCTCATTCCTTGTCTGCTTTCTTAATCTCTGACTATCCCACTTCTTCGCCAGCCTCTACTTCTTCTATGTTCCATCACCAGGTTTCCTTATCCTCCTTCTTCTGTCTATGTAGCACCTTTCTATGGTCTCCTTTCCAGTTTTGCTGTATTACCCAGCAATCATCATTTTCCTGCTCTTCAGCTACCTCCCAAGGCATGTTGGTAATTCCTGCTGTTGAATGAATTCCACCTTGCAATCTTCCATCTTCCTTCCCACTGAACTCTGCCCTCCTTTCCTCTCTTCCTGACACTCCAGGTTATCCTACAGACCACCATCCTTTGCTGTTTTGCTTCTGAGGCCTTGCAAAGTATTCACCTGGCTTTTTACATTTCCAACCTGTAATTCAAATGTTTCCTAATCTTATTTTATGTGATGGATATGCACAAAAGAGTCTAATATGGTGAAGTTAAATGAGAAAAAAAATATCTAAAAAATAAATAAAAAAAAATAAAAACCAGAAAATTGACATGTGCATATGTATTCACCCCCTATTCACCTTGCCATGAAGCCCCTAAAAAGTCCTGGTGCAACCAATTACCTTCAAAGTCTCATCCACCTGTGTGCAATCTAAGTGTCACATGATCTGTCAGTATAAACACACATTTTCTGAAAGGCCCCAGAGGCTGCACTAAGCAAGAGGCATCACACCATGAAGACCAAGGAGCTCCCAAACAAGTCAGGGTTGGGTTATAAAAAAAATCCAAATCTTTGATGATCCCCTCGTAGCACCATCAAATTCATCATCTTCAAATGGAAAAACATGGTACCACAACAAACCTGCCAAAGAGATACACCACAAAACTCACAGACTGGGCAAGGAGGGCATTAATCAGAGGCAACATGGGAGACTAAAAGTAACCCTGAAGGGTTGCAGAGTTCACAGCAGAACTGGGGTATTTGTCCATAGAACACAATTAAGCCATAAGCCACATGTAGAAGAAGGTGGCACATTCTGAATTTACCAAAAGGCATATGGGCGACTCCACAAATGTAGGGAGGAAGGTGCTCTGGTCAGATTGAACTTTTCAGCCACCAACTTTTCAGAAAATGTTATGTCTGGTGCAAACCCAACACATCCCATCATCCAGAGAACACCATTGCCACAGTGAAACATGGTGGTGATTTGGCAGCATCATGCTGGAATCAGCAGTAGGGACTGGGAAACTGGTCTGGGTCAAGGGAAAGATGGATAGTGCTAAATACAGGGATATTCTTGAGCAAAACCTGTGTCAGTGTGCCTGTGATTTGAGACTGGGACAGAAGTTCACCTTCCAGCAGGACAATGACCCGAAGCATACTGCTAAAGCAAGCCACTCGAGGGGTTTAAGGGTAAATGTGTTAGAATGGCCTAGTCAAAGTCCAGATCTATCAATCAATTGAGAATCTGTGGTCAGACACCAGAAGATTGCTGTTCATAAGTGAAAACCATCCAAAATGAAGGAGCTGCAGAAGTTTTGCCATGGGCAGTGGGCAAAAATCCCAGTGGCAGGATGTGGCGACTCAGAGACTTTTCGCTTGACTGCAGCTGTAATTGCTGCAATGGTGGCTCTCAAAGTACTGACTTTAGGGAACAGGTATGCACGCTGACATTTTCTGTTATTTTGTCCTATTTGTTGTTCGCTTACAATAAAAAAAAAAGAAACAAAACTTCTGTCTAATCTGCTCACTGGTAAGTTGTGCTGTTTTTAGAACAGGTCCGTGGGTGACTCGTGGTTTTTGGGGGCACCTGGTGTCCGCGGGCACTGTGTTGGTGATCTCTGATCTAGACTATAAGCTGTTTTAAGTAACATATATAACTATGGGTGAGTTAAGGAACTGCTGTTGTCTTTAAGACTCTGATTGTGGCGTTGCTTTACAGTGAAATTAGTGAGCTCAGACAAAAAATGTGTATCTTCAGCAGCAGTGGACATTATCCTAACTGGACCCTTTTAATGTTGTTGGGTGTTTATCACTACACATGGAGCATGTTTTTCCAGATCTCTGTGTACTGGAATTGACTGGGAAGCATGCTAGTGAGGTCCACATTCTAACCTGCTATATAGTGCAATTGGTTTATCCACAGATTTGAATAATTACAAACTGGTGTTTATAAATATTATATTTCTTTGTAGCAAAAAGAGCTTTGCAACACTGAATTCCTTTACAGCCAAGCCAAACCTTCCTGTGTAACTAACTATTATGAAAAGATATAAAAGTTTCTATACTGAGTCCCTCTAATATAATTAAAACAGTATAAATAAAACAGTATTTTATTTCTTTTAAAAAATCAGTTCCTTACTTATATTGTAATGTGTATCTTACCACAGACCATGTCTGCTGAAGGTGGATTAAGTGCTCTCTCAGATTGCATTGTGCTATCTCTCTGTTTTAGTTCCTCTCTCAGTGCAGCCATATTCTTCCTGTAGCTCTCCCTTCTGTAATTCTCTTAATTGTTCTCTCTGAGCCCTTTTGTGTAATTTTTATTTTCTGGTTGAACCAACTCCCTAATGTGTTAAATCCACCTCCAGTACCATCTAAATGTTGTTCCAGCATTTTGCTGCCCTGCTCTTGTAGTTTTGAGTGCATATCATCTAAAACTCTGTGTTGCCCTCTCTCAGGGCCACCTTGTTTTTAACTTTTAATTTTGAAAACATTCATTTTAGCCAGGCATTTACAGTCTCTACATTTTAGTTTGACCCTAGTAGTAAGTGGCACTTAAACACATTCAGAGTTGGTTCTGAAAAACAAATTAACTTTACTAATTAGGGTTGAATACTTTGCCCAATGCGCCTAGCCACCAAAAGAGTTGATTAAATATAAGAAATGTCACGTCCACAGGGCTGTGTGTCTGACACTATGCTGCATAACACAGGTGCTCTGCAAGGACAGTTCTGCCACCGTTCCTGATACCTTGTACACACACAGACTTCAGCTACAAAACTGAAGTTTGCATATCTACCGAAATTTTTCAATGCTGCAGAAATGGAATATCAGAAATTGGTGATGAAACTTTAATACAGGAGGGTCTGGACTGTTTTGTTGACTACAGTCAATTAGTGAAAAGTAAGTGGAGATTGTTCCAGAGTACATATACCTGGGGTGCACATGGACAATATGCTGGACTAATACCAAGAATGCATGGCATAAGAAGGTCAAACCTTAGCCACTATGGATGCAAACCAGTGTATTTTCCTTACGTGCGGTCCCAAGCCAGATAAATAGAGGAGGATTCGTCCAGGAAGGGCATCGATTGTAAACTTTGCCAAATCAATATGCGGACAACGATACAGAATTCCATACCCGGATCGGTCGAGGCCCGGGTTAACAACGACCGCCATCAGTGCTGTTAGCCTACAGGGTGCTGGTGGAAATTGGACTACTGTTGACCAAAGAAGAGGAGGAGGAAGGCATGTCCAGAGGGAGAAGGAGAGAAGAAGGATAGGAGAGTGGAAGTGAGGGTAGGGACTTTGAATGTTGGCAGCATGACTGGTAAGGTAAGAGAATTAGCTGATATGATGGAGAGAAGGAAGGTTGACATTTTGTGTGTGCAGAGACTAGATGGAAGAGGTAGTAAGGCCAGGTGTATTGGAGGGTTTAAACTATTCTACCATGGTGTGGATAGAAGGAGGAATGGGTAGGTGTTATCTGGAAGGAAATGTGGAGAGTGTTTTGGAAGTAAGAGGGTGTCAGGGAGAATTTGATGAGTTTGAAGCGGGAAGTTGAAGGTGTGATAATGAATGTTGTTAGTGCTTATGCTCCACAAGTTGGTTGTAAGATGAAAGTGAAGGAAAAATTCTGGAGTGAGTTAGATGAAGTGATAGAGAGTGTACCCAGGGGAGAGAGAGTGGTGATTGGTGCAGATTTTTAATGGTCATGTTGGTGAAGGGAACAGGGTGATGAGGAGGAGGAGGTGATGGGTGACATGTGGTCTCAAGGAGGAATGCTGAAAAGTCAGATGGTTGTTGATTTTACAAAGGACAAATGGCTGTGGACTGTACTTATTTTAAGAAGAGAGGAAGCACAGAATTGTGATGACAAAGGTGGAGGAAGATATCTAGGTGGATATATTCTTTGCAGGAGGGTCAGTTTGAAAGAGATCAGAGACTGCAAAGTAGTGACAGGGAGAGTGTGGCTAAACAGCACATGGGATGGTGGTCTGTGGGATGACCTTGGAGGGTCAAGAAGAGGAGGAAAGTGAGGCGAGTGGGGATCAAGTGGTGGAAGCTGAAGGAGGGCTTTCTGAGGTGGAATTCAGGCGAGGTGCTTTCACGGGCATAGGAGTGTCGAAACTGCAGTTGTAGGAAACTACTGCAGAAGTGATCAGGCGAGCGGCTAGAAATGTACTTGGTGTGACATCCGGAAGGAAAAGAAAGAAATACAGAGACCCTAGTGTCGTGGAACAAGTCAGGAGTGTATTCAAAAAGAGAAGAGAGGAGGCAAAGAAGACATGGGACCTTCAGAGATGAAGGGAAGTAGACAGGTGTACAAGGAGATGAACCGCAGGGCAGAAAGCAGTGGTGAAGGCCAAAGATAAGGTGTTTGGTAGATTGTATGAGAGGTTGGACAGTAAAGAGGGAGAAAAGGACCTTTGCAGATTGGCTAGACAGAGACAGATCTGGAAAGATGTTACAGGTCAGAGCGTTAAAGATAGAAATGGTAGCAGCATTGCTCACAGGTGAACAGAAGCGTGTTGAGCAGATGGAAGGAATACTTTGAGGAGCTGATGAATGAAGAAAATGTGAGAGAGAAGGCTGGATGATGTGAAAGAGTTAACCGGAAGTTGCAGCAAATAAACAAGATGGAGAAATGGGCAGCGATGAAGAGGATGAAGAATGGAAAGACAGCATTTGGATGGATGACATACCAGTGGAAACATGGAGATGTTTGGGGAGATGGCAGTTGACTCTGACAGATTGTTTAACACAATCTTGGCAAGTGAGAGAAGATGCCTGAGGAGTGGAGGCAGTGTACTTTTGTAATTGCCGATCTTCAGAATGAGGTGATGCAGAGCTGTAGTAACTATGGGGATAAATTGATCAGCCACACCATGGAGTTATGGGAAAGAGTAGTAGAAGCTAGGTTAAGAAAAGGTGAGGATCAGTGAACAGCAGTATGGTTTTATGCCGAGAAAGAGCACCACAGATGCAATGTTTGCTCTGAGGGTGTTGATGGAGAAGTACAGAGAGAAGGTCAGAAAGACTGCATTGCCTGCCTTTGTGGATTTGGAGAAAGTATGTGACAGGGTGCCTAGAGGAGTTGTGGTTTTGTATGAGGAAGTCTGGTGTTACAGAGAAGTGATATGTGAGGAAGTAGTTCAGGATATGTGTAGAACTTGCGGTCTGCCAACAGTGGTGAGATCTGCAGTGGGAGTGACGGATGCATTCAAAGCTGAGTTAAGTTACATAAGGATTGCCTGAGGCAGTTCTTGTTTGCAGTAGTAATGAACCAGGTTGACAGGACGAGGTTAGACAGGAGTCTCCATTGAGCCGATGATGTTTGTGATGATATTGTGATCTGTAGTGAGAGTAGAGGGAGCAGCAGGAGAAACCTGGAGAGATGGAGATATGCTCTGGAGAGGAGAGGAATGAAAGTGGTAGGGCAAGACAGGAATACATGAGTGTGAATGAAAGGGAGGAAAGTGGGTGGTTGGGATGCAGGGAGTGGAGGGTAACAAGGTGGAGGTTTAAATACTTGGGATCAACAGTTCAGTGTAATTGCGAGTGTGGAAGAGAGGTGAAAAAGAGAGTGCAGGCAGGTTGGAATGGGTGGAGAGGAGTGGCTGGTGTGATTTGTGACAGACATGCGTACCAGCTAGAGTAAAGGGAAAGGTTTACAGGACAGTAGTGAGACCAGCTGTGTTGTATAGGTTTGGAGCTGGTGGCACTGCAGAAAATGCAGGGCGAGACTGGAGGTGTCAGGATTAAAGATGCTGAGATTTACCGTTGGGTGTGAGGTTGGATAGGATTAGAAATGGTATATTAGAGGGACAGCTCAGGTTAGGCGTCTTGGAGACAGGTTAGAGAAGCAAAGGTTTTGGCCATGTGCAGAGGAGAGACGATGATTATATTGGAAGGAGGATGTTGAGGATGGAGCTGCCAGGAAAGAGGAGAAGAGGAAGACCAAAGAGGAGGTTTATGGACGTGGTGAGCGAGGACATGCAGGTGGTCGGGTTGAAGCAGGAAGAGGAAGATGACATAAGAAGGGTCAAAGTAGGCTGTATTTCCTACAGAGACTCAGATTATTTGAAGGTCTGTGACCTTTAGCCTAACACTGACCAGAATAAAGCTCTCCACTGAAGGCCACAAACTGGGCTGTAGGTGTGAGTTGTAGCACAAACCAAAGTTTACCCTGGGCCACAGGTGGTGCATCTCCCACATTTACAGCTGCTCATGATCCTGGCATGTGTGCAACTGCTAACAGTGCTAACAGAGTGCAAGTACTCATTTTTTTTTCAAAAGTGTTTGAAGGGGGATATAGATTTTGAAGGGAACACTGAGAGCAAGAGTTGTTCCAAATCACTAATGTCTGTTAAAACAAATGTCGCCTACTTTGTTATAGTATCCATGCTCTTAGGATTTCAAATTGACTATAAATTATGAAACTACACAATTCCTTTAATTTTATGCTGTTTGGCACATTTACAAATGATTGTTGACATCAGATGCTTCCTCATTGCAGGTTTTCTCAAAGCATTTTTGATATGAAAGTGGCTTTGTTAACAGCAGTTGTCTTATTTACTTATTTTCTTTCCAGTTCATCACAAACCAGCTCAACAGGGTTTAAGTCTGGAGACAAGCTTAACATCTTGTTCTTTTTCCTAAGGTAATTCTGGCATAGCTTGGACTATGTTTTGGGTCATTATCTTGCTGTAGGATGAAACCCGTACCAAGAAGGTGCATACTTGCACGTTCAGGATTCATCTCACTCTGAAGAAGTCACTGACCTTAAATCCAGCAATACAGCCCCTGACCATCACGCTTCCTCCTCCATGTTTAACAGTTGATGTCACACACTGAGCAACCATCCTTTTGCCTTCTTGACAGCGTACAAAAATCCTGTGTGATGAACCGAAGATTTCAAAGTCTGATTCATCAATCCATAACACATTCTTCCAATCTTCAGTGGTTCATTGGCAGTGTTTCATGGGCCTCTTTTTACATTTATATTTTTGCGGCATTTTAGTAGACGCTCTTATCCAGAACGGCTTCCATTTCCTAATTACGGGGACAGTCTCCCTGGAGCAATTCAGGTTTAAGGGTCTTGCTCAGGGACCCAGTGGTGGTAGTGCCAGAGGTGGGATTCGAACCTGGGACCTCTTGAGCCATAGGCCCATTGACATCTTAACAATGGCTTTCTTGCTGCAACTCAACCTGTCAAACCTGTACTTAAGTACAGTACTAAGTATTCTCTTAATGGGGAAGACTTAGTACTATATGGGGTGTTCTAATCCTTTTGAAAAGTAGTATATATGGCAGTGGTCTAGTGGTAGGATACTTTACTATGGACCTTTGGCTCAAGAGGTCCCAGGTTCAAATCCCACCTCTGGCACTACCATCACTGGGTTCCTGAGCAAGACCCTTAACTCTGAGTTACTCCATGGGGACTGTCCCTGTGATTAGGACTTGTAAATCGCTCTGGATAAGAGTGTCTGCTAAATGCCGTAAATGTAAATGTGAATATATAGGGTGCTATTGCATGAAAACTTTGCAGACAGTCCAGAATGTCAGTCAAGGAAAGCTACCTAGTGTAAACACAAAAGAGTACCTTCACCCTGCTAACATTTCAGTGTTTCTAGCAATGTAGACTATTAGATCAAGAATATTTGTGTGCTCTAAAGCCAGTCCAAAATGCATGGACTGGCTTCATATATCTTCCATGAAAATATAATCTGAAGGGGAATCAGACTATTTGATTTAACAGAAATATTGTAAAAGAGGTATCATTGCAAATATATACCAAACTTGTCTACTCTACACAGGACAGGACCAGTAAGAGAAACCTTATTTTGGACTGGATAATACATTTGGAATTAGGTGATATAAGCATGCATTCATTGGAATGTCATATAAACCTTTTAAAGGAATCTGTCTTAAAGCAAAAAACACATCATAATCCCAAACAAGGATAACAGGCTATTGTAAATATCTCTTTAACCCTGTATCATGAGAACTGGTCAGTCATTTATAATGTACATGCTCAGCTGTGCAAACTGAGGAAAACTGTGGATTTGTTTACACTAAAGTAAGGTGTGACCATTTGGTGACACCTCAGTACATCACACCTAATGCTTTCATATGTAACCCAATATAATTTAAGAAGTGTCAGGATGGGAACAGTTAGGAAAGCACATACAAGCATAAAAATGTAAATCTTCATCTTCATCTATCATTTTGTGAAAATCATAGGACTGTGATCTTAAGATGCTAATGGGAAATATACTATACTTTAAGGGACAAGTATGACAGCTGGGGGATTTGTAGAAGATGGTAGCATTATTGGGCTACTAAATCAGGGTAGGGTCAAATACAAATAGATGGAACATCTTTACTTACAAACAATTAAGCATATGTTCCAGTAGAATTTCTTTTGAGACATAATTGGTTGTCTTGTTGAACCTTCACGCTGAGATTATGACCCCACTGGGAAAGGGTTTTACTCAAGATTTACACACTGTTTCTTTCATTTAATCCTTCTGTCAATCAATGACTCAAGGGTACTTTTAAAGCCAACCCCAAATGAAGCACACCTAGCCTAATACCAAACAGGTGTGCTTTCACAAGAGCCATGCAGAGCGCCATCTAGTGTTACAGAAACATTGTCATGGTGCCCATCGAACACCAGTCATGTCTGTGGTCCTGGTCCCCGCATTACTGACCTGATTACTGATAGTTAATATATTAAAAGTGTTATATATTTCATTAATGCGTGATCATTTACACATTTGATTTAATGTAAATTAACATTTTTTTTTTCAGTCTGCACTTGTAGTGAGCAATGTTTTCTGTCTGGCCAGTCTACCATAAAATTGTAATATGTAGAGTTCTGCACTGATGATTCCCCTTCTGAAAGGTTTTCTTATTTCCAAGATTCCACAAGGCCTTCCATTCCCAAATACTCAGTTTTTCAATTGTCTCAGTTTAAGCAATTGTCTTAATGTAATGGCTTCGATTTCACCTTACATAGATATTCAGTTAATTTTCTTATTTATAGTTAGTTTAATTAGGCACAGGCAGATTCCAATCAAGTTCTCAAGCATCTAAAAACCACTTATAGAAGGATGATGACCCAGAGCTCAGTTTCAAGTGTCATAACAAAGGGTTTTAATGGCTGTTTTAATCAAAAAGCTAAATATATGTCAGGGTTGAATCTGGCATCTTCTAAATATCAAAACAGACTTCTAAATGAATCAAGCTTTTGACAAAGATATCCCAGACCCTGACCTAAACCTTTTTGAAAGCTTGCAGGGTGGAGCTGAAGAAGACCAGTAGAAATGATCCTAGAGAATATCTGTGTAAAAGAATGATCTCCTTACTCTGTGTCGACAGCTACAGTAAGTATCACTGCAGAAGACTTACTGCTGTTATGATGGTAAAATTAAGGGTCCACAAAGTACTAAATGTAGAGATACTGTGAAGAACCAAGCTGCAAGGAACAATGAATCACAGGTACACGCGACATAATACAGTGCATCCGGAAAGTATTCACAGCTGTCCACTTTTTCAACATTTTGCTATATTACAACATTTTTCCAAAATGGATTACATTCATTTTTAACTTAAAATTCTACACACAATACTCCATAATTTGCTCAAAACCTTGCTGAAGCACCTTTGGTAGCATTTACAGCCTCAGGTCTTTTTGAGTATGAAGTTACAAGCTTGGCACACCTATTTTTGGGCAGATTGTCCCATTCATCTTTGCAGAACCTCTCAAGCTCCACCAGGTTGGATGAGGAGCATTGGTGCTCAGCCATTTTAAGATCTTTCCAGAGGTGATCAATCGGGTTCAAGTCTGGGCTCTGGTGGGGCCACTCAAGGACATTCACAGAGTTCTCCCCAAGCTCCTTTATTATCTTGGCTGTGTGCTTAGGTCGTTGTCCTGCTGGAAGATAAACCTTCACTCCAGTCTGAGGTCCAGAGCACTCTGGAACAGGTTATCATTAAGGATGTTTCTTTACATTGCTGCATTCATCTTTCCCTTGACCCTGACTAGTCTCCCAGTTCCTGCTGTTGAAAAACATCTCCATATCATGATGCTCCCACCACCATTCCTAACTGTAGGAATATGGTATTGGGCAGGTGATGAGCGGCACATGCTTTCCTCTAGACATGGCGCTTGGCATTCGGGAGTTCAATCTTTGTTTCATCAGACCAGAGAATTTTGTTTCTCATGGTCTGAGAGTCTCCCTGCGATGGGCTGGCGACCTGTCCAGGGTGCGTCCCCCGTCCTCGCCCTGTGTGCGCTGGGTTGGACACCAGCACCCCCCCGCGACCCCGTTTGGCACTAGCGGCAGATAATGGATGGATGGATGGATGGTCTGAGAGTCCTTCAAGTGTCTTTTGGCAAACTCCAGGCAGGCTGTCATGCACCTTTTTCTGAGAAGTGGCTTCCATCTGTCCACCCTACCATATCAAAAAAAAAAAATGCTGAAAATGTGAAATGCTGCAGAAATTATTGTCCTTCTGAAAGGTTCCCCTCTCTCCACAGAGTAATGCATTGGGTTCTTGGTCACCTCCCTGACTAAGGCCCTTCTACTTCGAACACTCAGATTGGACAGGAGGCCAGCTCTAGGAAGAGCCCTGGTGGTTCAAAACTTCTTCCTTTTACAGTGTTGCAGCAATTGTTCTGTAGATCTGTTCTCCAGATCTCTGCTTTGATACAATTCTGTCTCTGAGGTCTACAGACAATTCCTTGGATGTCATGGTTTGCTATTCTTTGACATGCTCTGGCATGCACTGTCAGCTATGGGACCTTATATAGAAAGGTGTCTGCCTTTCCAAATCATGTCCAATCTACTGAATTTACCACAGGTGGACTCCCATCAAGTTGTAGAAACTAACTAACAACAAACTAACAACAAAACTGAAACATTTGCAAAAGTTGTGGTTTACAAAACACAGCGACAACTAACTAACTACAAAGGAAACTACAAAAAAGGGCAATACGAATAAGTTGGAATAAACAGCATATAAATGAGTCCCCAAAGTACCCAAATCCCAAACTTAGATCAAAAGTATACAGCAAATCCAGATAAATATTCCAATTTCTCCCAAATATACAGAACTCTTGGCTCAGATTTATTGTTGCAATTTCTCAGTTTAATATCACTATGCCAATAAGTGTGAAGGCAACAACCGCATGGGAGCATTACTGGTGATATTTTGTGCAAAGTCTTCTAGAAGCTGCTTTTTGGAAATGGTCTTTTCACGAGATTAAAGCTATGTTTAACATCAAGACATCACAGAAGTTCTTCAAAATGGGAAGCTTATAGAATGTTTAAAAAAAGCAAAAACAAACAACAACAACAAACAAACAAAAAACCCCCAAATTGCTCAAACAAATGAACCCTTAACAATAAATTAAGTTTTTCAGAAGAATGAATATGAAATGTTATGGTAAAAATTAGCATACTATTTTGAAGTAATTAATTTGTTTAATTACTGTGGCATACTGTAAATAGCAGCTGGTAATTCCAAATTATAAAGAAAAATAACGTATGAAACCAGATGTTCCAGCTTTGTAACGGATTGAAATTTAATAAGCTTTTTAATTAGATTAATTTAATTAGATTTAATTAGATTTTAATTTAATTAGAATTTTGTAGGCTTTGCACTTGAATTCTGTGTGGGTTCAAAAACTACATATGGTCTACAGCACTGAGCAGCCCCTACACAAAGTCTTCTAGAAACAGCTTTTTGGAAATGGTCTTCTCAGTGATTAAAGCCATGAACCTAAAGTAGAAAGTGGAGGTTTTCCACTTAATTTGCTGTATGTCTTTATAGTGATCTTTTTTTCCCCCTAATCCATCTTGTCACAGATCGTTCATTTATTTGATATTTTTGACTGAAACTGAACAGCAGTATGCCTTTGTTGTTACAAAACAACTCAGTTATTTGACATTGTGATGTACCAATGAAAGAATGTAATGCTCTGCAAGGCAAACAATTCATTGTCTTAGACAAAATTTTTAATTAATCTAAAACGTGATAGGAACACATTCAAACACTCTAAACCTGCCGTTGTTACGCCGTTATCATGGCGAGAAAACTAGATAACGTCTTCTAAAATAAGCTCCGCCTCCCCGTTTTTGTGGAGTAACTGGGTCTCAGATTGACGTTACTGCTGACCAATTGCAAACCGGCGTTCCCTGCCTAGTAGCAAACCGCAGGACAAACCGGAAAACGCGGGTGGGCGGAGCAGCAGTGGGCCTGGTTTTACGCTTGGTTGTGAGGTGAAGTCTGGGATGAGATTTTGTGAGTTATGTTAAATCTTTTGTGGATATTTTATTTATGACTACGTTTTAAGCGCGCCCACATTTGCAAGCGTAAGCGGGCCACATATTTAGAGACTGCCCTTGAGTCTGGAATACTGTTTTGAGGGTCTTGGTGGTGGGTAACCGTTTCCGGTGTTCAAACTAACCGCTTGGATTGGATAGCAACGGTGATTTCTCTCCCACCAAAAAAAAAAAAAAAAAAAAAAAAAAAAGAATTATAACGGCTCTCAGAAAAGAACAGTTTCGTGCTTAATTTAGTCGGTTTGCTTACTTTTCTATATAGTTGTGGAAGCATATCACGGTTGTGACAGGCTGTATTAATGTTACACAGCTCACAGTCTTGTATTTGCTTCTTACATTGTTTACTAATAAGTTTGCTTTCGTTTAACCGCCAGGTGTCAAGAGGTACAGAATGGCAAACTGTCCTTGTTTTTAATTGCTCATTAGAATCCTATCTTCCAAATTAAATTTCACTAATATAATGTATATGTATTCTGTAGTTGTGTATTTATCGGTTAATATAAACACCACGTTGCGCACACTTATCCAGTTATCCGCTTATTATGGCAACGGTTTTTAGATAAAGACCATGTGCTCCGAAATACCCTTCACTTCTGTGAGCTTTGAAGTGAAATTTTAACCCCCCGATGTTCCCACAGGCTGATTGCTGTTGCTGTGGACTGTGCTGCATGAGGGAGACACACCACTTTTCTGATCTCTCTTGACAACTTTGCGAAAGCTACAGCATCAGTCTGTCTGCTTTCATGCAGAGTCCCCTTTACGTGGAATAATCCTGCAGATCAGACTCTCTCTGTTGATGGAATTCCTTTAAAAGATACTTTTTTCTGAAGTGGTGAGTTCTTTTTAAAAAAGCGCAGCACCCCTGAACTTCCTAGAAGGACATTTTAGCAGAAATGGATCAACAAGCAAGTGGTGGAGAGGACCCCAATAAGCCCTCCAAAAAGAAACCAAGCGAGGATGAGAGCAAAAACAAGAAACTGGTGAGTAAAATAATCTGACGTCATTGGGAGTGGTTGTAACTTAACTGTTAGTTGAACTTTAACTCTTTTTCTGAAGGTTAGGCTAACATTGAAGGTTTTCCCACACTGTAATCATTCTGTAATGTCTCTCTAGTGAGAACCAGTTTTGGTGTGTATTTGTTGCTTTCCCTCAACTGCAGAAAAAAAATAAAACTACTTTTGATAGTGAAACTGTTGGCAAACATAGAACATGCTTAACAGTTTAGATAAGAGTGCTAAACTATGAACTCTTAAACATATTCAGCTGTTGAAGGGAAGTCCTTGCACTATCAGTGCAGACAACACAAAATCATGTGCACTCCACATGAAGTTTGGTTGAAGAGTCACTTTTTAAAGACTTGAGTCACTGTGTACTTTGACAGCAGAATGTTTTTAAGACTTGATAAATGGGCTCTCTTTTGTTCATCACCTAGAAAATACAGAGAAGCTGTAGTTTCACTGCATTTGTAGTTTCTCTGTCAAGTGTTTTTTTTTTTCCTGCCAGAAAGGTTATCCTTAATGATAGACTTGTTAGTTGCATGAGAAAGTGCTTACTGGATGACATGTTCATGAGTGTCATATTTCATGCGATACTTTGAATGACCTGTGATCATTCTGCTGAGAAGAACCCTTCAAATGTAGTCTAATGCATAATTATTGGATGGTATGTGGGGCAGAGTCTATTTAAAGTCTTCTCGCACAAGTATTAATTACGGCACTCAGCTCCTGAGGACAGATTAAACTCCCAAAGGTTTGGAAGTACTTGGAAGAATGAATTTTTCCTTATGTGGATTTGATCTAGGATCAATGGACTGTAGGATATTTATGGCTGTGGGATGATAATCTTATATAACCCCTTTTTTTCTTTTATAATCCAAGGAGTGTTTATTTACATTTATTGGTGCATCTGTCTATTAATAATATAGAAATTCTTTATTTATGCCTCTACCTGTGGGAGAATTTATATTAGGACCCATTGTTGGTTAAGTTGTGCTGTGTACCACTTACCCAGGAATGCCCTGTGATGGGGTAGAGTCCTTATCAAGAGACAGAAAAAATCCATCCCTTTTATAAGAGCATCATTAAGTTTGAGGAATGTAATGTTGATGCCCAAGCAGAGATTTTCTTAGGCTGCCATAGCTGGGTTTTCAGCAAAAGACCAGTTAAAAGAGCAAATAGCAATGCAGCAGGGAACGCAGTTATCATTCTACTGGCTTCATCTTGGCCTGTATTTCCGTTGCACTACTACTTACCCCACCCACTTAATCTAAAACTAACTGAAGGCTTCTTAGCCACATTCTCTTGTGTTGCCTGATTGAATGCTGATGTCATCCAGACATTCTTTCTCATTCAGTGAGCTCACTGCTGTGTCCTTTATAAGGGCCAGGCATACTCCCTGTTGCTCAACTTTGCTGCACAGATCTCAGACCTTGTGCTTGAGCTGTTGCAAAACAACTTTATGATCTAGAGAGGAAGTCAGCAGTCATCCAAAAAACCACCCCAGATGTTGGGCCTTCATTATGCCCTTTTCAGGAAAAGTTCAGATTCAAGGGGCATGTTTAGTTAAAACAGGATGGACTAATAGACTCTCACTCCCATTACACAAAGTAAATAAACCATTTGTTGCACACAACCATCTTTAACACTGTACCAGTTACTGAAAGGATGTATAATTTGCATGCCACAGACTTTTTGAAATGTGTATTTTTAACTTTGTGTTTGTAAAGTAAAGAGTAAAGAGAAGATGCCCAGTGTTGATTTTATGTAAATATAACCTTTTACAAATACAGAAAAATATACAAATATGGCAAAAATAATTTTCATTTAGGGTTGATTCTTTTTGCAGTTTGGCTTGTGAGCCATAGTCTGGTTTGTGTCATGGTTCAACATGGAAAAATGTAAACTTGAGATATATATATATATATATATTTTCTAATAAAGTATACATTTAATTCATGTCCTTTAGCAGTCTTTTACAAATATAAATATTTGGACTGAGACAACTTTTTTTTTTTTCTAATTTTGGTTCTGTACATTACCACAATGAATTTTAAATGGAACAACTCAGATGCAGTTGAAGTGCAGACTTTAAGCTTTAATTCAGTGGGTTGAACAAAAAGATTGCATAAAAATGTGAGGAACTAAAGCATTTTTTAAACAAAATCCCTTCATTTCAGCGGCTCAAAAGTAATTGGACAAATGAAATAACTGAAAATAAAATGTTCATTTCTAATACTTGGTTGAAAACCCTTTGCTGGCAAAAATAGCCTGAGGTCCTGAAATCATGGACATCACCAGACACTGGGTTTCCTCCTTTTTAATGCTCTGCCAGGCCTTTACTGCAGTGGCTTTCAGTTGCTGTTTGTTTGTGGGCCTTTCTGTCTGAAGTTTAGTCTTGAGCAAGTGAAATGCTGCTCAATTGGGCTCAGATAAGGTGACTGACTTGGCCATTCAAGAATATTCCACTTTTTTGCTTTAATAAACTCCTGGGTTGCTTTGGCTGTATGTTTGGCTGTCATTGTCCATCTGTGTTATGAAACACCGCCCAATCAATTTGACTGCATTTAGCTGTATTTGAGCAGACAGTTTGCCTTTGAACACCTCAGAATTAATTTGGCTGCTTCTGTCCTGTGTCACATCATCGACAAACATCTTTCTTTCTTTCTTTCTTTCTTTCTTTCTTTCTTTCTTTCTTTCTTTCTTTCTTTCTTTCTCAGGATGTATCAAACTGTAGATTTTACCACTCCTAATATTGCAGCAATTTCTCGAATGGGTTTTTTCTGTTTTCGCAGCTTAAGGATGGCTTGTTTCACCTGCATGGAGAGCTCCTTTGACTGCATGTTGCCTGTTCACAGCAAAATCTTCTACATGCAAGCACCACACCTCAGATCAACTCCAGGCCTTTTATCTACTTAATTGATAATGACATAAAGGAATTGCCCACACCTGCCCTTTGAGTCAATTGTCCAATTACTTTTGGTCCCTTTATAAAGAGGGTGGCAAAGCTGGAACTCCTAAACCCTTCATCCAATTTGAATGTGGATACCCTCACATGATAGATGAGAGTCTACACAATATGTCCATGTCCATTATATAACTATAACTGGAATATGTTTCAGTAAACAGGTAGAAAAACAAAACTTGTGTCAGTGTCCAAATATACAGTACTGTGCAAATGTTTTAGGCAGGTGTGAAAAAATGCTGTAAACAAAGAATGCTTTCAGAAATATAAATAATGATTGTTTATTTTTATCAATTTACAAAATGCAAAGTGAGCGAACAAAAGGAAAATCTAAATCAAATCAATATTTGGTGTACTACCTTTTGCCTTCAAACCAGCATCAATTCTTATAGGTACACTTGCACAAAGTCAGGGATTTTGTAGGATTATAGTCAGGTGTATGATCAACCAATTTTACCAAACAGGTGCTGATGATCATCAATGTCACACAGGTTGAAACACAGTCATGTTTGGAACAACCTACCAGCCGAGTTCCTTCAAAAACTGTGTGCAAGTGTACCTAGAAGAATTGATGCTGTTTTGAAGGCAAAGGGTGGTCACACCAAATATTGATTTGATTTAGATTTCTCTTTTGTTCATTCACTGCATTTTGTTGATTGATGTAAATAAATGATTAACACTTCCATTTTTGAAAGCATTCTTTGTTTACAGCATTTTTTCACACCTGCCAAAAACTTTTGCACAGTACTGTAGCAGAAATGTTTTTTTAAGCAATTTTTGCAGTAATCAGCAATTGTTAGTTCTGTGTTGCTTCTCTGCCTCTGTATTGAAGCATGGACTTCACACACATTGTTTACTGTCCATGTCATCACGTTGAAACCAAAATATGTAGGTGTTAAGCAAGAATAATAGTGTGTCATACCTACAATTTGTTTCTTTAGTAAGAAGTAAAAAAGTGTGCTGATTTCTTGATTTTTGCCAGGGGTTGCACGCACTGAGTGTATTAGTCACGAAATACAAAAACGGCAGTCACTGCAGTTCATGTGCACTTCTTGCATTTTGGTTTTGATCCATTTATATCATTACTCAAAAGTGAAACGTATACAACAGAAAGTTATATCTACTGACTATAATATGGAGCCTATTTATATATTTGCTGCCTATTTTATATAATATGGAGACTATTTAAGCAATTTTTCACTATCCAAAATCAGCACTTCATGATACATGGTGATTCAGCAGTGCAGAATGTTTTTTAAACACTTCCCTAAGTAGATCTGTTAGTAGTGTGGTGTTTTGGACATAATTAAGCTATTGACCCTGCAAACCACTGTCAATGTTTCCACATTCTTTCTTAACATTCTTTGTCATGATTTTGCACAGGCTATTTTCAGTTCTGGTTTGTGCTCAATGCTCAAACCTCTGTTAGAGTGTTTGTACATCTCTGATGGGAGGGAGAGGTGAATATTTATGCTTATGTATCATTACTGGTTATGCTCAGTACACACTTGCTAATAACTTATCAGAAGAGTCAGGTCTATGCTCTTAAAAGCATTACGTTAAGAACTTAGATAGACATGTCCATAGTCAATGTGTATCAAAACTACAATAGGACAGTGGAACAGGCAGCTTGTTCTTGTCCGGTTGTCTAATGATGTAATTAGGTTTATAAGAATTGTTAATTAAGCAATTAAGATATGATGCAAGTGTAGACATTCAGCTTTAGGTCAGCATTCAGCTATTTTATCTATAGTGCATATAATTTTACAAACCAATGCGACAAAGAGTTTTCTTTCTTGAAATGCTTTCTCAGGACTACTGTTATTTTCTTTAAGTTGTTGTTTGTATTTTATGCCCTTAGTTTTGTTGTAAGTAAATGAAAATCATGCTCTATTGGATAGTGATTGGGTGATTGATTTGCCCTTAGAATAGAAGAATAGAAAACAGAATTTATTCAATAGTCTTGTGGGTTGCCTTCAAAGTATGTTTTGGGTCATTATCCAGTTGCACTTTGATATGGGGATTTATCAGTCTTGCAGCGTTTGGCTGAGTCTGAGCAGAGGGTATGCTATTTTATACTGTAGAATTCATCCTTCTACTTATTTCAGCAATCACTTCATCGATAAACACTAATGACCAGGTTCCATTGGCAGTCATACATTGGGGCAGTGGTGACCTAGTGGTTAGGAACTATGGTACAAGTAATTTGGAGATTCATGTCTCCGAAGACCCTTGCTACATAATTGGAAAGTTTTTTTTTTTTTTTATGTTTTTAGTCCTGTCTGGCCTTCATGTTCTTGGGTGTAATCAGTTTGCATCTCAGGGACTAACCCTCCCAAATCATCTACTCTCCTACCCCTGCTCCTTCTTTCCTTAAACCTCTACTTTCTCTTTCCTGTCAAAAAAAAAAAGTTTGTAGTGTATATACTTGTCACAAGGGCTCTTAGTTTGTTACTTAGGTGTTAATAGCTAATCAGCAGTTACTGATCTGAGCTGGTTACCAAGATGATGATCTGATGTGGAAATAAAGCACTGTTGTAAGTCGCTCTGGATAAGAGCGTCGGCTAAATGCCGTAAATGTAAATGTATAGGCAATGTGTCTTTACATTTATTTACCTTCATTTGGTTTATTGATTTTGTTCAGTAATATGCCTACTTCCTCTTGCTCTTGACTTGACTGAATGCCTTTTCAGTTTTTTCTCACCAAGGAAAGAATTCTGTGATTGACTTTTGGTTTTGTTCTGTTGTCTCCTTGGCCTTTCAGTGTTCCTGGGCTTGCCTGGTCATTCCTTTTTAGGGATGTCCTAGAGACATTGTCATTCCCACCTCCTGTCTTGAAAACTGCCATCCAGTGACATACAAAAGGTGCTAAAAACCTTGTAGATTACCTGATTCTGGGCTGGGTGTCATAAATGGAAGAGCAGCTCCCATCACCGAGATCCATTGAAAGTAATCCCAGAGGATTTTTGGGGGGGGGGCAGCAGCAGTGTCTAGTGGTTAAGGACTAGGCACTAGCAGTAGCAGTAGGTTACATTGAGGTAGCCTTGAACAAGGTAAAATCCCTGTCAAACCCACTTTTGTGTGGTGGTTTGCAGAGGTAAAATTACAATATTTGTCACTATAATCTCTACAATATTTACATTTACGCCATTTAGCTGATGCTCTTATCCAGAGTGACTTACATTTCTTAATTACAGGGACGGTCCCCCTGAAGCAACTTTGGGTTAAGTGTCTTGCTCAGGAACCCAATGATGATGTTGCTGGAGGTGGGATTCGAACCTGACAATATTTGTCACTAATACAATTCTTTCACTATTTGTCCTAATAATAATATATCTAATTGTAATAGCATTAAAAGGAGGTAATTTTAGAGACTTTGGGCATATGATTCCTATCACCACAATTTTAAACATTTTTTATGCAAAATGTGTCAGATTTTTGGACACATTTTACATCATCCAACTCTGATTAACTGTTTACAATTTATGAAAGAAAATATTTAGGAATGTTTCAATTATTCTCTGATATTTTCTTTTTAACGGATGACCGATCTCTATATGCCTAGTGATGGGTGTTTTACTACCCTACAGAATGCAGTTCCAATATGACTGGCTCCAACATTCCTGTATTCCAGAAGGCCTACATATGTGTTGAGGGTTGGACGTAAAATATATAGCTTTTCTTATCATAACAAACCAATTTATCTTAATAGCTTATTTATTAGCCTGACTTCACCAAGGTAAACACTGCATACATTTTATTGAAGGACTAACACTAACACATCACCAATGTGAAAAAAAATTTTCCCCCTAAACTCAATGCTTGGTTTTGCCACATAGAAGCAACAACTCAAACACTTCAGTTAACTGGAGCTTGACATTTGTCACTGTGGAGAAAATTTGGTTCACTATCCTATCCAGAATAGTTTTTAGTTTTACACTTGCTTAGCAAAGTAATTTGACTTGCTACTCTCACATGGATACCTTTATTGCCCAGTGTATTTCTAAAGTAGGATTTGTGAACATCATTAACATTAAATTGAGCTGAGAGCTCTAGCCCTAGGCATGCAGCTCCTTAGACATTCTTCGGGGTAGTTCTATGACTAAATTCGTTTTCTGTGTTTTAGAGTAATTTTGCTATGTTAACAAGTGCATAGTGCCACTGATGCATGTTTTTCTTTTTGGAGATGAAGGCTCTCATATTGGCTTGGTAAGTTAGTTTGGCACATGAAGTTTAATGATCCTGTGTGTTGTGGCAAATTCTGACAGTTGAATTACCTTCAAATAAATGTGATAATTCATTAAAATTATAACTCATTAAAGGCATACTTGAATAAGAGCTTGTAATTTACAGATGGGGAGCATGTAAGCATGGTTGTAAGTGGTTGTTGTCAGACTGTTGCCAGTTTTACCCCTAATGTGTAAAAAATTGCAGTAACCGAAACACTTAAAATTCTGGTTTATTATAATTATTATTGTTTTATAAACAGATATTTTGTGATGATATAGTCAAATCAGTTTCATTTGTATAGTGCTTTTTACAACTGTTGTTGTCACAAAGCAGCTTTACAGAATCTGAGTCAGAGCCCCAAGTGAGTAAGCTGGGCAACAGAAGCCAGAAAAACTCCCCAAAACTGGAGGAAGAAACCTTGGGAGGAAACAAGACTCCGAAGGGGAACCCATCCTACTCTAGTCGACAATTGAAATAAAGAAGGAAAAGTGCATTTAATAAATTAATCAATTTAGTGATGAGTTCTGGTAAAGCATGAGTTACAATAAAAGTGTCCATTAGTGTCTAATTGGACGTTCAGTGAGCTAATGGTGGTTCTGCTTGAGTGGGTGAAGCTTTTATTAATCTTTGTGGCAGCTCATGCAGATGGTCCAGAATGATGTAGCTGATCTCAAGTTCAGGTGGGGAGAGAAATCTGATGATGGCTGTTTTGTCAACATGGTGGACTATCTGGTATGGAATTCAGGAAACCCTCATTGTTATTAATGAACTTGGCTGGGATTGAATGAAAAGGCACTTCCCCCTGTTCTCAAAATTCTGGGAACAGTTAAGAAGCCAGCACCTTGCGATCCAAGAGAGCAAATGGCTTGGAAAAGCATGGAAAGATACTCATGAGGCTGTTTAAGGCTTCGTAAGTCAGTAGTAAAATTTTATAGTCAATGCAAAATTTCATAGGAAGCCAATGAAGTCTAGATAATATCGGACTAATGTAATAATATTTTCTAAATCTAGCGAGAGCTGCTGCGTTCTGGACTAACTGGAGTTTATGAAGGCTTTTACTAGAACATCCTAACAGCAGGGCATTACAAAAATCTAGTAATAACCTGAGGTGATAGAAGTGCACTCACACTACATGATGCAGAAATATTGATGCATGCTTTTAAGTTTAGCTGTATTTCTTAGGTGAAGGAAAGCTGTTTTAGTAATGTTTACAATGTGTGTATGTAGGGATAGATCTGAGTTAATTGTGATGCCCAAACTTTTGAAAGTGGGTACAGGATTATCTGTAAAATTAGCAAAGTCTAGCATCAAACCTGACAGTTTGTTAACTTTCTAGCAATTTTAGGACCTAGCAAAAGATGTTGCTTAGCTAATGTTTTGCTGTATTATATTGATGGTGTTATGGAGAAATGTTACCAGAAATAGGCACTTACATTTGGCAGTAGAATTGGTGTTTTGTGCCATTGAGCTACAATGGTGATTCTTGTTCTTTTTAATGGCTAAATGGTGATTCTTGTTCTTTTTAATGGCTAAATCAGTTCATCAAGAAGAGAAAGAAAATAATTTCTCACATCTTGTTTATGAGCCCATACATGGTGATGATACAGATATGCAGGTTTTAATTTGTCTTTATAGAGGTTTTACTGTATTAGTTGACTCTCAGTAAAGGTTGCTGATGTTGTTTACTGAAACATGCAAATAATGTCAAGGTGACAGTGCCAAAACTGCTGAACTGAAATTCTTTTATTGTAACTTTTATTGTAAATTCTTTTATTGTTAACTCTTTTAACTTAATAATTTTGTTTACACTAAGAGCAAGATGCAGCCATTAAATTATGAACATGTCGGCTCTAAGAATGTTCTGTATAAAAGTAGTACATATCAGATCCAGAGGTTTCAGCCCTAAAAATAGCCCTAATAATGTTGTAATTATTTACTACATTACATGCTTATAGTCACTATATCAACATACATTTAAACTTAAATTATTTTGATTGCCACTGTTGTTGTCAGTAACCCATGGCTTATTCTAGGGAGTGCAGTATAAAGTACAGTTACAGATACTAGTGTCTGACAGGTAAAGTAAGTTACAGAACCTTAATGTGATTAACTTAACTGTAAATAATACATAGCAGATGGCTTATCTGACATCCATCTTAGTATTATATACTATAGAATACATATAATAATACCTACCTTAGCTACCTGTCAGCCTGTTTGAACATGCATGTGCAGAAGAGTAAAAGCATAAAGAGCTTTTTGTAGCATTTTTTTTTCTGATTTTCATTAGCACCAAATTATTGTCACCATTTAAATATATTTTAGTTAAAAAAAAAAACAACAAAAAAACAGTATTATAGAATATTGCCCTACCAGGTAAGTGCCAAGCCTAATCTTATTTCTGCTACTGTACCCAAAACCCATATAAAATATTTAAAAAATGTATATGTAAAAATATAATATTTAAAATATAAAATATTATATATATTAAGTTGAAACTGTGACATTTAATATTATTATTATTGTTTGCCCATAATTAATAGAAAGGAAGTTAATTCATTTTGCTTGACCTTTTTGTCTCCTATGATCTAAGACAGCAGTTCTAATTTTTTTTTTAGTCTAAGGTTCTCTAGCAAGTGGATAGCAAGTGCCACTACATCCGCATAAACCAGAACTTCTATTTTACTTACTGTTGCTATGTCATTCAAATAGAAGAAAAACCTTAGATGCTTGTGAAAGGTGATTGTTTAGCACAAGTTTGATTTTTAATATTAAACATCAGATTTAATAAACTAACAAAATTAAAAATTACTAAGTAAGAGCTTTATTAGTGCCCCCAGGAGGCCAAGGTGCCCAAATTGCAAACTACTTTTCTAATTTTCACATTAGATAATTCAGGATATTGCAGGGTTATTTGATAATGTGCACACAGATTCATGGTCATAGAACAAGAAAAAAATAAAGCAAAAATGGTGTTCTTAAACTTAAGAGGTCATGCTAAACTGCACAAAAATGCTTTGTTGCAAATAATGGTTATTAATTGATGAATCATTCATTTTTATTAATTGATTGTAGTTGTTTATAAGATATATAAATAAAATATTTATTCATGAAAATATAATCAAAACAGCATGTAAATTAGAAAAATTGCTTGTTATACAAAACTGCAACTAGCTGTGCATTTTGGGTCATTATCCTGTTTACCCTTTAGCTGTGAAAGAAGCTGAGCTTCCTCACACTGGGCAGTATGTTCTGCGCAGAATCAAGTTTCCCTGTGCCAGCAGCTCCAAAATATAATGTGTGAAGGAATGTATTCCTCCATGTTTTATAGCATTGCATACTTTTTATTTGAAAGCTTAATTTTACTGACTGTGAACAAGCAGCAAATGGGTCTTGCCAAATTGGTTGCATTTCTTCTTGCACCCATGTCCTGGGAGCTTGGCTTTAATGGCCAATGGCTCTTTTATGTTTATTTATGTAATTATGAAGTGAAAGTTATGAAAGTGACATTTTGTCATTTTGAGTGCATAGCACACAATGTCATTGTGAAACACTGCACCGCACACCAGAACAAAATTCAACCTCTGCTTTTCACACACAACACACATGCAGCAGGAACAGCCATATCCAGCACCTGTGGAGCAGTGATTGGGACAGTACTTTGCTTAAAGGTACCTCAGGGCAACCCACAGCTCTGGAATTTGAACCCACAACCTTCCGATACAGGGTCTAGTCCCTAACCACTAGACCACTGCTGCCCTAATTTATACATTTTTTTTCTTAAATAAAGTGAATTGAAAAGTGACAACTTGTCATTGTGAGCAAACAGTTAGCTACAATGAAATTATTTTTCTGCATTTTACATACACCACACTCAGCAGGGAGCAGCCATACATCTTGTGCCCGGTCAGCAGTGTTGGGGATAGTTCTTTGCTCAAGGGTACCTCAGGACAACCTACTGGTCCAGGTTCTAGCCCTCAACTTTTAGATCCTGGGGCCTAATTCTTATCCCCTAGGCCACCCTTGCCCCTTTAGTATCACAGGCATCTTCATCTCTTTATCAGCCATTTAACTTAATATGATTGAAACTACAGTCAAAGGAACACGAAGCTGCTTGAAAATGGCCATTGCTTTTAACATTCTTATCTATAATTTACTTTCTGAGCTTCTGAAACAACTCTTTCCTTTGCTTTCTGTGTTCCATGTTCAGTCTGGTGAACATAATGCTACCAAATTACACAGTGGCAAGTTTTCTCCCTTTCTTTTTCTTCTTTCAGCTGCTCAAATTGGGTTACCACAGTGAACCTTTCGTTTCCATTTCTTATGATCCTCTGCATCTTCTGCATTCAAACTAACTACCTGTATGACCTCTCTCACCACATCCATAAACTTTTCTCTTTGGTCTTCCTCTTTTTCTCTTGCCAGGCAGTTCCATCTTCAACATCCTTCTCCCAATATAATGTCCAAACCAACACAATTGTTTCTCTAAATTTGTTGCTGAAAGTCTAACCTGAGCTGTAATGTCTAATAAACTCATTTCTAATCCTGTCCATCATCATCACACCCAATAAAAATCTCAGCATCTTTAGCCCTGCCTCCTGTCATTTTGTCAGCGCCATTTTACCAACCTGTATGGCATAGCTGCTCTCACTACAATCCTGTAAACCTTCCCTTTCACTCTTGCTGGTACTTGTCTATCACAGATCACTCCTGTTACTTTTCCTGTTACTTTACCCATTCCAACCTTCCTGCACTCTCTTCTTCACTTCTCTTCCACACTCGGTTACTCCAAACTGTTGATCCCAAGTATTTTAATTCATTTTACCTTACATTCCTTTTACTTTTACATTCCTCTCCTTGACACCATACCTACCCATCACCTCCTCATCACCTCTTTTCCCTTCACCAAGATGTCAATTTAAGTCAACACCATAAAAAACAATTAAAACGTGCCTGTACCTTGCCTTACTACCCTTCCAGCTAGTCTTACACATGTAAAATATCAACCTTCCTTCTCTTCATCATATCAGCTAATTCTTTACCAGTCTTGCTGCCAACATTCAGTTCCTACCTTCACTTCTGTTCTCCTACCCTTCATTCTCTCCTCCTGCCTTCGGACATGCCTTCCTCCTCTTCTTCTTCTTCTCCTTCTCCTTCTCCTTCGGCCAACAGTAGCCCAGTTTCCACCAGCACCATGCTGGCCAAGAGTCCTGGAAGCATTTCGTTTTTAACCTGAGCCTTGACTGTTCCTTTGAAATTGTAAGGGTACTATATATAATATCATATAGTATAATATAATATAGTTTAGTTTAGCCTTAACAGAAATGTGTACACCCTGCTTTTATTAGTGTGTAAGTTGAGATTTTTTGCAACATCCATGAACCAGCTTATTATTTGTTAAACAAAAAGTAAAGAAGAAATCAAAAATATTTTCAACAAAAGGATGAATACAGGGGGCAGCGGTGGCCTAGCGGTTAGGGCGTTGGCCCTATGATCAGAGGATCGGGGGTTCAAACCCCTTCCCAATAGGTTGCCCTGTGGTACCCTTGAGCAAGGTGCCGTCCCCGTCCCGCTCCTCCCTGCGATGGGCTGGCGACCTGTCCAGGGTGCGTCCCCCGTCCTCGCCCTGTGTGCGCTGGGTTGGACACCGGCACTCCCCCGCGACCCCGTTTGGGACAAGCGGCAGATAATGGATAATGGATGGATGAATACAATTTGTACTGTCATCTATAAAATGTGGTAAACATTAAAAAAATCCTTGATTAAGAATTTTTTTTTTTCTGTGGCAAGCTGAGGAATTGTTGTCAACTCAGGGCTATGTGGGGGAAAAAAGACCCAGAAAGCCCTTTTGGTGTCCTACCATAGCAAACACACAAAGAAGAAGGATCTCTAGAGACATTTTAGAAATGCCAGGAAATGAAGCATATGTGAGTGTTTAAGTGTACACAGGAAGTGGAGAAGGGAAGTGGTGCTGGGTGCTTCAGCTATGCTAAGTGAAGACACAGCCTGTCCGTTCTGACATCACCCTTTCAAATGGATATTTTGGTCCTCGGCCAGAGGTTAGAATAAGGCCCTCATTGTCATAGAGGAAGCCACGTTAATTTAGAAGTCAAAACAACTTGGCACATTTTGTCTACCATGTTTTGCTCAGTTTTTAAGAATGTTTGTAATATTAATTCATGGGATTTTGTTTTTATTCCTGATCTTATTCCCATGAAGCCATTCAGATACAGAGTTTGGTTAAAAAAAAAAGAAGGTTCGGGCTTGTCCAAAAAAATTCCCTCCTTCTATTTTCTTATGTTCCACACATCTGCTGTTTACCTGATTTATAATAAGATAAATTGTATATTAAAATTTAGATTTTAGAATTTAGAGTGAAAACATTGCACTTAATATAATTCATTATTTTATTGATGACCTTTCTATAGGATGTTCTTTTCACAGCTGTGCACAAGAATCCAAACTCAGGAAGCTGTAGCATACCTCTAGCCTACATAGCTTCATCACACACATGTTTTCATTTTAGACATTCTGAGCATTGGTTATAAATATAAATACTAGACCATTTTCAAAATAAACAACAGACCATAATTCAAAATAACAGTTCATAATTCACAATGTCTTACTAATAACTTTCTTAATAACTACATTCCTAGTTATTGAAATAAACTCTGATGAATCTATACTGAGCAAAGTCTGAAAAGTTTTAGTGCAGCTGTCATCTTGGTGTGTGCGAAAGGAGATTGTCAGAGGTGCAAGTGTGATTCTCTGTAATACAAAACAAAATGGAAAGTGGCAGTGCTCCAAACAAAGAAATGACAATATAGGATCGGTGTAGTCGTCCTTAAAAATCTAGTTGTCCAGGTGTGGCGGGTTGTGTGCAGATAAGTGAAGGTGAATTCATGGGTCAGTAATTCGGAGAACAGGCCCGCAGCCACGACTGGCAGGCGTGACAGCAGCAGAGGCACTCATCTTTAAATTTTCTGTCTTTTTACAAACTCACATTATAACCCTGCTGATTTTTCAGCAGTGGTAAAAACAAAGTGTTGCTGCTGAACAAACCTAATGTTTATGTTATGCCTTTATCCAGAACAGCATACATCAGTGCTTCATAGTTCACATATGTTTTTTATTGCTGTATTTTAGGTAAAAGTGTGCAACTTGGATAAGTAATCACGTTGTTCGGCTGTTCCCGTTTACGGGTCACCAAAGCTGATAATTTGTTTCCATTTCTTCTGGCCCATAAACCTCCTCTTTTATGTTATTCTCTTCTTGCCTGGCAGATCCATCCTCAACATCTTTCTTCCAACATACTCGCTCCTCTGTACATGTCCAAACCAATGCAATCTTGCTTCTTTTACTTTGTCTCCAAATTATCCAACCTGAGCTGTCCCTCTATTTAACTTATTGTATCTTTAGCTCACTAACTGGTACTTCCTGCTCCGCTGCCTGCCTTTTTGTCGTTTTTTTTTTTCTAAAAATAAACAGGATGAACTTAATTGTTCCACTGTTACATACAGTGCCTTGTATTCACCCCCCTGGGCCTTTACCTGTTTTGTTACGTTCCAACCTGTAATTTAAATGTTTCTTACTATTATTTTATGTGATGGATCTGCACAAAATTGTCCAAGTTGAAGTGAAATGAGAAAAGGAAAGATTAAAAAAAAAAACACTAAACTGAAAATTGGCGAGTGCATATGTACTGCCATGAAGCCCTAAAAAAGTCCTGGTGCAACCAGTTACCTTCAACAGTCACCCAATTAGTGAAATTAAGTCTACCTGTTTGCAATTTTCAGTGTCACATGATCTGTCAGTATAAACACACCTTTTCTGAAAGGCCCCAGTGGCTGCAACACCACAAAGCAAGAGGCATCACACCATGAAGACCAAGGATCTCTCCAAACAAGTCAGGGACAATGTTGTTGGGTTAGGTTATAAAAAAAATATCCAAATCTTTGATAACCCCACGGAGCATCATCAAATCCATTCTCTTCAAATGGAAAGAACATGGTATCACAGCAGACCTGCCAAGAGAGGGCCACCCACCAAAACTCACAGACTGGGCAAGGAGTGCATTAATCACAGAGACCAAAGGAGTTGCAGAGACCAACACATCCCATCACCACAAGAATACCATCGCCACAGTGAAACAAGGTGGTGGCAGCATCATGCTGTGGAAATGTTTTTCAGCAGCAGGGACTGGGAAACTGCTCTGAGCCGAGGGAAAGTTGGATGGTGTTAAATGCAGGGATATTTTAGAGCAAAACCTGTGTAAGTCTGCGTGTGATTTGAGACTGGGCTGGAGGTTCACCTTCCAGCAGGACAATGACCCGAAGCCTACTGCTAAAGCAACACTTGAGTGGTTTAAGGGGAAACATTTAAATGTGTTGGAATGGCCTAGTCAAATTCCAGACCTCAATCCAATTGAGAATCTGTGGTCAGACTTGACGATTGCTGTTCACAAGTGAAAACCATCCAAAATGAAGGAGCTGGAGCAGTTTTGCCTTGAAGAATGGGCAAAAATCCCATTGAAAATCCCAAAAATCTCATAGAGACTTATCCAAAGCGACTTGCAGCTGTAATTGCCGCAAAAGGTGACTCTACAAAGTACTGACTTTAGGTTAGTTTAGGAATAGTTATGCACGCTGACATTTTCCTATGACATTTTCCTCTGACATATTCCCATTTTTTTTGTCCTATTTGTTGTTTGCTTCACAATATATATATTTTCAAAGTGGTATGCATGTTCTGTAAATGAAATGGGGCAAACTCTCAAAAAATCCATTTTAATTCCATGTTGTGAGGCAACAAACATGAAAAATGCCATGGGGGTGCAAGGCTCTGTACATGGAGCACTACAGATATTTAGTCAAAGATGAGTCAGCCTTGGTATGTAGTGGATATGGCAGGTTTTATGTGCTCATTTATTAAAATAAGGAATTAATTACACTGTGTTACAAATTATTATGCAAATTGTATTTAACTTCCATGTCCTAATTACAGGGACAGTCCCCCTGGAGCAATTCAGGGTTAAGGGTCTTGCTCAGCGACCCAGTGATGGTAGTGTTAGAGGTGGGATTCGAACCTGGGACCTCTTGAGTCATTGGTCCATAGGCAAGTACCCTACCACTAGACCACCACCACCCTCGTATGCATAAACCTTCAATTTGGCCACTACCAACCAATGCTCACAGAAACTGCAGCAGTGGGCCCAGAACTACATGAAGACCAATTTTCAAACAGTCTTCACTGATGAGTGCCGTGCAACCCTGAATGGTCCAGATTGGTGGAGTGGTGGATGGTTGGGACATGGTGGCAATCCACCAACATGTCCCGACGTCAGCAAGGAGGTGGCGGAGTCCCTATTGGGCCGGAATCATGGGGAGAGAGCTGGTTGGCCCCTTTAGGATCCTTGAAGGTGTGAAAATGACCTCTGAAAAGTATGTGAAGTTTCTGACTGACCACTTTCTTCCATGGTAAAAAAAAAAGAAGAACCGTGCTTTCCGTATCAAAATCATCTTCATGCACCATCTCATGCTGCAAGGAGTACTTCTGCATCATTGGCTGCTATCAGCAAAAAAGTAAATAGGACCCTCATAATGCTGCAAATTCCACCAATGATCATTTTCAGTTTTTTACAACCTATGAAATGTTTTGAAACTCTGTTGGGCATAATAATTTGGAACAGTGCATTTTAAGTGTTTTATTTTTGAAAATCATACTGTTATCATTGGGAGGTTTGTTCAGTAACATTCAAATTATTCTCTAATGGTTGATGACTCAAAAGTTATGCTGACTGTCACTTGCATTGACTGTTTAGGAAAATCAGAGAGAAATATAATTTGCATAATAATTTGGAACGTGGAGTAGTTGCCAGCAGATAAATCAACCATTACCATCAATGCTTGTGATCTAGATGTTAATGCTGTTAGTCTTCTTTTTTGGATAGGAATTTTGGGCAGGTTTATACTTCCAGGAATGTAGTAGTGGCCTGCATGGCAAACTTATCAAACTTCCAAATTATCTTTTGCCTGATTATAATGATGATAACTAATTAAAAAAAGATTGATTTTATTCCAAATACTTTTTTTTTTTTTTTTTCTATTTTGTGTTCTGTTGGCATCTTTTTATCCTGCTGGCCCTTTATAGGATTTGAACGGGAATGACCTCTAGAGCATATGGTCTTCTCTTACTGCACCATTTCTGTTTTTAGTGTGGGATTATTTATTAGTTGTGCTTAGTATTTTAGTTTATGAATCCTGAAGAAGGATTGTTGTGTGCCACCTAGTGGTAGATTGAGTGGTAGATAAGAAAGTTGTTTTTTGTTAATTGTTGCCATTCCATTTCTATTAATTTGCGTTTTTTTAGTTTATCAATGTAACTGTATCTCCCTTCCACTCCTTTTTTTATTCTGGTGTTGGGGGTACCCCTGTAGGTTTTTTCATCTTCATTACATTTTATTACTCATTTGTCTGGACTGTCTCAGCAAATTTCTGTAGCTGACTGGTAAATACCAATTAAAACAAAAAGCTGAAAAAATTGCAGCTTGACCTGTGCGACAGTATGCTGAAGGCTAGTTTAATAATTCAGTTGAATCATTACTTTTTCATTTTTAGGAATTAACTAAATTAAAGTTGATTTTAATACAGATTTTAATAACTGGCTTATGGGCCGCAAGGTCACTGAGTCGAATCCCACCTCCAGCGCTACAATCATGGGGTTTCTAAGCGAAACCTTTAACCCCAAGTTGCTCCAGGAGGACTGTCTCTCTTGTTTAGAAATATAAGTTGCTCTGGATCAGCTAAATGGAGTAAATGTAAGATGTAACAAACCTGAAATTATACAAACTTGTGTAATTATTGTTTTTAATTTAGTATAAATGTTTAATAATGTTCTAATGCACATGTATAAATATGTACAAATGCACATGAGTGTTTAGAAGGTTTCAGCCTGTTTAGTTTTTACTCTGTGGCTTGTGAGGACCAGGAAAAATGGCTTTGAAGGCACTTCACATGAACATCCAAAATTGTCTGACCTGGTATCTAGTTTCCATGTACAGGAGTTCATTTATTGTTTAGATACATGGGTCCTGGGAATGCAGTAGCCTCTTATAGACAAGCTAACTGTGATGGGGTGGAGTGCATGCACTTAAGGTAGTGTGCTGTCCACAGCCTTGAGGCAATGCAGAGATGACTGAATGGAAGAAGGGGTGGGGAGTTGTGCAATAGCTCCAGATTAGCTATGGTGAGTCTGAGAGAGCCAGCAGGAGGGCTTGTTTTATGGCAGTTCCTCAGCACAGTTGTGCTCGTTAGCACTCTCTTAGCCGCATGCAGCATATGGAGGACCATCTCTTCCTTCTATGTGCTCTGGCTTACAAATGGGCATGCTTCCACTACCTTGGCACCAAAGACATAAAACATACATCTAGTGAAGTGCTGAGCGGTTGGGGGGGGGGGGCGGGGGGGTTGTGCAGGCTGTTAATGTTTTATTACATACTATGTCAGGTCACTAAACTGGGCTTGTCTTTCCTCAAGGTATTTTCAAATTTTCTTTGTGAACAACCATAGCTGTGATTTTGAGGGACAGTCTGACTTAAGGGGCTTAACAACCAGAATATTAACTATTGTGTAATATTATATTGTAAGGAAAAATAAATCTACTTCAGTGTGAAGTGAACGGAATGCATTCTCTGTATTTAAGCCATACACAATGTGCAGCAGGGGCCAGCTATATTTGCTATATAGAAACAGCTAAAAAACAAAGTGTATAAAAATGTACTCAAAATGTTTTTGCTAGCTTGTGGGCTTAATTTTCGATTAACTATCACATGGCAGTGGAGAGCTTTTTTTTTCCTAAATAAAAAAGTAATTTAGACTGAATATTTTATAATCAATGGAATATTTTTAATCAGTACTTCTGTGCGATTTGTTACCAAAGGACCCACGGACCGGTTCCAGTGTATGGGGACCACTGCCTTAGATGATGGGTATGATAGAAGTAGCCTCAAATGACCAAACTGTACCACCTTTTTTTTTTTTTAAACCTTGAGATTGAGATTTCTAGGGTGCATTCATTCTCACAGGAGAAAGGGGCAAATGATTATGGTACAATTGTGTTCTCTAACTATGTGTACTTTTAACATACCTTTGATTATACCATAGTCATAGCATTTGTACTGAAAGTTACCATTTATTTCTGATATTGTAGGGGCAACTTTGTAACAACTAATGTAGGGGTTTATAATAGACTTATATTCATTCTCTCAGGTGGTATGTCACCTTCTGCATGCTTTTCTATGAATGTTTAATTGTGTGTATGCATCTCAGTTAAAAGGGCCTAAAGCTTTTTGAGCACATACACACAATGGTGATGACAGTAGCCCTCATTTTTGTGTTGTCCCCTCCCTTCCCTTCCATTCAACAGAACATACATATAAAAACACTGGCTGATGACATGGTAAGGCGTTTGTTCTTTTTTGAGTACATTTAATTTCTCACACTTTTACATCTTTTTGACTGTGCATGCTTTTTGAAACTGAAACTATCAATGGAGAGATCAATGTCAAAACACATGTAAAACCTCATTATTGTTAATCAGTCCAAAGTTCTTCTTGGGTCAGTGTGCTGCTGTTTACTCAGACATGGTACAGAATAAAGCTATGAGACCTTTCAGATTTACTTGACTGCCCTTGTCATTTTCATTCAATTGAATCCACTCTCTCTCCAACACGTTTCATGTTTACAACGAAGTGTGCCATGATACATTTATTTATTTTGCTTTTCATTTTATCCATACATGCATGCCCCTCATCCTCTTTAGACCCACATTACCAAATGACAAACTAACAGTGACTGGTGCATGGCCTGTTGTTCCTCTCACCTAGTAACTGAGACAAATGCTGACACATACAAATTAAGTTCTACTATTTCGTTTACTTGTGTTGTCATAACAAATGTATATTAGAAAGATCTTATTTCAAATGATTGTGAACTTTATTTCAAAGATTGTGTCCTGCAAGACTGTAAAAAATACTGGTAAGTGAATGACTAAGAGTGCAGGTAAGTGAGTGTTGTGATTTTATCTGTCAGCTGTTTTTTTTCCACCTCTCTTCTAAGTTGTCTCTCAGGAGAGTTCCTTTGTAGAGTTAGGAAGTCTTTGTGAAGGCTATAGTGGACAGATATTGTTAAAATGTTGCTGTTGTTTGGGGGCGGGGCATGGATAAACAAACAATACACTGGCATTTGTTAAAAGTTTAATTCAGCTTTCTGTCCCTACAGCGTGACAGGATTACAAGTTTTCGAAAACAAGGCATGAAAAAGGAGAAGCCTGTTATCCAGCACCCCACAGACCCCATCTCTACTCAGTCAGACCTGCCTGTACCCCAGCCACTTTTTGATGAGCGCTCCATGAACCTCTCTGAAAAAGAGATTGTGGACTTGTTTGAGAAGATGATGGTGAGTTTGCTTACAATCTCTAATAGTTAAAGCAGTCTGGTGCATGATTTGTTTTTTGCTGTTTGCAAATAGTTTTCATTTCGAGCCGTGAAAAACAACTGAGAAAAACTGCTTTGTCTTTTAGCATCCAGACATAGTTTAATCCTTTTTTTTTTGAGAAAGTATTACTCTCAGCTGTATTTAGATCTGCCAAAACCTTGGTGTGCTCGGAGGTGGATGACAGGCTGGACTGGTCAGAAAACACTCAGGCTTTGTACAGGAAGGGGCAAAGTGTCAGTGAAGAGTCAGTGATGAGGCGAAGAGGTCTTGAAGCTATAGCAAAGTTCTAGATTGGTCTTGAAGAGGAGGGAGTTAACTTTTTATTTTCACACAGCAGTTTTCCTCAACTCAGCAGCAGATTATATCAAGAGAAGGCCTTACCTCTTTCCAACCTCTGTTTCTGATTTTGGTCAACTGTGTTGTTGTCGACTTTCAATTATTTCTCCTGTCCGTTGCTCGAGTCAATCCTGTTAGTGACGCCAGCTGTTGGATTCTCCAATTGAGAACAGAGGTTCAAAGAGTCATTGATGAGTAGAAGAGGTGAAGAGGTCTTGAAGCTATAGCAAAATTTATTAATAGAAGAGTAACAAAGTTCTTACAGGTGGTTCAAGGGCCCATTATTTCTCTTTCTGTGTTGAAATCCTCTCTCTACCTTACACAGTTCAGAGTGTGCCTTTTTATCTATCTTCCCGGGAGCTCTAAGGCCTCTGGTGGAGCCACATTATGACCTTGTTTGGGTGTTTTTGACTAGTTTAGAAAGTATTACTCAGAAGAGAATGAAGAAAATAAGATTTAGGATAACCTGGATATGAGGGAATGGTTGTAATAAAGGCATTTAGGGTGGCAGGGGTGAAAAGGCATTGGGCTGGTAGAGGAGTTCAGGGATGGAAGGGCATGGGCCTCAGAAGCGGCTGTTGAAGTATGCTATAGGAATGCGGCCATGGGGTTAACTATGTGGTAGGGAGAAAGGAAACGGATATAGAAATAGAGGATACAAATGTAAAAAGTAAAATAATATGAATAAATGAATAAAATCAAATAAAATCCATCAAATCCATCACCAGCTCTATTTTCTGAGGAGTTTGCAACCAGAAATTGTGGTTGTGAAAATGTTTGATCTTAACCTGATTTGTATGTGTTTGGAAATGTTTGTGACCAGAGGTTTCACTGTATCTATCTAGAAGCAGCACAAGAAATTTGAATGATGCTCTTCAGCTATCATTTACTCTTGCTATTAACAATGAGTGCATAATGTGAGCTGCAGTTGTTTTTTTAATTTGTCTATTCTTTTACATTTATGGTCTTTTTATGGCAAACACAAACACACAAAGCTGACTTTAGAATAAATGCCAGTATTCATAAAGATTCATAATCAATTCATATACAATGTATCTGGAAAGTATTCACAACGCTCCACTTTTCCCACAATTTGCTATGTTACAGCCTTATTCCAAAATGGATTCAGTTCATTTAAATTAATCTAAATTCTACACAAAATACCCCATAATGACAAAGTGAAAATGTTTGAAGCTTGAAACTTGTGCAAATAATTAAAAATAAAAACAAAAATGAAACATAGACGTAAGTATTCATAGCCTTTACCATGACATTCAAAAGTGAGCCTATAGCAAAATTTGTTGACAGCATGTCAAAGCACATACCAAGCCATGAAGTCCAAGGAATTGTCTGTAGGCCTCAGAGACAGGATTGTTTCGAGGCACAGATCTGGGGAAGGCTACAGAACAATTGCTGCAGCATTGAAGGTCCCAATGAGCATATCGGCCTCCATCATCCATAAAAGGAAGAAGTTTGGAATCGCCATTCCTGGAGCTGACTGCCCAGCACGATAAGGGTAGTAGGGCCTTAGTCAGGGAGGTGACCAAAAACCTGATGCTCACTTAGATAAGGCTCCAGCATCACTCTGTGGAGAAAGGGGGAAGGACAACCATTTCTGCAGCACTTCACAAATGGTATGACAGAGTTGCCAGACCGAAGCCACTTCTCAGAAAAAGGTGCATGACAGCCTACCTGGAATTTGCCAAAAGACACCTGAAGAACTCTCAGGCCATGAGAAACAAAATTCTCTGGTTTGATGAAACAAAGATAGAATGCCCGAATGCAAAGTGTCATGTCTGGAGGAAACCAGGCATCGTGCATCACCTGGTCAATACCATCCCTACAGTGAAGTGTGGTGGTGGGAGCATCATGATATGGAGATGTTTTTCAGCTTCAGGAACTGGGAGACTAGTCAGGGTCAAGAGAAAGATGAAAGCAGCAATTTACAGAAACATCCTTGATGATATCCTGCTCTAGAGTTGAAGCTGATCGAACATCTCTGGAGAGATCTTAAAATGGCTGTGCTCTAACGCTCCCCATCTAACCTGGTGGAGCTTGAGAGGTTCTGCAACAAAAGAATGAGAGACACTGCCCAAAAATAGGTGTGCCAAGCTTGTGGCATCACGCTGAAAAAGACTTGAGGCTGTAATTGTTGCCAAAGGTGCTTCAACAAAGTAATGAGGAAAGGTTGTGAATACTAATGTACATAATGTACATGTTTTATCTATTTATTTTATTTTTAATAAATTTGGGTTTCAAGAAAACATTTTTTTTCACTTTGTCATTATGGGGTATTGTGTGTAGAATACTGAGGTGCAAAATTAATTTAAACCATTTTGGAATAATGCTATAACTAGAAAATGTGGATAAAGTGGAGAGCTGTCAACACTTTCCGGATGCACTTGGCTCAGTCCTGCCCCCTTGTGACTGCACACAGAAATCGTCGTCGTCGTCATCATTATAATCATCAACATCATTGTCATCATTTTCTTCTTCTAAAGCTTACATATTTGATAATACCCTTGGCCAGGGAGGACTAGGCTATTTCAACAGGACAATACATTAAACCTTTGTGAATCATGGTCAACAAATCAGTACCATGGACTGCACAAGTTTTGGAAGCCACAAAAACTTCTTCCTCAGTGTTATATATCATATATATATATATGTGTGTGTGTGTGTGTTGTTATATATCAATTTCCCCGACAACACTTCTCATACAATTAAATTTTTTTTTTCCATCCTTCAGATGATTTGTAGAATTAATTGTGCCATTCCATGTTTTCTCCCTGTTTTTGTCACTGCTTGTCACTCACATCACCTGTGAATTGCTTTGTTTTTGTTCCAACAAGCTTGACATTAATCCTGCCCTTCAATTTCCTGCTCTGCAAATGACGAAGGAATATTCTATTCAATTCAATTCAATTCAATTCAATTTATTCTTGTATAGCGCCTATTACAACACAGTTGCCCCAAGGAACTTTACATTGGTGGTAGATGGTGGAACAGGTTACAGTAATAGATGTTAAAGCCGGACAATAAGAAGCAGAGGAACCAAAAACTACAGTGTGGAGAAAGAAACCTCTAAGGGTCCAAGGTCAACCGGCTACCCAACCCCCTTGGGTATACTAGCAGTACAAAGTCAGTTTGGTTTTAAACTCCAGGATCAGTAAGGAATATGAGTCTGAACCTGAAATATGTTGTATGGAGAGAGGTTTTGTATTGGAAATGTTATAGGTAATCTGTGCATTTAAGATCACAGAGTTTCATCATGTATGGAGTGGCAATAGACAATTAAAAAAACATTTTTTACAGATTAAATCCCTAAATTCCCTTAATTAAAGTAAGCCTGATAGTTTAGACTTATTTCATTAAGAATATCAAGCAAATTCAATGACTAGTTTTTCCTATCACACCTGGGCGCTGATGACATGATATTGAAAAATTACTGAAATTATTTACTTAATAAAGATAAAAATAGTTAATAATAATTTTGTATTTGTATTAATTTGTTATCTGTGCTGCTGAACCAAAACAGGGTCACAGGAGGTGCAGAAACCTACTGGGATACTGGGATGCTACTGACTGTTGTTTTGGCACATTGTTTTACTGCTCTCACAGCTTGTCTGTCATTATCTCTTGTTGTATTCCGGTACTAGCCAGTTAAAGGTTACACCATTTGGTTTTCTTTTTTTCCAGAACATTCCAAATAGTTTAACTTGTTATGACTGTGAAATGCTTCTAATGGATTCTCCTTTTCTTAGCATCAAAATTATATTCTTTTCATAGACAGACATCAATGAGGGTTTCCTTTTTTTTTAACAGCATATGCGTTCTTTTCCTGAACAATGTTTACAGTGTGGCAGGGTCCATTAGCCTGCCTAAAGAGTCCACTGCCATTAGAGAACATTTGTCATGAAGGAGTGTCCTTGGTCTACATCAGTGTTTAGGGGGTACATGTTAATTCAACATCCACATGAATGTCCGGACTGTTTGCCTTTTTCCCCTCCTAGTGCATCTTAGTATGACTTTTTACCCAAGTATATGAGAGACATGCACCTGGCTGTCAAATTTTGTGTTGGAGGAAATGTGATTTATCATGGCAGCTGCTATTGCTCTGTAGTCTGTTTCTGATGATCCTTGTTTGTTGTAGGTGTTTTCAGTGGTAAATCGGTAAATGTGGCTACTTGGATAGGTTATCCTGTGTGTGGGATGTCTATAGAAATAGCCTAGCAACCAACTTTTGCTTTTGTTGTGTATCTCTTATATTGGCCTCAAATCAGCATGCAGCAGTGTTCTTTAAGGTGTGCCCTTAAAATGGATGTCATCTTCAACAAAGGCAGAATAACCCAGCTGACCAAGATCAAAGATTAGGCATTATGCTTTTTACATCCAGATCACTTCAGCATCATTTTGGGGGTTAGAGAGAAGGGATAGCTGGCTTGATCCCTATTATCTATCCCAATCAAACTCCACACCGATTAGATTTCCACCTGTAAAGTGTTAAGAGACATACTTTATTTTCGTTCTGTTAATGGGATGTACTGTATATTGACACTTACGTTTTTGAAGTTCCTTCAGTTCTAAGATATATAATGTCTGACAAGGTGGAGCGTAAACTGACTGGGATCATTGAAGAAACAATGAATAAAAAAGCAATGCAATCATTTATTTGTTTAAAACTGCATGGTATTAAAAAGTCAAATTTACAGACATAAGGGTCAATAATCTATTGTGCACTTTCAGCAAAGGAAATAGTGCCTGGATTTCTTTACCCCTTAGCTTTGCTGAGTGTCTTGTGGGCCTGCAGTTCAACTTATACAGCGCACAAAGTATGTTTCTGCGCTGTGTTTCTGTTCATACATTTATTACCAATTAAGGAGGCAATTCAGAAATTAATTCATTTGGTCTGCAGTGGAAAAGGGATTGAAAAAAATGAAACTTTTAAAGTGGTTATGTTCTAGAATTATATTTTCTGTCCTTCACTGAAATCTGACTGCAGATGGAGTGTGAGGCACACGTGATAAGTAATCTGTGCAATGTCCTTCAAATGATTTTTGCCTCATTTGTACCATCTAAAAAAAAATATGTGCAACATCTAGTGGGATGATGCCTTGTAGGTTATTCATGATACCACTTTTCCATGACACTTTTGTTTTTTCCCCAGTACCCTTTCATGAATGTATAAAATGCATTACTTTTTTGTGCTCAATTACTTGCTAAGCAGAAAAACACCTTTTCTTCTAATAAAATGAAATCCGCCTGCTCTTTTTCACAAGAGGGCAGCAAAGCTCTGTAGCAGTATTTAATGTTGTCACAGTTGGATCAATAAAAAGTTCTTTGCTGCCCTTTTTTTACACTGTGTTTGTCTTGGCGTGGCTCTGGCAATACCTCAAAGACTTGTCACAGACTATGGCAGTGTTGTAAGATCTGCACAGAGCGAAAGTTAGAATAAATTGTGCATAAATGAAACATTATAGGTCTGTGCAGTAATGGACATTATCTGTGATGCTAAGGGTGCCATCGCAGAGCGTTTTGTCCTGTCTTGATGGGCCTCCTGCTGTAGTGCTGGGCATGAATTTTATGCATTCTTCCCACACTGTGGAGCTCATTTTACTTCTGTAATGGTTATTAGTGTCATTACAGTTTTGTTGCTTGTGTTATTGCTTGTTCTCTATTCATTAAGGTAATGCCCTCCTAACTCACTGTGTGTGTACGTGTTTGTGTGTCTATGTGTCTGCAGGAGGATATGAACCTAAATGAGGACCGAAAGGCCCCCTTGCGTGGAAAAGACCTGAGTACTAAGCGAGAGATGGTGGTCCAGTACATTTCTGCCACAGCCAAATCAGTAAGTGTGCCACGTCTCTTGGGTGGCTTGTCTTAGAGTAAGTTTGTGTGGAGAGAGTGGGGATGAAACATATGACATTCTTCAAGAGACTATGGAATTATCATCTTAACCTGATCTGCTTTCTGCTACTTCTGCTAATGCCCCATATCTTTGATTGCTGCATCCATTGTCATTGGTATTAATTTTTAACCTCCTTTTTTCCCACAGTGCTAATCAAACCACTTTTGTTGTATTGCACTTTCCAGCACATTTATGTTGCTGTGGTTCAAATTTTCATTAGAATTTGGGATGCATCACAGTGCCTGTTCAGTAATTTGGAATAGGAGTATTTCATCACCATCAACCTATAAAAGCTGAAAAGCCAAAGAGTCACAGCATAATCCCTGGCTTTTGGGTGGGATTCTGTCTATTTTCTTTATGAAGTAGGTGGTTATAACCTTCCAAAACACTGAGAGGAGGAGACATTTTGTCATATATATCATTGTTTAATAGAGCTTCAATTGTGCTTAACATATTGCACCTATTCAGTGTTTGTTTTTAGCTACTGCCATTGTTGTAATAATTAAACAGCCTTGTCAATAATGATATTGGTATGTGATTTAATTTTGTGCCCTATTATACATGCAGTGCAGAGGATTGTGAAGGTTTATTTATTAGAGCTAAGATCTGTTTTTAGATGGGCATGAAACAGTTTGAGTGTCTCTCCCTTTGCATCCCATCTTCTGCCAAGCAGCGGCAGAAGTGCTCACTTGCAAGATGTCAACAAAGGTTGTAGACCGCACTGTGTCAAGGCTACTGTGGGCTGGAATCTTGCTTAACATGTACTCTGCATTCCAAGGGAAAGAATCAAAATCAGTACAGCATACTGTCTGCATACTCTCTGTTAACCACCTTTCAGTAGTAAAAAATGTCTTATTCAGCTGCATCATTTCTTTTACATATTATCAATATGTATTACATGTTTAGCTGTTTACATATTTATTTGTCATATAGAACTCTTAATGGAACATCTATTATATATTTATTTTTACTTACATATTTAGTCACATTGTTCCTCTGAAGAAAAAATATTTTGGTCAGTCTCTAACATTTTAGGGACTGAAGGATTTCAACTGAACCACCTCAAATTTATTTTTAAGTTTTCAGAGGGAAAGTGCTTTAGCATTAACCCTGTTCATTTGAATATTTTCTGTATACAATTGAAAGGAACCTCATTTCACTGCAGCAGTTATGTCCTTGACCATTGTATGAGGATCTGTTGCATTTTTTTTCTCTCTCTCGCTCTCTCGCTCGCTCCCTCTCTCTCTCTCTCTCTCTCTCTCTCTCAGTTCTTAACTCTGTGGCAGAGCATGCTTCTTGCAAGTTTAATCCCATTTTCTTATATTTTGTTTTATGATTTTTTTTTTCCTGATATTTTTCAGGAACCATAGACAAACTGACACTGTCATAATTGTAGTAGGTCACAAGTAAACTGATTTGTAAGATTTGAAGGCCTTATGCTGGACCAGCTCATGTTTGACATTTTATATGAAATTTGTGTACAGGGCCTTCTTCAAATAATAGAGTATTTCAAGAATCATGATTACCATAACACATGGCTGCATAGTTCTAAAATCTTTTGGAATTAGCAATTGTTAGTACAAACAGTAACACAAATGGACTGTTTCTTTGTGTGGTTTCAAGAAAATATCTATTCCTATAGTTGAGAATAAAAAAATAATGAAATAATTACTTTCAGTCACACAGTATGGTCACAGCAGTATTAGTGTATGTATATATCCCTGACAGGTGAAGTGAATTACATTGATAATGTTGCTCCAATGGCACTTATCACATAATGGGGATATATGCATATTAAAGACAAAGAATATGGATGTGATCAAATTTGACTTGCCAGATTTGCTATGACTGGATAGAGCATCACCAAAACAATGCACTGGTTGGCACCTACAAAATAAGTTCCAAGAAAGGACAACTTGTAACCTGGCAACAGGCTGATGAATGGACTTATTAATGAGCATAGCACAAAATGTTGAAAAAAGTTCATGTTGGAACAAACATTAACTTGCTGCATATTGGACTGCTGAACCGTTGATCAGTGAGAAAACCCATTCTGAAACTTCTCCAATGACAGACGTTACTTTAATGGGCATTTGAGCATCAGAGGACGGCCATTAACAAATGAAAAAAGGGGGACTGGTCTAATAAATCATACTTCCTTTCACATCATGTGGAGGGCTGGATGCATGTGCATTGCATACATGTGGAAAGAGCTCAGCAGGATGCACTATGAGAAGGAAGCAAGCAGTATAATGCTCTGGGCATTGTTCTGATGGAAATGGTCTTAGCATCTGTTTGCATATATATTTGTCATTCCAACCTACCTAAACAATGTTGCAGTGTTCCAGGTGTAACCTTTGAGGAAAATGTGCCCTACCATGCTGCCAAAAATCATCAGGAATGATTTGAAAAACACGACTATACGGCAAAAAAAGGTTGACCCAGACCTCTGTGGTAACATCTGTGGGATGAACTTGACAAACTAGTCTGATCTGCTGATGTCCTAAGTGGTGACTTAAATGATCTGCAGTTAATATCTTGTTGCTAGTAACCAAAGTTACTAATCCAACCTTCAAACATATTGCAGAGTCCATGACTCAGCATGTCCAAGCTGATTTGGTGGCACAAATATTAGGCAGATTTGCAACACTTTGACGCACACATGGCAAGCTTCCCAAAATTATTTAAAGAAAATTCTAAATAACTAATGGGGTTTTGTTCAGACAAAATATGACAGAATATTTGTTTACTCAGTATTTTTGGCAGCATTGTGGGGAAAAAATAAATCTGCTGACTTTTGAGATATTATGCACAAATGTGAAACTTGACAGAAACTATCACTGACAGTGAATTGATTTTTTTGGTGAGTGGTTTTTTTTTTTTTGGGTTTAGCATGTGGTTTAATGGTTATGAAAACAAATGTATACCCTATAAATGTATACCGGCTCTTACAAATTATAATGAACATAGAATTTAAATAGTTTTGGTTTAAAGGCATGTTGCTAATGATTATCTTGAGTACATTTTCTGCACACTGAACACAAAAAGATTTACTTTTTGGAATAAAGCTAATACATTTGTGTTTTGCAGCTGCCCTGTCATAGCACAATCTTTGAAATTTTCATGCTGAAAGATCAATTTAATATAATTACCAGCCTACTGGTAAACATTTCTGTCTTTTCTGCCTTCTTTCTACTTTTATGTCTGTGTGAACCCTCCCTCTCTCCACCTTGTTTTGTTTTGTGTAATGTGTTGAAAACTGTGTAACAGACTTAGTATGGTGCACTAATACTTCAGCTGGCTAATACAGAACATACTCTGGCCTACTAATGATTGTGCTGTTTGTTGTCTTTTTGCACATTAATTCCCTTCACTGGCCGCTGCATGCAGATAACTGGGAGCAAAGTTGCGGTAAGTAACAAATTATTTACTTGCTTTTTATTTGTGATCATGCATCTCTTGTACCCCTCTCCCCTCTCATCTAGTCTGCACAGTAAGGTCATTTTAAAGTGTAGATTTTATTTTCAGCTCTACTATCTAATAGCATATAATTCGAATTGTACATAATTTTTTCTCCACAATCTCTGCATATCAATGGCTTCACTTTGAAATGAGTGATTCTCAAATGATAGTGCCTTAGAATTAATCCTTTTTGTATCCATTTAAGCAATTTTTCTTCGAAATGTATAATAGACTTACACATATTAGCATTTAAACATTGTAACACCAGCGATGAGCAATTGTTTTTAGGCAAATAATCATGATCTGTGATCTAATCTGTTTATTCTAATGTTCTGCATTTGAATGGCTTTCATTGCATTCATTCTTTCCCTCAGACAGAACATTGAAAATGTATCACTTAATTAGATTTTCCCTACATACATTTTGTGCTGATGGAATACCAAGAAAGATGCGGAGTGCGTTTTTCTGCCATCCCATAATATGTTCAGTTTGGAATGGGACATTCTGCTCAACAAATTTGAAAACTCATGCAGCAACATTACAAAATGTCACTGTTGTTTTTGAGCTGTTCACCGGTGCTCACATTGTTATTGTCACTAGTCTCACACATACTGGAGCACAAATGGCTGTAATAATATTTATAACTATATACTGTTTTGAAGACAGCCATGTTTCCTCATTTCACAGCTCTGTAATGCAGTAATTGCAGATTTGCTCACCCTATTCTTCAAATAGTGAAACCCCATAGCCCTTATGAGGCTGCTTGTTATTTGTTTTATATTATTTATTTGGCAATGCAATGAAGTTATTGCTTCTGCTAGTGCAGCTTGTCATTAGATATAGCGTTCGGTGTCTAGTGGAAAGCTATGAGAGAGAAGTACATGTGATATCTTGGTGATAAAGAGGTCCAGGTAACTATATTATTTATAATGTAGCAATAAGCAACAGTACCCACATTTGCAAGACTGGCAAGTTATGTGTTCTATTTATTATATATAAGGTGAGTTTTTGTGGCCTTTTTTTTCTATCATCTATCAGCTGTTAAGAATCTGTGAATTGAAAGTTTAAGCTTTTCTCTGCTTCATCATCATCAAGAACCTCTCTAGCAAAAAACTCTCTAGCATGGTGCCTTTAGACTGATTGATCTCATTTAGAAGTCTCCAGTAGTTTGGAGGTTAATTTATTTCCTGCCCTTTTGTCTGGCCTTGACATTCTTGTTGCTGGTGTTCATCTGATGGGTCATGATGAAGAAAATCATGTCTGCACGCAGCTATCAAGCATGTTGCCTGTTGCCCTCTCCCCCCATTTCTCTCTGTCCCTGAACAAGCAGGAGATCTGAGTAAAAGTAGCTTATGCTTAAGTTGGAACCTATTTACTGGGCAGATTTGCATATCCACACATAGAGAAAGAGAGATGGAATGAATCCTTCTGGAGCTATTTCTCCTTCAGAAAACTTAGAAGCATACAGAACATCGAGGTGGATTATCTGTATGTAATATATCTAAGCATGATTCTTATGATATTGGTAACATAAGAATTAAACTCCAAGAGCGTAGCTATCGGGTAGATACTAAGGCATTGCTATGATTAATTAAATATGTGGGAAGCTAAAACTAAAGATGCCTTTTCTACTTCAGTGACACTGTTTTGATGAATCTGACTAAAATTGAGTCAGTCAGTGGTCAGTCCTGGAGGCTGTATAGCTGAAACCTGACAAGGTTACACAACTTAACCTGCAAAGGCTCTCTGGACCACAGGGTGCTGGAGAGTTGTGTGGAAGGGTCGATAATCACGTGATCGTCATGGCCGCTAGGAGACTGTCTGTTTCCAAGGAAACATGCTGGCAAGTTTGGAGTTGTCGATTAAAGAGGAGAAGGATGGAGAAACACCTCAGACCTGTGGGACTGTGGTCCACAGTGTCTGCAATAACCCAGACATTCTTAGAGAATCAGTTCTACAGTCTGAAAGAATAATGGACAAAGCTTGTACTTTAGAAAGGCTTTAGCTCCCTTTTACCAAGGGATAAAAGGCTGACCTTCTGTCTAGAAAAATGAAGATCTGTTTTTAAGGATGACCTTTTTTGTAATGTGTGAAAATGGAAACTTTTCTTAATGTTAGGATTCACCTTTTTTCTTTAGGAACTCGTATTACAGATAATTAATAATAATTATAAATATTTGTACATATTGAGGATGAATTTTGTCCTTTATCATAAAATCTATGAAAGGATGGGATTTGCATACAATATATTGCAAACCCAGTTCATATAGTTTAATTGTAAAAGTCTTGGTGGTGAATGTGCTTACATGAAAAATGCTTGTGCTATATCATTTTTCTGTCAAAAGAAAGATGGCAGTGCATAAATTGTGGCAACTAAGACGGTATTGGGAAGAACTAATGTCTATTGCAGGTAAAAGAGAAAAAAAAAAGTAACTTTTCTCTGTATGACATTCACCAGTCAAAACTATAGTTAAACAGATGCATTTGTATATTTTTATTATGGTTTCTTTTGTTGTAATTTTTAAAAATTAATATATTTAACCTATATACACATATATAATATTTACAAAATTCAATTACATTTCAAAGAAGACAAAGGCCTTCTGAAATATTTAGGGGAAATGTGGCTGCATTTAGCCTATAGCAATATTACTTGGTAATTAAATGCGTCTTTGACTGGATTTTTTTTTTTTTTTTTTTTTTACAGCATAGAACCCATTTATTCTCTCCTTCTCCACACTTCTATTTCTATATGCTCTTTATTTTTACACACTCGTTAGAAGCTGAATGAAGTTAAAAACCTTGGCAACATGTGTGTACTACTTCTCTTGTTTAATTGGTAGACTTTTACTTACTCATACTCCAGGGCCCATCTTCTTTGGCTCATTGTGGTTTCTTCTTTAAAGACTTGTGAGGTGATTCACTGCTGCTCAGGACTTTTCTAGCGGAGCCCACATTTTGTGGAGGACCTTTTTAAAACAAGCTAAATCTAAATAAATTCAAGGCCAGCTCATCCCTGTTTGGCAAGCTCATGTCTGAAAAGCTTAATTTCTGCTGGTCCATGAAGGAAGATAGTGGATTGAGCAGATTTGTGTTTGCACATGCCCTTGGTGTTTTTAAAAGACTGCCTATGAAAAATGAATCAATCAGGCAAGCAAGTACTTGCTGCACCTTCACTGTGGATTCTAGTTTTAATTAGTCTGGAACCTTACTTTTCTTTTCCTCTAAAAAAAGTGTTTGGTTTTGATAGTGTTACATGTACGCCAATTTGCTGTCAAGTTGCTTGACAAATTCAACTACCTGATAAGAAAAAAAAAAAAAAACACTTTTTAAATGTTCACAAGGGCAAGCAACCTCATTTTCAATGTGAAGCAACTGCTTTACAACCTTTTGCTAGATTTGTTTAGAATTAGAGGTCTATTCTTTAAAGACAAAGGAAGACTCATGTTTTAGTAAGACTAACATGGACTACCTCTTAAGTTTTAATTTAGATATTTGTAACCTGAAACTAAAGCACATAATCAGCAAAGATCTGTAAAAAAGAGTTATCATTGCTATAAGATAAATGTAAAAAAAAGGTTTAGTTTTTCATCTCTTAGTCATATAGCCTCTCAAAACTAAGGTGAGAATAATAGAAAAACAGGAGCCAAAACCAGTGTTTGGTTGCAAAATATTTGGATGCAATATTTATGATGGTTTGCTTAGTGCCACATGTATGGCATGCTACTTTTGAGAAAGAATTCACAGATATGAAACCCTTGCCTTGCTACTTTTTTGTGATAGTGATGCGAAACAAGGGGCTCAGGGCCTCCAGTTTTTTAGTGTGTTAAATTTTAAAAGTGAAAGTGACTATCATTTTGAACACACCACAGCACAGAATGCTTCTTCCACACTTAATCTATCTAGAAAGTGAAGCAGTGGGCCACCATACATCCATGACCTAGGGAGCAGTGTTGGAGACATTTACCTAGAGGTAACCTGCTAGTAACAGGTTAGTCCCAGAACTCATGATAAATTTCTGCCCTAAACCACCACTTGGAATGAATTTTAGCAGTAGATTAAGCTTTTGCTGATGCTGATTATCTAACGTGGTTCTTATCAGTAATCCATTAAACTTAACTGGATTATTCGGTTTAGAGTACAGGAATCCCTCGCAGTAGTTGATCAAGCTGAGCGGATAGACAGGCTTGCCCTTTAGAAAATACATACACCATGTTCCAAATTATTATGCAAATTGTATTTAAGTGTCAAAGATTAAATATTTAGTTTTTCAATGAAACTCATGGATGGTATTGTGGCTCTTTGGATCACTGAAATCAGTCTTGGACACCTGTGATAACTAGTTTGCCAGGAGAGCTGAATTAAAGGAACAACTACTGAAGAAGGATGTTCCACATTATTAAGCAGATCACCATTTGCAAGCAATTTGGGAAAGAAAAAGGATCTCTGTTCTCGAAAAGCATGAAATAGTTGAATGCTTTAGACAAGAAATCAAAACCATAGATATTTCACGAAAACTTAAGTGTGATCATTGTACTGTTAAGAGAGATGTGGCTGATTCAGAGCATACATGGTGCAGATAAAGGCACAGTGAGGAAGGTTTCTGCCAAACAAATACATTGGATTAAAAGAATAGCTGCTAAAATGCCATTACAAAGCAGCAAACAGGTATTTGAAGCTGCTGGAGTCCTGCGAACGTCAAGGTATAGGATCCTCCAGAGGCTTGCAGTTATGCATAAACCTTCTATTTGGCCACCCCTAACGAATGCTCATAAGCAGAAACGGCTGCAGTGGGCCCAGAACTACATGAAATTTTCAAACTTGTTCACTGATGAGTGCCATGCAACCCTGAATGGCCCAGATGGATGGAGTGGTGGATGGTTGGTGGATTACCACCATGTCCCAACAAGGCTGCGATGTCAGCAAGGAGATGGCGGAGTCCATTTTGGGCTAGAATCGTGGGGAGAGAGCTGGTCGGCCCCTTTAAGATCCCTGAAGGTGTGAAAATGATCTCTGAAAAGTATGTGGAGTTTCTGATTGACCACTTTCTTCCATTGTACAAGAAGAAGAACCGTGCTTTCCGTAACAAAATCCTCTTCATGCATGACAATGCATCATTTCATGCTGCAAGGAGTACATCTGCATCATTGGCTGCTATCGGCATAAAAGGAGAGAAACTCATGGTGTGGCTCCCATCCTCCCCTGACCTCAATCCTATTGAGAACCTTTGGAGCATCCTCATGCAAAAGATCTATGAGGGTGGGAGGCAGTTCACATCCAAACAGCAGCTCTGGGAGGCTATTCTAACATCCTGCAAAGAAATTCAGCCAATGTCCATTTTTGGTTCTTTACAACAAATGTTTTGAAACTCTGTTGTGTGTAATAATTTGGAACACTGCATTTTAATTTAAAAAAAAAAAAAAAGATTTATTTTTTAAAAAAACATACTGTTATCTTTGGGAGGTTTGTTCAGTAACATTCAAATTATACTCTAATGGTTGATGACTCAAATTATGCTGACTGTCACTTGGATCGACTATTTAGGAAAATCAGAGAGAAATATCATTTGCATAATAATTTGGAACGCGATATAAGCTTCCTAGTATGTCGTTGGTGAACAGTTAGTTGTATTTGAACTCTCCGGCTGTAGTCTATGAATTTAAAGGCTGCAATACAGAAACTTCAGAAGATCTAACTATTACATCCTGTTTAAAAAGGACAATGCCAAGGGCCTACAGGATGTTTAAAAAGGCAAAGGTATCTTGTTGAAAGTTGAAAATCATAAATAATAAAATAATAATAAATAAATAATAAATGACAGCAATATCCAGTGCCAACACATAGCAGTTACATTTTTAAAATAGTGTTCCTGAACATAAGTTCCAGTTATATGTTTTGATTTTAAAGGAACAAGTGTTTACACAGTTTATATATGTAACCAAGACAAACCATTGGCACGGAGACCAATCTTTTATAATTTTGTACTCTGTTTGGTAGGTGCTGCTTTATTAATCTTATTTTATGTGATGGATCTGCACAAAATGGATCTGCACAAAATATATAAAAAGGAGTGTATAAAAACTAACTAACATTTTATATATAATATAATATAATATATAAACTAACTAAAATTGGCATGTATTCACCCCCTTTACCACCAAGCCCCTAAAAAGTCCTGGTGCAACCAGTTGCCTTCAAAGGTCAAATAATTAGTGAAATGAAGTCCACCTTTGTGCAATCTATGTGTCACATGATCTGTCAGTATGAACGCATCTTTTCTGAAAGGCCCCAGAGGCTGCAACACCGCTAAGCAAGAGGCATCACACCATGAAGACCAAGGAGCTCTCCAAACATATCAGGGACAAAGTTGTTGAAGTACAAGTCAGGGTTGGGTTTTAAAAATAAAATCAAAATCTTTGATGATCCCCCGGAGCATCATCTTCAAATGGAAAGAACATGGTACCACAGCAAACCTGCCAAGAGAGGACCACTCACCAAAACTCACAGACCGGGCAAGTAGGGCATTAATCAGAGAGGCAGCACAGAGACCAAAGGTAACCCTGAAGGAGTTGCAAAGTTCCACAGCAGAGAATGAATTTTTTGTCCATAGGACCACAATTAGTCGTACACTCCATAGAGTTGGCCTGAAAAAAGACATTACTTGGCATTAAAAATAAGAAGACACGTTTTGAGTTTGCCAAAAGGCATGTGGGCGACTCCCCAAATGTATGGAGGAAGGTGCTCTGATCAGATGAGACTAAAATGTAACTTTTCGGCCACCAAGGAAAATGCTGTGTCTGGTGCAATCCCAACACATTCCATCCCCCCCCAATAACATCATTGCCACAGTGAAACATGGTGGTGGCAGCATCATGCTGTGGAGATGCTTTTCAGCAGCAGGGATTGGGAAACTGTTCAGAGTCGAGGGAAAGATGGATGGGTGTTAAATACAATGATATTCTTGAGCAAAACCTTCTGCCTTGAGCAAAAACAGTCTGCCTATGATTTGCGACTGGGCTGGAGGTTCCCTTCCGGCAGGACAATGACCCGAAGCATACTGTTGAAGCAACACTCGAGTGGTTTAAGGGGAAACATTTAAATGTGTTGGAATGGCCTAGTCAAAGTCCAGACCTCAATCCAATTGAGAATCTGTGGTCAGGCTTCCAAAACCGTCCAAAATGAAGGCGCTGGAGCAGATATGCCTTGAGGAATGGGCAAAAATCCCAGTGACAAGATGTGGCAAACTCATAGAGACTTATCCAAAGCGACTTGCAGCTGTAATTGAAGGTGGCTCTATAAAGTACTGACTTTGGGGGGGTGAATAGTTATGCACGTTGAGGTTTTCTGTTATTTTGTCCTATTTGTTGTTTGCTTCACAAAAAAAAGAAAATACATCTTCAAAGTTGTATGCATGTTCTGTAAATGTAAATGCAAACTCTCAAACAATCCATTTTAATTCCATGTAGTGAGGCAACAAACATGAAATATACCAAAGGGGGGGTGAATACTTTTGCAAGGCACTGTATGTACAAAGCACTACAAAAATATGGTAGTTATGTGATACCTACTCTAGCTATGGATACAAAAGTAACAAATGTTATTTTACAAATTATTGAGAAAACCTTTAAGGGGGATAGTTTGACCCCAGATATAAAATGCACCATTTCATTTTATTTGAAGAGAAATTATTAAAAATGTATCATTTTAGGCACAAGCATATCTGACTAGTATATCATATATCATCTATACCTCAAAAATGAAACGGGAAAAAAAGGTTCATATATTTTATGAGTGACTGTTGCATTATACTGTGTGGTCTTTCTTTCAACAAGAAACAAACAATCAGCTCTCTTGCCATCAAAAGGGAAGAGTAGAATCTCATTATAATGAAGAGAAGATGAAAGGGAACCCAGACAGGATATGGTGTGCTCATACTGAAGAAAAGAGATGCTGCCTTTTTTTTTTCCTCCCTGAATGAGTGCATGCTCACTATTGTAAGTGGCATATGTATGTATCTATGAGAAAAACCCATTTGTTTTTGTGCCTCTAGCTTTTTGGTATTACTCTGTCCATCTCTGTTTGCATTGGTCAATCAAATTACCTACTGCCTTCTAGATGTTATTAGTTCCTTTCATTGAGTGTGCTGGATTGTCTGTAATAGTGTCTGGGTCATGCGACCATAGAAGGAAAATGAGTGGGGGCAGTAGTAATATTCTCCCAGATTCTGTTCACCTTAACTGGAATAAGCTTTTTGCAAAGTATCTTTCCAGTTATCACAATAAATACATGCACCTTTGTTCTGATCCTGTAATGCAATTCCTGTTATGTTTCAAATATAGGCCCGTTTCACTAACCTATGGGAAGCTGTTGGGAGGACTAGATTAATAAATTATAAATGCATACAAATAAAAAAAGACAGTTTCTAACTTGTTTTCTGCTTTTCTAGACTGATCTAGTGGCACTGGAAGAATGCTGCCTAGTAGAATAGTACTTACAATCTACCCTGCAGAGTCTTTGAGAAATTTATGGTAGTACCATCAGCAAATCACTGTTCTTATATGATATGACACTTGTCTAGTGCAGCGCATTTTATGGCCTTCATCCTCTCAATGCTGTACCGTGAGCAGATGCACTTAGATTTTTCTCCCAAATGGCCAAACCTAACCATTTGTGGCATGATCAAGGCTGGGTCACAGATTGTGCTCTGTCTGTTTACACTTTTCTCTAGGGGGCCCAGGAAAAATAGTCCTACTTAAAAATGGTCACTTTTAAGTTTTATTAGCCCTCGAATGCTTTGTCTGAATCTGTCTCCCCTTTTTTATGATTGGACAAACAGCTTCTAGTCTCCATTTATGCAGTCTACACTTTGGCACTCTCTGGCTCATTTTGAATGTTTTTAATGTTTCATTGTAAAATTCATATGCTGCTCCATTCCTCTGCATCTTCCTCCTTTGAACAGACCACCTGCATGTCCACTCTCACCAAGTCCATAAACCTCCTTTTTTCCTCTTTCCTCTTTCCTAGCAGCTCCATCTTCAGCATCCTCCTCCCAATATAATCCTCATCTCTTGACATGTTCAAGCCAATGCAACCTTGCTTCTCTAACTTTGTCCCCATAATGTCTAACCTCTAATATACTCATTTCTAATCCTGCCCATCCTTGTCACACCCAACATAAATCTCTGGCTCTGCCTCCTGTCTTTTCATCAGTGGAACAGTCGACGACCCGTGCAACATAGCTGTTCTCACTACTGTCCTGTAAACCTTCCCTTTCCCTCTCGCTGGTACCCGTCTGTCACACATCACTCCAGCAACTCTTCTCCACCCATTCCAACCTGCCGGCACTCTCTTCTTCACCTGCCTTCCACATTTGCCGTTACTCTGAACTGCTGATCCCAAGTATGTATATTCCTCCACTTTGTCACCTTCCTTATCCAAGTACCTATCTAACTGCCTGCCTTACCAATTCTGCAGTAGTTTCCCAGCAATCCAGTAGCTCTTCAGTGCCTGTGTTAACTCCTGCCTGAAATACACCTTGCAATCCTCCTTCAGCTTCCACCCCTTGATCCTGGACTATGCCCTTACTTTCCTCCTCTTCTTGACCTCCAAGGTCATCCTTCAGACCACCATCCTATGCTGTTTAGCACTTTGCAGTCTCTCTTTCAACCCTCCTGCAAAGGATATAATCCACCTGTGTGCATCTTCCTCCACTTTTGTATGTCACCCTGTGCTCTTCCCCCTTCCCAAAATAAGTATTATTATACTACAGCCATTTCCATCCTTTTCACAAAATCTACAACCATCTGACCTTCAGCATTCCTCTCCTTAACACTGTACCTACCTTTTACCTCTGTTCCCTTCACCAACATGTCCATTAAAGTCTGCACCAATCACCACTCTCTCTCTCTCCCCTGGGTATATTCTCTATCACTTCATCTAACTCACTCCAGAATTTTCCCCCTCCATCTCACAACCAACTTGTGGGGCATAAGCACTAACAGCATTCATTATCACACCTTCAACTTCCAGCTTCAAACTCATCACCATATCTGACACCCTCTTCACCTCTAAAACACTCTCCACATACTCTTCCTTCAGGATAACAAATACCCCATTCCTTCTTCCATCCACATCATGATAAAACAATTTAAACCCTCCTCTAAAACACCTGGCCTTCCTACCCTTCCATCTATTATCTTGGACACCAAAAATATCAACCTTCCACCTCTCCATCATATCAGCTAATTCTCTACTTTTACCAATCATGCTGCCAACATTCAAAGTTCCTATCCTCACTTCCATTCTGCTCTACTTGCTTCTCTCCTCCTGACATAAGACATGACTTCCTCCTCTTCTTCTCTTTTGGCCAACAGAAGCCCAGTTTCCACCCACACCCTGTAGGCTAGCAGTAATGGTGGTGGTTGTTGTTAACCTGGGCCTCGACCGATATGGTATGGAAATATGTTTCATTATCTGCATATTGATTTGGCAAAAGTTTAACAATGGATGCCCTTCCTGATGTAACCCTCCCCATTTATCCAGGCTTGGGACCAGCACAAAGAAATACACTGGCTTGTGCATCCCTAGTGGCTGGACTAGTGTTTGTTCTTTGGTATAGCAACTTGTCACTAGATGGCAGTAAATATCTTTAAATCAAGTAAAGCAAATAATTTCAAACGTGTAAAGGCAGAAAGGCCATGTTGTTCCCATAGAAGTCACCTAATGAGTTTCTCTCAGTCCTGCATAGAGTGGTTGGAATGCCATTTGTAGCAAATCTGATCTTTAAAGTGGGCAATACGTGTATAACACCCTAACATCATTGAGATGGACCTTATTTATTTACCTTTACATCCGGTGTAAACATAATTTCACATTCCTTTTTGCATGAGTTTTTTTCAGAGCCGGTAGGGCACTGACACAAAGTGAAAGTGCCAGCTTTCAGCTCACTCGCACTTGTACTGCTTAGCCTTCAGCCTTAATGCCAGAAACTGATGGTGACAGGGCTTTATTGAGAGGTTGCTTATTGAATCTCATCTGAATAATTCATACTGGTGCCAGTGCACTTGTCTGGTCTTAAAACAGGCTACTGAAAATACATTCTTATGCTTTAGAAACATTGGTGTTTTGTATTTCTTTAGTTGGTGTCCTGATGTGTTGTGACTGCAGTTGTGACATGTCAGATTTTTTCGCTCTCTGCTCTGCTTCTGTTCCCTTTCCTGCTCTTTTTGCTCTGGCATTGGGGTAGTTTGTTGAATTATTTCTCATCTGTTGGTGACAGAGTGGCACAGGCATCTCCCTCCCCACATTTGCTGTTTCTCCACCTTGCCCTGGTTCAGGTGCTCACTCCATCGTGGCACATAAATTTTTAAAATGCACCCATATGCTATTCCTGTTTTCTTCAGATGGCTCTGCCAAATGTTTACTAAAACCAGGCTGGAAAACAAAATCTTAATTTTGCCTGCGCTGGGTCTTGACTATGCAATGGCTCCTTTAAAATGAATGTTGCACCAGTATGGTTGACTGAAATGGTTATAGAATTACATCAGCGTTTGCTAACCTTCAGTACATTGATTTGACTTAAGCAGTCATAGTAATTTTTTACCAGCAGAGTTTCACATTTAAAGTGATTTTATTCTATGCATTATTTGTTGGCAATACCTCTTAACTGGGCTTTGCTGGTAGAACAGAAAGCAAGACAAAAGTAGAAAAGAAATCAGAAATCATTATTCTATTATACTTGCAACATCTATGATTTTCTGATGTAAATGAGCTAAGGATTCTAAAATTGTCATTTGACATGAATTATCCCTATGGCTTTCTTTTAAGTAGATCAGTCCAAGGCTCTAGTTAATGTTTTCTCCTCTGTTTGCATTTCAGAACATGCAGCACAGCTGTAATGAATTCCATAATTTTTAAACCAATTACTGTAGCTGATGAATTTTTTTTCTCCCATTGTCATGCATCTCTGTGGAATAGGGTTGTTGCAGTGTGGACTACAGAAGAACTTGATTCTATTTCCTGCGACTCTCCAATCTCTGGATGTTAATGCTATTCTTTGGTACTACCATGCTTTCCTGTCAGAGGGACACCTTATAAGAAAGCTTGCTGTCTAGGAATCTGATATTTTTTAAAGGCAGGAAAGGAATAATGTTAAGTAAAGAATAAGTACTAAATTGGAAGGTTTGTTTAAATTATACATTTTTTACATAATGAAAAAAAAGTGTTACTACTACTTTGGTGGGGTGTGACAGTACAACATTAGTTGCCTTTTTTAACGCAATTATGCATGCACACAAATAAGAGGGTGTTACATAGGACATTTTTGAATGTTATTATTACTTTATTTGAATATTACTATTACTTTCATACCTTGAAATAAAGTAATAAAATTTGAGTATTGCATCTGTCATATAAATAGAGACTTACTGTGGAGAATGGGGCCTGGGGAAAAAAAGTTCTGTCCTTGTACCTTCTTTCCTTAAATGTAATTAATGGTTCATGGTAATAACAATTGGCTCTCTGTCAGTCGCTGACGTTACATCTTGCTGTTCTTTGTTGGCAATAATTATGTTTATTAATGATCACCAAAGGCTTACAGAGGCATTGAATAATCAACTTTTTCTGTTCCCATTTTCTATTCATTTTTCCCCCCTTTCACATTTAATTGTGCCCATCTATTGTGCAGTGAAGGTTCAGGAGATGGAGTTCACAAAAAGCAGTTCCTGACATCTTCAGCTCATTAGAAAGACATTTTGCTTTCGTTTCTTAATCAATGCTGTACCACAAGAACCAAGATGTGCAGAGCAGCATAATTATTTGCCTATTGTTTAAGGAACAAATTTATAGATATTTTCAGAAAAACTTTGAAAGCTTTCGTATTTTGTATTTTTCATACCGCATGCACAGGGCCAAAGCCGTCCTCTTTCATTTATTTATCCTTGGATCATACTTTGTGTTGTTGTGTTGTCCAAAATGCTTGGTTGGAGCCATGTGTACAAACGTGTAGGTGTTTTAAATATAGAAAAAATAGGGTTTTATTTTGGAGGTTAACATTGTACTGTCTGCCTATGCTACCTACCCATTACATTCGCTGCAGTTTTACCAAGAGCTATATTTTAATTTAGCTTTAGCCTTTAGCCTCTATAAAGCTATTAAATGTAATATGAATTGACTAATACATTTGCTGATTAGCTAATATGAAGGAAAGATGATTGTTTCTGTACAACAGAATTTTTTTGGAACTAAAAAGATTGCTTTAAAAAGAAGACACCTTTAAGTAAAGCACTGTCCCTTGTATGAGCACTGATCTTACTTGTAAAAAGCTTGCTAAATGCTGTCATTGTACCAGCAGCTGTTTGCTGTTAAGGCTCTTGTCCTATCCGTATGCACACTTACCATTAACAAGTGAACAAAACAAAAGATCGCTGTAAGCATCTAGCAAACAAAGACAGCAGTTTAAGTTGATTGGACAGAAGTCTATATTGCCTTTTTTTTGGTGGTGTAACTTCAAACGCTACTTGAAGTTTGTGGTATTTATTTATTTGGTTTTTTGTGAAAGTTTATTGTTTGTTTTCAGTAATAAAACATATCGGTTACATATCCATATCTATTACAGATTTCATTTGCCAAACAGTTTTTCATTTATAAAAAAAAAAAAAAAAAAAAAAAAAAAGGTCTCACTCTTACATTTACTCTTTGTTATTATGGTCAACAAACATGGTACTATGTTTTGTTACAGTTTTTTACTTTTAGAGGTACTTTTTTATTTTTATATACCCATACATACACACACACACACACACACACGAAATAGTTAAATTGGCACAATTTTGTTTTTGTTTTGAGAATTATGAACATAATGAGTATGCATCCATTCAAAAGATACTTTTCAAATTTTCTTTTTTACATTTTTAACAGGGGCTTAGTTTTAGATTTCTCGTTAATGTACCTAGCCATCACGCAATAAAATGTAACATTACATCAGCTGCAAACCTGGTTTAACTTAATGAAGCAATAATTAGCCAAATCGTGGACTGAACAGGAATTACAAATTACACTGAGGTTCCCAGAGGAGAGGTTAAACAATACATGAAATTGCTTTCTACTGTCTATTTTGTATTTTTATGTTTGTGTTTTTGTTAGCATAGTGTTTCAATGTAAATAAATGTTTAGTGCACAAATAAAAAGCATTTTTATTTCTCCTAAGGGCATATTTCTATTTCAGGGACATATTTTTAGACTGAATCTTTCTTTAAATTCTGCTTTATATTTTGAAACAGCACTTTTCATTGTGACCAATTTGCATTTTAATAATTACTGGCAGGCTGGACTGTCTGACTCACTGACTAATGACTTAATTTATTAGTTCTTTCTTTCAACTTTCTTTGAAGTGCAGCCTGCGAGGTGCTGCTCATAACAGTTGCTCTTTCTTGCTGATGCAGCACTGCTGAAGATCAGCCACTGAGCCTTTTCAACTTTTAATCACACAACACTGTTGATGCCTGTTATGGTAGTCTGTACTTCTTCTCTTGAAGAAGCAATGATTTTTAGTAGACAGAGTCAGTTCAAGGTTCTTTAAGGCAAAATATTTGTAGTAAAAAAAAAAAACACATTCTAGGTGTATGTACTTTGTAGTTAAGAGTTGCCCTTTGTGTTTTTGTTTTTTGTTCTTTTTTCCAGTTTCGTGTTATGGGAGGAAGTACCAGTTAATAGTAGTAGGTGGATCTAGGTAGGTGGCTCCATGGTTGGACCATGCAGAGCCTAGTCTAATGAGCTGTGCCCATGGCCCCTGCCTTTAGCAATACATGTGGAAAGGAGGCAGCTATATCTTACCATCTGTTCCTTTTCCTCTTCTTTTTCCTTCTCTCTCTCCTGTTCCTCCTGTAGTGCAAGTAGAATTAAGTGTGTTCTTTTTCACCCTCAGCCGCTGCAGAACTTTGCCGGCACAGTGAAATCTACAAGCCATCCTCTGTCGTCTTGCTCTGATATGGAATAGAGAAAATGGGAGAGTGTGCTGGACTGCCTGATTTCCCTCCTACTACCTACTCTCGCAGTTCACTGGATCTAATCCCCTTAGCAGTGATTCCCAGCTCCTAGAGCATGGCTCTCTCTGCTGCATAGTGATGTGCTGCTGCTTTTAGCCAGTCTGTTCTGGAGTTCATGCGGCCCTTTCCAATAATGGGTATTCTCCGCTGTCCTTTTAAATTTGTGGGTAAAGCAATATTGTTAATTGCAGGACATGTAGCCCATCTTTATATGATATTTGCTTTTCTATAAGATGTCTCTTGCTACAGTGAAAATGGAAAAGGCATGATTTTAATTCTTATGTACTTGGCTGGTAGTTGGATAAATTGTGTTATTCTGTGCTAACAGATCTTTCATCATGCCTGCATTAACATAACATACCATACCATACACTGTTTGGCAAGTGGCAATTATATGACTTTATTAACCTGCAACCAGTGTGCTGTTTGCTTGTTGGGAGAGAAAATCACCTTGAAACCGAAAGCACTGAATTAAAATCTCCTCCCACCCAATTAATTCAGTACAGCTCCCCAACCCATAAACAATTTTCTGTTTAATAGAAAAAGACAAAGGGATTTTTTGGGCTCATGTGAACAGGGAATAATTGTTTATTGGCAGACCATCTTCAGGCTCTATTTCAGATAAGGAAACATAGATATGCATAAACTTTCCCCTGTATAGGGTTATAACAGGTGCTACCAGGTTGGCTTTGCTTATTAACTGGGGTTTCAAAAAAGATGGTAATGCACATAATTAGTAATTTTGTCATTTTTTTTTATCACTTGCTTTGTGTCATTTTTTTTGGCCCCTTCAAACCTATGTTAAATCCACCATGTCTTGGCATCAGTATGATATGCTTCTGCTATTTAAAGCAGTTATAATGAGATATCAAGGAAACTTACAAAAAATCTCACAAAACATTTGTTATTGCATTTTACTGATGGAGGAGTTCACTGAAATTATGGCTGTCTAAATGTGAGTAAATAAATTAAAGACTGATTAAAGACGATGCCCTCAGTCTGGCAAGAAAGGCATTTTTTCATTCAGATGTTATCATAACATGTTGTCATAAGTCTTGTTTGCTGGGGATATCCTGCACCCGAAAAAGTAGAAAAGTTTCAAAGGTTTGGTTTACTTTTTTATCAAAAATCATAAGGCAGGGAAGCAGCTCTGTGAATTTAGAGCAGGGCAGTTGTGATGTGATAACTTAAAACAGTTAAGAAAAGTCATTTTCTTCCTTTTTTATTTGAAATTATATAATTAAAAAGTTTATTTCTGCTCACCTGGCAAATAAAGCACTGATAATGCTTTAATATTTTTCTTTTTTCATATCTTTCAGCAGGAAGGCTTAATTAACATTTTAATGTTTTAATGCTTACAAATGTTAACATGCAAACACAAAAAATTAAGGGGCCTCATATGGCTGTTGATGTGGAATAGAAATTTGACCCCCACAATTTTGAAATCCTGACAATATAAATTTTTAAGATTAAGAATTTAAGGTTTAGGAGGCCTACTATCAATAAGGCATTGTCACATCTTCATCATGCACATTGACATAGTTTCCACTGAAATTACATTTACTGTACCATGCAAACATTTTAGGAAGGGGTGAAAAAATGCTGTAAACAAAGAATGCTTTCAGAAATATAAATAATGATTGTTTATTTTAATCAATTTACAAAATGCAAAGTGAGCGAACAAAAGACAAATCTACATCAAATCAATATTTTACCTTTTGCCTTCAAACCAGCATCAATTCTTATGGCCCCCACAGAGCCCTGATCTCAACATCATCTAGTGTGTCTGGGATTACATGAAGAGGCAGAAGGATGTGAGGAAGCCTACATCCACAGAAGATCTGTGGTTAGTTCTCCAAGATGTTTGGAACAACCTACCAGCCGAGTTCCTTCAAAAACTGTGTGCAAGTGTACCTAGAAGAATTGATGCTGTTTTGAAGGCAAAGGGTGGTCACACCAAATATTGATTTGATTTAGATTTCTCTTTTGTTTATTCACTGCATTTTGCTGATTGATGAAAATAAATGATTAACACTTCCATTTTTGAAAGCATTCTTTGTTTACAGCATTTTTCCACACCTGCCTAAAACTTTTGCACTGTACTGTATACCGCTGCACGTGTTGAATTTCGTTGTGGCTCACTGTGTGCTGTGCCGTTTCACAATGACAACACAGTCACTTTCACTTTATTCATTTGATGCATTACACCTTTTCTAGATTCTTTTTATTCTTAGTAAAAACAGAGAAATATGCCATGGTTATCAATTATCACAGCTCCTGTCACAAAAGATCAGTTTTGTGTGCTCTGGGAATTTTAAGCAATGGAATACTTTATTTTTGTGTTTATTTAAATATATCTATTCATAGCATTATTTCATGAGTATTTTGAGCAGCTCTAAATTTAAGTGTATTTTTCTAATTGTGACATTGAAATTTTTGCTCATGCATGTTTGTAGCAAATTAAGCACGATCCATATATTTTGTTTTGTTCTAAAAATCTGACTTGATCTAAATAACAAAATTATACTTCAAGTCTGTCAGATGCTTTGGCATGGCTGAGGGACAGGAAGTGAATCGTTATGCTGACCCCCTCGATATAAAAACTGCTTATGGCCTCGGCTTGTTTCATACATTTTCAAAGCGCTGCCACACTGATTGATACACTTTAGAATAGCTTGCTTCATTTTCACTACACACATTGCCCTGGTGCAAGAGACGCTGTGAGCTGTTACAGGGAGTAAAAGCATGAGCTGAAAAAGACAACTATCTGTTTTTTCTGCCTATTCTCCACATAACATTAATGCAAGTGAACCTCTTATTGCATGGGAAAAAATCAAATGAAATATAAGTGAAATGATGAAATCTAATATTGTTTTTGATTGGGTAAGTGTGGAGAAACTTTAAAATCTTACAGCTTGTCACAAAGTCAAATATTTTGATATTTAGTGCAGTGCTGTACACAGTAGTAATAGAGTAGTAATATATTGCATTATACATCTTTTATAGTTTTAGTTTTTGATGTTAAATAACCTAGGTGATGGCCTAGTGGTTGGGGAGTTGGCCTCAGGATCAGAAGATCATGGGTTCAAATCCCAAACTAATAGGTTGTCCTGAGGTACCCTTGAGCAAGGTACTGTCCCTGTCACTGCTCCCCACGTGCTTTCAATAGCTGCCCCCCACTGCAAGTGTGTGTGAGCAGATGGGTAACTTGCAGAGGTGTAATTTCATTGTGGTTTGCTGTGTGTTGTGCTGTGTACTCACAATGATGAGAACAGTCACTTTCACTTTTCATTTTCACCTTTTCCCTTAACAGTGAGAGAGAAAATATTGCTACAGATGTTTGGATGGGTCTGCTTATAATACCACAGTTAATTGTTGCACCAGTCCCTAGTTAAACATAAGCAATGTTATTGGGGGGTATGGGGATTGCAAAAGTTGATGTTGTATGTGCAGGCATTTAATTTGTTTTGATGCACAAGATTAAGATGCTGCAAATGCTGCAAGAAAAAAACACTCAGTACAATCATAACTGGTATTTTTTTTCCCAAGTCTTGTGACCCTTAGGGACTCCACGTTTTAAGGCAAACTGCTTAAGACTGCTTCCCTTTATGCACAAATTCCATTATGTATGATGCTGCTATATTACTCATCTTATGAATGGCAAACTTTATTTGCACTTTATCTGAAACAGTTCTGCTCTGTATTTATCATTGTAGATGCAATTTTTCCTCCCAGACCCACAGTTGTATTTGTACTTTTAAATTCCTTTTTATACTGTATTTATGCTTTTCATTAACATTTTAAGTAATTTTAAGAATGGACTATAAAGCTGGCTTTGACTTTGGACTTTGACTTTAATTGTGCCTTTAATGGTCCATAGATGGCACTGAAAATTATTGTTAAAAATTTGCAAGAAAATGTATTTCTCTATTCTTGCACTTCACATGTTCTATAGCTGAATGCTGGTGGTGCAGGTTTAATCCTACATCAGGGGCACAGAAATCCAGATGTGTGATATACTGTGCCTGCAAATACAGGGTTTCCTCAGGGGTGACTGCAGAACATTATCTTGATGACTCTTCATTGAAACATGCTTTGCTTGAGTAAAGTATGAACAGTTTGAGCTACTACATTTTCCAGTTGTTGGTAAAGGAAATACAACAAAGCAATTAAATTCCATTGACTATTTCTGTTGCTTTAATCTCATCAGACACGCTTCAGCACAGTGCCGGTGGACAGCTCCCTGTAGTGGCAGTGATATTGCTGTAGGAGCAAAAGAATGGGTGTGCTGGACTGGGCAGAAAGAGAATAGACTGCCTTTTTCAGTTGATGGCCTGTTAAAAATACTGTCTGTTCTATTTCTTCATCAACTATCGTACACCATTGGTATGTACCACATACGTACATTTTAATACAATAATTTTCTATTGTCTTTGTTTCTGTCTATCAAGATTTTGTCTCTGTCTCATTATTGACTGAAGCAGTAATGATTATATTTCCAATTGTGTGGACTGAATATGAAGTAGACCCTTGGGAACAGACACACTAGCATGGAACCATCCAGCAAAACGAAAAGAACAGCCTTGGACTTTGAATATTTTAATTTCTATGGCTACCTCATAGTTAGGGAGTTAACACAGAATTGGGAACAAATAATACAATTAAGTGAATATTTTTAGGCTGGAACAAGAATACACATTCTTTGCACACAACTGAACCTCATACTTATACATCTACAGTACATACGGAATGTTTTTACATGCTTCATGCTCATCGTAAATTAATTTAATTCCTTTTTTGTCCTTATCAATCTTCACTGAGTATTTTGAAGTATTTAATAACAGGCTTGAAGTGTTTTGTACAGTTGCTAAAAATATCTTTTATGAAAGATATAAAAAAACCTTTTCATATCTCATTCTTGTACTCACAAATTATTAGTTAAAGCATCATGGCAGAAATCAACATCTCAGATCTTTGAAATGATCCTACAATATTGGAACATATTTCTTTTAAGGATTAATTTATTCTTTTTAAATGCTGTTTGGGTCACATTGGTAGACATCCATTTTCAAATCTCTCCAGCAAGGTTTGATTGTGTACAAGACTACACATTTACTGTCTTGTTGAAATGCTAACCTTAACTTAAACTCTCCTGGGATTGCTCAGTATTTTTTTGCATCCACTTTTCTCTCTATCCGCTCTAGTTTTCCAGTCCCTGTAGGAGAGAAACATCCCCAAAGTATGATGCTACCACTCCCATGTTTCACTACAAGTATGGCAATGCACAGGGTTACACACTCCATTAGGAACTGGGGCCAAATACAGTCGTGTAAAAACATTGACACCCTATGAAAGCCTGTGTGTTTTTGTAAAATTCTTGGACATATGGATATTTAATCCCCATTTTAACAATACTGAGAGATTCAAGTAATATATCAGCAATTAAAACTGAAGAAAAGACGTCAAAAACAGGACAGAGGACATGTCTGGCATAAACCAAATACAGTATTCCAAGAAAATAACCTTATACCAACTGTGAAGCATGGAGGTGGAAGTTTGGGTTTAGAGATGCTTTGCTGCAGCAGGACCTGGCCAGCTCACCATCATAGAATCCACCAAGAATTTCACCATGTATCAGAGGGTACTTGAGGAACATGTGAGACCATCTGTAAGAACAGTAAAGCTGAAGCAGAACTGGACCCTGCAACATGACAATGACCCAAAACCTACCAGTAAATCCACCAAGGACTGGATGAAAAACTAAGAAATGGAGAGTCCTTTAGTAGCAGAGTCAAAGCCCAGATCTTAATGCCATTGAGATTCTGGGTGACTTAAAATGGGCTGTACATGGAAGTGGAAAAAAAGTGAAATTGACCACCCTTGTCATTGTGAAACGCAACACAACACAATGAAATTCAACCTCTGCGTTTTACCCATACACACATGTGCAGCAGGGGGCAGCTATTGAAAGCACCTAGGGACATTGTTGGGGATGGTACCTTGCTCAAGGGTACCTCAGGGCAACCTACTGGTGAGGGAATCAAACCCACAATTTTCCGATCAGGGGCCAGCTCCCTAACCACTAGGCCACCACTGCCCCATGCAAGAACCCCTCAAACATTTCACAGCTTAAAGGATTCTGCAATGAGGAGTGGGTTAAACTTTCCTCAGACCGATGTTAGAGACTGGTAGATGCTACAAGAAGCATCTCTCTGCGGTTATTTCAGCCAAAGGGAGTAACACTAGCTAATAAGGGGTAGGGTGTCCTAATTTTTTCCTCAGTTAGAGTACACATTTGTTGTTTACCTAAAATTAAATCACACTTTTCCAGAGCTAAATAAAAACAAGATTAGACAGTGATATGTGAACATTTCTTAATAAAGAATTGAATATTTAATGGGGGTGTCCTAATTTTTTAACATGACTGTAGATCTCTTGTCGTTTTTTCTCAAAGGACCTGTTACCTCTCTGACCAAATTCCTTTTGCCCTTGATTACTCTTTTTGTGCGGGGCCAAATCTTGCAATACTGTTGGTAGTTAAAGTCTCTTGCATCGCATATACAATGCTGCAGTAATGGTCTTTTATTCTTCCTCACAACTGTCTTGACAGAATGCTATCTCTCAGGTCTATGGATAATTATTTTTAGCTTTTGGTTTGGTATTCACTGTCACACCATTTTTGTTTGGTCACTTGTCCGTGTTGTGTGTAGGCTTAAACGAACTAAATCTATTGTCAGATGAGTCTGAAAGTCTGATGTGAAAGTAGGCTTGGAAAACATAAGTATGCGCCTGATACATGGAGACATGCATGCAAGACCAGTCGTTAATTCTGCCATTTGACATGAGATGCTGTATTTGCTTTACTTTTGTACAAATAAAGAAAATACCAAAATACATACATACCAAATAGTTTTACTCTTTTAAAATACATACCAATTTTTTTACATTTTTTATTTAATTAAATTTTAGTTTTTACTTTAGATTTAGGTATTTAGGTTATTGCTGGGTATGCTGCAACAAAAAATTATGATGTTTTTGTTTTTTAATACTTTTTCTGTGGAAGTGAAGGAGAACCATTTAAATTACTTTGGCATTAGTTGGGGTGGTTCTTGTGATCTAAAACCTTTTTAAACCATCTAAAATCATCTAGCATCAGTAGCTAGTCTGACACGTAGCCGGATATAATCAAATTTTTACAGCAATGTTCCAGAATCTCAAGCCACAATTATAGTGAACGACTGAATTCTTATTCAACGACTTATTCATGACATCTGTCAGTGCTTTTAATGTTCTGGCTGAGCTGTATGTACAGTACTGTGCAAAAGTTTTAGGCAGGTGTGGAAAAAATGCTGTAAACAAGGAATGCTTTCAAAAATGGAAGTGTTAATAATTTATTTTCATCAATCAGCAAAATGCAGTGAATGAACAAAAGAGAAATCTAAATCAAATCAATATTTGGTGTGACCACCCTTTGCCTTCAAAACAGCATCAATTCTTCTAGGTACACTTGCACACAGTTTTTGAAGGAACTCGGCTGGTAGGTTGTTCCAAACATCTTGGAGAACTAACCACAGATCTTCTGTGGATGTAGGCTTCCTCACATCCTTCTGCCTCTTCATGTAATCCCAGACACACTAGATGATGCTGAGATCAGGGCTCTGTGGGGGCCATAAGAATTGATGCTGGTTTGAAGACAAAAGGTAGTAACACCAAATATTGATTTGATGTAGATTTTTCTTTTGTTCGCTCACTTTGCATTTTGTAAATTGATTAAAATAAACAATCATTATTTATATTTCTGAAAGCATTATTTGTTTACAGCATTTTTTCACACCTGCCTTAAACTTTTGCACAGTACTGTATGTAAATGATTAATATAGGCCCTTTGTTTTCTGACAAATATGCACATTTTCAATACTACAAGTCAATAGATTAAAAAGGATCCATACTAAAACTTAAAACACTAAATCTGTCTTACCACTGAGTTAGAGTCTTCTGCTGCTTCAGATAGCTCTTTTGTCTTTTTATTTATTTTCGGGAATAAATGAAACTGAGAGGATATTGGAACACATTTGAAGTGCATCTTGTATTGAGAGAGTGAGCGAGCAAGAAATCCAGATCCAGAAGAAGACTGTAGACAAGACAGTAAGACTGAAAATAAGTCTTCTCTTGGGCAGTACCGGATAGTGAAATTACCAGCAGGCATGGGTGCAATTTACATAAGCAAGATTATAAACAGGCACTCACACCCATGTTCTGCTGTGCATACAGTAGCTGTGTGTGATAATCTGACCCGCACATAGATTACGTGCTTGCACAAATGTGGGAGTGGATTAAAACTAAAATCTGCAGTCAGCCAGTGCACGCCTACAGCATCTACAAAATGAATGTGTTTAAAGTCATTAAACAACACTCAACTTAATCATTTTCTTACTTTCATAATTAGGACCCAAGGCTGCTGTCAACTCTGGCACAGTTCACACTTGGCTTTTGGCCACTAGTTGACTGGTGTTAAATTAGACAAGAAGATTTCTTTATTAATGTATCTGCACTGGTCTGCTGAATGACGAGCTATGCATATTGAATTCTGTCATTTTGAAATATTTTATGGCTGCATTTTAGTTTGACATTTCAGAAATATTTACTTGCTTTTTCTTTTAAGAAAAAATATCTAGTGCCTCAAATTCATGTTGTGTGTGTGTGTGGCATTTCTTTGACAATTTTTTTCCTTGAAGTAAGGTTTTCAAAGTCATGGTCTGGTTTTAATCTGTTGTTGTATTATTGATTAAAATAGTGAAATCAGTATAAGGCCTTCTGATATTTAGAAATAGAAGAACAGCAGCCATGTGCAGTATCGGAATTTTTCCAGACAGCCGTTGAGTTTAACCTAGTGGTCAGAATTGTGTCTTTGTCATGTCTTGTCTTAATCATTTTGTAAAAATCATGCTCAAGTTGTCTTAATCTCAATATCTTGATGGTGTTTCCTTTTGGAACAGAAATACTCAAATGGAAAAAAATAATGCATTGTTGCTTCTTGATACATTTATCATCTCATTCTGATGATTAGAGCAAGATACTGAGGACCATGTGACATGAAATGGTAGCTGGTTTCATGTCACAGTATTCTGATGACCACCCAACACTATAGGGCAAAGAGTCATAAATGTTGAACATGTTTAATATTTACAAATAACTGTCTGGGTGGTTCAGATTGAAAGAGCAAGGTTATAGACCCCACACCTACACCTTTTTCTATTTAGGAGTTTAGGCTCCTGTTTAGGGGTCATGACATCAGATAATCCATTTCTGCTGGTCCTCAGTATCTTGCTCTATCACACTGACCACCTGCATGTCCTCTCTCAACATGTCAATAAACTTCTTGCCAGGCAACTGCATTCTAAACATTCTTCTCCTAATATAATCCATGTCACTCTTTTGTACATGTCCAAACCAACTTTTCTTGATCTACAAATCATCAAACTTGAGCTGTCCCTTTAATATACTCAATTCTAATTCTCCACCACCAATAAGATTAAAGACACAGGACAACAGTGGAAGATAATAATAATTTAAGATTACGCTGATATAAAGAATATCCTTTGTGATTATAGAGTAGGAAAATAATGCCATAAAAATAAATCTAATGCAACGTCCTACCTGTTTTGAGAGGTTTTCGTTTTCAGTCTTGTCTTCAGAAACTGGAAATAAAGCAACAAGTCCCTCAAATCATTTCCCAAAAAAATTACTAAAACTTATTGTGGGACTATAACTATACCATGCTTCCTAAATTATTTTTTAATCAGATTTTTATATTCATTTTGTATCACATTTTATACTGTCCACTCATGTTTTTAAATCCATTGGTTGATTGAACTTTTTTTTTTTTTTTACTGTCTAATTATAAATGTAAAAAAAAAAAAAAAATAATAATAAATAAATAAAATCTGCCACTTCAGTAGGCGATGTGAAATGAACTAAAATAAACCTGTCTCGGGTATGATGGAAGTATATACTTAGTCACAGACTCTATTCAAGACGGGCAGGGAACATTCACCTTGCATCTGTCAAGAGTCAAGAGATTATCAGCTTGTGAGATTTTAAACCATATGTTTTCCTGCTGATTGACAGGTGCTTGCTAAGTGATTGCTTTACATTATTCCTTTAAATCCAATTCCAAAAAATGAAATGTGATGCTTTAGGACAGCTTCAGCAGCAGAGATCCAATCAGCTCGTCATTCTGATCACTTTAAATTATAGAAAAGCCTCCAAAACTTTTGCTGTTTTTCACAACGCAAAGGATTTGGAAAGTGCATCTCTTTTAGGGACTACACAATATAGTTGATGGTTCTTACTGTCAGGCTTTATAAGGAATTGTCTTCAATGTAATAGGATATAATCAGATTTTTATGGAAAATAGGTCAGTTTTTTTTTTTTTTCTTTTCTTTTTCTTAAATGTTATTTCCTAGTATAACATTGTTTCTCTCATTTTGTAAATGAGAGTTTTCTGGCATGTTTATCTGAAGTTGGTTCCTCTCAATCATTTAACTGCTGTCTGCATTGATGTATCTCCACATCAGTGGAACCACTGACTGTAATGTATTTAAGTGCTATGAAGTGGCTCATTTATTCAAAGATGTGCTCTGCATACCTACTTTTATAAACAACCTTTCTGAATGCAGATAAAGGGAATCCTGGTGAGAGCACATAAAAACATTGTTTTCTTCATTTTCCTGCTGAGTTGTGGAGGGTTGCAGGCTAACTGAACTGCTAAAACATTTTTTACCAAGAATGGTCTCAAAAATAAATGCCATAAAGCAGGTTTGTTGAGTAAGAAAAGGAGAGAAGTGATTAACTATGATCATCAAAAAGGTCAGAAGATGTTTACTAGAAATTACAGAAGATGTTTCCTTGATAAGATAAGGCTCTGTACTCTGTAGACTGCTGAAGAATTGGAGACAATTAAAATGAGTTTATCTCAGCAAGAATCAAATGCTGCTTCCTTGGTATTGTCACCAATTTACCTTCTTTTTTATTGTCTTTACCTTGGATTTTCCTTTCAATTACATGCAAGTAGTTACATTTTTGGAGTTTAAAAATGTGTGGATGCATTTTACTGTGTGTATTTGTAAGACATTAGCAGCAGATGCTGTAAGAGAATATATAGATCCCATAGATCAGACTGCTTTGTTTAGCACATATTACAGATGTTCACGCTAGTGAAGATGTGTGTAATATGAGGACAAAAACTCTTGATGAACAATTTTGGCAGTGTGGCAGGGCACATAATCTTGTGCCTGAAAGAGGCCACTGATATTAAGGAATACCACTGCCATGAAAAGGTGTACATGATGTGCTTTGACGTTTAGGTAGGTTCAAAGTAAAATCCACATGCAAATGCAGCTGCGAAGATTCAGGGTTTACCAGCAGAACATTGGCCAGCGCCACTCGCTTCCTCCACTGGCTTGCTTCCTTTCATAGTGCATCCTTGTGTTCTCTTTACCAGTTAAAAAGGTAAGAAAAAATTTCAAAAGAAAATTTTAATCATCATATCAGTCATTTCCTTCCATTATTCTATTGTCTATTTCTGTACGTACTTCCAATAATGGACAGTGATCAGAATGTGCAAAATGACTGACCCCAAATGCAGTATTCTGTGATGCATTGTGTTCTGCCACCTTTCTTTCATAACTTCTTTCTAACTTTTTTCAACAAGTTGTACTGCATTAGGTTTTTTGTTTGATCAGTCACAAAAGCCTTTTGCTTCCCATGCCAGCTCATGGTTTTTCTTTTCTTGAACTACTTTTGATACTCACTTCCTACTGCATACTGTCAATACCTAACGAGCAACTTACCCAGTCATCTAGGTATCACTTTATGGCTCTTGTGAGAGTGGCTCAAATCCTTACACTTACCTGTTTGTTCCTGCTTGCAATAGGTTAACTTTAACAACTGAGTGCTTAATACCCCCTTCCCTGGTTCCACTGTAACTAGATGACGTTGCAATGATGTCCTTATGATGATTCACATTGCCTCTCATTTTATTGTTGTGAATGATCCTTGTTTGTCTGTGTGTGTGTAAACCTTAAAAATCTGATTTCATATTATTCTTAGAGATAATTGCAGTTGTTTCTGTTCTTTCTAACATTTTTTTTTCTTCACTTCCCCTTATTGAGCTAATCACTTGAACAGTGACTTGTGATGAATGGTGACTTAAGCAGAGAGGGCAAGAAAGTGGTAATTACTGAAGGTTTTTCAAAGCTTGGAAGGACAATAGAGACAATAGCATCAATAGAGCATAAACATTCCCCTTCCTTTCCACATAATCTGTAATGGAGACCTTTGGTGTTGATGGCCATGGATGAGGGCTTGATTTAAGAGTGAGATAACCATAGAACAGGTAAATATTTGCTTTCTGCAGCCGGATGGATATTGGTGTGGGACACTAAGGTGCAGATACCGTGCTGCATTAAAAGGCATATAATTAAAGAAGTTGATGGAAAACTGATTTCTATTGACATGTCTTTGTGTCCTCATTCTTTCTCAAGCTCAATGCAGACTCCCCCTGAGCTGCACTGCGTGAAAAAAAAAATGTTGGTAGATTCTGAAAACCTAAAGCAATTGATTGCTTTGCAGTGGTTTCTGTGCTGGCAGTGTCCTACCATTGATTTCACTGGCCAACTTTAGTGAATCTCAGTCTTACATTTACATTAGTGTTAATCATTACTCGTTTGGCATTTTACCAAGAGTGTAAGGTGATTAAAATTATGCTACATAATTAATTTTTCTGGCAGATGGCCTGAGATTTTTTTTTTTTCTTTCCAATCCTCCAGTCCCGTGCCATGCTATCATTGTCCAATCCCTTGCATATGGCAATTTACAAAGTCAGTTCACATATATTAGCTTCTTAAATGTCACCCTTAGATGCATCAACATAGGTCACCTGTCTGCTGTATTTGTGCAGATGTTCTGTATTTGCAGGTGTTAAACTCTTCTAAGACTAGCTCAATGTTCTGACTTAAAGTCTTTGCTACACTCTCAGATATGCTGTCAGGGCTGCTGGTGTCATCATCAGCGCACAGATCCGCTGACACTTCAGAGACACACTTTACATGCTTGTCATCCTTTAATGCTTCCTGCTCTGCAGCCGCCAGAGCACTGCCTCAGACTTCTGTACTTTGTAGAGTTAACGCTCCCCTCTGCTGTCACCTTGAAGCCAGTAAGTGATAGTGAGTGAAGAGACTTGTGCTACGCCGTTTGAAAAGAGAAGTGGTTGGAAGTCTTGGTTGTTAATGTGCTGAGAGAGAGGGGAGAGAGGATGGCTGCAGTGCTGGAGGTGAGAGTTAAAGGAGTAAAGCATTGGAACATGCAAAATTTTCCTCCCATTTCCTTGGCTCTGATGTCTGTCCACATCTGAGTGGAATCTTTATTGAAACCTCAGGTACAGCTCTTGAAAGCATTCTTTATAGGCATAATAGTTATAGTTTCACAATAAAAATGTATTTTTTGATTAAAATTACAAAGAGTAATTAGTGATTAGTTACTTTATTTACACAAGTGATCGTCACTCAATTTTCAATTGCTTAATTCTGAAAAGACATGTTCTGCTAGATCCTAAACCTGCTATAAACAAATTGTGAGGTGGAATGTTAGACCTTGTTAATTTTAAGGTTAAACCTTTACCAACTGTAAAAAGTATGGGTGTCAATGGACTTGATCCCTCTCTAGATACATACATTGGAGATATTACTAAAAAAACTTTTCTTCATCTTGAAAACTTTGCTAATCTGAGAATGACATTGTCATTACATTCATGCAGAAAAATTAATTTTCACCTCAACACTAGATTATTTATTAGTCCTAAATTATTGAGACTTCATTGGCTTCTGGTTTAATTCTGCATTGGCTATACAATTCTACTGCTGACTTAAAAAGCCCTAAATGGCCTCACCTTCGAGTATTCTCAGAGTTTTGAAAACTATAACAGGGTAGCTTCCAGCCGTTGTAACTCTGGTTTCCAGAACTCCAGACATGGTAGTCCACCATCTGAGTTAACTGTATTCTAGATCTAATCAACCATTAGGAGACTCTTCATCCTGACTCTACTCCAGACAAACTACATTAACATGGATCACCTGTATGTGCTGCTGACAGTAACCAGCACTAAATAAAGTTGCACTGGCCCAGACAGAACTGATACTATCAACTTTTAGTGAACTCCCAGCAACACTATATCAGCTTAAAACTTTTAACAAACTCCAAACTAAAGACTCTAATGGATGTCTTTTCTACTAACTCAGACTTTACAAACAATATGTGCTTAGATTTATTTAATTTTACCACCATGAGTGGTAAAAATACAAGAGAACTAAGCCTGTTAGGTAATAGAAAGTTTTTCCCGTCCATCTAATAGAAAAGAAATAGAATAGAAAATTAAGAGTAAACAAGAATTTTGTCTTAGAAATAATCATATCATTTATATCATATGTATGAATAATGACTTTAACAAAAAAAAGGAAAAAAACTTGGTGTTTGATACTATTGATTAGCAAAAAACATTTTGCTTTGAAAATTTTGACATTGTGCTAAACAATAGATGTTCATCGGGGGTAGCGGTACCCAAGTGGTTAGGCAGTTGGCCTGAGGATACCATGCTCAAGGTACCCTTGAGCGAGGTACCGCCCCTGTCACTGCTCCCTGGGCGCTTTCAGTGCTGCATGTGTGTTAGTGTATGGGTAAAATGCAGAGGTGTAATTTCGTTGTGGTATACTGTGTGCTGTGTACTCACAATGACAAGAAAAGTTACTTTCAGTTTCACCCCCCCCTTTCATACTTTTAAACCTCTGTGCCATGTGATTATCATATTTGACAAATAAATAATATCCATAAAGGGAACACAGCACAGCAATTTCAGTTGGTGAAGTAATCCACACAGCCTTTTGCAGCGCTGTGGCTTGAATTAAATATTTATACGAATGAAAAGAGTGAATCAGTATATGAAGGTTTTCTGTCATGCAAGGCGGTTGCTTTTATTGCATCATGAGTGGAGCAGCCATGTTTTGACTGTGTGTTGTATGTTGGCTCAGCTACTTGGGGCCTGTGTGCTAGCCTACTCCCACATACAAATTTCTGATGTGAGGTTGCTTAGAGTTGGTTCAGAGAGATAGCACACAAAGCTTTTGTCTTTGCACATGCATGAGAGAAGTAAGCTGACAGATGGACAGACGTGAGCCGTTTGCTTGTGGCTTTTACACTATGATGCAAAAACTTGTCTTCATGCTGCTTTTTTACTTAACATTACTAATGTAAACAGGCCTACATATGTGTGTTAATAGGCAAAACTCAAAGCCTGACTGGAGTGTGCTTTCTGCCGTTGCTGTTATCTGGGCAGCTCCTCCACATCTGGCTGTCTGTCAGCTTGGCTGATTCAGCTGAGGGATCCTCCAGCTCCTGTGTCTAAACCGTAATAAGGCAGTACAGTATTTACACAGCCCTGTTTGTTTACCCTGGCAGCCAGAGACACAGCTCACTGTGGGAGAGAAGGGCTGGCTACATCTCGGGATTCCTCCAACACTGGAGTAAAGCACTCCTCCCTGCCAAGAAACACACACAAACACCCACACCAGTGACTGTAATCATGGTGTTCGGCCATAGTGTGGTATGGCAGTTTGCTGTGCCAGCACTGATGGCTAGATCACAGGAGTAATTGTGTGTTTTTGTATATAGCTGTATGCTTCTGTACGGAACATTTCTGTGCTAATACATAAGTCAGTGGAAAAGTCTATGCCATCCTAAAACAGATTTCTGACACATTTATCCATCATTGTCATTTTTCTCCTTCAGCAATGTTAAATGATAATAAGGTCTGTTTCTGGCAGATTTTGTACTTTGAAAGGGAAAAAAAGAGCAAAAATGTTTTGCTGCACATTTATTAATGGGAATGTTGTTGTTATTATTAGCTTTTGCTCTCCCTCTTACAGTAGCTTAAAATTATGGACAGACTTAAGGTACATGTATGAAACAAGGTATTTAAGGTATTTATTATGCACTGGCAACTTTGCTATGCCTTTGTTTGTCAGAACATTAGGGAACCTTGTCAAAATTTGACATTTTTCTTCCCTCTAAAGATGGTGCAGGAAAATGTTAAAGTTTTTGTATGCTGTTGTATTGATAGAAAGAGATCATTCCTAGACCCCTGTTAACGGGGGGTGGGGTGTTCTAATGTGGAACTTAAAACATTCTGTTGGAGGTGGCTTTACTTCATTATCAAAAACAGTTTTAATATTCCCTGCAGTAAAACAAACTTAAACAGGACTTTTTTTATGCAGTCCAGAATTTGAGTTGCTAGTCCTTTCATTTGAAAAGGTAACTGCATAACATGTAGAGGATTTTCTCTCAAGCAAACCATTTTTCATATTTTTCCTTTGAACAATGGTGTTTTATGTTATATGTTATATGCTCATGCAGCAGTTTTGATCATAAGCCAGTGCTTTAATTTTTCTAACTACAAAATAATAAATGCATGTTGTAATGCATGTTGTTATAATATGATAAGGCTTTATAATAGGATAAAGCTGAAGTGGGAGAGGTAAGGTTTAATTAGAATATATGAATCTTGCAGTCTGGACAGAGGAATACAGATTATATGTGCTTCAGGACCCCTGTCTTTTGCAAATGAAGTAGACTTTAATATTCAGAATTACCATAGTGATAACCACAGCATCCTTTATTGAACTGTACTGGCTATTGATTCTGCTGAGGATAAAGGAACTGTTGAATTTGATCTTAGGAACAGGTTTTAAAACATGCATTTTGTACATGCTATACTAATGATAAACTGGTCAAAAAACACCTGATGCCTCTAAGACAAAACTACTCATAGCTATATCCCACACATAATATATATTAAAAGTAAATGTAATATATTGTGTAGTTATATTTTATTTTGATTTCGTGTGTAACAAGTATTTTGGGTGATTTACACATCTACTCTCATGATATCCCAAAGTTCACAAGAGTACACAACGTGTTAAATGTGTTAAAATGCTTTATTTAAAACAGTTATAGATAAGTTGTAAACTGTCAAGAATCAACTTAAGAGTTTCCCAAATCCTGGTTGTGTCTTTTAACTATATAGACTAAGCTTCTGAATATTAAGCAGGAAATTAAATATAAACTTAACAAACAAATACTTAAAAGTGAAGAAGAGAGTGCAGGCAGGTTGGAATGGGTAGAGAAGAGTGGCTGGAGTGATTTGTGACAGATGGGTACCAGCTAGAGTAAAAGGGAAGGTTTACAGGAGAGTAGTGAGACCAGCTATGTTGTATGGGTTGGAGACGATGGCACTGACGAAAAGACAGGAGGCGGAGCTGGAGGTGTCAGAGTTACTGAGATTTTCGTTGAGTGTGACGAGGATGGACAGGATTACAAATGAGTATATTAGAGGGACAGCTCAAGTTAGATATTTTGGAGACACAGTTAGGGAAGCAAGGTTGCGTTGGCTTGGACACGTCCAGAGGAGAGATGAGGATTATATTGGGAGGAGGATGTTGAAGATGGAGCTGCCAGGAAAGAGGAAAAGAGGACGACCAAGAGGAAGTTTATGGATGTAGTCAGAGGACATGCAGGTGGTTGGTTTGAAGGAGGAAGATGCAGAGGACAAGAAGAAATGGAGATGGTTGATCCACTGTGGCGACCCCTAAATGGGAGCAGCCGAATAGAAAAAGAACAACAACAACAAACAAATACTTACTAAATGAAAAAAAAATTACTTTATTTAGGAATGCACTACTGCTCATACTGAAAATTATTTAGTGCTGTCCATGATTTTTGTGTATCTATTCAGGTTTTAAGAAAAAATATATTTTGTCCTTTTGGAGCTAGTTCAGGTTAATGATTTTTAGATCATCACCACATTTTAAAATACCAGTTTCATTAACAAATTTCTCTACCTCCTCAGTTTGATGGATTATCATCTTTTTTGGGTGGTGTAAAAGACAAATGGCAAGCACATAATTTTCTCGCTCCATGTTTCAGTCAATTAAATACTCATAATTTCTGCCTGACAACTTAATGTATTTTTCCATGTTTATAGGATGTCATGTGGGCATGATGTGCAAATGATTGTCACTGCTGTCAGAACTATTTATGCTGCCCAAAGATCTATGTTATTAATGCTCGCCTAATTCTGTCAGCTCTGATACTATCTCCAGCCCTCAATATTGCCAGCTGTTGCTTATTGCAGTGGTTTCCTGAAATTGAGCAAATTAAGATCCACATTTTTTTTTTTTGCTGGATGGGGATCTGCAAATGTTTTTAACAAATTAAATTACTCTGACCTATGAAAGGATTAAGTAGATAATAATAGCATCTCTTTTCTTTTTTTCCTAATTCTAAATGCAAATCTTGATAGCGGGAACATCTAAGTTCTCATTTTTAAACCTGATCTGAGGTCTAACCACTTAGTAGCCAAGCAAATAAAAATGCACCTTTAAAAATATGGAACTGATGTAAAATTATATCCTGTTCTCTTGTTGCTGTCTTAAAAAGCTATAAATGATTGTGTAATTTGGTGATATTCTTAATATATTATTTCAATGCTCACTCAGTGCAGTAAGTTTTAAACCCCTCAAAGAATATTGGCTCTCCAGACAAGAGATGCAATGAACATTGCAGGCAACAAATCGTGACATTTATAACTCACCTTATGAACTGTTAGATTTAAGTATATACAGTAGTTTTAAAGTAAGTTACTGAAAAATGTTTCCTCTGTAAATATGAACCCTGCTTAGTAAATACTGACATACCCAAAGATTGCTTGCATGTGTCATTAAATAGAATGGTATGATATTTCTGTCACACAGATAATAGACCCTGGTTGGAGGCATAGTTTTTAGATTTTGGAGTCACTCCCCTGCTGATGGCAGTACAGTTGGACTGTTCAAACAGGTGAAGAAAAGGGGGTTTACACATGGGGGCCTTGCCAAGGATAAACAGGAGGATTAAAGAATTTGACATGTGTGCCAATACAATTAACACAAGCTGCATGCAAATTTTATTAGAGACACGTCAGAGAAAAACGACAAAAAGGAAGAAGGAAACTGCCTGACCTGTCTCTATTAGGTTCTGTCAGAGGGGACTAAGCAGATTTTGGGAGTATCAATCATGGACGGTCTGCAGAGATAAACCTATTACTTGTAAGTTATCAAAGGGCTGCAGAAAATTACAACTGCTCCCCTTTGGTGCAGAGATGTTTTTCACATTGTTCACAGATCCCCAAACACCATCCCTGAAAGCTGATTAACACAGATTCTAATATCAGCATGTCTGCTTGTATTAGCAGCCTGACTTTTTTTTCTATCATTCCTTCTCTCTCCTCTCTCTCTCATTCATATATATATATATATATATATATATATATATATATATATATATATACATATATATATATATATCTGTATCTGCCAACAACAAAACCCCTTGCATCAATATTGGTTTTCATGTTAGCTGAATGAGGCCTAAGGGAGATGCAAAAAGTGGTAAACTACAGGGACCTTGCATAGCAGACAAACTCTAAATCATGTTGTGCTGTTCTCGGAGTCAAACTTGTCACCTCTGGGTACAGCTGCTCATTACATGCTGACACTTAAACATTGATTACTGCATCCCTTTTGGGTTTTTACCTTCTACCCTTCACCACTGGACATTCAGTCAGCCATCCTGTCGCCATCCTGCCATACTCGAAAGCTGACTTCGACTACGAGACCAACATTGCCTGTTTCTCCCATGCATGCACTAACGTTACAAACGGCAATCAATTGGTAACAGTACTTCTAATAATTAAATTATATTCTCATTCACTTATGAAGAACCAGCATGTAAACATTGAAAGTAGGTAGAACAAAATTATTGAAACATCATGTGTTTTAGCAAAACCATATTAGCTCTTCGTTTTAAAGGGTGATTGCATTTGAGTTTGTGTGAGCTGCGGCTGACTACATCAATTTCACATTTGCAATGAAAAGCACATGTACTAAGTTCAAGCTACAAGTACTTGGTTAACCTGTAAGCTACTAAGCTAATGACCTTTAATATATAAGGATTTTAAAGTGTGTGTGTGAGAAATGAGGCCAAAACGAGGTTAACGAGACTGAAACACCCTAATTTTGGGCTGTGTTTGATTTATAAAACAATAGATCAGCATGTCAGAATTTAGAATTAGTTTTTATTAGAAGTAGTAATTGTAATTGTTGCTTTAACAGCAATAGTAAGTACAAATATTACTAACATCCATGAAAAATGTATTGATTTAATGCACACGCAGACGCACACATATGCATTTTGCCTATTGAGGTGAGCCCTTGAGATGCCGATAGTAATAATACTGTATGATGCTAGCTGAATTTCACACTAATGCCTCAGTTAAAAAATACTTCACATATAATTGCGAAAGAGGGAAGCAGAGGTGGGGTGGTTCATGTGGAAAATGGCTGGGTCTGGGGAAGGGAGCACTAAGGCAATCAGCTGGAAGAAAATGGCCAGGAAAAAGCTGCTTTGGTGGTTGCAAAGAAGCTTCAGGTTGATAATTAAGAGTTCAATGAAAGAGCGTGTTCATTTTGATGCTTTGGCGGGGGAACCAGTCCAGCAACTTGTGTTAATAGCCTCTTTGTTGAAAGTCTTATTTATTAATTCCATTAGGCTGAGAATCCTGCCTCATCTTCAAGCTGCTTTATTTTGTTCTCTGCCTGTGTGACTAGTATTAATGTGGGGATGACATTTCTTGCATCTTGCACTGTAATGACAGTTTATAGTTTCAGCATAAATTGCTAGAGTGACAAACACATCTTTCTTGACCCTTTATTGCTCCCAGTGCTAAATTGTTTTATCAACTCTTTTTATAGATTTCTTATTTATTTATTTATTTCAAATTAAAATAACCACAGACTCACTAATCAAGTTAGATTTGAAAACAAGCAGTTTCTGCCTGTAATTGATGCATCTTCTGCTTTTATTAGGTATGTTGCTCCACATGTCTGCCTTTTTATTTTAAATGTTTCACTAGGGGAAACTGAAATCATTACAAAAATTGCATCGTTGCACTTGCTTGCCAGCTCCAATTAGAAGCATTTACATATACAATGAGCTTTTGGGTAGTGTTGCTACAGTGTTAGGTAGGACTGCTGGCTATGGCCTGACTTGTAATTCATTTTACCTCTGAGGAGTCTGTGTAGTTAATTTCCTAAATTAAACCTACCATATTAGCTGAAAAGATTTATGCTAATCTGACCAGCGAGTCTCTGTAACATCAAATTTTTATATTGCTCATGGCTGTGGAAAGAGTGCAGAGGGAGAGAGACAGCCAGAGAGAGAATTTGTTTTTGTAGCTTTTGCTCTCAGACTGTCAGGCTGTGTGGACTTTCCACTGGCAGATTTATAGGCTGCTTTTTTTTGACTGGATATTGGCCTAATTTACATTCTTTCAGATCATGCTTGGTGTTATGAGAACATCTCTATGTAATGTTGCAATCAGGTTTTGTAACTTACAAAACATAGACACAGACTTCATCATTATATATTTATTTCTCAGATCAAAGAAGTGAAAAAGTGTTTAGCTCTTGATGGCTTTTGAGCATGTCATGAGTACTTGGAAGTTTGGTTGTAAGTAAAACTGAATCATGACTGTTGGTACATGTATCTTCAAAAATTATATTTTTTACTTAATGTCACAATTAAATTGAAAAATGTTTTACTTGATTATAGCAATTCATTTATTATACAAATCTCTACGTAAAAGCTTTGCTTACGCTTTGCGAGGGGTTAAAACAGGGTATACAATCCTTTACATTCTCCGTATTTGCTTTTTCTGAGTATCTTTGAAAGAATAAAAAGCACGCTCAGCATAATAAAACAAACTTATGTTGACAGTTTTTAAAAATAAAAATCTCTTGAATGTATGTACTGTTCTTAATTGGATGTATGTGATGATATAAAATGATTGGAATCAGCAGGTATATTGTAATTCTGCTGGTGCCACTTGTAACAGAAGTTAAAAAAGAAGAAAATTAAATGAGACAATATATGTATCAGTTCATTGATGACTGGGCACTGTGTGATTCTTCCTCTGTATGAATCTACTCATGCTTTTGTAGATAAGCCTGGAAACACATTTCTCATTCATTCCAAGGTTTTTTCTTCTTCTACTCTGAGCTTGTGCATGTATGTGTGTGAGGAGATGCATTCCAGCCACTAAGGATGTATTTCTTTTTGCTCGGCCCAAGCCTGGATACATGTGGAAGGGTATGTCAGGAAGGCCATTCGGTGTAAAACTTTTTCCAAATAAGATGAGAGGACAATGAAAGAGATTTCCATACTGGATCAGTTGAGGTCTGGGTTAATAACACCCGCCATGTTTGCAGGCAGGAGGAGAGAAGGAAGTGTAGGAGGATTGAAGTGAGAGTAGAGTACTTTGAATGTTGACAGGATGACTGATAAACAATGGGACAAAGTTGTTGAGAAGTACAAGTCAGGGTTGGGTTATAAAAAAAAAAAAACACAAAAAAACAAAAAACAAAATCTTTGATGATCCCCCGGAGCACCATCAAATTTATCATCTTCAAATGGAAAGAATATGTTACCACAACAAACCTGCCGAGAGGGCCACCCACCAAAACTCACAGACCGGGCAAGGAGGGCATTGATCAAAGAGGCAGCACAGAGACCAAAGGTAACCCTGAAGGAGTTGCAGAGTTCCACAGCAGAGACTGGAGTATCTGTCCATAGGAGCACAATAAACCGTACACTCCGTAGAGCTGGGCTTAATGGAAGAATGGTCATTACTTAATGTTAAAAATAAGAAGGCATGTTTTGAGTTTGCCAAAAGGCATGTGGTTGACTCCTCAAATGTATGTGCTCTGGTCAGATTGAACTTTTCAGCCACCAAGGAAAATGCAATGTCTGTCGCAAACCCAACACATCCAGTCTCCCCAAGAACACCATCGCCACATTAAAGCGTGGTGGCAGCATCATGCTGTGAGGAAGTTTTCAGTAAAGGACTGGGAAACTGGTCAGAGTCAAGGGAAAGATGGATGGTACTAAATACAGGGATATTCTTGAGCAAAACCTGTGTCAGTCTGCCTGTGATTTGTGACTTAGACGAGGGTCACCTTCCAGCAGGACAATGACCCGAAGAATACTGCTAAAGCAACACTCCAGTGGCTCACAGAGACTTATCCAAAGAGACTTGCAGCTGTAATTGCCGCAAAAGGTGGCTCTATAAAGTACTGACTTTAGGGGGTATAGTTATGCTGACATTTTCCCCCCCAAGGCACTTTACATTGGTGGTAGATGGTGGAACAGGTTACAGTAATAGATGTTAAATGGGACAACTACAAGGAGAATTGCAAAACTCCACTGTGTGGAGAATAAAAACCAATGAGGGTCCAAGGTCGACCGGCTACTCAACCCCCTTGGGTATACTAGCAGTACAAAGTTAGTTTGGTTTTAAACTCCAGGATCAGTAAGGAGTCCCAACTTGCTTCCCAGGCTCAGCAGAGTGAGATGGCCCCAGTGCGATGAGCCGCCAGGGTCCCTTGAGCGCATCAGATCATCGCACAGACCAGATGGTAGTTAGAAGAAACGTTGGATCAGGTGATGACCACGGGCCCTGGACATGTGGGAGAGAAATGTGTGAATGTAATGTGTGTGTGTATGTGTGTGTATATATATATATATATATATATATATATATATATATATATATATATACTCTCTACACACACACATTTCAAAAGTTGTAGGCATGTTCTGTAAATGAAATGGGTGCAAACTCTCGAACAATCAATTTTAATTCCAGGTTATGAAGCAACAAAACATGAAAATGTAATGCAAGTCACTTTATTGTGATCTGTAGCGAGTAGGGAGTAACGGAGACCCTAGAAGAGAGGGTGAGACATGCTCTAGAGAGGATAGGAATGAAAGTGAGTAGGACAAAGACAGAATACCTGACTGAATGAAAGGGAGGAAGGTGGAAAATGTAGGATGTAGGGAGTAGAGGTGACAACGGTAAGGAACAAAAATTTTTGTGTGCATAACATTTTGATAGGCGAAGGGAAAAAGACAGTTGGATGGTGATTTCCTCGTATGGGTCTTTATGAATTTTATTTCTGCCATGTGCACTGTGATGTAATTGTGGAAATCATTTGACCATATCACCATTTTATATGCATATATTCCAACTTCAAGCTGTAAAAACTTGACAATGATCATGATTTTTATGCAGTACAACGCTCCATCGCATGCATGAAAGTACTCACTGCGTAGCTAGCCAGTAAAGGCCTTAAAGATGAAACAATAATGACATGGCCTCCTTCATCACCTGACCTAAACCCTATTGCAAATTTGTGGGCCGTTCTTAAAGAGGAGATTTACAGGGAAAGAGAACAATCCACGTCTCTGAACAGTGTCTGGTAGGCTGGTTGCTGCTGCTGACACATGATTAAGAAACTAACAGACTCCATAAATGGAAACATGACTATTATTGAAAGGAAAATTTGGCTATATTCTTTTTTTTTTTTTTATGTTCTGTTCTTTTTTTGAAATATTCAGAAATATTTTCTTGTTTTTTTGTTTTGTTCTCACTTTAACATATGAAAATTAACAAGTGGGACATGGGAAACGTTTTGTTTTTCATTTTAGTTTTGTTTTGTTTTAAGTCTGTACACTAATTGTTTCCTAATAACATAACTAATAGCGTTTCCTTTGTAAAATGTTTCAGGGCTTTTCACATTTTGAATTGACTGATAGCACTGTTCCGTATTAAAATTAATCTTCAAAATACTTTCCTAATAATTGTGCACATAGTGTTGATCTGAGTGTAGAGGGGCTGGCAAATGTTTTTATCAGCAGACTGAAAGCACTCTGCTGTCCAAAAGTGGATTCTGATGGAGTGTGTCCAGAATCTTTTTGTTGTATTTCTGGTTTCCTGCTTGTGTAGCTGAGGTATGAGGAGAGCTACCATTGTCTTAAATGCAGTTTGCTCCCACACACTTTTCACAGTCCTGTGTAAATGAGTCATGAAAAGCATTTATACCCCACTTCCTCTTCATCTCTCTCTCTCTCTCTCTCTCTCTCTCTCTCTCTCTTCTCTCTCCCTCTGATACAGCATCATACGCAGCTCTGTTCATCAGAAAAAAATATTCCGTTTAGAGTGATTTGCTGAGCTTAGTGATGGAGGAAGAGAAAGAGGTCTAGAAAGGGGTGGTTGTACACTGGTGTAGCTGCACTGCAGTTTTATTCACATTCAGAGGGTCATTATAGTTGACCTTGCATTGCCAGAGAAAGCTTATGTAAACCAAGACCTAATAAATCAACTTTAACAAGGCTGCTACTGGCCAAGGAACAATGCAACACCAATCTAGCAATGTAGAGAAATCCCACTCCTTCCAGTCAGCATACATGTATTTGATTTGCTCAGTTGCATTTCATGAGGAGTTAGTTTTATTTAATTGCTTTAGAGAATGCATATTTTCACACACACACACCACCAGCCCTGCACCCTACCACCCACCTTCACTATGATTCTCATCACCGTTGCTGCAGTTGGTGAAGACTGTTGTGATGGTAACAATACATAATTGAAAGAACAAATTAATTTTTAAATTGTACCAGAAACATCATTAGATTTTGCTGGGTGTTTTAAAAGATCCCATCTCTATGCTGTGGTGGGATTGACTAGAAGTGTTTTATGGCTCTTTAATTTAAGTATACTTTAATTTAAAACTTGCACACATTCCATCAATAATTCATGTCAATAATAAAGCACCTTGTACTGTAAAGTGATAGAACTGTTTATAAGATATCTTTACTGTTTTTTTGGTGCAGGTGATTTTTAATGGTATTTTATTCTAAAAGATTGAAAGAGATAGCCTAAAGATTAAAAATATGATCTTTTATGTTATTCAACCCATGAATGAAACGAATTGGCAGTAACTAAAAAAAGAAAGAAATAAAGAAATATATGTGTGTTCTTGTGTCCTTTTTTTTTTCCACTGCAGGGTCAGAATATGAGTGACTGGCTGGATAATGTGGAATAGTAATTGTGCGGTCTTGATTGGTGTTTGAGTGATGTTTCAGACCTGACATTGACAAGCAGTCACTCAAACTCTAGCCTGCAGTTGACAGATGGTCTGTAGAGGACTAGATGAGTTCCCACTGCACAAACACTCACTTCACCCTCACTATCTAGCACTGAAACCCACTTCATCAAAATCACTAGATGATCAGTTCTTTGGAGAAATATCTGCAGTATGTTTGATGAAATCACATATATATGAATTAGTCAGGAGGAATACTGAAAGTAAAGTTTATCGAATGTCATATTGCCAGGTTTTGAAGTGCAGCACAGTGGAGCAGGTTGAATCTCAATGCGTGGCGTGCCGGTGATGGCGAGTGGAGCTGACACACTGTCACTGAGTGATGAAAAGCAATGTAAGATGATTTGGCATCGCTCACCGCCATGTGCCCAGGCAGAGATGAAGAAATGTTGCGAGGACTAGGGAGATGGGGAGGAGTAGTTGCACAGTGCTGCTGGAGGCCTCTGTCTCCCAATATGTCCACTCAGTGTTACACCAGCCCACCATCAGCCAGCATAGCCATGCCATCCAACTCCCCAGAGAGGAATAGTGAGTGCAGGAGAAAGTGGTAGGTACAAAGGGAAAAACACTGACGAAACATGGTGTTTTTCTCGCTTGTGGTATGATGGGATGGCAAACACATTCAGATTGAACAAAGGTCATGCTTTTTCATTTGTCAGGATGCATTATTTTTATTGCAGTATTTTTGTCACAGATACATTATTAGAGTTATTATTACCTGATTTAAATCTTTTGAAAAGAAAATACTGACACAAAAGAAGTAAATAGGCGACAAATATGACTGCACAGATATGACAGATGTGATGCACTGCCTGTCCAAAAGAAACTTTTGTTAAACACTATTTTGTTGGACTGCCTTTAGCTTAGATTATGGCATGTATTCTTTGTGGGATTGTTTGATAAGCTTCTGCAGTGTCACAACATTTATTTCCATCCAGAGTTGCATTAATTTTCATTAATTAAATGTCTCAATAGGGTTAAGGTCTGGACTCTGTGGTGGACAATTCATGTGTGAAGATGATGTCTCATGCTTCCTGAACCACTCTTTCACGATTTGAGCCTGATGAATCCTGGCATTGTCATGCAGAGATATGCCTGTGCCATCAAGGAAGAGGAAATTCACTGATGGAATAACCTGGTCATTCAGTATATTCAGGTAGTCAGCTGACCTCATTCTTTGGGCACATAACGGTAATGAACTGAGACCTGACCAACTGCAGCAACCACAGATCATAGCATGGCCCTCACAGGCTTGTATGGTAGGCACTAGGCATGATGGGGGCATCACTTCATGCATCTTGATGGACCCAGTCCCTTGGGACTCTGGAACATGGTAAATCTGGACTTATCCAGACCACAGTCTTCTTCCATTGCTTCCAGAGTCCAATCTTTTAGTAAACTGAAGTGTTTTTTGTGATTAGCCTCACCTGATCAGTGGTTTTCTTAAGGCTACACAGCTGTTTGAGTAGGTAAGTAGAGTGATCTTTATTGTCCACGATAGAAATTTGGGCGTTACAGGGCTCTTAAAGCCTTGAAACTTAAAAGTTTAGTCCCAATCCCTTGAGTTCCCTTCGCATTGTGCGTGTGGAAATACTTACTTTTTCGGTTGGTTCACCAACGTTTAAGTGATTACGATCACAGACATTCAAGATTTCTGCAAAAGATTGATGGTTCTACCTTCCTTCAGTTTTTAATAATATGCTGGACGGATCAACCCTATTGGCAGTAGTTCAGTCTCCTTAGATGCTTTCTTTGCTTGATACATGCCAATATTTTGACCCTTTTGAAACAGATTAACATTTTCCACGACCACAGGATGTGTCTTCCGACATTGTTGTTTAAGCAATGAGAAGATACTTACTGCATCAGTTAGTGTTAAATAACTTGTTGCCAGCTGAACCATCCAAACATCCATGCATTAATTATACAATGGAAGGCTCTTATTTGCTTTTGTTAAATCCACATGGGTAATTATTTTTTGAACAGGCAGTGTGTTTCAGTGAACCTTTTATTCAAATACATTTTTCTTTAAAAATTGTAATTTCCTTTTAAAGCCTTATTTGAGCACACAGTATACTGTAGACCGCCAAGGAAATCTGTCCATTTCTGGTTTTTAAAATAAAGATTTGCATTTCAAGATGAGTTATTTTTTGATACATTACTCTTATTGAAGTTCTTTTCTCCAGATGTTTTGCAAAAGGAAAAAAAAAAACAGTTCATATCTCTGTAATTGAACACAATATGCAGAATTAATGCTTCTGGTCAGGAAGAGACTTCTCCAAATGTTGCAGTCCTTTTGAAATTCAAAACAAGCAAACAATGTGTTGTACTTACTCTCCCAAGTTTAGCATACATCTGAAGGGGGGAGAAAAAAAAAAAAAAAAAAAAAAAAAAAAAAAAAAAAAAAAAAAAAAAAAAAAAAAAAAAAAAAAAAATATATATATATATATATAATTCATTCATTCATTCATTTATTTATTTATTTATTTATTTATTTATTTTTAATTTATATATTTATTTCTTTTAAACTGATTATAGGCATGGTGACTTGACTATTGTTATAGGCAGAATTACAAAGATGATCAAATAGCTTATTTTAATACAGATCTTCCCCTACTGCTTATTAGTTTCAAAATGCCACTCCTGCATTTCCATTTTGTTTTCCATTCTGAGTTTTGCTTTGCATCAGCAATTCTCTCAGACCGTAATGAGGTCCTGCATGAGGACAGTGTCTGGCTTTAGTTATCAAATCACCAGCTGCACCCCTTCTGTCATGTTGTCATGTACATTGGTAATGAATACATTACATTCATCAAGAAATTATATTAAAAAGCCCAGATTATTATTGAAAAATGAAGTGAAGGTACCACAGTGATATGAAATTCCAGACTGCTGGTAGTAATAATAGAGCCTTGGCAGCTTGTGTTGAATTATAGATTTTGTGAGTCCACTGGAAGTGAAATTTAATAATTTACAGATTACATTAGTGTGCAGATAATTGCATCGGCAAGATAGCCTTTATTGTTTGGAAAAGAAGAGCTGGGATAAATACTTGAATAGCATATGCTAAATACCTCCAACAGTTACAGAGTTATAGACATGTTGAACTCTTCTCTGGAAACCTATTGTTTTGTCCTTGACCAACTGCAAGTTATGCATGAAATGTGACCGTGAAAAGGACTGTAGGTAACCTTGGTCTTTCAAATGTGCTCAAGTGCCGGGTAAACACACAGAGTAGTGAGTCATGAGCTACTGCATTCTTTATTACATACAGTGTAGGCTATATTTACTTCAAGGATATATGTTCATGGCCCTTGTGGGAATGACCAGGAAGCTTACATTCGTTGTTTGATTACCTTCTATCATCTTGGTGTAAAAAATTTGAATAGCACCTTTAACACTTTGAGACCTTTCCTAGTCTCTTGAAATGTGAGGTATTTGAATGGTGAGTGACATGGTGAGTCCCCATGGCAACAGTGCGGGAAATCGTTTGCCTCACAGCAATGCCCCCCCTCCTAATTTAGACCTTCAGATCATAAATGGAGGATGAAGCAGTCTCAAGGTGAACAACCTATTTTGACCTGCTTATTCGTGTCTGCTGCAGGCTTTATTACTTCCTGTGTGTGTGTGTGTGTGTGTGTGTGTGTGTGTGTGTGTGTGTGTGTGTGTGTGTGTGTGTGTTGCAGCAGGGTAGAGGCCGTTTTGAATGTAACTGCAGTTGGTAGGCGACTCACAAGGGTATGGCTGGCAATGCTTAGTTTTTTATTTATTTTTTAATTTTTTATTACATGTTAAACTGAGCAAATATATTGCACATGAAATATGTGTACTAAATCTGTAATATGTTAAAAAGATTTCATAGTTATGTTTGTTCATTGTAGAAGATAACTTAATTTCACTGAAACAATAGGTTTCTGAGGAAGAAAAAAAAATATGAAAAAACTTCTCATACCTCTGTGATATTAGTGCTGCAAAGGGAAACATCACAGTAAGGATTAAAATATTATGTATTTTGCAGCTTTTTTCAAATATGCATGTAAATGTAAATGCGCTTAAGTGTTTACAGGTGAGATCGATCTGTGGGAGAAAAAGCTCATTAATTCCTGCCTTCCTGCTCCTGGTCAGAGAGCAGGCTACAAACACACGCATGCCTGTAGCTTGTCTATTGCTGACAGATTTTTTTTTCTTTTTTCTGACCCTAATATGACATGGCATGCAGGTACATTCTCTGGGCATGAATGTGGTTGAAAAAATACTTTCTCACCCTTTTGTTGCCTTTGAATGTAAATTGCTGCATCACTTTCAACACTTGAACTGTGTTCTTATTTGTCAGTTTTTACATTTCTTTGTAAACAGCAATAATCTTGGACCTGGTCCTATGTTTTATTTTTTGTCTGCACTATGTAATGATTAGGTATGGCACGTTTTTTAATTTAAGTAATGATTTGTCATTGTGAAACACAGCACAGCACACAGTGAACCACAAGGAAATTCAACCTCTTCTTTTCACCCTTACACATCGCGCAGCAGGGGGCAACTATTTAAAGCACCCAGGGAACAGTGATGGGGACGGTACCTTGCTCAACAGTACCTCAGGGCAACCTACTGGTCTAGGATTATTTGTATCTGTCCATGTCATTAGTATTTAAGAAAAAAGATCAGAGGAGGAAGGAAAACAATATTATTATTCCTGAGGAGGTGAATATGCTTTCAGCCAGATTTAAAAGTACTAATGAAAACAAAATTAAAGAGACTTTAATTTGCTTTAGGAGAAGTCTTTTCATGATCACATTTCAGTGCGCTGCTTGTACATGGAGTCAGAACCTTTTCATGAGGTAGAGGAATATAAATAAGAGTGTCTGTGTAGATGTAGCTCCATTAACAAGTCTGGGCTCACCATAGTTTTTATTATTTAGATACTCAAAAACATTTTCAAATGAGCTTGCACTCCATGTTGTGAATCACTGTGATAAACACTAGTTTCTCCTTCTCGATGCATGTCCTATTGTGTTAACTTTTTTGCTACAGCATTGACTGAATATGCTATTATATCTAACAATGTTTTTAGCAATATACTTAATAGATAATGCATTCTATATTGAAATTAATACCTATACCTATCAGTGTTCTTGTTGCAAAGGGTTTGCCCTTAAAATGAATATAAATGAAACCAAATTCTTGTAGTATTAAGTTGCAGTGAGAGTTTGGTAACAACAGCAATGGCAATATATTAAAAAATATAGCACGCATTTCTTGTATTTTTTGTACTTTCCCCTGAGGGCCAGTTATGATCTTTTGCGTTGCTTTGTTTACTAACATATTATGATTCATTTCTGAGTCTTTTTGAATGTTGTTGTATCTTAGTTCATGAATTACACTAATCTTTAAGAGAGATATATGTAAATAACCTCAACCTGAGTAACTCAACCTGTTCTGAGTAAAATGTTAAAGTAGGTTTACAAGAATGTCATAGAGTGGGCATCTCAGTTTGCTGAGTTTGATGTAGGCTGGTAATCTTTTTCTTTGTTTTTTTTTATTTTTTTTTTTTAAGACTTATGGAGTTTGCCGTGCTGCAGAATGTGTGATATGCGAATGCTGTTATAAAGCATGCTGAATTTGATTCCACAGATATGCTTGAGTCAGTGTAATGACTGAAAGCCTATAACTTCTCTCTCCAGCATGACGGACAGCTTTGTCCAGCTCTGGTCCACTTTTAATTAGGGCACCCCTTTTGAGATTAGAGGCAGGGACACCCAAGGGGTTCCTATTTCCATCTTGTTTGAACTGCTTTCCCAGCAGTGAATGAATGGCAATGCCAGACCCATATCTTCTGTCTCAGCCTGCTCCAAGCGACACTGTGCTCTCCCTTAACACCTAACTTTCTTAAAATAACCCCTGCAACTCTCCCAAGTAACACTTATTAATGGAAATCGGGGATGGGTGAAAAAGGGATGGGTGGTAATCGAGTACAAGTCTGGTTTCGAGGCTTCACCACACTCCCAATGTAGTGAAATTAAGAGAAATGTCACTTGTAATTGGGCTGCACCGCATTCTTCTGTGTATGTCTTCTCATGTTCTTGAGAGCAGGGCGATTTATTTATTTATTTTATTTTATTTTAATTTATTTTTTGGGCCAGACCTTTCAAATTGATCCTTCTGAAGCTCTTTGGAGGATCCAATACAAGATCAAAACAGCAGATGAACTTTTTTTAGGCATGTGGTGGTCTTTCTTTCTTTCCTTCCTTCTTTCCTTCTTTCCTTCCTTCCTTCCCTCCCTATTTTTAAATGAAAGTCATTTGTAATCTAGTGTAGCCTTTTCAGTCCTCTTGAATATCTGAAGCCTTGTTTTGACTAGCAGCTGTTGTTTGGAGCATGCTGGGACTCTTCAGTCTGATATCAGTATCTCTCTCACTGGGGGGGGGGTTACCTTCCACTAAGCAATGAAGTTAGCCCAAGCTCACAGAGGTTTTTGTGGTCTTTTTTTTTTTTTTTGGAAAAATGTCCTCTTCTGTCTGTTTTTTGGGCCCTTGATCTTTTTTCTTACCTTTAATCTAAAAAAACATTTTATTTATAATCCCCCAGTGTAAAGGGATGTATATTTTCTCTCTCTCTCTCTCTCTCTCTCATATACACACACACACACACACACACACAAGGAGATAACCTCCTCCTTCCCCAGGGCAAGGTGATGCTTGGATTTTATATGTTGTGAGCTGCTTATCCTGTCCTGGGGAAGGTGTGTGGCACAGAGACAATTTCTGGCCACTGCATGCGTGAATACATACTTGAGCGCTGTCATTCACCATCAGCTTACAGAATGGACATGTTTTTGTGGGATGAAATAAGCCACTGTATTTCTTAACCTTTCAACACTTTTTCCACCTTCTTGCTACCTCAAAAAATTGCAAAGCATTAGAAAGTGTGAAGTGATGGTGGGCAAATAAAATCAGGGTTCCTGGCTGAAATTGACTGTGTAGATCTGTGCCACATTGCATTTGTAATGGAAGTGTTGGGTTGAGCTTTTTCACAGTTCATCCCCATCATCCTGTTGGTGTGGAGCTGATTAAGGAGAGATTGGCCCTTGCTGATTGAAGCACACACAACTTTGATGCAGCACACTACAGGCTCAGCTCTATTCTCCACTTTCATAGTGCCATAACATCTGCTCTGTAAAAACAGGTTTCTCCCAATTCAGTGTGCTCTGCTGATTGAGTTGTAGTTTTTAGAGCCGCAATGGTTGACCTTGCTTTGTGTTCTTTGGTACTGCAACCATGTTCTGTCCAGCTCAGAATACACAATCCTCTTTCATACATTCTAAATACATCATTTTGTTTGTATAGATAATTAAAAGTCAAACTTAAGTATTTACCAAAAGCCATTTAGTCCCAGAAGCTGTTCAAACTTGGGGCTTATGTAAAAATTTAATGATTAATGATAAATATAGCTACCCTACATTTATTACTTTGGAAAAAAAATACTGCTCAGAGGACACTCTGGCCATCACCCACATTTTCTGGCTTTGTAATTAGTATACAGAGAAATATTTGTGGTGGATTGCTGTCAGGGCTGGGGAGTTGTGCAGAACTCAGCTTAATAATAAAGGTCTTGTAAAAGAATACAGTCCCAGTGGCCTTTTTGGAAGGTGCTGATGTCTGTGTGAAAAACTGCTCTGATGCTTATTGATATCTTTTGATCTTTGATTTGGCTGGCCTCAGGACAATTACAGGTTTTGTTTTCTTCCCAATTTATGAAGAACTGAACTGAAACATGAGGATTGTTCATTGTGGAGGCTTTAAACAATTATAATGGCTGAAAACTGAAAGACAAAAAACTGGGGCAGTTGTATGTCTGGATGTAAAGTTATTTGCACATTTACAGTTAGTCATAAGCATATAATGTGATCAAATAAAATTTCTTATTATATTTCTACTTAAAACTAAGCTAACACATCCAAAAGAGTTGCTTCTAACATTTTAACACTTTATTAGGTGCCCTCAGGTAAAAATAATAGCACAGTTCTTTTACGTAAAGATTACACTGGTTTCTTGAAAGGTTTCCTGTCTGTTTTAGCCCACTCTTTCATGACTTTTCTGTAGTACAGGTGGCACAAGTATTGTTTAAACTATTTTTCCATACAATTATTTGGAATTTATGGGGCAAATCAAAAACTTGAATTCTGACTCCCTGTAGTTTACTTCCAGCACATGACCTTACTTCTATTTCAGTGTTTAATATATCCCCCTGTTGATGTTTTAATTCAACGAGATCAGTGTTATTCACTTTACCTTTCAATCGTTTAAATGTATTTGCTCCTTGTGAACATCATCACTGTTGAAACTAAACCTTAAATAATGGTCAATTTGCAGAAGATAAACAAACAGGTTTTTTGGCAATTTATTTAAGTTAGTTTTGTAATGAACAACTTGAATGAATTTGTGTGGAAAATTTGTGTGGAAAAAGTTAAGAAACAGCAAAGATGGAGATACATTTTTTATTAAATTCACTGTTATTTTTTGTCACAAAAGTAAAAAGTTGTGAAGTGAGGACATGAAAGATGTGCAGGTTGAATACTTGCTCTTTAGAGGGCAGCTATTCTGGGCTTACACTGCAACCAGGCATTAGAAGATTAAAAGTAATGTCTCAGTGCGTCCTCCACCACTTAATTGATTTTTGGACTCCTGCTAGATGAGGTGCCTCTGTCTATCCACTCTGCCAATTTCTTGATTGCAAATTCTGATGTCAAAGAATCTGGCTATAATCATACACTTGTGATGATGGGACAGTCATTTTCAATCAAAGGATGCTCAGTGTGCCAGTAGTCATTATAAGGGAAGCAATCAGGAAGAATGTTTAAAACACATGTTCCAGACATCATAATGCAGGCAGTGTCTTATGCTGTGTTCACCTTTGTTGATCTAATAAAGAGCATGATCTAATTAAGAGATCCCATAAACCAATACCGCTTCTTATGATCACTTTATATGTAGAGTTTCTTTCTTACACTTATAAAATGGACATATTGGTGGAAATGTTAGACTGTTAAAATTTTTATATTCACTGTTTAATCCATAACAGTACACATGTAGATAGATAGTTTGGGGTTATTTAACAGTGCCAGCTGAACTTTTTATGAACTGCAAAAACTTAAGAGCCTTATGAGAAATAGAGTATGTTGAAGGACCTACTCACTGGAACTGTCCAGATTGAGCATAGTCTTTAATTAGTTTATTTTCCTCGTGCTTTTCAGAAAATGAAATTCTTAGCAAATCAGGATGCTGCGGTAGGCTTTCCTAGGTAATATAAGCCTGTCAATCACATCTGTAATGCAGTCTAGAAGGTGCTGATGCTTATTGCATCTTTTCCCCCCTCCAACCTCATGAACACAGTAAATAAAGCTGCTAGTGTTGGGAAACTTAACATGACAAGAGTTATCCCAGCATGCTGCTGGCAGCCGCCACTGTGTGGCTCGGTAAACTGTTTTGATTGTTTTGCATATTAACTGCCAGTATGGAAAACAGCCAAATTGTTTGCCATTTAAGTTTATGAAATAAATGCACTTCTCTGAAATGAAACGAACATCATTGGTATGTCAGCAACAAATTTCTTATATTGATAGACATACTCAATTTTGGTGTCAGTGCTCAGTGTTCATCATGTTTAGTTATGAGACCCATATTGGGAATGCCTGAAGGCAATGAATACATTTTATGGATATGTTGGATAAAAAAAAAAAGATTATTTTTGCTCATTGAAACACAATATTTTTAAAAGAATATGCAGATGTCATGATATTTTTCTTTGTCGTTGATAGCTCTGTATTTCTATCATTGTTTTTTTTCCTCTAAGGAAGAGCCATTGTACTGAAAGAAGTAGTGAATCGGGTGGCACTTGCATGTGCTGCATTATAGGATGGAGGTGGTTCTAGCTAAAAAACTTTAAATTGTGTTACTCAAGCAGGGATGTCACACGGGTGGACAAATCACACAAGTGCCGATTTTGGCAACAGGCATTGCAAAGGGTCAGCCTCGTGACTACAGTGACATTTGCAGCCATCATTTCTGACCTTTCTGCAATGCTGGGACTAATCCAGTGCTCATTCCCATTGGGAGTGTATGTGGATGTGTGTTGAGTGCTAGTCCTCCGAGGCCTTGGGCTTCAGTTTTACATTGATTTGACATGCTTAACTCATAACTCCTTTCCTCCCTTTTGCCACTTTCCTCTGTGTAATTCCCAGCTGTGTCCTGCAGAGGGCAGTGTGTGACTGTCATTGGACCCACACACTTCATATGCTTTGAATCTTCTTTCACTCCTGCTTAAGATCTATGCGCTTTTGAGTGCAGTATAAACTATGCCATATCTGATGGAAAAATAACAAGCTGTGGCAGCAAATGGACCTGCGTCCTTGTGAGTCTGGAGCTGTGTAAGTCGGCAGTCTGTTGGGTGTTTCGTGATAAGGGAATTGTGGATTGTAGGGGGGAAAAAAACAAAAAAAAAAAACTTACATTAAATGATTTCTGTCTCATGCTAATGGGATTTAATTTAAACTGCTTGTCAGCACAGATGCACATTGATCCTGTTCTTCACGGCTCTGGGGAGGTTGTGGGTGGGCTAAGGATGTTTTTGCTCAGAAAACACATGCTACTGCTCTGAAGGCATGATATCTAAAATGATCTGGAAACAGGCCCTAAATAATGGATGTGAAGAGCAGGTGGAGGGTCATTGATTTATACCTGCAGGTTTTCCTGGGTTTTATAGGATTGGTTAAATGTCATTACTCCAGAGGTGGCAAGGTGATGAACTGTAATAAACTTTGATGGCATGGGTGTGCGTGTTGGGGTGCCTTTCAGTCGTTAATACCCAGGCACGTGATAGATTTTGGAAGAACTATACCAACTGCTCTGCCCAGCAAAACCCCACCACAGCAGTGCAAAATTGTTCCTTCCAGCTTAGTCAGGGGCCAACTGAAAGCATGCATCCCCTAAGAGTGACTAAAGGACATTGGAGTTACAATCTAGTTGTTTGTGCTTGCTGTCCATGGAGATGCTGCATAGTGGTGACAGGTATTTTTACAGATGCATTGTAAAACTGGAAATCAGAATAAAATGCCATATCATTTATTTTTTGTGTTCCCATGTACACAGTTCAGTGAGCATAAACTTTCTCACTTGGCTGTTTTTAGTTTCTGATTGTTTTAAATGTTTGAGGAGAAATTATTTACTGAAATTAAAGATACTTTTTCTATATAGTTCATGCAAAAGTTAAAAAATAATTTTTTCTGTTACTTAAAGTACCTAAGGTAAAATACTCTTGCTGAATCTTTCCAGCCGTTTGTTTTTCTAGAAAACTCTTGGCAGCTAATTAACGATTTATACAGGAATGCTTGTTGCTGCTACTAAATATTCAGTAAGTAAGAGACAAAAAAGGTCTCCATTCTGCAATTGAAAATTGTGATTTCTGTGTAGTTTTACAGTGCTTTACAGTGGATTAACACACAGACTAATGCACAGCAAAAAATTAAAAAAGGAATACAAAGGCACCTCCAGCCTTGTCGTCCTCAACACTCTTGCCTGTGTTAAGAAGAGGATCACTGAAATTATGTCAGTAGGTCATTTTTTGGCAGGGCTGAAATAGTTTTTGGGATTAAGTTCCTTTTCATGGCAAAGAGGGACTTTGCAAATAATTACAATTCATCTGATCATTCTTCAAAACATTCTGGAGTATATGCAAACTGCAATCATTAAAACTTTCTTAAAGAACAAAATAATTTTTTTTTTCATTCTCAGACATTCTCAGTCTGTACTGTCCACCACTGTGTGTTTGTGTGTGACTGTTTTTTGAGAGAAAGGGTGGCGAGTGGTCTAGTGGTAGGATCTAGTGGACCAAGAGGTCATATGTTCGAATCCTACCTCCAGCACTACTACCATTGGGTTCCTGAGCAAAACCCTTAACCCCAAATTGCTCCGGGGGGGCTGTCCCTGTAATCAGGAAATGAAGTTGCTCTGGATAAGAGTGTCTGCTAAATGCCATAAATGTAAATGGGTTCCTGAAAGCATTACTGTTTAATTGGTCAGTCTTTACCTTCTTTGTTTTTTCCACATTTTCTTTTTTGTTAATTGCACATTAATTAGTGAGCCAAGCTGTATATTTCATTTATTGTTCTTTAAAAAAGGCAATTGTCTTATCGTGGCTCTATTGCTTAATTATTTTGTTTTGTTAGTGCTCCATAAAAATAATGAATAGTAATGCCTCCTAACTCCTGAGTTGTTATAGAGTTGGTCTTTGCTTTTTAAAGAGCAATCTAGCTGTTCTTGAAGACTTTTAATCATTACCCTAAACTGAGTGATTCTAACACTTCAAACTGCTTGACACTGGGTAAATAGAAAGAACCATTTGTTTAACAAGCTATGCCAAGGTTCTCAGCTTTCCTCTCATTCTTCTGAGATTACTTCTAAACATACTATGATTTTCTTCTAATCTGCCCCTCAACCTTATATCATGCTCACGTGGAAAGACGTGTTTGTTCCAGTTTCATGTCAGCTATGTACTCCTGTTCCCATCACACAGGGACATGTTTGTGTGGACCTTAAATGTCAAGTACCCATCTCCAATTAATCGTTAGACATTATTAAAATGTTTTCAGGATATAACTAAGCCTTCATTTATTATTCAAGGAGATTATTTGCCTCTGTTTTCCTTTTTTATTCATTTTGTACTTTTTTTTGATAATGTGTTATTTGCATCTCTTATTCAAATAGAGCTTTTCTGGAAAGCTCTGTAGAATAGATGTCAATTATGCTATTGTTTTGGAGCTGCAGTCTTCATTAGGGAATCAAGGCGCATTTGCAGTGTTAGGCAAGAGTTCTCTCTTCCATAAACACCAGGGGAAATCTATAGTAATACTCCCTCAGATCTGTAAGATTGGAGGAAATCTTTATTAGAAAATCTTATCAACAAGGAACAAGTGTGTCAGTATAATTTTTTTCTTTATCCTCTCCCCTTCATTCTTCCTAACCCCCTCTGCCGACTAAATATCAATAGGTAAAAATATTTCACTGAAGTCAGTAGGCAGTTGTGCACTTTTAAAATATCAGTCAGTCAGTCATTTTCTGCCGCTTGTCCCAAGCGGGGTTGCGGGGGAGTGCTGGATCCTCCGATCATGTGGCCAACGCCCTAACCACTAGGCCACCGCTGCATTTAAAATATGATTAAGCTTATTATGTCTGCTCACTAACCTGCTCATCATTAACTGGAAGATTTTATGGGGTATATATGGCCCAACTGAGGATTCATGGTTGTAGCTCCACTGAGCTAAATGTACCTTCTCTGAATGGGATGGATTCCTGTGCTACTCTTTGTATTCAGGTGATTAAGCTCAAGGGAATTTGTGTCCATGGGGGACATCATTGCTGTCACTGGTGCATAGCAAGCAGACAAGCCTTTTTACATGTTAATCGTGATGAAAACGAATAGAACGTAGAAAGAGACAATACCACCTCAAACACAAAGAGGCTGGAACTGTTGGGTGGATGTGCACCAAAATATGATGGCAACACAAAGGCTCCAAATTTATCAGAGCAGTCTGATGACATACTCAGAATGTCTTTATTTGTAATGTAAATGGTTTCTTTTTTTTGTGCTACAGGCTGAATGAGGTTTGGATTTGTTTAAAGGTTTTTTTTCCCCAAGGTTCAGAAGTATCTATTGCCATGCACAGCAATTAAAAGTAAAACGTTTTTGTAACTTGCCTATATTGTGTAAAAAAAACAAAACAAAAAAAAAAAACTTGCTGAGACAGTCATTAGCAAATGTGCATTAATAATCTTTGAGTATATTTTGGAGCTGACCAACGCTCTGAGAGGCTACATGCTGTAAAATTAAATCACTATAAATAAAGGATGGAGCAGGCCTACCTTTTCTTGATAAACCACACCACACCAAAACAAAACAAACAAAAAATAACAGTTTTAGCTTGATGTGAGAGTCCTAATGGGCAATTGTTTTGTGTGTGTCAGTAACATCTGTAGTGAGGCATGAAAGTATGTTACAACTCCTTCACTAGGTGAAGTCTACCCCTTGTTCTATGACACTCTGAGATCCTCCCTCTGTTTAATTTGTGCATCTTGGTGGCTTTCTGCTTTGTAACTGTCAAAGCAAGTCTCAGTGGTTGGTAAGTACTGAATGTTCAACATTTTCCTAGAGTATCATCAGTATAGCTAGGCTTATCTTTTCATATGTAGGAAAAGTCACAAGAGTCAGCCAGCTATTGCTTGACACTAATGTAATTTCCCCATTTGTTTTCCTCTTGACAAGGGGTGGGGGCTAAATAATACGATATGGTGGTAAAAAGATGAGACATGTTCGGTGTCATTTCTTTTTGTTCTTGTTTTTTTTTTTCCCCCTCAACCTTTCTTCTTTTGTTGGCCTAGACCAGTGGAGGAACTTCCTCTGTTTCACCTCGCAATTTTATGTCTCTTTTATCCAAAACCACCCACCCTTTATAATTAGTAATTTTCATAATTTTAAGGCACTTAGCCATCGATTGCAAAAACATTGCATCTTCTTCCCATAGAAAAGCACTGCCAGTCCAATGGCACAGCTACATGTGAGCCCTATGTCAGGTTTCGAGAGAAATATAATCCTTGAGCTTCAAATTATATTGTGATAACTTTGGAGCTTGTGATCAGTACTAATCATCTAATATATATATCTGACCAGTGCTCTTGTGGCTGAATAAAACCCTAATTATACAATGTAGTCAGAGCTTCACAGCAATATACCAACTTGTATAAAGTATAGGTGCTGCATAAAGAAGATGCAAATACCTGCTCTTTTTTTTTTTTTTATTGAGCAGCTGTCCATGTTTAGACATTGCAGTGTCTGACAAAGTGTTGGGACTGTTTGTGTTTACAAATGTAGCTGTTGTTGCATTTGTAGAGCCCATTTTCCCTAGATGTTTGAAAGGTGAAAACATGGGTTGTATATGTACAAAATTCCATTTATGTACTCATGCTTTGAAAGGATGTCTAGATTTGTTAGTTTGTTTAATATATTATGCTCATGTCTGAGTCACAAACAGTCATACAATCTCACCTGCTGCTGAAATCTTGAAACATCTGTCTTCACTTTATTACAGCCAAGCTTCTGTCATGCATATTTAATACTTCTTTTTTCTAGGTCTCTCACTCTTGCCCTTTCACTCTTACGTTTTGCAGCTATTTTGGAGCAGTTAAAGCACATAAGGGGAAAAAATGGATGAAATGACTGAGGAAACAAACAACATAACAAAATGACAGCCCTCTTTTACTTATATTAAGATACACTTTTGTATTCCCACAGCTCCTGCATTGTTTCTCTTGCACATTGTATTGGAACGTTGTTTGTGTATCTGGAGTCTATAAATCTAGTAGCCTGAGCTACTGCAGGTGAGCATATTGTAAATGAACTTCCATAAAGTGCAGCATTTTTCATTGTGCTGCACCAGACTGTTGCTGCTGAGCAGGAAAAACCTGCCTTTGCTTTGAAGCCCTATTGTCTTGAAGCCGCCTTTGCTCAACTAAATCCCATTCTCAAAGAGCATTTTACCCCCCACGTCTGACGGGCTCCTAGCCCCAGATCAGCCAACTCAAACATTACGACAAGAGGAGAAGATGGAGTCTAACAGTGTGCAGTGCCTCAGAAAATTGCATCTAACAGAGCATCGCACTTTGCCTCGTTAGAGGCATAATCCATTGTCCTGCCGATTTTTGGGGGTTTTGCTTCTCCTTTCTTTCTGGTGATAATGCGGTTTCTCATGTTGATGCTTAAATGTGTGTCGTCCTGGGGCAGTCTTTTAAGCCCAGTGAACTTGAAGGTTTATGAAAGAGAGAATAATCATAATGAAAAATAGAGAATAGAGTTATACTGTAGATTTACTCATCTGCATCTAGGGAGTGCACAGGATAAAGTCCCAGTGGGCACCAATAGTTCTTACGATTTTGAGGAGTATGCATTGCTGATCTGGCATGCTTTCTCCTTTCCTTTTAACGTATCCATTATTTTTAGTTACATACAGCTAAAGCCTTACTGAAAGAAGAAAAAACTTTCTGAGAACGAAAAACAAAGCACAGCAAAATCACATTCAAAGATGCCATTGTCAAAGGTCTGTGGGTCTGTTGCAAGTAATATGCCAGTTGAGTCGCTTTGTGTAGGGGGCAATTAGAGTAGTCTAGAGTAAACATTTGAAGTTGTCTCTGACTTTTGTTTACATTGTGTTTTCCACCCACTTGGTCTCAGTGAGTAGACAATCCCTGTTCCTGGACTTGCCTCATTACCATGTATCCAAAGGCTGAGCAAATCCCACTGTTGCAAACCTTTAGGCTTCAGCATTTTTACTAGTCTCCTTTTGTGTCATCCCCAACATTATCATCTGCATTTGAATGAGAGAAGCAGCAGCTGGGAAAGAGATACACTTGGGGCCACACTGTTGCCAAAGAGATTCTAATGTTGCATCCGCATCTCTGGATCACTGTGGCTAATTCCTCTGTGTCACTGTTGGATCAGCAGCCAGGGTGGGTTCCGTGACAGGAGACACATCATTACCCAGCACACCCTTGAGCCCTCGTTACCCACTGCTAAGGTTAACTGGTTTGGTTGCTTGGTGGTATGGCTACTGTTTCCCAGGGTAGGGGACTACCTCCTGCTTTTTGTCCCTGTGGGCTTAGACTGCTATCTGTCAAAAGAACACCAGTGGTGATGCCAACAACACCACATGGAGAGAAACCCATAGGAGCAATAACGCAACTGCTCCTGACACTACATGACTTGCTGAAGTATACTAACAAACTAAAAAGTACCTTGCACTCCAGATGCCTGTATTTGTGATGATTTACTAGGAGGCTCCGGCATGCATATCCTGTGCTTAGGGGATTAATGGTACAGCAGTCTCTGGAACGGACAGGGGCGTCTCTTTTTTTGATGAATGTCTGCAGGCATTAGGTGTTCTATTTTTCATATGGCTCCACTGGACATGCTGTGTAGCTAGGGGCCTTGTTGTGGCTCGCTTGCTGGTATGTAGCCATGTCTGAGTAGACACATGTGGGGAAGGAAGGATGACTAACTTAAGGAGTGCTAGAAGTGTGTCTGGGGGTGAGAGTGAGAGAGAGAGCGAGAGAGAGAGAGAGAGAGAGAGAGAGAGAGAGAGAGAGACACTGACTGCTAAAAGGTCACACCTGTCACTTATGGAGAATTTGGCTAGAGGAGCAGCCACTGTGATCTGTTGACAGACTCACAACATTCCCTTCTCCCTTGTGGGGAGACATGCTGCCACACAAACACATGCGACTTTATTTGCAGCTTTTTCTGAAAGAGGAAGGTGATTCTTTGTCACCTCAGGCAGCTAGACACTTTACGTACATAAACACACACATGCACATTTAAGAACTATGCATCTAGACATGTATGCAGATCACTGTCGGAATCAAAACTTATATCTCTTACACATGTTTTTCCTAGTATTTCACTTTTTTCCCTTACAAAACATGAAAACACCATCTGTCATTTACACAAATTATCATGATTAACAGACCAATAGCAATGGTTCAGAATAGCTTTGAAAAACATTGTTTTATTAACTTACACTGAAAGTTGGCAAAGTTTTTTAACTTTGCCGATAGAGACCATATGTCAATTTTATCTCAACTACTTTTGGCATATAATAATTTCCCATATTCAAACTGAGCGCCTTTCTTTTACATGTTTTGCATGTAGGCTCAATCATCCCTTATTCCATTAACAAACCACCTTGGTCTTAACAAAAGCTGATTGTTTAACCTGTTTTCACTTATCTAGATAGCTTTGTATGCTTTTTAAGTTGCCCAAATAAGAACTTCCATCGTATTTTACCCTTTTCTACTTGAACTGAGCTGAGCCGGGCTGAGTGCCGGACCCCCACCAGAGCTCCCCCAGCCTCATAGCAAATCCATTTGAGGTCCCAGAGCCCTGCCGTGCCGGCTGCAGCTCAGGCAAATTGCCACAGCCGAGACAAGTCTCCATTCAACAGGCTAATTAATCTTGCTTTGTAGGAGTACTCATGCCAGACCTGCCCAGGGCTAGGCTGCTGATGCAGACTTTCTGAATTTAGGAGCTTTCATTTATGGGCAGTTAAAGATCTCCACGTCAGTTATTAGGTTGAAGCGTGAGCAGCCACAGTGATGAATAGGTATTTCTAGCGCTATTGAGTGGACAGAGGAGTAAGATGAAAGTGATTTAATGGTACGGATATGAAGAGAAATGTCTTTTGTTTGCCCAGATCTCATACTGAATAACTCCAATAAGAGTTGATTAAAAGAAAAGGCCTTTCAAGTTTGGGATTGGTTGCTTTTGCCTGCAAGTTTTCTGTTAAAGCCAAGAACTACTTATGCTGTCAAATGTTTGAGCTGTAGAGCTATCAACAGAAGATCAAATAGTTCTCTAATAGCTTTAGTATTTTTTCTACCTTGATACCTCTGAAAAATATTAGGTACATATTTTGAAAACAACACGATGAAACAAACATGACCCTTTCCAGGTATGTGATCTAAATAATGCAACACAGCAAAAACAGTTGTTGTCTATGTAAGACATTCTTTTTGTTGTGTCTTACAAAGAAAATTAAAGGTTGCCTGAGTGTAGTTAAGATAACCACTAGCACCAAAAGTTGTATGTCACTACACTGGCTATAAAAGTTCTATGTTCTTTGTTTCAGTTACTTTCTGTCCCTGAATCACTCCATCTCTCTTCCTAACACTCCCCAGTGCTGTTGACTGCTCAGCTGTTGGTTTTCTAGGCTGGTCATCTGCAGTGCTGTTGATTTATTTCACTCATCCTTGGTTGTTGTTTCTCAAATATGAAGCTACAGATCATTTGCTGTAAACAACAGATGATGGAATAGATATTGTTTACTCTACTTAGAAACACAATTGAGTTGTATTAGTTGGGGGATGGGGAACATCAGAGCTCACCTCAAGAGTTTTACTCTTTTTTTTCTTCTTCTACTTTGTCCTCTTGCTGCCCTCCCAGTGCAGAAGAGGGAGAAAGAGACGAGAGTTCATTAGACTCACACACTGCAATCAATGCATCTGACAATCCAACTAAGCCCAAATGAGTTCCACTGTGATTTACCTTCTTACTGGGCCTCTTGTTGACTTGAATATGACATATGTGTGAATATGCTAAAAAGCAGAGCCCATTTAGCTTAAAGTCCTTTACCCTTCAAGGAACTGCCAAGGTTTAAGTTGCCTCAATTTTTGCCTCCATGCATATTGAATGAGTAAGCCTGTGAGGACCTTTCAGGCTTTTCTCAAGTCCAATTGATTTCCCTTCTGTAATCATTGACCAAAGAATGAGTCAAGTATGCTCTGCTGTAGTTTACTGCAGTTCACCTTGAATATGTCCATGCACCTACTCTTGCCTGAAAGTGGTGTTATATTGAAAGAGCAGGGTTAGCAGGCAAAATCCTTTAGCTTTAAAATAATGCTTAAAGATTTCCCTCTCTGGACAAAGGGAAGCATCATTGTGTTGGAAAACTTTTAAGGTGTCAATCTGAGTAATTTTCTCTGAATTAAGCACATCAGTTGTAGGAGTAGTGTGTGTGTGTGTGTGTGTAGTGTTGTGTGGGCAGTCTGTGCACAAAGTTTCTTTCACTTGCCATTGTCAAAGATGTCAACCTGCTAGAAGAATAGAGAAAAGCACAGCTTTGATTCCTAGATTCTCAGTATAATCAGGCCAATGACATGGATTTTCTTACTCTGTCACCAGACTTACATCATCTTAACATATAGAACTCAATAAACAAGTCAGGTATTTGGCAGAATAAATATGTATGGCTTCTTTAGGGAATTGCTTGAAAATGGTTTTGCTAGGCTGGTCTCTAAATCTTGCTACCATTTTACCAGTTATCCACTGACAAGTTCATCATAATTCTGAATTACAGTCATTAAAGAAAGGGGTCACAACAGAGCACAAGTGTCCCCCTTTCCAATAGGTGTTCTTACTTTACTAAATTGTCACTTTGATAGGCAGAATGGATTTGATGATAAATGCATCTAGCCACACGTTTGTTTTGACCAATTTGGTCAAAGCCTGCAATAATGAAAATGATGTTTGGAATTGTTGTCTGTCCATGTGTTTGGAGTTTATAAGATGGACAAAAAAACTTTCATAAGATATTAAGAATGGAAAGATTGCACCTTTTTTGCATAAATAGTTATTGGACATGGTTTATTTGATTTTTGAAGCAGAAATAAGTAACCCTGAATTTACTATGTCAGTTTTGCTTGTTATTTTGTACTTGAACTACAGTGGCCCTGTGCTGGAAGCAAAGTTTGTTTTGTAAATGTTTTCTGGGTCAGGAACCAGTGGAATACTGTAAGCAGTTTTCTTTTCTTTTTTTTTCTTGTATTATTATTATTTTTGTGGAAATTACACATTTTCAAAGGATTTTGTCCTGCCTCCAGCCCCTCTACCTTCTTTTCATTTCTCCCTCTCTCCATCCTGATCTTTCCCTCCCTACTTCTTTCCCTACCTCTCTCCTACCCTACCTCTTTCCCTACCTCTCTCCTACCCTACCTCTTTCCCTAACTCCCCCCCCCCCCCACTACCCTCGAACCTTGCTCTCTTCTTCCATCTGTGTTATTCCCACTTTCTGTATTTTCCTCTCTCTCTCCCTCACTCCCTACTACCCACTCTGCTCCTCCCTCACACCTACTCTGCCCCTCTCTATAATATTAAAAATAACAACATGTATTATAATGTAAACACAAGCCACATTTGAAAATATTGAAGGATTTATTTTTAGTTTGATCACTTTGGCAAGTACCATCCCAGACTGAGTTGAAAAGTTGAGAATAAAACTTATTGTTTCACAGCTACATTGTCTGAAATGCATATTAAAGGGGCAGATGCACTGTTGAATTAAATCGAAAACATGTCTTCTTATCTCACTGAGTTACATTTTTGAGACGAGTACTCTTTGATGTGCAAATATTTTATTAATATGTTCATTTGCCATGCTTACTGAGGTACCTCTCATCTTGGGAATTTTATTTTATTTATCAGTAAACACCCTCAAGTTGTTTGGAACAGGTTGGTTTTGTCCTCTCATCTTTCTATAAATTTCAGAGTCGCCCTGAGAGCTTTTTAGTTATCTTTCGCTCGAGTAATGTTTTATTGATATTTTCATCTATCTTGATCAAAAGCATCATGAGTTTTCTTGAAAATCACATTTTAGGAGGAACATTTTATTCAACTTCCCTCTTCCTTGCTCTTTAGGAGAGAAGCCAGAAATGGCCTAATTTAATTCACAAATAACCATTTGTACACACATTCTCAACTTCCAAAAGTTCCATAATTGAAAATGAAGAACATCTTCAGTGATCTGTAGCATAAACTAATACACATCACTCTGGACCCACTTTATGCTTTGTGGCTGCCTCACACTTTCCTGTTGTAAATTCATCATCAGCATCCTTCCAGTTGCTATATACAGTTCAATTTTCTGTATCTCTTCATTGTCCAGTGTCCACCTAATAAACCTTAAAATTACATATTTTTCCACTCAAGATAAGGATTTTAAATATGGGTCCTCTTTATTAAATTACTCAAATTACTTTTGTCCCATGAAATTGGATGATATTGGCCTGATACTAATGCCAGTGGTTAAAAAGATTGTTTACAGTGGCACATAAGCTTGCATTGTTTTTCACTCTTAAAAGGATAGATTTTAAGATTCTTGACATTGGATTAGTGAGATAATATAACTCCCCATTCACCCACTGAAGTCCTATTATGTGCTCCTATCTGCTTTAGGATTATTATCCTGATTATGGGAGTTGATGGTATCGAAGAGGTAGTTGTGTAGTGGTTTAAAAACTGTTTTTTCATGGTATTAGTGGGCATGTTTACATTTAATAAAATAGGGAAATCTTTTAGATGCTGTAATCTGCTCAGGCTGTAGCTACTGCACTTACATGATGCCAGTTAGGGAGACCTCTTGTAACGGTGGCGGGGTGCCGGAAGGACGCCAGTGCGGAGCCAGGAGTTCGGAACACTGTTTTATTATCCACAGTTTACAAATACAAGAAGCAAGGACTGCAGTTCGAATCAAATCATAAGAACAGAGGAACTGCAGCCTTAACCAAGCTATCCAAAACCACCCTTACACACTCTGTTCTGACTCATCGGGGCTTAAATAGTCAGCCCCAACGATGCACACCTGTGCCTGCATGGGCTCAGGTGTGCTCAGTCAGAACAGAGTGCCCTCTAGCGTACCCAAAACACCTCATGTGACAAACACCTCATATGTGATAGAGAGCGCCCTCTAGCATGCCCAAAACACCTCATACGTGACAGAGAGCGCCCTCTAGCATGCCCAAAACACCCCATATGTGACACATATGTGGCAGCGGTGGCCTAGCGGTTAGGGTGTTAGCGGCATGATCGGAGGATCGGGGGTTCAAACCCCTTCCCAATAGGTTGCCCCGAGGTACCCTTGAGCAAGGTACCGTCCCCATCACTGCTCCCCGGGCGCTTTCAATAGCTGCCCACTGCTGCACGGGTTTGAGTGTGCATGGGTTAAATGCAGAGGTCCAATTTCGTTGTGGTTCATGTGTGCTGTGCCGTGACCTCGCAATGACAAGGGTTGTCACTTTCACTTTCACTTTCACCTCTTTAATCAGTACAAAGCCATTACCATTGTTTAGCCTCCTTTCAAGACTTTTTTTCAAGCATGTATGGTTCTTTAGATTTGATATTTTCACTCATTTTTATATTTCTGATCAGGAACAGTATATGTTTGCATGGCTGTAATGTGTAATATAGAGATGGGTAAAATGTTTTTATTTTTTCTTCCTCCTGTACAGTAATTGCTAGTGCTCTAATATCAGGGATGAGCGCTCAGCATTTTGATGTTGGATAACTGCCATTTTTGAATGATGCAATGCATTCACAGTGTGAGATTCCTGGAGTGGTTCTGAGGTGGAGATCTGCCCCGACGAATGCAGCTGTAATGAAACGGAGTGCATTTAACCTCCTTGGCATCTGATCATTACAGACAGAGCTACAAGCCATCCTGTCATGTTGGCTGTTGGCACAGTGGGCCTTCTTCTTTAGCGGTACTGAGACTGTGCTCCCAGTGGGACAGAGCTGCTGTGTTTTGGGAAGAGAAAGAGCAGAGCTGTGTTTCCTGGTGCGAAATAGCCCAGCCTGCAGGAAGCTCCACTCCCTAGACTCATCACATGGCTTATCAGCCACTAGCAGGGGATGTCCTCAGGGTCTCCCCATGGATGCCATTGTCCAGCCATCTCAACTGATCCGTGTTTTAGCTGACCTTTTTAGTTTAGAGGAGCTACAGCAAAACTTTAGAGGAAAGGAATTTGTGTATTGTGTGTGTGTGTGTGTGTGTGTGTGTGTGTGTGTGTGTGTGTGTGTGTGTTTGCGTGTATTTTTCTCACTGCAGTTATGTAAGTGTTATTTAAGGTCACATTCAAAAGGGAGAGCCTGGAGTAGCAGCAAGGTTATCTGATAGTAAAAGTGACCGTCATTATGAGCACATAGTGCAGCACTTGATGAACAACAACAAAAAAGCATTCTCTGCATTTAACTCATACTTACACCGTTTTTCTCAAGGGTACTTCAGGGCAACCTACTTTTCCACTTTTCCCACAACCTTTTGATTATGATGTCATGTCCTTAACTACTAGGCCACTCCTGCTCTGCCTGGATTAGTCTGACTAGTCCCATCAGCATGGTGCAAATATTGCCAGCCATAATTTAACAGAAACAGATTTCAGTATTCCTGCCTTATACAGAGATACATTGCATCCATAATGTGTGTGGTCCTTTCACTACCAGATTCTGTCATCATGTAATTATACCTTCGCAGTCAAAGAAGATGCTGTCCATTGTTTTAGAGTTACTTTCATATCTACTGTGAAACTCCCAGAGTGCACGGCTAAATAAAATGTAGGCTTTAGAAGAGAAGACCTGATTTCAGTCCAGCCAGCTAGATTAGTTTCTGATTTCAGGTGGTGGTGCTGGCTGGCTGGTCGGGCATGCCTGCCCTACACTCTCAGGATCTTGCTAAGACAACAGGCATATTGTTGAAGGGAGAACAAAAGGGAGAAGGGAGAGCAAAAAGAGCCTTGGTCGTATCCTTGTCCCAAAGAAGAATTGGCAGGTGTGAACCTGCCAAAGTACTTACATGCTGAGCTATTGTCTTTGGCAGGAAATGTTGTTCTCGACCAATAAACATTCAATAAGAGTAGGGGATGATGCCCTTGGATATCATCAGAGAGCTATACCTGTTCTTTTACTGTTAAGCCCAACCTTTTATGTTCTTTGTTCTCTCTCTCCTTTTTCACTCTCTTACAGTCTCTCTCTTTTTCACACATTTTTTCTCTTTCCCTCTCTCTTGCTCTCAATTTCATTTATATTTACTTGTTGCTCAAGTAGATTTTCAACCCAATATGTTTAGCAACATATTATGGGTTGTCTTTGGTTTCCAGAAGTAAAGGTCAGAACCACTGCATCTCTTGAGTGGAGTGGGGGAGCCTTTGGGGGAATTGGTGAAGGGGTGAGGGATGAAACAAAGTATATCACATACACTATTCCTTATTTTGGGGGGTCATATGAAATCTTTTGGAATTTCATATGAAATTCATATAACTGTGGACACAGGGTCTTTTGATCTTTACTTTTATAGTATCACTATAGTAGCACTGTTGATTTACAGCAAGAAAATTGTGGGTCTGCGTGGGTTTCCTTGAGTGTGTACCAGTTTCTTCACGTCCACCTTCACGTCAGGTGGACTGGAAATCCTAAATTGCCCACTAGGTGTGAGTGTGTCTTAACTTGCAGCCTGTCCAGGGTGTTTCCCTGCCTTTTGCCCTTCGAGAGCTGGGACAGGGTCTAGCAGTGCCTGTGATAGCAGTGTCATAATCAGCATTTATGAAATTGAGTGAATGAGTGAGTGTTTTATTTATAAATAGTTTTTATTTCATTCTTTTTTTTTTTTAGTTTATTTATTTTTAATACTTTTTATGAAACCTAAATGAAACACTTTTATTTTTGGAAATTAATTACTCTGAGAGCATGCTAGCTAAACAGCTATTCAAGGAGTAGTAAATAAAACACATCGGACACTTAGATCTAAAATAGTTAGTCTGCCAGACAATTGTAGAATTTTTGTCACTTTAAACAAACAGCTACCGATGTTTGCTTTTGGTTGAATGAAGAGTTTAGGAAAGAGGTAGAGAGAGAGAAATGAACCAAGTCATCTTCAGTTAAAGCCAGAAAAAGGGGAATTAAAGTAGGGTGAAAAGTGGGGATACTTTAGAGCAAAGTGGCAAATTAGCATGACACGACATATATAATTTCTGTCAAATGTGCAAGGAAAAAGAAATTATTATATTATCTGCTAAAGAACTCTTTAGGTTTTGTCCATTTTTCCCAGTGCATTTTTCTACATTTCCAATTTTCTTTTTTTAATTCATACCAGGACGACTTATTGTTTCCTTTTCCATCTTCTCTGATTCAGGCCTCTACCTAATAAGGTAATATCCTTTTTTGTTAATTGACCAACGCAATCTTCTGTAGATATACTGTGGGATATGTTGGAGAAAAAAAAAAACTGGGGATCTGATGCAATTTTTTACACATTATTGGGTAAAAAAGTAAGCATTAAACTTAGTGTAGCACACCTTCAGATTTCTTCCTCCAGAAGATTTTGAAGGCAGACTGAAGCAGATGAGATTGACAGGCAACGATCGGTTACACCCTATCCGGATTCTTTGCAAGAGATGAAATGCCTATGTCCTTTAATTCTGGCATCTTGGCGGATAATAAAAATGGATTTGAGCAGGCTGAGAAAGACATGCTTAAACCCTTGTATGCCTGCTTATCAAATGAGAAGTGATGTGTTGACAGCATTATTTCTGTGCTTGTAGCATCTTGTTTCTGTATTACAAAAGCAAAACTGAACTTTAGGATTTATTGTACAGAAACAATATCTGCCAATGTGTGTCTATATATATATATATATATATATATATTTTAGAGGCACTTCCTGTTTTTGTCTTGTGGTTTTATGGCCTGGGGTTGAAGACAAGATACACAGAATTCTCCCACCTATGCGCTTGTAGGTAAGAGTATGTATGTGGAGGTTTGGGAGACTGAATGTCTGTATCTCTTCTGGCAGTTTGGGCCTTTGTAAAGATTTGAGTATGCAACATATTACAAATCCTCTCTCTTCATTTGCAGGACTTTGGAGACAGATTTGGCAGTGCTCATCATTGATGGGCTTCTTGTGTGAGAGACCAAGCACATAGTAGGATTGCTTAGCAGACTGTGAGACGAGTCATGTCCCATGAGTTTGTGTTTATTGATGTTATTTATTTATTTAAATTATTATTTATTTTATTCTAGAGTTGATGCCATGCAGCTCTTGCCTAGGTCAGAGTTGTGTAGCTGTCAAGGCCGCAGGTGGGATATGTACTGATTGGAGAAGTTATGAGAGCCTGTAGAGGAAGAGTGTTGGTAATCATTCTCACCTGCTAGAGACAGGAATACTGCTGGGAGCTCTGGGGTGCTGTTCTGTTGAAAAATCAGCTGTCTTATTTGTATCACTCACTAATGCTCAACTTTGCCATTAATGAGAATTAACTTTATTTCTTTCATTGTCACTTATGTTACAGATGACTACTTTTTACATACATATTAAGCTTTAGAACAAGGTGCTGATTAAAAAAAAAAATTTGCCTGTGTAAAAGCACATACTTGATATACTTTACAGCAGGTGCTGTCCATGTTTTTTTTTTTGGTTTTTTTTATATAAAAAAAACCTCTAATAAACCTTAATCTCTAATAAACAGGTCAAGGCATTCCTCCTAAAGGTTTCCAAATACTGGAAAAAAGAAAAAAAAAAACAACTTAAAACCTTTGACTAGGTTTAACCCAGTAACACCGTTACATTCTCCAAGTGAAAGTGACTAATTTGTTATTGTAGTTCATTTTAGTTACTAATCATTTACATGGCATCTTGTCCCATTTTACATGCTTGTGTAACATTAAAACGAATTTAGCATCTTTATGTTTTTTCTTTAGTGAAATTCTCATAAAACTTTCATTCCCTATTCTGTTTCCCACCTGTTTAATTATAATGGTGGTTTCTCCCTCCAAAAACAATTGCTCATCTTTGATGCTCAGTGTTTTTTTTTTTTTTTTTCAGGAATTGTTTTAAATGGGCATTTTTAATCCAAAATGACTGAGGACATAACATGCACCTCTATCTGCTCATCACTTACATTTTTCTCTCTCTCTCTCTCTCTCTCTCTCTCTCTCTTTATATATATATATATATATATATATATAATATATATATATATATATATATATATATATATATATATATATATATATATATATAGACAGAGATTTGGAGTTATTTGACAGAGATGTTGTAATTAATGTATGACAGATTTTTACAGGCTGTTAAGTGCAGCGCTGTAATGACTGATTCTCTAATGTGTCCTGTTACTGCAGGGTGGGCTAAGGAACAGCAAGCATGAGTGTACGCTGTCGTCTCAGGAATATGTGCATGAGCTGCGCTCGGGCATTAGCGAAGAGAAGCTGCTCAACTGTCTGGAGTCTCTGCGTGTGTCACTAACCAGCAATCCTGTCAGGTCAGTAATGTTCATCATTTCTTGGAAAGAACTGACAGCGGGTTTTTTTTTTTTTTTTTCCCCTTCACCTCTCACTGCCTTTATCTCTGCTCTTCGATCTTTGGCCAAAAAAATCGTTCCATCCAGTACCAATAACTCTGTCTGAAAAAGTTCTCTGTCAGTGCCTCATTTACTTCATTCTCGCCTGCCCAAGCTTGGCATTCTTGGAGGATCTGGTAGGATGCTAATTGGAAATGTGTCAATGGGTCTTTTAACATACAGTCCATGTGGATCCCCAGACCTAGTTAAACGAGCACAGCCCATAGCATAGTTGCTTAAATTAGCATAGCCTCTAGTCACTTTGAGCCCAGCTCTGTCATTGCTCACGGCTCTATTAGACCCTGTCCATTAGGTGAAGTCCTACTTTCGCACTTCAGACATTTTGCTATTCTGTAAGACTTTAAATATACGTCCCCCACCACCACCAGTTCAGACATTCTTGTCTTTCTGCTAAAGTAATTCTCTACAAATCACTGGCCTACATTTTTAGAGCAGGTTTAATCATAGATGATTTAATACTTAAAAATGCATTTCAGGTTTCTCTTAGTTCTGTACTTATTTTGTGTTAGCTGTTGTGGGTCTTTCTTATTCAAACATAATTAAGCTCAAAATTCCTGGTGCTTCTCCCCACAAAGTTGTGTCACCTTCCCCTTGTGGATGGGATGGCATCTTCAAATTTAATTTGGTCCCAACAGCACAGAGGAACATTCTATGACACCAGACCCACTCAATTATTTACCAGTGCACTGTCTGAGAGATGGCTCTTAATGTGAATCAATGAGTGGTGCATATAAAGTGGTCATCACACAGATGGCAAGTTGACGTTCTCTTTCAAATGACCCTGTGTTGAGGGAAGCCCCAGCAGGAAAGGTCTTTGATCAGTGGGTACATTATAGGCATGACGTGTCTGTACCACAGGCACTCAGACTAATAGGCTTTGGTGTGGTCTCACTAGAGAGATCATCTACATCTACCCACAACAGAGGTGTTCTCTTCTGGAAATCAATTAATATATTTTTCCCCAGTGTTCTACCCTTCTCCCATATGACAAAGCAATACGCATCATAGAGGTGTCAAAGAACAAACTTTGCTTTTGTTTCTTTGTGAACACATTCAGAAAGGTAAGTTGTACAGCCAAGCACTTCAGGTAAACTTGTCTGGCCTAATTAACTAAAAAGATGCCATCTGTTTGTGCTGTTTTATCAGGCGAATTGATGTTCCTTTTGTATCCGTTAATTTACTTTTTAGTTTACCTATTAATCCTGGGAAATGAATCCACCTTGTTCTTCAAATAGAACCTTTTGCATCCCTTGTGAGAAAAATGTATTTTAAAGTTTGGCCCTGCTGGCTGAAAAAGGATGGCGTCAGCACATCTTCTCAGTGAAAGGGCAGTGTGCACCCAGGGGCACTTTAGGCCAGGACCACCCTCTGGGTGTTTGGAAATGGTGAAATATCCTGTAGTGGGGGTAGGTGGGGGAAAAATAAGTGGTGCCTCGCCTGCCCACAGAAGGCCAAGTCTTGGTGAGAGACGGCACCCTGCGTTGTGACACAATGCTTGGTCCTTTTTGCAACTGAGTGGACATTTTTCTGCTCTTCCTCCACCTTCCTCTACTCAAGCATTTTGCTTGCTTGCCAGTGTTATTCACAACTATTATAAATAGAGTTAATTATCACGGATCACAACACACAGTACTGTGCCCTCGGCCCTGAATACACTATGTTAATGTAACCTTTACAGTGCTCTGGCTTTATGCATTTGTGATAACCATGCAATAGACAGCAGGATAATGCACTTCCATTTTTAAAAGCTCTCCCTACCTATGGACAGAACACTTAATCGCATGTGTACTTTAACTTTGTTCTCTTGCTCCTTTTCTTAAAAGCCTTCTGATCTAAACAAAGTTTAAAAGCATTTGAGAGTAGTTTGGGTGATCCAACATCAGATTAAATTTTTCCAGTTAAATTAGTTCTGGGATGTAGCAAATCACACATCAGTACTCCAAACCATACAGATGGCGTTGCCTACATGTTATGTGTCTGCTTTTAGATTACATCCCCAGGGACCCAAGTCTCATTTCTCCATAATCAGTGGTCATTTTATGTACTGCACTTCTTACATGTTTGTATTGTCTGGACGTAAAACCATAGCCCATGCTGAATGGAAATGTGATGAAATGACCAAGTTCTTTTGCTTAGGTGCATTTTCTCATGAATGTTGTCAAAACTTATCTACTGCCTTCTCTTTAACATCTTTTGTACAGTGTGAATTCCTTTTAAACTATAGCTTCAATGGGTCCTATTCCATATCAGTCAGGACGTATTGGCAGAATATAAAAAGCTGAGTTGGATTGGATGAGAAAGGTTGTGCAGTGGTGCTTAGCCCGTTGTCTGTCACAGCACAGAATAATGGCTGGGTTTTGCTGTTTGCTCTGGGTGACAACTTGTGTTAGACCTCTTGGAATTAACCTGTAAAGACTTTTACCCTAACAGTTAATTACTGCAAAACTTAAACTTAACATACCATCCAGGACAATTTTCATATGGTTATTACAATGTCCCATTTTTAACAAGAAGCCACATTTCTGCCCAGGTGGTCTAAATATAAATAAAGGACGGTCACATTTGTGTTTGTTCCTTGTTGTTTTTGTCTTGCCAAATTAACAACAAAGCATACGAATAAGTCAGAGTCAGTAAAATGTTTTTCTTTACATTCTAGAATTAGTGTAATCAGCAAAAGACAAAGTGAAAGGGATTCTTTAAAGAGGATGAAGCTCCTGTTTCGTGGTGCTAATGTCCTCCTGTTGTTTGGCCCATGTTTGTGTAATAGTTTAATTGGCTGCGCTGAGCACCTGGTGGGCTTCTCAGGTGGCTGGCAGGCCAGTGAAGACCCTTATTTCCCAGCAGTCCCTCACAGGTGTGCAGCTCATTGTCTCACACAACCACACGCAGATGGTTCTGCCTGAGGCATACATAGTCTCCTTGTCCCAGTACTTTAATTTTTCCTCCTGAATCTTCCACTTTCTCCATTTCTTGTTTTAAGTTGAAAAAAATGACTTGGCTCATATTTAACTTTGTCTCCCTTACCTCCTGTTATTTGGCACCACCCTTGCTAATTGAAATGTCAATGCAAGATCAGCCTTCATTCTTTTTTAAGAAGCTTTTGTCCCTTCGACTTCAAGCAGTATTCTGGCATGCATATTTTTGCCTCTTAAAGTGGTAGGATTACAGTATGGGAAGTAATCCAGAACTTTCCATACACACACTCATGCCTAGTTCTCAACAGATTTATATTTTTTCTCTTTCACCCTGTGCCAAAGGAGTAGGGGTGGGGGTCCTCTTGTCAGCTGTATTGGATGCACTAATTCTCTTCAGCAGCAAAAGCACAGGTTTAAACTTTCCTTCACTTCTGTGGACTTGGCTTTGCCTTTTGCAATGTATCTTTAGTATTACCTTTCTTATTATTAATCCCTCATGTGGCTCCTATACAATACAAGCTCTTAGATACCAGAGCTGAGAAAATATGCCAAGGAAAATGGTGGCTATTTTTAAATTTTGTGCAAGTTCTCAGTGAACAACTGCCACAGTTCCCTCAGCATCACCTACGTGGTCTACTGCATGTGAAGTGCTAATGGCTCAGGGGTCAAAGACATGAAGAGATTGAATGCTACATTGATGCTACATTGAAAACAGCAGCTCTCCTGCCAAGCTGCTATATCTATCTTGAATGTCTGCAGCCATGTACACTAAAGGTAACAGGCTTATTAATGTCTTTGATGACTTAATTGCCCTTAAAAGGAAGTTAGCAGTTTGGCAGCTCATTCTTTGAATCAGTAACTGCTCTGCAAACAATGCAGCAGAATGAGTGATGTTCTCACCAGCCATCTGTTTTTTTTTGTTTTTGTTTTTAACAGAAAACCACAAAGAAAGTTGAAGGGCAATTTTGGATATTTGCTATTGAAATTTGTAAGCCAAAAGTCTGCCTTTCACAGAATAGAACATCTCCATTTTAAAGGACACATTTCTTCTTACTTGGCAAAATCAAGCTTTTATGTAAAATTGACTTTTAATTTAATATTTTCAGAGGGGTACAGGATATGTATTAGAGCAGTGTGGCATTGGTGAGGTCTGCAGTAGAATTGATGGATATATTTAAGGTAGAGATGGGATTTTACCAGAGATCAAGATCAACAACAAGACTGGAAAGCAGTCCCTGTGGATTATGATGTTTGCAGATGACGTGATCTGTTGCAAAAGTAGGGAGCAGATTGAGGAAGCCCTGGAGAGGTAGAGATGTGCTCTAGAGAGGAGAGGAAAGTAAGTCAGTAGGACTAAGAGATTACATGATTTTGAATGAAAAGGATGGACAGCAAATTGCTTAGGATGCAGGAAGTAGAGATAGTGAAAGTAAAAGAATTTAAAAACTTTGGGTCAACAGTAATGAGGATTTTGCAAGAGAGTGCAGGCAGGTTAAAATGTATACAGAAGAGTGGCAGGAGTGATCTGTGATAGACAGGTATCAGCTAGAGTGAAAGGTAGTGAGACCGTCTGTATTGTCAAAAGTTAAGAGGTTTAAGGTTCATGGGACCCACCTCCCAAGACATACCTACAAGAGGAAATGCAAGTCCTAATTCCAAAGAAAGATGGTACACAAAGTAGACGGTAGACAAAGTACCAAGGAAAACATGCAAAGACATTCAAGCTGAACTCCAAAGACAAGGTGTTTCACTGTCTTTTCATAAAAGAAAGAAAGGTTGCTTAAAGGAAGTGTATTAATGTAATGAGAAGTCAGCACAGTGCTGATTAATGTTTTTCCACTGCTTTGCTCATCCAGTAGGAGACATAGCGGTGCCAGTGTGGGCTGACAGACATGGTTTATGGTCAGAGTAAAGCACTTAAACATTTATCATTTCTAATGCACAACTAGCTAGACACTGCTGTCCATCATTTATAATTGATTCTCTTTGCACATTTTGAAATCTGGCAGTACCATGTCCAGCTAAACCATGTTTGATGCTGGTTAAATAAAATGCATAATAATGTTATTCAACATTAATAATAATAATATTTTAAATATTAATAATAACAACATTATATATAATAAAAATATAATAATATAATAATAACATGAATTATATTGTATAAACTGCATCCAAAACTTGCATGTGATCATTTCTTTTTGAATTTGAAGTTATTCTGGCTTGAAATGCTGTGATGAATAGTGTATGTCGTATACAAACAATAGTGTAATTGTGGAGGAACATGGTTTTTGTCAAGACTTCTTTGGATTGTGTGGCAACTCAACATTTTGTCTTATGTCTACTGAAGTATCTGTGTCACTGTCAACACACAGACCACATCTTGAAGACACATCGTTATAGATCAAGCACATTTCTTTGAAATTGTAATGAATCACAAATGTTGTTTCTATTTTAGCATGAACATTTGATTATTTTCCAGGATGTGCTGGGGCACAGAGAGGAAGTTATCACAGCCTCACCTGTCTGTGTGCAATAAATTGTCCATGTTTCACCGGCGGTTGAGGAGTCTGAAAGCGTATTGTTGAGGTCATTTCTTCCCTCACTTTGCTGCTAGCCAGTGCTCTCTCCAGATACCAAATGTTATTACAAGCCCCTCGCAGCCTCAGGCTTCTGCTCCCCTTCACCAACATCAAGAAGAAATAAAAGAGAAAACTGAGGCAAATCGTCAGTTCATTTATGCATATTTTTTGGGAATTATTTCTTCTAATTTTATTTTAAATTAAGAATTCTAGTAGATCTGTTAACTTTCCCACAGTCTTTTCCCTTAATCATTGAGTTCATTATACTGGTTTCTTTAGGTGTAAATACATCTTGCTGATTAATAATGTCTGGAAAGCAAAAAAGAGCTCAGAATTTTGATTTGATGGAGATGGAGTTTTATTGGATTTGTAAAAGTGGAGCATCTGAAATCTAAGGCACCGGTTCTCAACTTTATCCTCAGGGTCCCCTCACATATTCTACGTTAATGTGCTGTCCCTATTTGTTGGGATCAATTCAGTATATGTATCGTCAAAAGGTGGCTTGAGAAGAACTGCTCCCTAAGATGTGTGTGTTAGAGATACAGTGAAAATGTATTTGGTTCCTTTTTCTCTATTTTTGTAGTTTATGATCTCCAGAACTCTGTGGCTCTAGTCAAACACTGTGTTGATAGTACAATTTTGTTACAAGATTATGAATACTGCTACACCCCACCAAGGCAGTAGGGTACCACTCAGTTCACTGTTTCCCTCTTTACTAAACATGTTTTTACTGGGTTCTTTTTTTCATTTTGTCCCATCTGTTAACCTTTACACCAGACATTCTATGGATCCCTCAGCCTAACAGGTATATTTGTAATTAAGATACCTGATTAAAATTCCATATTATTTACAGATACATTTTTGTGTGAATGTATGTGGTTAATGTGGGTATTATTATTATTATTATTATTATTATTATTATTATTTCTACTACTTCAAGACTTCATCTGTCTATGCACTGCCAAAAATCTAATGCGCTAAAATCTGCATGATCTTACAGTCACCTCCAAAAGTATTTGCAAGTGTAGTTATTTTAAATTTGCTATCTATTGGACACATGTTTCTTTTTTAGATGAATAAAAGATTAATATTGTTATATTTGGAAAATAGTTAATACTAACAATAACAAATGGGGTGGTGGTCTAGTGGTAGGATACATGCCCATGGACCTATGGCTCAAGAGGTCCCAGGTTCGAATCCCACCTCTGGCACTACCACCACTGGATCCCTGAGCAAGACCCTTAACCCTGAGTTGCTCCAGGGCGACTGTCCCTGTAATTAGGACATGGAAGTCGCTCTGGATAAGAGCGTCTGCTAAATGACGTAAATGTAAAGGTTAAATATTTGTCCAATTAATCTCTTCCAATGAGATAGGACGACATCACATTCGTGGAAAAAGAAAGGATATGCTCATGATATGCTCATGGTAGGATACTAGCCTATGGACCTATGGCTCAAGAGGTCCCAGGTTTGGATAAGAGCGCCTGCTAAATGCTGCAAATGTAAATTATCCAAAACATAAAACTCTGTGAAGCATAGTGGGGGTGGTTTCATGGCTTAGGCTTGCAGGTTTCGTTCTGAAACAAGTTCAATAATCTTTGTGGATAATGTTATGCATCATGATAGCAGCAGAATTAACTCTGAAGTTTGCAAAAACATTTTGCCTGCCAATTTACAGAGGAGTGCCTCCAAATTAATCAGGGAGAACTTTATTATACAATGACAATGATCCAAAACACACTGTTAAGTTAATGAGGATTTTCATTGTCGGGAGGGGGGTAGAATGTTTTGTCAATCACTAGATCTTAGCCCAATTTAATAGGCATATCATCTGAAGAGACTGAAAAAGAAAAAAAAATTGAAGGTTCCAGTTTCAGTTGAGAGTACGCTTTGTGTGTTTTGGCTACTGCTTCTCACCGGAGTAGCATTGTTTTATTTTTTGTCATCTCTGTGTGATATCTGTTTTTGTTTTTCTTTTTGCTTTGGACTACTTTACTACTTATTTTTGTACTTTACATGTACCATCTCTTGAAATCACTTTACCTTAGGAGCACACCTGATACATTACTGTATGAGCCCGCTACCTCTTTTCCAGCAAATGTACTGTGAGGCTGCATGTTTGCCTGCTATTACTCCAGTGTTAGCTGGGTTTCGTTAAGAGCCCTTAAGCTTGTTTTAAGTCAGTGTGGTCCTGCCGCTGCTGCCTACTCCGTCGAGCCTTCTTTGTTGTACAGGCACATTTGACCACCTTCATGCTGATGGGGTTGAAATCTAACTCTCATCTCATTTGGCGTCTGAAACTGTGGAATCAACATCTTTTCCATCAGTACGGTAATACCAGCCAGACCCTACCTAGAGATACCCTGCTATGACCCATGGCATTGACTTCAGCCTGTTAAGACCACTGTGCCCTGTGCCTGAATCAGCTGACCCTTCTTTGTACTCACTACCCATCCTCTTTCTTTGGGTATGACATTTACTTATTTATTTATTTTAATGGTAAATTAACTTTAAGTTGACCTTGGGTTTAAGAAAGACATTATATAAATTAAACTTAGTATTTTTTTATTATTTGTTTTGTATAGATATTGCATTGTAATAGGTTGTGTTCTTTGTGTACTAAAATTAGAGTTTTACCAGTCATTCTTACCAGTCAACTGCTAACACTCTCCTGCTTTTCAAATGATTTCACTGCATACAGCCTTGCAAAAGTATCCACCTCCCCTTGGCTTTTTTTTATTTTGTTACATTCCAGCCTGTAATTTAAATGTTTCTTAATCTTATTTTATGTGATGGATCTGCACAAAATAGTCTACGTTGGTGAAGTGAAATGAGAAAAATATATATATTAAAAAAAAATAAATCAAAAACTGAAAATTGGCATATGCATATGTATTGCCATGAAGCCACTAAAAAGTCCTGGTGCAACCAGTTACCTTCAGAATTAACATAATTAGTGAAATGAAGTCCACCTGTGTGCAATCTGTGTCACATAATCTGTCAGCATAAACACACCTTTTATGAAAGGCCCCGATGCTGCAACACCACTAAGCAAGAGGCATCACACCATGAAGACCAAGGAGCTCTCCTAACAAGTCAGGAACAAAGTTGTTGAGAAGTAAAAGTCAGGGTTGGGTTATAAAAAATATCCAAATCTTTGATGATCCCCCGGAGCACCATCAAATCCATCATCTTCAAATGGAAAAAAACACATGAACAAACCTGCCAAGAGAGGGCCACCCACCAAAACTCACAGCCCGGGCAAGGAGGGCATTAATCAGAGAGGCAGCACAGAGACCAAAGGTAACCCTGAAGGAGTTGCAGAGTTCCACAGCAGAGACTGGAGTATCTTTCCATAGGACCACAATAAGCCGTACACTCCATAGAGCTGGGCTTAATGGAAGAGTGGCCATTACTTAGCATTAAAAATAATAAGGCATGTTTTGAGTTTGTGGGCGACTCCCCACATGTATGGAGGAAGGTGCTCTAGTCAGATGAGACTAAAATTAAACTTTTCGGCCACCAAGGAAAATGCTATGTCTGGCACAAACCCAACACATCCCATCACCCCAAGAACACCATTGCCACAGTGAAACATGGTGGTGGCAGCATCACGCTGTGGGGATGTTTTTTTTCAGCAGCAGGGATTGGGAAAGTGGTTTAAGTCGAGGGAAAGATGGATGGTGCTAAATAAAGGGATATTCATGAGCAAAACCTGTGTCAGTCTGCCTGGGATTTGTGACTGAGACAGAGGATCACCTTCCAGCAGGACAATGACCCAAAACATACTGCTAAAGCAACACTCGAGTGGTTTAAGGGGAAACATTTAAATGTGTTGGAATGCGGCGCATGTGGCAGGGCATCCAGGCCCTAACCGACTACAGGACACCTCCACCTGCCTGTGACGGTGACTCCTCCCTCCCAGATACACTGAACCGCTTCTACGCACGGTTTGATGCAGTGAACAACAGAATAATGAGGAAAACCACCCCTCTACCGAACGACCAGGTTCTCTGTCTGACCACAGCCGAGGTGAGAAGATCTTTTCTCAGAGTCAACCCACGGAAAGCTGCTGTTCCAGACAACATTCAAGGTCGTGTGCTCAGAGGATGTGCAGAACAGCTGGCAGATTTTCTCACTGACATCTTCAATATCTCTCTGAGCACCACTGTTGTTCCAAGGTGCTTCAAGACCACCAGCCTCATTCCAGTGCCAAAGAAACCATCTATCTCCTGCCTCAATGACTATCGTCCCATTGCACTCACACCCATCATCATGAAGTGCTTCAAGAGGCTGGTCATGAGGCACATCAAGTCTCAGATCCCCTCCTCACTAGACCCCCTGCAGTTTGCGTATCGTCCCAACCGCTCAACGGACGATGCAATCTCCACCACCCTCCACCTGGCCCTTTCTCATCTGGACAGAAAGGACAGTTATGTCAGAATGCTGTTCATCGACTACAGTTCAGCATTCAACACCATCATCCCTCAGCATCTGAGTGAGAAGCTGAGGCTGCTGGGCCTGAACACCTCTCTCTGTAACTGGATCCTGGACTTCCTGACTGGGAGACCCCAGTCAGTCAGGATCAGTAGCAGCACCTCCAATAGCATCACACTGAGCACAGGAGCCCCTCAGGGCTATGTGCTCAGCCCACTGCTGTTCACATTGACGACCCACGACTGTGCAGCCAAGCACAGCTTGAACCACATCATCAAAATCGCTGATGATACAACCGTGGTGGGTCTGATCAGCGGTGGAGAAGAGGCAGCTTACAGAGAGGAGATACAAGAGCTGACAGACTGGTGCAGAACCAACAACCTGTCTCTGAACGTCGACAAGACTAAAGAGATGGTTGTTGACTTCAGGAGACCATCACGTCGGGACCACACTCCACTTATCATCAACACCTCACCTGTGGAGATGGTCCAGAGCACCAAGTTTCTTGGTGTTCACATCACTGACAAATTCACGTGGACCCTCAACACCAACTCCATCGCTAAGAAAGCCAAGCAGCGTCTCTACTTCCTGCGTAGACTGAGGAAAGCCCATCTCCCACCTTCCATCCTCACCATCTTTTACAGAGGAACCATCGAGAGCATCCTGACTGCCTGGTACGGGAACTGCAACGTCCTAGACCGCAAGTCCCTACAACGGGTAGTGAGAACAGCTGAGATCATCATCGGGATCTCTCTGCCCTCTGTACAGGACATTTTCACCACACGCTGCATCCGCAAAGCAACCAGCATTGTGGATGATCCCTCCCACCCATCCCACACTCTCTTCTCCCTCCTACCATCCGGGAAAAGGTTCCACAGCATACGGGCCTTCACTTCCAGGGTGAGAAATAGTTTCTTCCCCCTGGCCATCAGACTCTTGAACTTTTAACCGCTAATGTCAACTCATGTCAACTCATTCCACCATTACCAGTATCTATTTATTTATCTCTTGTTGCACTCTGCACTTTAACAATAACGCTGCTCCGCCACATTGTCACACTGCAATCAACCTGGGCTGCTTTGTTCTAGAACGCTGCAGCCCTCTGACGGATGAATGTACTGTCTGTTGTGCTGTCTGTTGTTGTCTGTCTTGTCTGCACTTGTTGCCCTGTTTTGTGTATTATGTTGTCTTCTGTTGTCTTGTGTCTTGTGTGTAGCACCAAGGTCCTGGAGGAACGTTATTTAGTTTCACTGTGTACTGTGTTTATGGCTGAAATGACAATAAAATCCGACTTGACTTGACTTGACTTGAATGGCCTAGTCAAAGTCCAGACCTCAATCCAATTGAGAATCTGTGATCAGACTTAAAGATTGCTGTTCACAAGTGAAAACCATCCAAAATGAAGGAACTGGAGCAGTTTGCCTTGAGGAATGGGTAAAAATCCCAGTGGCAAGATGTGGCAAGCTCATAGAGACTTATCCAAAGTGACTTGCATCTTTAATTGCTGCAAAAGGTGGCTCTACAAAGTACTGACTTTGACTGACTGAGTCAGAACAGTTATGCATGCTGATGTTTTCTGTTATTTTGTCCTATTAGTTGTTTGCTTCACAATAAAAAATAAAATGCTTCTTCAAAGTTGTAAGCATGTTCTGTAAATGAAAAGGTGCAAACTCTCAAACAATCAATTTTAATTCCAGGTTGTGAGGCAACAAAACATGAAAAATGCCAAGGGGGGGTGAATACTTTTGAAAGGCACTGTATTTTTATGTTAAAATAGCTGTGCAAAAAAGAAGAATGTGCATTTCATAGGGTTCCTATTTATTTATGTATGTATGTATGTATTTATTTATTTATTTGTATCTAACCATGCCATTTTGCTTCAAATTCTTTCCAATTACCAAATAATAACCTGACAAACATGTCCTAAACTCATTCAACTGGCTGTATTTTACTAGAAAGAAGTCATATTGATTTAGGTTCTAGATTTTTATAACAGTTTATTAGTATTATTTTTATCTTGCCAGACGTTAAGGTGATCTGTTGGATTTGGGTCATGAATAATCTACAGGAGTCTCAGTGGCAGTGAGATCTTGGTCTTTGTTGTTTGTCTTTATTATTGAGCTATCAGAATATGTAGTGGTCGCCACATTTTCTCCCATATTGCCATCAACCTTCTCTTTGCTCATATTCCCAGGTGTATTAGATAATACATTTTCCAGCTGCCAACTTGGGCCAACTCCCTTTGTGAAATCTTTATCATCTAGCATCTAGTGATGCTTTGATGCATGGTAATCAACTTGAAAAGCATCTGTAGGTCCCATGCCTGCTATAATAAAATGGTCTTACATCTGCAGTATATGGCACATCGTTTTTTTTTAAAAACTGGTTAGACTAGGCCACCGCTGCCCCATTGTTACTCTATTGCCCCATTGTGGTTGCACTGTGAGAGAGGTGAGTTACTATGGATCAGTAATACTCCCAGGCTAATGTTGTTCATTTTACCTCTGAAATCCAGTTAACCCATTATTTTTATGCTGCCTGAATTTCTTTGCTTTTTTCTAACATCTGCTCATCTGCAAGGACAATTAGCAAAAGACAGGAGATAATGTTGTCTGGTTTGTCCTCAAAGTTAGAGTGGTTTGAGTAGAAATGAAGCAGAATTACATAAGTTAAAAAAAAAAAAAAAACCTTAATTAAAAGCAGTATCACTACTATAGGGACATAAATAACTCCTTTGGTGTCATTCAAGCAGCAAATTGAATTTTATAAAGCCATACCACATTTTTATTGATTTATGAATCAGATATCTCCTTATAATTTGTCTGTTGTTCACTACACCAGAATGCTTTTAGGGAAAAGGAGTATTGTAATGTTCACGGTTAGCCTGGTTCAATAATAGGTTAATTTAAATAAGCCAGGTTTCTGGCTTATGTAATGTTCCCTCATTACATACAATTTTGTTTCTACAAAGGTCAAAAATATTAAATTGCTATTTGTTCTCCCGAGGTACAGTTGCGTTGTGTGCATTAATTGTCTACCTTTTTTTGTATACTTAAAGTTGATCTTTCTTTTTAATTCTTGCTTGCTTGCTTGCTTGCTTGTGCAGTGATGCTAGAGGTGCACTGAACTTTCTTTACTTTTTTCTATGGTCTGATGTGTTTAAAATCAACAGCATTTTTATTTCCTGTCTTCATTCAGAGCCATGGACATTGTCATGAGCAGTAGAAGAGCTTCTGGTGCCATGTGTAGTCAGTGTATAAGTGTTCTGGTGCTCAGTTGTGGGTTGTAATGTTGAGAGCAATTTGTCGCTAAGAGCAGAGGGCCTCAAGTGGAATAGAGCAGCACTGAATAGACCACAGTCTGCTGAATGGGACAGTCTGTGGCTTACCCCTAATACAATTTGAAAGGCATTGCTTTCATAGAATGCACTCAATGGCATAACACTTTAGAGCTTGTCCAGATACAGTAACATAGTCAGCTTCAGTATCAAGGTAGTGGTTCAATGGAAGGGGTCAAAGTAATGACCAGCAGATAGTAAAAGTGAGAACCTTCAGCTTGTATGTCATGATATAGCCCATGAACTTTGTATGGTGTATGTATGCATTTTGCTTTTTTCTTCCTCTCTGATTACTTTATATGATCTCTATATTTTGGTGACACTCTTATGGCTATTAATGCAATTTGTCATCCATTAGTAGATCTCCAGCATGATTTTTTTTCTGCTTGATCGCATTTTAAGTCAAGTCAAGTAGGATTTTATTGTCATTTCAGCCATATACACAGTACACAGTGAAACAAAATAACGTTCCTCCAGGACCCTGGTGCTACACACAAGACAAGACACAAGACACAAGACAACATAAGACACAACATAATACACAAAACGGGGCAACAAGTGCAGACAAGACAGACAAGACAGACAACAACAGACAGTACATTCATCCATAGTGTTCGGAACAAAGCAGCCCAGGTAGATTATAGTGTAGCAGTGTGGTGGAGCAGTGTTATTGATAAAGTGCAGAGTGCAACATGAGATAAATAAATAAATACAAGATGAAAATGGTGGACTGGGTAGATATTGGCGGTTTAAGAGTTCAAGAGTCTGATGGCCAGGGGGAAGAAACTATTTCCTATCCTGGAAGTGGAGGCCCGTATGCTGCGGAACCTTTTCCCGGATGGTAGGAGGGAGAAGAGAGTGTGGGATGGGTGGGAGGGATCATCCAGACAATGCTGGTTGCTTTGCGGATGCAGCGAGTGGTGAAAATGTCCTGTACAGAGGGCAGAGAGATCCCGATGATGATCTCAGCTGTTCTCACTACCCGTTGTAGGGACTTGCGGTCTAAGACGTTGCAGTTCCCGTACCAGGCAGTAATGCAGCCGCTCAGGATGCTCTCGATGGTTCCTCTGTAAACGATGGTGAGGATGGAAGGTGGGAGATGGGCTTTCCTCAGTCTGTGCAGGAAGTAGAGGCGCTGCTGGGCTTTCTTTGTGATGGAGTTGGTGTTGAGGGACCACGTGAGGTTGTCAGTGATGTGAACACCAAGAAACTTGGTGCTCTGGACCATCTCCACAGGTGAGGTGTTGATGATAAGTGGAGTGTGGTCCCGACATGGTCTCCTGAAGTCAACAACCATCTCTTTAGTCTTGTCGGCGTTCAGAAACAGGTTGTTGGTTCTGCACCAGTCCGTCAGCTCTTGTATCTCCTCTCTGTAAGCCGCCTCGTCTCCACCGCTGATCAGACCCACCACAGTTGTATCATCAGCGAATTTGATGATGTGGTTCGAGCTGTGCTTTGCTGCACAGTCGTGGCATCAGTGTGAACAGCAGTGGGCTGAGCACACAGCCCTGGGGGGCTCCTGTGCTCAGTGTGATGGTGTGATGGTGTTGTAGGTGCTGCTACTGATCCTGACTGACTGGGGTCTCCCAGTCAGGAAGTCCAGGATCCAGTTACAGAGGGAGGTGTTCAGGCCCAGCAGCCTCAGCTTCTCATTCAGATGCTGAGGGATGATGGTGTTGAATGCTGAACTGTAGTTGATGAACAGCATTCTGACATAACTGTCCTTTCTGTCCAGATGAAAAAGGGCCAGGTGGAGGGTGGTGGAGATTGCATCATCCGTTGAGCGGTTGGGACGATACGCAAACTGCAGGGGGTCTAGTGAGGAGGGGATCTGAGACTTGATGTGCCTCATGACCAGCCTCTCGAAGCACTTCATGATGATGGGTGTGAGTGCGATGGGACGATAGTCGTTGAGGCAGGAGATAGATGGTTTCTTTGGCACTGGAATGATGCTGGTGGTCTTGAAGCACCTTGGAACAACAATGGTGCTCAGAGGGGTGTTGAAGATGTCAGTGAGAACATCTGCCAGCTGTTCTGCACATCCTCTGAGCACACAACCTTGAATATTGTCTGGACTGGCAGCTTTCCATGGGTTGACTCTGAGAAAAGATCTTCTCACCTCGGCTGTGGTCAGACAGAGAACCTGGTCATTCGGAGGAGGGGTGGTCCTCCTCCTTCTCGTGTTGTTCACTGCATCAAACCGTGCATAGAAGTGGTTCAGCGCAAAGGGTGATTTGCTTGATGAGCAAAAACTGATACAGCACTGTTCCATGCTGGAGGAAATGCACTTGTGCCGTATTGTTTATATAGGAAAGCCCAGGATTTTACAGTGAAGTATTCATTACACATTACACTATTTTTATTGTGCTCTACATAAATACAGTGTAACTGAATCAAACTTGCAGAATTAGTGTACATAAACATTCCTCTTAAGACAGACCATGAATATTTAATCTTCCCTGTGTTGGTGTTTAACTTCAGGATTATCCCCATCAATTTTTCATGAATAAGTCTAAATAAAATCTATGGATACATGCCAGGGAGCATAGCGAATAATTGATGAGCTGATTTGATTGGTCATAGTTTTACTCCATTACAGGGAGAGGGATGAAAAAGGACTAAAGTAGCTAGTCTACTGTTTATAGAGACCTAAACAGGCAGATAGATGAGCTGAATGGGCACTTGATAAGCTGATGAGTTTATAGCATGTGTCAGCTTTTAGCTTGGATCAAAACAAACAAATCTGTCCCATTTCTCAGCTGTGGAACAGTGGTCACACATTGAGAGTGATTAAACCTGTGAAAAAAAAGCAAAAAAAAAAATCACCAGGAAGCTGTTTGTAGCTTTGTCAGATCCTTGTTGCCATTTTACTTTTTAAACACTTTTTTGCTTGTTGTTTTTCTGCTTGCCTTAGAATTGAGTAGAGACACATCTGCTTATATCACCTAAAGGTGTCATTTCTTACCACATTAAAGCTGGGTTCAGATCTCTGTCTCTTCTCCCCATGTTAAACGTACAGTTGAGGCCAAAATTATTAGCCCCCAAGGAATTTTGGAAAATTTTTCTAAACTTCTTCCCAATGTTTGCAGCATTGATGAAACTTGATATAAGCAAATATTCACCAGTGCGTTTTAGTAGCTTTTGGCACATTTTGTAATATAAAATATGTTTTTAGGCTTGCTTTATATCAAATATAGTAAAAAGGGGGTGGTCAAAAATATTAAGCCCATGTGAATGATTGCTTTCAAAACACACCTACAGTAATTAACCAATCAGCTTTGAAACCACACCTGCGCAGTCAACTGGCTTCCTAACAACACCTGCAGTCAATTGGCTTCCTAACAACATTCAATCAGCATAAAAAGACTCCAAGGACCAGGGCACTTGAACACATGAGAGGGACTACTGTTACTCAACGTGCCAAAGACAAAGGAAATCAATCTGGAGCTCAGAAAGAAGATTGTAGAGATGGATAGATCAGGGGGAAGGCCATTTCCAAGCAATTCACTGTGTCTAGAACTGCTGTATGTTGCATCATTGCCAAGTACAAGGAGACAAATTCTATAAGAAACAAACCTTGCCGTGGCCGTAAGCGCAAGATTTCAAGAATTCTTGAGAGGAAAATAGTCAGAGATGTCAGCAAGGAGCCCCGGAAGATGATTGTTGCTGACCTGGCCTCTACTGGAGTTGATGTTCAAGGAACACAGTTGTGAGGACTCTTCATCGTGGTGGGCTTCAGGGCCATCGTCCCAGAAGAACCCCTTTACTCAAAGAGCAGCACATCACAGCCCGACTGAGGTTTGCCCATGAACATTTGAAAGGTAAAGATGAGTTTTGGAAGTCTGTGCTTTGGTCTGATGAGACTAAACTGGAACTGTTTGGGCACATGGATGTTGCTTATATTTGGCGAAGAAAGGGAGAGGCCTTCAACCCTAGGAACACAGTTCCCATAGTTAAACATGTTGGTGGGAGCATCTGTTTTGCAGCCTCAGTCACAGGGAGCCTTGTTCAGGTGCATGGCATCATGAAAATTATGTTCTTTTTGAGGGAGAATATGCTGAATATGCTTAGGTCGTCATTGGGTCTTTCAACAAGACAATGACCCAAAGCATACATCGAAATTAATCCGACAGTTCCTCAAGGATACCAAAACCAAGATCCTGGAGTGGCCCGCACAGAGCCCAGACCTCAATCCTACTGAGAATCTGTGGCGGGTGCTCAAAGTGAATGTCTATGCTCGGAAACCATACAATTTGGACCATCTAGAACAATTTTCAATGGAAGACTGGGCCAGAATCCCTCAGGAGACCTGTGCCAACCTAGTAAAGAACTACTCTAAGAGATTGTTGTCAGTTGTGGCTCAGAAAGGGTACACTATTGACTATTAATGGCCAGGGGGCTAATCATTTTGGATCATTTTTGCCCTTTCTTGTTTCAACTTAGGGGCAGTGCTGTCCTAGTGGTTAGGGCGTCGGCCACATGATCGGAGGATCGGGGGTTCAAACCCCTTCCCAATAGGTTGCCCTGAGGTACCCTTGAGCAAGGTGCCATCCCCGTCCCGCTCCTCCCTGCGATGGGCTGGCGACCTGTCCAGGGTGCGTCCCCCGTCCTCGCCCTCTGTGCGCTGGGTTGGACGCCAGCACTCCCCCGCGACCCCGTTTGGGACAAGTTGCAGATAATGGATGGATGGATGTTTCAACTTGGTGTATCAATAAAATATCCTATTTAAACTTAGTGGACATTGTTTTTTATAGTGTATTTGTTTCCAAAATAACAAACACTTGTTGTTAATGGTCATTTTCATGGAGAAATCAAGAGTGTTGTCAAATTTCATGAGGGGGGCTAATAATTTTGGCCTCAGCTGTACACTGCGTGCTCAGTCATTAGGCAAGTGAGTATTTTGACCTATATATTCCAACTCCAGGCTGTATAAACTTGAAGGGTGTGGCCTAAGGAGGTCAACACCCTATGTCAAGGTGTGCATTATTATTAGGTGGATTCTTTTCCTTAGGCAAAATGGACTGAAAAAAAACTTTTAACGGACTCTGAAAAGTCTTTTTAGTCTTTTAGAGGGATGCAGCCCTCTTGAAATTGCTAAGATGTTGAGTGTGGTCACAGAACCATCAAACAGTTTGTTGCAAATAGTCAACAGCATCACAAGAAACGTGTTGAGTAAAAAAAAAAAAAAAAGATGCACAAAGATTTGAGAAGAATCAAATGTGAAGCTACCAGAACACATTGTCCTTCAGTTCTGTCATATTCCAGAAGTACAAGGTGTTCAGTTCTCAGAAACATGACAAAGGTAAGGAAGGCTGAAACATAACCATCACTGAACAAGACACACAAGTTGAAACGTCAAGACTTGGAGCACAGAGCTCTACTTTGACTCAGACTGTAGCAAGGTGGAGGTGGGGTACTGTTGTGGACTTGTATTATTAAAAAAACAGCTATTTGGACCTTTCTGGGTTGAAGACTGAATTAAAATCAACTCCTAAACCTACTGCCAGTTTATAGAAGACACTTTCTTCAAGCAGTCATTTTGGAAATAGTGCATTTTTCAAACAGACCATGAATTTTATACAAGACAATGCTCCAACGCATTCATGGAAGTACTCAACTGGGTGGCTAGCCAGTAAAGGTCTTAACAATGAAAGAATAATGATGTGGCCTCCTTCCTCACCTGACCTAAACCCTTGTGGGCCCTTCTTAAATGAGAGATTCACGAGGAAGGAAGTCCACCGATCTGAACAGTGTCTGGGAGGCTGTGGTTGCTGCTGCACAAAAAGTTGCTCGTCAGCAGATCAAGAAACTGACAGACTCCATGAATAAGAAGGCTTACGACTATTGTTAAAAAGTAGGGTGCCTGTTAGTCACTGATTTTTTTTTTTTTTCGTAAGAAATGTATATTTGTATATTTTGAATTTTAACAGATGAAAATAAGCAAGTGAGATGGGAAAATGCTTTTTAGTTCATTTAGTTGCTTAAGATTTCTGCACACTAATAGTTGCCTAATAATTGTGCACAAATATCTATTCCCCTGAGAATGTTCACATTTCCTTTGTAAAACATTCAGGCTTCAGGATAAACTTTTTGGCTTGACTGGTAGCACTGTATTTGTTCCATATTAAAATTAATCCTCAGTAACCTCACTTGCCTAATTGTTGTGCACAGTCTATTGTGGAAGTACCTAAAGTAATAAAATCTAATTCTGCTGTATTAGAAATGTTTTGGGAATATTGATATATAGTGACTGTTTAAGTGATTATTAAGGTCTAATGTTTATCAAAGTTAGCTGCTTTTGTCTAGATCTAAAAGGCAAAGATGCCAAATTTGGAAAGTCTTTTCTGACTGCTGATCAACTATCTAAATGAAAATCTTGTGGGGTGGTGGGGGGGTGTAAATCAGAAGGTAAATCAGATTTTTCATCAAACTGTTTTTTTTGGTCAGTTTAGGTGTATTGACTGAAAGGCTACAGTACAGTGTTATAGTGGCAATAAGAGTTCAGGTGAGATCAGCTTATCTAAAACCCCAGAGTAGTTTGGCTGAAATATTAGCCTCATCTCTCTAACAATAACTTCAGAACTGCAGCAGTCAGTGCACAGATCCAGCTTTGGTGGACTTAGTGAACTATGTTCCCTCAGCCAAGAAGCTACTTTCTTTCTTTTTCTCTCTCTCTCTCTCTCACTCCCCCCCCCCCCCCCCCCCCCCCCCCCCCTCCCCCTCTTCCCCTATCTCACTCTGTTGTCTAATACTGCTCATTTGCTACCGCTACCTCAACACTCAATCTGCAGTTGTATACACAACAGCCTGATTACACTGCATAGAAGAGATTGCTTTAGAAGTTCTCATGTTAGTTATCAGGGGCTAACTGTGTTTGTATGTGTCAAGCTACTGAAAAATAATGAGCACAAAATCCAAAACCATAAACTGTAAGCTCTTTATAAACCGTTATACATTTTAAACATTATGCTCTTTTGTTTTATTAACAAAGCAGGTTGTTATAAAGTGCTTTACAACAAATTGTAATAATTAGCAATTTGGGTTTGGTGTGTGGTAATGAATTTTGAATAATGTATGGTGAGCCTTTAAGTGTTAATAATCTGTGCTAATTTCATTGCAAAACAGTGTAGAAGCTCACTTTACTTCATTGCCCCAGGGTTTTGCACAATGGCCCTAATCGAGAGTCTGGTGAGAAATCTTGTCAATATAAATTACTTTAACATGCATATGATTATTGTCTAGAATCATTGTCTGAAGGAAAGAATCAGTCGTTATCTTAGACCTTTAATACAAGAAATTGTCCAGTGCATTTTGCTTTATTTGCATTGTGGAGCTGAGGAAAAATTATGCTAATGATATAATTTAAGTGCACTCTCACATTGCTGGAGACTGCCTCCTTTCCTATCTCTCTTGTGGATGATGGATCATTTATCATCTGCAGATACATTGTGGTTTATAGCTAATTATCTGCTAAGATCCACTATTGATTGTAGTGTTATCTTTCATTATTTGCCTCATCTTTGCAAGAGTGTTTTGTTTAAAATGTTGCATGACACCGTGGTGGCACAGTGGGTCGCAAGACGCTTCTGGTGTTTGATTTCCAGACAGAGCGGGCTGGGTCCATTCAGTGTGGATTTTGCATGCTCCCTGTGTGTTTGCGTGTTTCCTTCAGGATTTCTGGTTTCCTCCCATTGTCCAAAGAAATTCATGTTAAGTGAATTGGAGATGCTTAATTGCCACCTATGGGTGTGAATGTGTTTTTCTGTGTATCTGAGTGAGTGAGGGTGGGGCAGTAAGTTGCCCTAAGGTAATCTTGAGCATCCCCAAGACTGCTCCCTGGGTGCCGGATATAGCTGCCCCTGCTGCTTTGTGTGTATGAGTAAAATGCACAGAAGCATTTTGTTGTGGTTCACTCTCTTGAAAGAAAAAAAAGGCTGACAAAGAATCCTTCAAGAGGTTCTATACAGAATAGAAGACAACCTTAATAGTAAAGAAATATTCATCATCTACTTTGTCGTCATAAGAAAACCCAGAAATTCTATACTATGTTGAATAGAGACTTGGAGAGAGAATCATTATTTGAAAAGTTTATAAAATCATTTAAAAAAATCACCCAAAGCACTGGACATCACAGCTGTATTGTCGGACCAGAAATTCTGTTTGGAAGAGCGTTTCCAAAACATGTAAAGCATAACTCTTTTGGTATTGCATATAGTACTGTGCAAATGTTTTAGGCAGGTGTGGGAAAAAATGCTGTAAACAAAGAATGCTTTTAGAAATATAAATAATGATTGTTTATTTTTATCAATTTACAAAATGCAAAGTGAGCAAACAAAAGAAAAATCTAAATAAAATCAATATTTGGTGTTACTACCTTTTGCCTTCAAACCAGCATCATTTCTTATAGCCCCCACAGAGCCCTGATCTCAACATCATCGAGTGTGTCTGGGATTACATGAAGAGACAGAAGGATGTGAGGAAGCCTACATCCACAGAAGGCCTGTGGTTAGTTCTCCAAGATGTTTGGAACAACCTACCAGCCAAGTTCCTTCAAAAACTGTGTGCAAGTGTACCTAGAAGAACTGATGCTGTTTTGAAGGCAAAGGGTGGTCACACCAAATATTGATTTGATTTAGATTTCTCTTTTGTTCATTCACTGCATTTTGTTGATTGATGAAAATAAATGATTAACACTTCCATTTTTGAAAGCATTCTTTGTTTACAGCATTTTTTTCATCACCTGCCTAAAACCTTTGCACAGTACTGTACATTGATGGAAGGTTCTTTAATGAGCTTAATTTGGAACACTTCAGGAGTCTTAAGGGAGTTAGTTAGGCCATCTAAAAAGTCTAAACCTTTAGTCTTTAATAGAAAATATATAAATACCATAACTAACTTCAATTTGTATTGCTGTCTGAAGGAAGATATGTATTCCTTCTGATTCTTGTCTTTCTGTTGCTTATTTAGGGTGTTTTCACTTTCCACTGTTATATTCCACTAACAGATTGGGTCTGGATGTGTGTAAAGCTATTTTCTGAAAATATCTGCCTGAAAACATACTATTCAAATTTAATTTAACTGAATTTGATATCCGCTGTGAATCTAGGTTTCAAGCAAATGATTATAGATCTTCACCCTACCTAACAGAAATATGATAAATGAGATACTTTAAATCCAATATTGGATTGTATGTTTTTTCTACAGTTCATGCCTAAGTAAAGAAGAACCTCTGTAAGTAAAGACAAAACTGGCACATAACATAATCAGGCCTTGAAAGAGGTAATTAAGAAAGATTATACTAAGACCTACTCTGGTATACCAGGACTATTTAAAAAGTTAAACTTTTAGGTATTTATTGTGTCCTAAATCTCTAGAAAAAGTTTTTTGTCATTCTAACCAGAAAGCAAACAGTAAGTTTTGTATTCTGATGTTGCTCTTTGCCTGTTACACTTTGTTTTTTAGCTGGGTGAATAACTTTGGTCATGAGGGTCTCGGACTGCTTTTGGAAGCACTGGAAAGGCTTCTTGACAAGAAACAGTAAGTCTGAGTCCCACAGCGAACTGCTTCAGCAATTCCCTTTGAGCAGAACAATTGGTCATTCATGTGTTCTTGTTTCACTTTCTTTCCAGACAAGAGAGCATTGACAAGAAGAACCAACATAAACTTATTCAGTGCCTCAAAGCCTTCATGAACAACAAGGTGAGTTAACAATTTGATGGGCCCAGCAAAGGCAATATTTATCAGCTTTAGGCTCATACTTGTCATAAGTGTCAGACTATCTTCATATAGAGTAGTTGATGGGGAAGAGATTCAGGAGGCTCCCAAACATGTTCATCCACTTGAAAATCATTTCATCTGCCCTTTACACATTTCTGACAGTAAGGGAAATATTTTTAGTGAGAGATTCTCCTCCTCACTCAAGCAAACACAAAGTTTTGCATATAGCTATAGCTACACAGAATTATTTATTGAAATCAGTTGTATGCAAACTTTTTCAACTATTCCTGCATAAATTCATGATGTTAGCTATCATTTTGCTCAGTGTATTTGCAGATTGTAATTTTACAGGCTGACCAAATTTGTGCTGATTATAGATTGATATCTTTGCATAACACATTTTGTGGTGATATGCAATACTTTAAAACTTAAACAGAAATGCAGAGATGCAAATATATGATTATTTGTCTCCACAGCCCTGTCCTCATTTGAATTAATGTGTCTTAAACCATTTCTCTGCTGGCCTAATTGGTTCTTCTTTAAGAGAACAAAGGCTGAATTTGTCCATTCTCCAGGGAATCCCATAGTTTACTTAAAGCTAATTCAATAATACCTCACAAAAGGTTTCTTTTCTAATGACTGATAAAATGTTGACAATTTCAGTATGGCCTGCAAAGGATACTTGGGGATGAGCGAAGTCTACTTCTTTTGGCGAGGGCTATTGATCCCAAGCAACCAAACATGATGACAGAGATTGTGAAGATTCTGTCAGCCATCTGTATTATTGGAGAGGAGAACATGTAAGTTTGTGTTGTTCCGTTATAGACGATTAGCATTAAAATATTCTTACTGCTGTAGGTATTCCAACAAAAGGTCATAATATCTAACCACATGTTTAATAACAGTTGTCACCAAATAGACCTTAATAATATGGAAACACACATTTGCAGAGGTGTTTTGATTGACTGTGTAGAACTATTCCAGAAGGCATTTCTATGTAAGTTCTTTAAATTGTTAATATAGTTGCCATAACATCTAGATATATAGACAGGCAAACAGACACACAGACAGACAGATGGACAGACAGATACTTTATTGATCCCAGGAGAGTTTTTCTCAGCAAAGAAAGACATCTTGGTCATAATCAGATTAAAGAAATATATTTGTAGACAACCTCTCAGAGACCTTATACAATACTTTTTGTGCTCTCATATTGCATTTGTGAGGCAGCTTTGAGATGTGTTCAAGTCTGTCAGTTAACATCTTCTTATTTAGCTCTTTGGGTTGTGTAATGTATTTAAGTGCTCAGTGTTGTTGGCCATGAACACACAGCTGGGCTGACAGATTATAAATTGAATCCAGGGGAGTCCTTTTTTTATGCCGTCTACCACAGAGCTGGTCTAGAATAACAATGGTGGCCACAGCACTTCAAAGAAAGTCTGCATTCAGTGATAGAAAATAAACATTCCCACAAAATGTAAGAGGGGCAAAGAGGATCATCTCACATATAAACCTACCTAAATGCTATTGATAGCATTTATCATCTATGATAATATCTTAATTCTTGTTTTAACAATTTGCGAGACTGCGAGTCAGTTTGCAAAAGCCAATCAAAAAAGAATTCATACACAAATTCACCACCTGTAGCCATAGAGGAATAGAAAACTGCGCATGTGTAATTAGAGTGCAGGCTTTTTGCTAGCAGAGGTGTTCTACTCACTGCACCACAAATTGAAATAATGGAGCTACTTCACAAAACCAAACAACGTCAGGAGAAAAAGAAATCAGCCACACCCAAGCCTCGCATTGTTAGATTTAATTGCCAGAATGTTTAGGGAACCTAGTTATCCAGGGCACAAACCCACTGCAGACCCTGTGCAATCCTTCCAATTAACATTTTATTTAAAAAATGCATAAATTAATACAATGTAAAGAAATAAGAAGTCACATGAATCTAAGAAAAATTCCTTAAACCTGTAGTTTACATAAAAATGAATGATTTTTTGGCAGCGTTTTCAGCTGCAGCTGATTAATTTTTATATAAACAGTCACATTGTTGTCCTGCACCAAGTAAACTACTACAATCGGATTAAGAAATTTTCAGCGCATTATTAAAGCCTAGAAGGATAGGGGTGAAGCATCATCTTTTCAGAACAAATGTGGTCAGGAACACATCTTAAATGATCATGATTCTAGATCCCTTAAACACACAGGAACATGTGCCTTGACGTACCATTCTTTTTCCTATTTTGTTTTCTGAAAGCCAGACTTTCTTGATGTATTGCTGAGGTATATCTTTTATCTGACCAGTTTCAGATGATTATTTTTTGTATGCCACATATTGACCTATGTATGAATTGTTCAAGCATAACAAAGCCAATCTAACTTAAGTCATGAACTAGTGAGAAAAGAGATGCAGAATATTAAGTACTCATAAAATAGTATTTTTGCATCAGCAAGGTGATACCCTTGCAATTAAGAAGAATTAAAGGGTGGCCCAAGACTTTTTTAACTGTGTTGAAATGTAATTCCCTCAGTCACTCAATAAACCAGATTTAATTGACACAGGATTAAATTAGACAAGCCATGTCTAAGGTTGATTGCTGTCAGCCCTGTTGAATTTGATAATGCTTGATAATGCTTTTCCTACAAGTGGAAGTTCCCTGTAAGGTCTCAGCAAATAGAACACTATGCCTTGATTAAAATGCATTCCAGAAGACCTAAGAAAGAAATTACTTTTGGGATAATGTTTTATGGATTTATGAGACTAAAGTGAACTTTTTGGAAGATGTAGTTCCTGTTACATCTGATGTAAAAAGCTAATATGATAGTACAAGCTTTTCACAATAAGAACATCTACTGCTTCAGGGTCTGGACACTTATAATTGATGGAAAAATTAATTGAACTTTCTACCAGAAAGTCACAAAAGAGAATATCTGATCATCAGTGTGTAATCTGAAGATCAGGCATTTAAGATTAGGCAGCAGGTCAAATATTTGAAGCAGTAGAGAAAGTCTAGCCCTGAATGGCTGATAAATTATAAAAATAAGTTTTTGTTGTGGCTCAATCAAAGTATGGACCTGAATTCTTTTGAGATGGACCTGATGAGGTTAATTCAAAAACGTTACACTGACTGATTTATAGCAGTTTCTTCTGTGAAGCCAAGTGTTTGATTGCAATTCAATGTAATATACATTTTGGGAGTTACATTTTCACATGGGTTTTATGAGTTTTTGTCTTTCTAAATGGCATTAGACCCTTCAACAAATGTGTTATGAAGATCAGCTTTTAAAAGAGCCCTGTTTTTTGAATTATTGACTAGAGGGTTAAATACTTTTATCACTCATCATTTTCCTCAATAAATTTTATTTTTAAATAAAAAAAACTGTCAAAAAACATGCTCTTCCCTTCTTCCTTTCCCTTTCTATCTGAATACAATGATCAAAACACCTGCCTAATGAAGACCTTTCTTATACAGAGAGCTATTCAGTTTCAGTGTTCAGCTATTCAGTAAAGTGCATATTCTAAATCAGTATCAGCTCATGTCCAAAGCAATGTGTTGTCTTGACTTTAACGGTTTGCATTTTATTTTTCTCTTAGTCTGGATAAGATCCTGGCAGCCATGACCATTGCAGCTGAGAGGAATAATAAAGAAAGATTCGCCCCCATCGTGGAGGGTCTGGAGAACCACGAGGCCCAGCAACTTCAGGTCAGTTCAGTGTCCTGTCTAAGAAAAACTTTACTGGAGTATGCCTGTGTTATCCCCTCTAACCACTTATACTTTTTGCCATAATTAAATGACTTCCTAAATTTTACTTATACTTCTATGCCAAACTATGAGTAATGGCAATATAGCAGTGTGGTGGCTAGGCTTGTGGTTTAAAATGTTATACAGGAAATGTTTTTTTTAGACTGTGTGTGTGTGTCAGGGAACAGGGAAGCCTTCTAATAAAATCTAAATATTTCTTATATAAGCTTTCCAGTTTTTAGTGATATGTATTTAAATGAAATGAAATATTAATACGTCTTTTATCACAGCCTTTTTATATATATTTTTTTTAACAGTATATTTTTGCCCCTTGTAAATAAAAAAATAAAAAAATAATATATATATATATATATATTATATATATATATATATATATATATATATATATAATTTATTCATATTTTTATAACTAACTCATTAAACATTCATTCTCAAAAGATCATTAATAGTGCACTTAACACTTTCCTTGTTTGTTCTAGAGAGTTGAAAGTTGCTGTGATCACTGACACCACATAAACATATTTAAAAAATGAGTTTGATTTGTGTTCTGGACAGTGCAACAGGAACACTCCCTTAATCTAAAGTGCTTATTCACTCTTGTTTAATATTAAACTGCTGATGTTTTTGAACTTTTGAAAGTGGGGCAGCAGTGGCCTAGTGGTTAGGGAGTTGGCCACAAATTCCAGAGGTGTGGGTTTCAGACCCCTTGCCTGATGCTCTTGAACAGGTACAGTCGATCACTGCTCATTGGGCGCTATCATGGCACCCCCCTGCTTTTACATGGTGTGTGTTTGTGCATGGAGTTAAATGCAGAAGATCAATTTGTTGTGGTTCACTGTGTGCTGTACTGTGTGTACCCACAATGACAAGAATAGTCACTTCACTTTTCACTTTCACTGTCATGTTGTTACGTTCCTAAAGAATTTGTGATACATACTTTGAACAAGGCCATTTGCACACAACCCTGTTTTGATGCTGAGCTAGGATTAAATTGTGCCATTCATGGGCCTGCTGCACCTTATCTCCTCTCACTGTTCTACTTTTTGTCTCATGTCTTTCTGTCATTCCCATCACCTAAGCCCCATGATGGCAGCAGGCTGCCAAAATTCACATTCTGACAAGACGCTTATGTCTACACGTAATCAGCAACAGCCTTTTCTGTGCAGGAGTTGAACTTCAGAGCTCAGGGTGGAGAAAAAGTAGTAGAGGAAGGAAAACTCTGTGAGAGAGATGTTGACTTGATCTTTTTTAACCAGCTTTATAATTTTTTTCCCTTCCCTGTGTACTCTGCCTCTGCAGTCTGGTCTCAGAGGAAAAGGAGTGAAAGGGCAACGATGCAGCTCTGCACCTGAATATATCATTCTCTCCCCCTTCCCTCCTCTCCTCTCCCCCCACATTTCTCTTTTTCTCCACACACAGTCACAATGCCCCCATCAAGCACAGCAAGATGCTGAGCCCTAAACTTTCCTAATATGTGAATTGCTTGTGTAGGGCGCACATTGGTGAGACAAAAGGTAGAAAAGGGGAGTAGTCAGACTGTGAGGAGGAGAGGAAGGGAGGAAAGGAACTCTTTGATTATATGCCTTGTTTTTCCTTCTCAAAAAAGGGGGCTGTTAATGAAAAAAGCTGCAGCTAATTGTGGAGTAAATTGAAACACCTTGCTGATGCAAGGGGTTCAGAGAAATGAAACACATTTTGAAACACAAACTTGCAACAGACTGCAAAGCCTGGCATTTTTAATGTGATTAAAGTGTGTTTTGCTGCAGTTTAGGCTTTGCTCCATCTCCCATGATGGGAGTGTGCAAACTTTCAACCATCCCAGCAGTGCCTTTTTTAATTATTCTGCTGGAAGTTTTATTCTACTGGAAGCTTCCTCTGGTGCTGCGTTCGCAGATGATGCATGAGCAGCTCATCAGTACTCTCCAGTCCAAAAAGAATTAAAATAACCTGCCCAACTTCTCCACTCCCCTGTCCACCTGGCACAGAATACAACCGTAAGGTGTGTGGCGCAATATTTATAATGTGCTCAGTGCATGATATGATATGCACACTTGCCTGCAGGAAAGCTTTGAGAAGAATCCATACTTGCACATTGGGCCTCAAATCCTTCAAATAGATATATGCAGTGTACCACGTCAAAGCAAGCAGTAAGTAATTACATAGTGTTGTAGGATTTGTCTTTCTCTTCCCTTTTGAAAATGCCCTAGGGTCTAATAGATGCTCCACAGCGCCCTCTCTGGGTGGGCATCATTCAGGCCAGTGATTTTCTCTGGCCCAAGGCTTTTGGGGCTCTGCGAAAGGGGGAGTAGGCGTCTGATGGTGCTGGCTCTTGGAGGTAATGGGCCACTCCTGGGCTTCCAAGTACAGTTTTAGCACAGTGGTGTCCAACAGCCTGGAGTGCCTATGTCCTATAGTAAAGAGGGCTTCATGCTTTGCTGACATCACAGAAACAACAGCCTGCTATCTCTTGGTCCACTTGTGGAAGCCTAAGACAAAAAACCCTTTAGCCACATTTTTCTGTGGGTGAAAAGCTAGGAAGAGTTAGAGAGAGTGAGTGAGTGACTGAGTGAGTTAGAGAGGGAAGGAGGGAGGCAATGACTGAATGAGAGAGTAAGTGACTCAGTGAGTGATCAAATTGGCAGGTGAGTGATTGAGCAAGCAAGTGCGTGATTGAACTGAATCAGTGATTGAGTGAGTGAATGAGTCACTGTGGTAGTAGAGAGGGAGGAAGAGAGTGATAACTAATAGAGATAACAGAATGGAAACAGGAAGTCCAAAGAGATTAAGCTTCCTCCAGATGGCTGTTATTCCCCCAGAGCATGAATCCCCACTTCCACAATGCTTTTTTTAGGGTGCAAATTGGACCAGCTTCCATTTGTGCCTGCTTATTCACCTCTCCAGTTATAGCACATAGGCGAGCAGAATGCCAGAGCATCAGAATTCCCAGTGGCTCGTTAATAAAATATGCCTCCCAACACAAATGACCCAGTGAAGATTTATAATGACTGCTTCTCATATGTCGATCAGGACGATTTCAGCTTGCCATTGATTTTGCTGTGTGAAGTGCATTCCTTCTCTCTCTGGCTAGCTCCCTGGAGCCGCCTTACAGCCTGTTAGGACCCATCAGCACTTCTCCCTGCCCACTGCCCTGATCCGATAAATCAATTAAAAATGCACATCTGTTCAGCCAGCCCTTATCCTCCACCTCCTGTGCTACACGATCTGCAAGGCCTACTTCTAGTCACCTCTGCAGACTTTCATGTATTTTTTTCTCTACCTTAATTTGTCAATTGTTCCTACAGCTCAATATGTCCTTTATCCTGGCATCGTATTTCATCCTATTTTATGTAAAACTGATCTTTTAAACACTGAAGTCATGGTTTGTAGACACTGTTGCCCACTATAAACCTTTGGCGGAAATCTGTGCATTTGTATTTTTGTCTGTGGCATATGTTATCAACACAGACGGCCTGTATGCAGCTGATCAATGCCCTGGTCACTTCCCCAGATGATCTAGACTTCAGGATACATTTACGAAATGAGTTTCTACGCTGCGGGCTCAGAAAATTCTGTGGTAAATTTAATGCATGAAAGTAAAATTCTCTTCCTGTATAATAATAAAGTCAAGGATTCTACTACACAGGCAATAACTCTCAAGTATTTACCTGCATAAAAAAAGCAATGGCCTCCATTTCTGTCCCTGATCCTCTGTGCCCTATTTAGATGTAGTGACAAATGACACATACCTTTCCTTACAGCTTTTTTGTCATTGGGGAGTGGGTAGGTTGTATTACTATCTATCAGAGCCCAAATCTGCACGGTGTTCTTTAGTGCTGCAGCCAGACCCCCACATCACTCACTATCTCCTTTGTGTGTGCATTTCCTCATTGTTAATAAGTCATTTTTTGAGTGCTCCCATTATTATTGCTGCTATTATTATAATTATCTCAATCTCAACCCTCACATATGATTGAGTTTATTGTAGTTTATGAATAATGTATTTGAAAGTTTAATAGGACAATTAAATATGACATTGTTCTCTAGTTGTGAATAGTGAGTTTCCAGGTTCTAGTGTCCTGAAAATAGCAACAGGGAGGGGAAAAGAAAAACGAGATGCATTAAATTCTCACAAAATGTTAAAAGAGGAAATCTGATGAAGTAACCTGATTTTTTCTTCAAGCATGTTCAGTGCACACATTCATATCCTGTGTACCTGAGTTAGCCCTGTCCCCCCCTGCTGTGGCGTCGCATGTTTCCTCCTCTGATCTGATACTTCTTTAAGACAGATGGCATGCCTAAAGTGCAGCCATGTGATTGGTAGCTGCAGAAATTGGGTTACATTTGGTTTTTCACTGTGTGTAAACTCTAGTGGCAAAGATTTATACGGGTGTAAAGTGCAGCATCTCTCTCTCTCTCTCTCTCTCTCTCTCTCTCTCTCTCTCTCTCTCTCTCATGAGGCAATCTATTATCCAGATGTACATAAGAGAGTTGGAAAAAAGGGATATATTGTTAAATTGACAAACAAGTCATCAGCTGTTTTCTTTTTAAATGGATTTGTAATTTATTCAGAATGCACCACTCTGTTTTGAGAAAAGGTGGTATGTTTTAACTTGGGTAGATAACATTCTACCATTTAGTTCATGCTCAGATGCTCATTTCTCTCCTTACTGTAATGCCAGGAACTAAAAGAGACGGAGGAGTTGGACATACAACTGAAGGTGTTCACTGAGAATAAGGGGAGGATTCCTATATTGACTGTCATCACCAGCTGGATGACATCGCTGAGATGAATATCCTTTTCACAGGCACCACTCCTACAATCACAGCTGCTACGAACGGCTGGAGAGCATATCGCTCTACTCTCAGTCAGCTTATGGGTCTAAAGCCAGAAACCCCAGTTCATTTGGAGGGGATTTGAGAAGCCTTTTTGCAATTCCAGGCCAGGGTGCTTGCCACTACCTCGCGTGGTATAAACACCTCCCCATCTCTGCATTACTCAGGTCACTTTATGTGCACACTTCACAGTCTTTATGTGATTTTATAACCAGAAATTCCTTTCTTGTTTGCCTCTTTTGAAAGTATTGGGACATGTCGTCAGTGGTTGCATTATGCATATTAAAATATTTATTTTTCAAATTTATATATTTAAGATATATTGCTTGATTCTATAACATCATACATTTTCACAAGTACTTATATATGCTTTAATAACAAATGGGACATACCATTAAATTTATTACCACTTTCAAATGTCAAACGTAGCGAAGTTCATGCTTGATGATGCAGAGAACAACAAGTTTGAATATAAAATAATATATATAGAATATAGAATGTATAAAGAAACATGATTTTTTTCAAGTTCTATACCGGAGTGGAAAGACATTAAAAAAATTTAAATATATATATATATATATGTATATATATATATATATGTATATATATATATATATATATTTTTTTTTTTTTTTTTTTACAGTACTGTGCAAAAGTTTAGGCAGGTGTGGAAAAAATGCTGTAAACATATGTTAGGAAGGTCTACTCACAAATACAAACAAGTGTTAATTTTCAATAGTAAATAAGATGGGATAAGTCCATCTAGGGGCAGTGGTGGCCTAGTGGTTAGGGTGTCGGCCACATGATCGGAGGACCCCTTCCCAGTGGGTTGCCCTGAGGTACCCTTGAGCAAGGTACCGTCCCCGTCCTGCTCCTCTGCGCTCCCTGCGATGGGATGGCGACCTGTCCAGGGTGCATCCCCCGTCCTCGCCCTGTGTGCGCTGGTTTGGACCCCAGCACTCCCCTGCGACCCCGTTTGGAACAAGCGGCAGAAAATTAAGGAATGAATGAAGTCCATCTATGCCACTTCTTTCTCTTCACCCTAAATGTACACAACCTGTTCATTCCTTTAACTTTTTGCCTGTTCTCCTCACTTCATGGCTGCTCCAAGAGCATTAGCACACAGAGGCTTAGTCTACCCTAGATGTGAACTAGGGTGAGTCTGGACAGCTGATGAATATTCATTAAGTTGCATCGTATGATTGAGTGAACCTCCCACGTCTGCAACTCTTGCTAACTACTTCTTCCTTCTTCTGTTTAGTTGTGGACCACCATTCCACAACATTATACTATTATGTTTTAGAAAAAAAAAATGCGGTGTCTCTGTCTGCCACGTGTGGCTCTCTGACTGAAGCACTTTAATGCACTCTGTTCTAGAGCAAGTGGGATTGATTCATCCTGGTCACATACTGCCTGTTATCAGAAAGGGAAATTGTGCTCTAAGGTTGCTTGTACTCTCATATTGGGTTGACAGAACACGCAGAGCACTCACACACTCTATGAATAACTAATGCATTGTAAGTTCATTGAAAATGCTGTGGCAGACTATGAAGAATTGGTTTCCATAGGTCTGAACATTGAGGTGGGGAGCTGGCTAGTCTGTATGTTGAAAATGGTGATCGTAAAGTGGAGTAAGATTGTAGTCTGAGTGCATCAAATTGAAATTCAGTCAAAGTTGTTGTTAAAAAAAAAAATTGCTCATATTTTTATTTACATTAAATACAGTTCAAATCGGTATACCTTTTCATATTAACAAAGTGAAGTCTTTAATGATTGTAATAAATCATAATTATTTGCCCTCTTTTCAAAAGTTTTCTCCTGTGTCTCCTGTGAAGGGGACACGTGGGTGCAGTGGTGGCCTAGTGGACTAGGCCCCAAGATCAAAAGATCCCGGACCAGTAGGTTGCCTAGAGCCCGATCACTGTTCTCTGGGTGCTGGATATGGCTGCCCAATGCTGCACGATAAGTTTATGGATTAAATGCAAAGGATGCATTTCATTGTGGTTTATTTTGTTGAGCTGTGCTGTGTGCTCACAATGACAAATTATCACTTTCATGTTGACAGAGACACATACACTTGCCATTCTCTCTTACATGCATTTATTTGGCTACACTCATATGTACCGATTCATCAAAAGCCCAGTGTTGCTCTAGCTAGTGCAACATTTTGTGCACAGGTTAACAAAGCTTTGAGGTCACCAGAGAATCATTTGTCACTCTTGATTATTTTTTAGAATGCTGGCTTTCCTGAATAATAGCAAATAAGCTACCACATTATTGTTATTGTTTCCATTTAATATATTAAAACAAGTTAGACTTATTTCTTTACAAGCAATGCACATATGTAGAATGGATTTAGAAAGTAATGTTAATAGGAGCAGACAAATTTTTTTTTCAGACCTGAGTAACTCTTTGTCATGTTCCCAAGTATTCCTGTACAATTTTTGCAGTGGGGCAGAGTGTAATAATGTCTTGAAAGAGGCCACTATTATTAGGCAGCACCATTGCCATTAAACCTTTATTTGGTCTGCAACAATGTTTAGATAGGTACTTTGTGGACATTGGCTGGAGCACATTGTTTCTGCCAGCTTGTTCACCAGTTTATACTGGTGTCATCTCTTCACCAGATAAGCAACATACACACTCCCCCATCTGTCCACCGGATGTATAAGAAAAAGTGATTCATCAGACCAGGCCACCTTCTTAACTTTTTAAGTTAATGTAAATCTCAACTCCCCCCTGATGCCCAATGCATCTCCCTTGACATGTGCCACTGTAATGAGGTGACAAATGCTATTCACTTTACCCATCAATGGTTTTGTGTGTGTGTGTGTGTGAGTGAGGAGAGAAACAGAGAGCATTTGTAGAATTTTTTGTTAATAGAAAAAAGGAAACCTTTTCATGCGAATGTGAACACCACATGTATGTGAAAATTCCCATGTTAAATGTACACTTAATGAAATAATAGCGACCCCCCCATATGTGCACCAATTTATTGTTTGTTAATGTTAATTTTAGCTATTGACATTATATTTTTTTCCACCTCATTTCAATTAAACTAAATTAATTTCCAAAGGACATTTTAAGTAGAAACAAAAGTGCTTTACTTAAATGTTCTCTTATAAGTAAAGAGAACTTTAGTATGCTATTTTTTAAAACATTAGTCAGATATTCTATTTGAGTCATCTGGAATAAGTGAGAGGAAAAATTGTTCTTGGGCTTGTGGTTTTGAATCTGCATATCTGCAAACAGCTACTGTTTGTTTTTGTTAAGTGTCACGTTATCTAGTCAGTATTAACAACATATTTTCAGAAATGTATTGAAATGGATATAATTAAAAGAAAAAAAGACTAGCGAAGATAAAGAAAAAGATTGAATTCTGTCTGATCTGTTTTAGACATTAAAGGTCCCAGGCTACTTTCTTTGGGGAGAGGAGAAGTTTGAAACGTAATCAATACTCTTTGTACCTTTGAGAAAACATTTTTTTTTTCTTACAAGAGGGAAACAAGTTCTAGTCTTGACTTGATATCACTAAAAAAGCTAATAATAATTAAATGATTGATTCATTATTTATAGCTCAAAGTAATCAAGCATTGAAACAATTCAATTGTTTCAGATCTAGACCTTGGCAGGAGCTGGCAGGTAGACTTTAGGTACTTCCTATCATTCTTCCTTTTTAAGTGCCTTGTTGACTCATTTTAGAAAATTAGAGCCGAACAGCTATAGAAACAGTAGAGAACATGGTTTCATTTAGAAGACCAAGATTTGTATCTTTTTACTGATTGACTAAAATGATGAGACAGCTTTCAGCAAATTAATTTTTTAGCCTATTTTTAATGTGAAAATTTTGACAAATCTATATGAATAGGTCCTAAATTTAATAAATGAATTCTAATAAAACTGATGGTCTCTTTTTTTGTAGCAATTTAAATGGGCTTCTCTGCTTTGATAACTTGCTCCTTAGCTTGTGAATATTCTTTTATCATATTTAATTGGTCCAATTCCCGTCCTCTTTCTCCAAGCTGCTTTATTAGGGGGGATTTGCTCATCTATGCTGACAGCCATGGGGCAGTGAGGAGTCTTTGATTATTCGATTAAGCTTGTATGTATCTTCTCGTGTACCCATATCTGCTTGGGGCCTGGCATTTGGATGCACCTACCCTTCTGCTTGTTAAGCAAAAATTCTTAGTTTAATGCCATAGCACAGTACTGATGGCTGCTCTGACAAATATGAATGTTTTACCTACTTACATTTTTAAAAGCAACAGCCCACCAAAGCATTCCTTAACCCTATGTACTGATATGGATGAAGTATACCACCTTTTGTCCAACATGGTGAAGGACACAGCCTCCGAGACCTACTTGCTATCCATCCTCCAGCACCTTCTGCTCATTAGGAATGATTACTACATAAGGTGAGCATCATTCACTGTCAAACTTGTACAGACAATTAAAAGTAATATGCGTTTGTTAACGTGTGCATTCTGATCTAATTTGTAAACTAACTGAAGGTGATCTACTAAAACCTAAGAGAACTTTAAAACAACCATTACCAAGAGTATTTTCAAGAAAACTGACTTTTACTATCTTAACCTCAATTGCTTTCTTCCCTTTTTGATCTTTTCAATGTAGGCATTATCGACTTAGGCCAATGTCTCAACACACCACAATTAATTATTTATTTATTTTTTTAAGACAGAGGACTTTTTTAGTCCTCTGATAGTCCTCTGAATCTTTCAGAATGGAACAACAAATATTGTCACTGTGGTACTGCCCATTCACTACAGACACATGAGACTGATATGAGTTTGTGGTAACCAGAAGTCAGATTTTTAATTATTTTTTTAAATAAATATTTTGCAAAAGAATGACTATACTGGAAATGTAAATCAGTTTTATATGGTAGTGATAAAGACATCATTTTAGACTGGTTTTGCTCTTAGAGATAGCTTGCTTGTATAAATGTGACAGTCAAGGCCCAGGAGAAGCCCAGCTTCTCTGAAGCCAGTGACAGTGATCAATTCACTGCTGTGTCAGACCTTTTGCTAAGATAAAATATGTTGAAAAAGAGGCAGAGTGGGAGGACTAGAAGGAGTGAAAAAAAGAATTTACCATATACAAGTTGCTGCTCACTTTGAGTTATGAATAATGTATACTCTGGCTTGTTGGAGACACTGAGAAATATAAAAACACATTTAAGCAGCCAGTGTAGTGGTCCAGAGTATGTAGCTCTGATGCCAGATCCCTCTATCTGACAACAAGCCAGGATCTTTACAAACGCCCATTAAAAATGAATGTGCTTATTAAAGATATGATTTAAAAAATACATCTCTGCTTCTCCCACTCAGATATTGATGTATAATTTCAAGCATTGCTCATTGAGCCATGTGCAGCCATGCCATAAGGTTGCTATATACAGCTCTTTTCAATTCATCATCAACATGCCTCCTGCCTTTGAACCACGGAAATCATTAATGTAGTACATTAAATTGATTGGTTGGGAAATGGTATAGCTATAATTTTAGATTAAAGGAGCCCTTAAGATCATTGCAAGCTTTGATGGCCAAGTCTCAAAGGTAATAGAAAAGAAAGGACAGGGTGGTAGTATCTCTTCTGTCAGCTCAGATCAGATGAACAGTCTTGTCCATAGGTGTTGGAAACATGCTAATGATCAAAGCCAGCAAGTGGCATCACTATTCCAGGAAGAACCCAAAACAGATATTTTAAAGAGGGGAAGCGCAAAAAGGAAAAAAAAATAAAACAAAACTTTGTCTCCAACTGATTACCAATTTGAAAATGGATTCACTAGGTAAACACAAATATTACATTGGTCTTCTTTATACAATATTCCCTTCCCGAGGTTTTGTTTGTACCTTAGAATGAAACATTTTTTGGTATTGTGCCATTAAAACATATGTATGTTTAAAAAAAAAAAAAACCTGTGTTCTGATTAGGTGGTAACTAACTATTATTAGCTACTTTTCAGTCATCTTTCTTTTGATAATGAGGAATATGCTTCATCTATTAAGCAACAGTATTATTAACCCATCCACAGTGAAAAGACACCTAACTGTCTGTACTGTATGTATGCAGCTAGTGTGTACATTTCTTTGTTTTTATTTTGTTAAAAGGTGGTCTAAATATTTGTTTGCAAGAGAAAAAAAAATTGTTTGGAGAGAACATGTATATGTACCAGTCTATGCTGTAGTTCTGTGGGTAAACAGGAAATAGATCAGAGTGAGAGAATATAGAACACTTCTCCTGGTTTTGTAAGTGACTAATGTGAAGAGCAGGGATTGGATGGAAGTTGAGAGACAGGCAAGATACCAGATAGCAAGAGAGAGAGGGGAAAGAGTGCTACTTTGGTGACTGGGACATATGCTGTCTTCTCTGGTGGGGTCTGACAGTTCTGGGTCAGCCTTCGTCTTCCTAGTTATCTTCAGCATGCGGCAGTCTTGCTAGCCAGCATGATGGGGAAAATAGGTCTGCTTATTGAGTTAATAATATGGCGTCAGTGACATGCATAAGTTGCAGGCCATAAGCTGTAGGACGTAACCCTGAGCCAAGTAAAGCAACTCGAAAGCAACTTGAAATCTGATCAGCTGGTGTTTCAATGGTCCATCCTTATAATTTTTAATCATGCTTAGCTTTGGATGTTAATAGGAATTTAATAACATTTTATTATGCTTTTGTTGCTATAGAGCTAAAAAAAAAAATTATAAAAAAAAAATATGTATTATATAATGAAGGAAGAAATATTTATAAGAAATATGTTTTAGATTCTAACATTTTCTCTCTATTTTTAGAGGAATGCATCATTAGAGATAACATGAAATAGGAGAAAACAACACACCATACCTACAGTCTGGTTCGTAATAGCATAAGCACACAACAGTTAATTGATTTGGAGCTCACCAGTGGTTCTACTTATCCCCGTGTCCAATGTCAAAGGAGAAATCCGTGCAGCCTTTGATTGGCTTATCAGTGTGCTAACCATGCTCTAATCGGAGACCCTGAGTATCACTGAAAAGCACCAGGCTAACACTGTGGGCTTATGACAAAATTGGAGTGCAACAAATCCAGTGTCAGCACACTTCCCTGCTTCTTAATTTAGCTCCCTGTCTTGATTTCCCTCTGGGTTGGTGAAAACATTAGTATACATGAAGATCAGTGGGGAACCTTACAAAGTAAAACACAGGCCATAACCAAAGAAATGTCTGTCTGTGAAATGTTGGCTCAAGCTTAAAGATCCTCTTAGGAATAGTACTGTTAACTGGTAGCAAACATTCCTTTTACAGAACTAATGTTTAGTTTGAAATCCAGAGCTATTATGAGATTCAGGAAACATCATTCAACTGAAAATATGCTGCATCCTACTTTGAAAAATCACATTGTGTAGCTGTATTTGATACAGTCTGCTGTAATAAGAAAAGCTGATTTCGTACTGGGCAATTTTGCTGCAAAGAGAGGAGTTACTAGCTGGCCTGCATTCATAATTGCCATGTCAACTATAAGTACATTTAAAAAATGTTATGTCAACCTGTTTATCTGTTATTTTATGTGCATGAATGCATTTATCTTAATAATTTCCTGACCCCCAGGAAGTTGAGTATTTACAGAAACCATGTAATGATTTGAATGTTGTTCATTTAAATGATTTATTTATTTATTTATTTATATCAAAACCTTTTAAAATAAATAATACAATGGCTGATGCACACAAAAAACAGAACTTTCAATGTAACATTTTACCAAATTTATGTTTATTTGAATTTACACTGCCAAGATGAAAAGTTTTAAACAATTTCCTGCTTGTGAGTTTTAAATAGTACTGCCTAACCATTTTTTAAATCACTTGTAAATCCACTCTACCAAAATCAACCATTTTTTTAAAATTCTTGGAATGTTAAGTGTTTACCAAGACCCTCTACTCTGGCCCTCTGGTTAAGATATAGAGCAAGGCAGTTTTTGCTGGAATGATCATTAAAATTCAGGGGCTGTTTTGCAGCAAGGAGAGGAGAAGAAAAATGACACATCTCTGGTAGGAAAATTGCATATCTATGGGAGACATTCAAGGTCATGCTTGGAACATAATTATTTTTCACTCCGCAACTCGGCTTAAGTTGACATTGTATTTGCTAAATGTCACTTGCAATTAAAGTTGATAATATAACTCCGAAAAGGTCACATGCCAAGCGCTGTGGCAGCATCTAGTCCCTGGCCCTTTCCCTTCCACCCTCCCATACACACAAACTCAACATTGTCACCCCCAACAACCTCAACACACACACAGCACCACCCCCAGCCCCAAAACACAAGGCCAAGTTTTCTCTGCCATTGTCTCTGCCATAATTACAGAGATTACACTGATTAGATTTGCGTTTCAGGTTTTATTGGTGCACTTAATTGCCAAAGATGATTGCAAATTAGGGAGGGTGGCGTGGAAGCCCCAGCTCTGTTGTTGTCACCTTGAATGGACAAAGTCACAGAGCTGATCTGTGACTTTCTGCTTGATTTTTTGTGATTTCATTATGTGCTGAAACAAGTCCTATTTCAGTAGCATGAAATATTATTAAAAGATAAGTCTTACAAAGTGATTTTATGAAGTTTTATGCCTAAGACGGATGAATGAGGTATTGTATTTCGTTGTAATTTGACAACTTTGTTGCTTTTGTCCTCACACTTATGTGATTGCATGTATGTGTGTCTATGTGTGCATGTGTGTTTCACTCACAGGCCTCAGTACTACAAAGTGATTGAAGAGTGTGTATCTCAGGTTGTCCTTCACCGGAGCGGAATGGACCCTGATTTCGGCTACAGAGAGAGGTTGGATGTAGACTTCTCTCACCTCATTGGTATGTTATCAGAATTTTTATCTGTCCCTTCCTTTGTCTCTCTGTCATAGATTTTCTTACTTTAGCTTGCATTTTCCTAAACCCTCACAACACATCAGCTGATTAGCTGTAACATTTCTCAACTTAAATGGAAAATGTCAAAAGTCATAAACAGAGTAAAGGAAGAGAGCAAAAATGTCATTTGTGGCTGATTTTTAGGGCTGTAATTATACCCAAAAGTGAATGAATGTGAAAACATGTGATACACCAGGAATCATAAGTATAACTGGACTGCTGCAAGCTATGGATCTCAATAATGTCTACTTGTCCACATAGAGAGCCCTTCACACAAACATCTGCACTCACCTGACACCCAAGATGGAAGATTATCAATAAACCACATCTTCTAAACATCGTTCAGCTGCATTAAGTTTAGTAGCATCATTAGCTAAATTTACATTCCTGGACATTTATTATTAGACATGATAGGATATTTTTTCCCAGATGAATGCTTGAGTCATTTTTGTCAGCCCTTGAGGAATTGCAAGAATTAGATTGATATGATCATGTTTTTTTTGTTTTTTTTGTAATATTGCAAACCATTACCATCCATTACTTGCATAGAAAGTCTCATTAAAAGTTTTCACTTGTCAGATTTCTGTGTTAAGTTTTCTGACTCTTTGCTTTAATGAGCTGATAATAAATGTGACGTACAGCATTTTTAAATGAACTTCTCAAATCTGGAGAGCAGAATGCTTTAGAAGGGATATTTAGAGAATGGGGGCATATGAGAGAGGGATTTTAACTTTAATTCTTGCTTTAATTCTCTGTTTAATACTTGCTATTTCTGTTGTCTTCATTCCAAGGTTGTTGAATTATAAACGTGGTGTTTACAAACTGTAATGTAATTTGAAGGAGTCGCAGTGAATTAGATTGCTTGCTTGTGTGTGTGTGTGTGTGTGTGTGTGTGTGTGTGTGTGTATGTTTTTCTGTGGTTGACAGATCAGTGTGTGGATAAAGCCAAGGTGGAGGAGAGCGAACAGAGAGCAGCAGAGTTCTCCAAAAAGGTAAGAGCGTTTGTCACTCTGCGCTCCGTGCAATGTCCATTGGTATGCTGCTGTTCTTTCGACACAAAATTTCCCTCAGAGCAGAGAGACTGCTTATTGATTGCTGTGGCCTGATCAATAGCTTGGAGCTCCTTTACATGATCTGTATCAGTGTGAGCACGATCAATGTTGATGCCACTATATGCAGAGTTTTCTGCACCATTCTGGAAGCATGCTACACATATGTACATGAACGTTTCAAGGCTTTTTGCAAGCCAGGAGAGATTTCACATTCATTCAGAAAAAATTATGTACTTTTACACTACAGTTTATACACACAAAATTGGACTAGTAAATTGCTTTAAAACTCAATCATTCATTAAAATTTTTTATTCTCTTATTTTTTATACAGTTTTCTGTCCAGTTCCTGGTAAAGGTGCGGGAAGACCAAATGTACAGGCCTAATTTATCACACAGTTTTTTTCTGAACAAAATATTTTGGAAACTTGTTGGCCTGGTTAACCCAGTACAAAGATTCAGACGATTTAAAGGTCATAGATTGTATGTCAGGTTAAATAGTTCATTCAGTGGTACTTGAAAGTTTGTGAATGCCACAGAAGATTATCCATTTTTGCATATCTATGACATATCTATGACTTCGTCTTAGAGAAAGATTAGTCCATTCCTAGGACAATTTAATTTCTGGGATTTAAGGTTTTTTTTTAATACATGAACTACTTCAGGTCCTCTCACAACATTTCTATTGGATTAAAATCAGGATATGGCCATTTCAAAACATTAACTTTATTCTTTATTCTTTATTCTTTTGTTTGGAATTCATTTGAATTATTTAGATGCAACAAAACAAAAACTTGATACCACCACCACCATGTTTGGAATACATGGAATAACATTTGGCTAGAATACATTTTTTTCTTTTCTTTTAAAAGAAAGATCTTTTTGAACTCCTTTATTAGTTTAGAAGTTCTAATTTGGTCTAAGCTATCCATAAAACATTTTTCCAGTAGCCTTCAGGCTTGACATGATCTTTGGAGTCTAATGGATTTTTACTCGTAACCTTCCTTTGCAAATAACTTTAATATTAAAATTTAATATTTAATATTAAAATATTAACATTAAATTGGCTCAAATCACATGGCTCAAAAATTGGCTCAAATCACACGTGTAGCACATCAGATGCACATGATTAGAAAATTGTTACTCGTTACATCATTAGCATTTTTAAAGAGGTTTGCCATATTTAAATCTCAGACATTTTGTCTGGTGTGCTCCTGACTGTTGAGGTGAGATCAAAAGAGTTATCTGAGGCCTTCAGAAAGAAGATTGTAGCAGCTAATAAGTCTGATGAGGGATTTAAAAAGATCTCAAAAGAATTTACAATTAGCTGTTCCACTGTCACACGGAAAATAGTCTACAAGTGGTGGACTTCCAAAACAACTGCCAACATGCTCAGGTCTGGCTGTCCAAGCAAGTTTACCTCAAGAGCAGACCGTAAGATCCTAAAAGAAGTCTCCAAAAACTCTAAAATGTCATTATAGGACAAAACAGCAGGGTCTTGCTACTGTTGATGTTAAAGTGCATGCCTCTACAATCAGAAAGAGACTGCATAACTTAAACTTGCATGGGAGGTGTGCAAGGAGGAAACCTTTGCTCTCTAAGAGAACATAGAGGCCAGACTGAAGTTTGCTAGAGAGAACGTAGACAAAGACCAGGACTTCTGGAATAATGTTCTTTTAATGTTCAGCTGAGTCTAAAATTGAATTATTTGGACACCAGAAGAGAGGACATGTCTGGCATAAACCAAATACAGAATTCCAGATCTCAATCCCATTGAGATGGTGTGGGGTGACTTGAAACTGGCTGTACATGCGAGAAACTCCTCAAACATTTCACAACTTAAAGAATTCTGCATTGAGGAGTGGGGCAAACTTTCCTCTGACTGATGTCAGAGACTGGTAGATGCTACAAGAAGCGTATTACTGCAGTTATTTCAGCCAAAGGGGGTAACACCAGCTATTAGTGGAGAGAAGTGTGTTCTAACTTTTTCCTCAGTTAGAACACACATTGTTGTTTATCTTTTGTTTAATTAATAAATCAAGGTTATTTTTTGTTGTTTACCTGCAATTAAATCACTTTCTTTTACAGAGATAAGTTAAAACAAGATTAGACATCAGGTGAACGTTTTTTAATAAAGAACTGAATATTTAATGGGGTGTCCTAATTTTTCGTATGACTGTATAGAAATTCAAAAGCGTTCACAAACTTTTCAGTCCCATTGTACAGCCTTAATAATGTGTCAATGAGGGAGTTAAGGGAACAGGGAGATAAGGAGTCATGAGACGATAATTTGATTTTGGCCATGTTGTCAATTGATATGTGCTTTGTTTGCTGGTGCTTGTTGAGGCATTCTGTATATGCTTGTTTGGCTTTTTGCAGTTCGATGAGGAGTTCAGCGCAAGACAGGAGGCACAATGTGAACTGCAGAAACAGGAGGAGAAGAACAAGGAGCTGGAGTTGCAGATCAGCTCCCTGCAGAACCAGGTAAAACAGCACCTACAGTAGCTTGCAACAGGGCTACTTTATCACCACTTCAGGTTCTTTTAAAGAACCTTCTGACACACACTGCATTAACAGGCACCCACATGCCTAACCAAAACACTTTCAGGCATGGGAGCCACTTACTTAATCAGTGCATTGTGTGTGTTCTTAATCTCTTCTAAATGCTACATTTTTGGAACATCTGTAGGTTCCTTGGTCCAAACCCACAAGAGCAGTCTGCAACTTAGACAAGTGAACAGTATGCCCAGCCCATCTAAACATTGCTGCCATACTTGCTGTTAAATTAACCTAAAAAACTGACCACCAACAAAAACAAAATATTTTCAGCCTACAGAGTACTAAAAAGTAATGCTTTCTAGTTTATTTACTCAATCCCAGAACTATAACAAAACAGTGCCCAAAATGGACTACACAGGCACTTTAAAGCTATTAATAGTTATTTTTTTGTGCTGTGAGGCCATATTAAGTGATATCTTTCTGCTTCTAACTGTAATTACAACTGCTAATGTAGTTGCTGGAGGAACTTGGCTTATTTGGTTAAATTGAAACCTTTTTATCTTTTATCATAAATGCAAAGCTACTCCAAATGGAAATGTTAAGACTTGAGGGATTGTTTGATTTAATAAAGGGTCAATCTCCTCTTTAAAATGCTGCATTTGATTCTTTTGAATTGCTCCATTCCATCCCGTTCATGACCATTGTATCATCGCAGTAAAGGATTGCATTTCCTCTGGATCTCACATCATCCTTCCTTTCCTGACAAAGCCCTCAACCCTTCTCACGGAAAATGACTTCTATTTCCTTTTTAACGCAATTTGAAATACTTTAGTGCTGCCACGGGGCTAAAGAGTAGTTTGCTTGCCTGCTTATGGAACTTAATAAAAAAAAAAAAAAAAAACACTGAAAGATGGTATGGAACCCATATCTGAAATGGTTTCCCAGATATTGCATCTATTTCGGTAGCAAATGCCCTTACTTTGTCTTCCTAACCCTGCACCTGGTTGGTTTCTCCTCGATCTTGCCAGGTACTCTTGCTTCTCCACCCTTGAGATGAGTTGCTATCATTAAGAGACCTGGCAGCCAGGTCCCTCCATTCATTCTTTCTGATTCACCGAATGGGTGCATTAATGGAGGTGTTGCTGGAATAGGTCGTTTCTCCTGTTGCGAATGTGCGCTTCTTCAAGCCGGCACTTCATTTGTGTGCAGTCCTCACCCTTGCACTTTATCTGGCCTAAGAGCCATGTTGCCAGGCGTTACAAACTCCCCTCTCTGCTCATTCATCAGTTGCTCAGCTCCTGCACATATTCATGAGCTTAGGCCTTTCTGCTTCCTCTTGCATTACATGCCAATCAGCCAATCTTGTCTGCTTTTTCCTTCTCCACACCTTGCCATGCTGTGCGATTCTGTTCCCCTTCTGCATTTTTAAATTGCTTATTAGTTTTTACCAACCTGTTACCCTCTTTTTTTCTTTATCTTCTCCCATTCTTCCCCTCTTTTAGCTGTAGTTTTATCTAGTTCACTTTTGCATTCTGTTAGTGTTCCCGTTTACTTTGAAGCCCAGTTATTTCTAGTATTAATAAGTATACTAGCCGCGTGAAGCCCTGGAGACTTATACTCCCTGTATGCACTCTGAAGACGTGTTCAAAGGTTTGGCTTTAGATCATTCTTGTATCAAGTCTCTATTGGGGAACCTGTAAAGTGCTGGGCTGAAAGAGACATCAGTGAGTGCTTTCTGCATGTCCTGTTAGCAAGCTGGCATATATATAAAAAAGGATATAGACACATATGTTATTGTATGAGATATGGTGCAGAACAGCTCATGATGAAATTGGATCCTTTACTAGACATGTAATATCATGGCACTTTTTCTTTGCTGCTTTAAAGTTTGTTCTAAAGATATGGCTACAAACAGAGCAAGAGTTAGTTAGAAAGCTGCATGTCCTTCTGATGAAGACGTGGAGATTACCTGGCATAGCAAACATACATCTATCACTCTGGAAGCTCTATTCAGAAAAGCACTTGTCCTGTTTTACATCTTAGAATGACAACAAAAAGTTCTTTACTGCTTGTTCCAGAGAAAAAAATTGTTTTCTGGTTTCACTCAAATTTAGTTTCTCTTGGATCTTACCTGTGACTACATCACTTAGAAAAAAAAAAAAAAGAGAATGATCTAATATTTTTTACACAATTTGTTACTTTCACTCTCACTCACTCATTATTTTAGCCACTTATCCAGAGTATAAGTTTTTTGGGTGGTGCTGCAGCTGATCCCAGTGCACAAAGAGTGAATGGCAGAAGAAAACCTTGGACAGGTCGCCAAACCATTGCAGGGCAGACACATAGACAAACATACTCACACACACATATACTTCTATGGGCCAATTTTAGCATCTTCAAGCCCAGGATCTTCTTGCTGTGAGGCAACAGTGCTATCCACTGTGCTGCTTTGCCACCTGTTACTTCAGTGCCTACTAATTTCAGAAAGAAAAAAAAAACCTAATCATCCCTTGGATCACTACATATAAGTGGTTTGTAAAATGCCTAGAATTTGACACTTTGCTTAGATTTCACGAACAGTAATGAAGCTATTCATGTAGATTTTCTTCTGATGCACAGTTTTTACTGCCTTTAAATGACATAACGATAAGCCTTGTGCAAATAAAACCTTTCAGGTCGGCTCATTACAGACACTGCAACACCTCTTCAGGCTGCATGAATTTGTGCATTCCCCTCAAAATAAAAATAAACGAACAAAAAAAAACATTTGGGGAAACTAACATCTGCTGATTACTGCCTTGAATAAGTATATCTCAGATAATAAATAATAAATAGTTATAATAGTAAATAATTTTCACATTTTTGATATATTTACTGAAATACTTTCTCTCTCAGTTTGATTGTATGTCTTCCCACATTAAGGCGAACAAAATATTATCTAGTTAATAATTGTGCCCCTTGGCCTTTTTCTTACTTTTTAAAGAGTGGGAGAAAAGGGGACGTTTTTTCCTGGTGAAAGATTGACTGCTGATATCGTTAATAATTCAAAACTCCTTGGTTTCCTCAGTAACAATATCTATGCCATAAACCCAAGAGATATTTAAAACCTTCGTGATCAGATGGTTGAGATTATGTGGAGCGTATTTAGTGAGTGTCGGGGTTTTGGCCTTTGCTGTTGGGCTGGAATAAGATGTCAGAACCTAGAAAGGTGATGCTGACCATGAGGTGATTGCCATGCTGCCTATATTGTAACCATTCCCTGTGTGTTGGGATTCAACCAGTAGAGTCATGAATCTGCCATGCTTAAAATGAACACACGACATATTTTTAATACATATTGGCATTTGACACTCTAGGCCGCAGCATACTATGTTTCACATCAGAAAACATTACGGTGTGGGACACCCCCTCCCCCGCTCCCTGTGTTTGATTAAGGAGTCTTCACTGTGGTGATGGATAATAATCCCCCCCCTTATTTGTTTTTAATATTTAATATCATGACCACTATGTGGAAGTGAAATATAGGGGGAAAATTATTAGTGTATAGGGGAAAAAAGTATTAGTGTATTTCAAAAATAGCTGAGGATCCTGTAGTAGAACAAAAGATATTAAGATGTTATTTTCTCTCTTTGCCTACAAAGAGGCAATTCAAAGGGTATTCAAAGCCAGAATACAGCATTGCTGAAAAGTTCTTATGCTAAAACCATCGGGCTGTGTTACAACTGTGCGGGGAAAAAAAAAAAATAAAAAAAAAAGATGAGGATGAGGACGTGTAATGACATGAAAGAACACGAGGTTTGAAAAGCTGCACAGGAAACAGCTTTAAAGCATACAAAGCCACATCAACTGCTGTTTGATCACACAGACAAGCAATTCACTTGGTCTTCTTTCAGCGCGTGCTCTTACACTTTGTGTTCCTTTGAGGAACCTTTTTGTTTGAGCATTTTAGGAACAAAATCCAAGTGCTCCAAGTGCACTCTTACAAAATAGTGACACTGCCTTACTTAGTTTTTTTCTGTTCGTAAAAACTACCATAGTACTCTGAGTAAATATGGAGCTAAGATGCTCTTTAATGATCGTTGGACTCACTTTAGATTTTAGCTGCTTTATTGTTGTCACTGTCTGAACAAAGTTATATTCTCTGAAAAAAGAAACTTCATAGGAAACAATCAAAATGGAACAAGATTTTATGTGAAGTACTTTTGCATAACTGGAAAAAGAAGGAATGTGCCAAATTACACAGAATTTGAATTGACAAGAACCCACGAGAGGATGAGTTTATTGGACACCAGCAAGGAGGTAAAATTAAAAAAAGTTGATGGTTCAGGAAGTAGATGTGCTCTGGAGGGTCCAGGATAGGCCTGTGGATTCAGTCCCCCTCGCTGGTATCTGAGAGAGAGAGAGAGAAAGAGAAAGGGGAAACACAAAGAAAACACAAAAAATGTTAGAGTGGGTTTGGTGTGGCTGGCTTGTTTATGCATGCCCTAGCTGGATCACGGTGTGTCTCCTTTTATCTCTCGCAGGGCCAGTCTTGATGAGGCACTGATTTTCCTCCAGCCATGGTTCCCTGTAGCCATGTGCTCGGCTGTAGTTCACAACAATGGTACTGATCTCTGAGTAGGCGAATACTGTCCAGGATGCTGATCCTCCTCTGTGATCGCCTGCTGCTCTGCCGGAGCGGGTTTTGGGATGGTGCCAAGGGCACGCTGTGACAATTGCTTCTATTGAAAATTGTCTTGAAACAAACTGGATTTTTAGAAAAGTAGAAATACATTTTGTTCTGAAAGTGACAATATACATTTCACTATGTTGCACATTTGTTCTTTTGAGGTCCTGAAGGCCCCTTACATTATTTGTGCTTCCTCAGAAACATGAGCTCAATATCAGTTTGCACTTCATTAGCATGTGCTTTAATGATACCCAGCTCAGCTTTGTCTCACATAAACTCTCCTTGTACCAAAGTCCTATTTTCACTTTTTCCCCACAGAACACATTTCTTAATTATGTATTACTTTAAGCATTTTTTCCCAATTACCTTTTTCATTCCTGCTTAGGTTTCGTTTTTAGTATTTTAGTTATTACACTAACTTTACACTACCTTCTAATTGCTGCTTCATCTTTTTCATCTTTTACCCTCTTTGTATTGGCTCTGTGACTGAAACTGTCTAGTGTTCCTAATCTCTGTTTAACCCACTTTTATGTTTGCCTTTTTGTTGCCCTGTCCTTCTCTGTATATGTCTTTCTGTCTGTCCTTCACGTGTCCAGTTAACATGTGAGCATGACAAGCTCAGAGAGGCAGAGAAACGCTTCAGCGAGAGCGCCAGCAAGGTGGGTTCACCCTGCCCCTAAAAGGTCCCACCTCTTCTGCTGCATGTTGACTGCACTCACCCTGGGCCAACTATAGCAAATTTGAATGATGATTTAATGGACCAATCAAACCCATTATCCCCTAATAGTCATTCTGGGGCTTGATCTTTAGTGTTGGCTTTAAATGATTTGTTGTCATAAATGCCTGCTAAATGAATATCATGCAATCATTTAATTGTAAGTTTGTAGTAAACAGTGCTTTACTTGATATAGAAAAGTGTCCTCTGCATGCTGTGAATGTGACTGTGACCATAGGAGGTTTCAAAGCACTACATGGTGAAAATGCTTAGGAACAAGAGTGTGTCCCAGGGCTTAGACCTAGGACACAATCAAAATCAGCCTGTTTGAACACAGTATCGAAAACCTCTGAAGTAAACAACTCTAATTAAATTTGGCTGCAGCTCATCAGAGATGAGCTGATGAAGGTTAAATTGGGTATCTGCCCTAGTTATTTACCTAAATGTTAACTGCCATTGCCCACGTAAAGCTCTTTGCCTATTGAGTGTTAAAGTGAAACACCACCACTGCACATCATATACCTTGCACAGACACATAGACCTCACAGGGCAATTGATTTTTACATATCCCAGCTCCCTTATGATAATGTTGGTGCAGATGAAGTGGGGGAGAAAAGAAAACTTGCTGGCAGAAACTGACATGGGCCCCCTTTTGCCATGCCCAAACTCTCAGCCCTGCAGAGTTTTATAACAGAGGCTCATCCTGCAGGCTTTTGAAGGAGTGGCTTGGCTAAAAATTAATTACACAGATTTCGACTTAACACAGATATAAGGTTTGATGTTAGCTATCGACTGAAATACATGTTTTTTTGTTTTTGTTCGGCTTAGCACTAAAGCTATTGTTGCTAACCAACAATAGAAGTCAGTATTCAGTCAAGTTACCAAAACTTTTCTCTGCATTGACTTACACTGTGTGGATAATTGTAAGGCAAGTGAACATTTTGTCCATATCATTTTTATGCATATTTTCCAACTTCAAGCCAACTCCAACTTGAATGCTAATTGGATTTAAGCATATTAGGTGATGTGCATTTGTTTAATGAGGGAGGGTGTGGGCCAAGGAGATCAACACCAAATATCAAAGTGTGCATAATGATTAGGGAACTTATTTTCCTCAGGCAAAAAGAGATATAAGTGACGCCAAAAAGTAAAGAATTGTAAAAAGTCTGTACATTTTAAGTTGTTTGTTTATTAATCTCACTTTAACAGATAAAGTTATAAACAAGTGAGATGGGAAAATTACATTTTTTTCCATTTAGTTGTGTAATGATTTTGCACATTAATAGTTGCCTAATAATTGGTGCACACAGTGCAATTGCATGATGCTGACCCATTGGTGTGACTGTCTCGCTGTGAGCAATAAAATTGATTGCTCATAGAAAGCCAGACTGGCTCCCAAACCTCATCCACATGTCTGCACCAACTGAAGAATTGCATGTCGATTCAGTTTGTTAAGAGATGTTTAATATCTAACTAAAGAAACAAAATTAGGTCATCAAACATGTCTTGGCTGATCAGCTGCATCTGAAGTAAGTGGAAAATTGTGGTTACTTCATTCTTTCTCATCCAATTCCTTTAATAGTAGATAAACACATACATTAACCACATTTTTACAAAATATCAGACAAGAAAGTAGGAAACTTGACTTTGATGAGTAGAGTAAAAGTGATTGAGATGGAAACAAAGCTGTGCACTAGAAAACGATTAAGATTCCATCCCTGTGGCTGGAGGGCCTGTGGCTCAGCACGCAGCGTCACAGAGGGCAAAGCCGATGCGGAAATGGTGGTGCTCTAATTTAGCAGCTAATTGGCTGCTATTCTGTCGTATTAATCTTAAAAGAGAAAATGGGACACAGCGGGCTGGAGATTGACAGATGCATAATGATGGAAAGGGGCGCGCGTCCAGGGGCTTCAGCTTCCTGCACAATGCTCCTACACCTTTTTAATTTCACCTCTAATAAACAATCCACCTGCTGCATTGAGTAATCAAACACTTGCTAATGCAGATGAAAATGTGACTCGGCACATATTACTTCCCTCATCAGCAGAGTGGGGGGTGGGGCACAGGGAGGAAAATTGCTTTGGAAAATTGGAAACTTTTATTTAGCTCTTTTGAGAGACACAATGCAACTTGGAAGCAAAAAAAGAGAAAGAGATTGGTTTCTAATCATCAAAAGGTCAAATCATATCTGAACTATGGGAAGTCTAATTGAAGCATTTGCATGCATTTTGTCTCTAAAGAGCCTGACTGGCACTTAATCGATGATTCTAAATACCTGTTTATGCTGCTGCATTTCAGAGCAGGGCAGAAGTGTCAAGACATGGCAGCTTTGTTTCTTATCAGCACAGCAATTCATTTCACCCTGTTTCTTCTGTAATGGGTTCCCTTTTGTGAAGACTCTCTCCTGAACCTCAGCTACAGGTGGATACTGTTATCTTTTCAAGCTGTCAAGTCAGGGACATTACAAAGGCTTTGTCATGAAGGCACGACTTCACATTCGGACATAAACAATATAAAAATGTTCTCAAAGTGTATGGATCGACAATAAAAGAATAGATCATTCTCCTGCAAGGAGCCACTGGTTGCATCTGTGTTAAAGCCCGATTAGACTTCTCATTATACTGCAGCAGGTTCAGGTGGCTGCATCCTATTCATATGCTTAATCTATTAGCAAATTACAGAGGCAATTTACATGTTAATCAAGTCTAATGGTTTACTCTCATCTGTTTCGCTTTATGATTAAATGAGATGAATCAGACTGCACACGGTACTCTCCATATTTCACATCTGAATAAATGACGATGCTGTCATTTTGTCAGTCAGCACAATAACTCCAAGCATCTTTTCTCATTAAAGCATTAGAATTCTGAGCTCTGTTTAAAAGCAAAAACATAGCTTTTAAAATTTTTTCAGATATTAGTAGAAGCCTGGTGTTTGTCTGGGGCTGAGATCTCAACTCAGCTCAAGTCAACTGAATTGTTTGTTAGTGTTTGTTCATAGGTGAGCGCTTCCTGAGGACTCTTAAGTTTGATTGTAGGATGTTTACAGTGTAGCTTGGATTTTAAATGTTTCTCCTTTACCGCTGCTCATTTCACATGGCATGTCCTGCATGAAGCTGACATCTGCTGCTGGACTGATTCATCAACATACCTGTTTTCACATGCATGCTATTTTTACAAGTGATTTTATTTAAACAGTGGTTTGGTGAAACACAATTTTCCTCATTTTAAAAAAGGGCTAAGATATGTAGTCCCTTCCAAAAGTAACAGCAATAACTTTTTTCTATGCAATGAAGACCCTCGGATTTGAGATCAAAAGATGTAAATTACATGAAAGTTTAGGTTTGTGAGAATGATAGAGAAAACCTCAGAACAGTCAGTGACATCATGACCTACCTCCACAGATCAGAGCAGAAGGTATCCCAGAACAAACTAAAGCTGAAAGATGCTGTGGTTGAAGCCTAGAAAACCGGAACTGACAATTTGGTGAAATTTCATTCAGTTATTGCTTAAGTGTAATTTAAAATTTTAAATACTATGTGATCGGATGCACAAGGCAGTATGTTGTGTGTAATTTAAGATATCTTGCTGTAAATACCAGGAATTAAATGCAAACAGTCAGATCTCTCCTCTAATACTCCTCTCATATTCTTCTACTAACTACACAGCCTTTGTGATAGCTTTTCAAAGCAAAGTTGAAATAGTGAAAGTGAAAAGTGAAAGTGACAACGCTTGTCATTGCGAGGTCAAAGAACAACAGACAATGAACCACAATGAAATTGGACCTCTGCATTTAACCCATGCACACTCAAACACCGTGCAGCAGTGGGCAGCTATTGAAAGCGCCCGGGGAGCAGTGACGGGGACGGCACCTTGCTCAAGGGTACCTCAGGGCAACCTATTGGGAAGGGGTTTGAAGCGCCCTAACCACTAGGCCACTGCTGCCCCAGCTCAGAATTGTGAAACCATCATTAGGTTCAGGACAAAAAAGAGTGCAAATTCAGACCTAAAGAGACTGCAGGGACAATGCCTGAAATTCTATCACACATCACAATTCTATCATAGACAATATTAATGCTGATTATGTGTTTGAGGCCTTTACTATCATTTAGCTGCTGTGACTGCTGCCACTGATGAAGTGTTTAAATCACACACCTTTGAGAGACTACCATTAATTTTATCCTGATTTAAAATTTAATCAAATGGCAGAGAAAAAATACATGCAAACCTACCCAGCTCCACACAAAACTATCCAAACATTTGTAAACTGAGAAGAATATATTACCAGAATCTCAAACCATTTTGTCACGTCTTCTACGTTCCCTTCTGTGCCCCCCCCCCCCTTTTTTTTTTTTGGGACAAAATGTATGTGTACACTTGTTCACTTGTATTCTAAAAGTGAGACTGAATGTATCATTTCTGGCTAGAAATGCTTGGTGCAATGGTGCTTTATGTGGCTATACTGTCTTCATAAGGTGTCATGTTCCAGTTTTTCCAGTGAGGGCAGCAGTCAAGCTTCTCTGGCTCTTCAGAGCGCTGGCTTCTGGCTGGCATGGACTTTGCTTTACACGCTGACCTGGTAGATCCTCACTGCTGCTGTGGGATTAGAGCTCCAGGGAGGCCATAGCAGCCCCAATGCCTCTGTGTGTTTTTATCAGATTACTCATGAAAAAAGACACATGTGCACACACACATTTTTAGACTTCTTTCACAGTAGTCTTTTTTTTTTTGACTCACTATGCTTTCCTCTCCTCCTCCCATATCTTGTCCAACACCTAGCAACACCAGCCTTGTCTCTCCCATTAGCTCTGATGGTGTGATGCACATAATGGTGATAAAAGCATTGGTTTTGAAAGTATAATAAGAATAGATGGGGTATACTACAGAGATTTAGGGCACCTCTTAGGTCTTTTTAGACATTTCTAACTCTTTTCTTTCTCCTTCTAGATTGCGGCGAGTCCTGGTGCTCATGCTGCCCCACCAAGTGCACCTCCACCAATGGGGGGAGTTCCCCCTCCACCGCCTCCTCCTCCCCCACCCCCACCTGGAGGAGGCGCACCTCCTCCTCCTCCCCCCCCTCCTCCTCTTGCAGCTGGCATGGGACCACCACCACCACCCCCACCACCTGGCTGTGGTCCACCACCTCCACCCCCTCCCCCTGGAGGTGGTATTCCACCTCCACCCTTTCTTGGAGCTCCAGGTCTCCCCCCAGCTGCACCTATTATCAAATTGCCTTATGGGCTAGAGCCGAAGAAAATCTACAAGCCTGATACGGCCATGAAGAGGATCAATTGGTCCAAGGTAAGAGAGTTGAACTCTTAAACAAAGTAGCACAACACTCCTAAAACACAACTAAATAGCACAAAATGTAATATAAAGTTTGGCCTTGGAGAATTTCTCTCCAATAAGTAAAAGAAGCCCACTCTGAGGTTAGTGTTAAATTGCAGCAGTAATTTAGTCTGAAATAGTCTGTGAAGAGTGAGAGAAAGCCTGGGTGAAAAGGAAAAGGATAAAAAAAAAGAGAGCATGTTTTGGAGCGAGTTGGCAGTCCACAGCCCAATGAGTACATGCAGCTTATTAAAGAGAGCATTGAGCCATGAGGCTCGCAACTCACCACTTAGCTTCCCTTTCAAGAGATCATGCTGTAAACAATTTTGTTAGCTCAAGTGTCCTTGTATTCTTGCACTCTTAGAATAATTGAATGAAAACAGTGCATTCCGTAAACCTCATTATGTTTAAATACTTTTTCTTTGGGCTGGTCTGTGCATGTATTTATTTTGTTTAATTTTTTTAGCTTAAACTTCAATGTGTTGACTGCTTCTGGGGGGCACTTGACTTTAAATCAGCAGTTAAAAGGGCACAGAGGATTTGGTAATGAGAGGGCGTGATAAATTTTATTTCTTTATGTGTTTAAGCCATAAAGTAGCCATGAATCAACATATACATACATATACACATACAAACATACATATAAATTTGTCATGATATTTTTTCAAAAACTTATTTTGTGTTTTAAGTGATCTCTCACTACAATGTAAAGCCACCATTGGTGAGCTAGCTAGTATTTCCTTAACTCATAACAGACTCATAATGAAAAGAAAATTTAATTATAGATTGCCTGAAGAGTGCAGCATTTGAAAGTGTGGAGAAATATGAGGTTAATGCTAAATTTATTGTGAAATAACTGGGGGAGTCACCAATGCAGTGTACAAAAAAAAAAAAATCAATCTACATTTAACATAAAAAGCTATTGATGGCTTTTTGCTTATTGGCTAGTTTTACCTTGTAATCCATGTTCTTCTTTGTAATGAGATTATTTTGCAAGGTTGCAATATGATATTAGGCCTTCATGCAGTAAAATTGATCTGCCTTTCTTCTACATGTTTAGCTAGTGAAAAAACCTTTTCCCACCTTTGAAGTGTTCACCTCAATGCACTTTAAGTATATGAACATTTTTTTCCCTCCCTCAAGAAGTATCATCAGAAGCAATGAATGAATTAGCATTTTTTGGATAAATTCTTTAACATTAGAATTTATGGCTGCCTCACACAATTTGCAGTTTAGCATTTTTTTTTCTTTTTAGATTTTGTGGCTAAATGTAAACATATATGGTCTGTTAGGTTATTATTAGGTTATAATTATTCTAGATTTACATAAAATTTGTACATTCGTCAGATGTTCTTTTTCATTTCCAGTTTTTAGACCTGGTTAAACAGCTTACAGTGCAGTTTTCTTAATAACCTCAGGTAGCAGCCAGCAGGCCTTCTACATGGTATCTTGCTTTGGATAAACTTGCTTTAGAGAAACTTCCTTAGATACCAAGCTGCAGAGTTTAAACGGAAATAGAACAGCTGTCCTGTGTAAGCAGAAGCACACGAACGCAAGTGACCGAATAAGATTGATTATAGCAACATCGGCAGAAAGGCAGGCTATGACACAATACTCAGCCTGCTCTCTGTCTGTGCCTCATATGCATATTTATAAGGTACACTGTAGACAGAATGCAAGAGCTGTTACATCTGTGAGAAACTCGTGCGTTCACAATTACTGGCACATCAAAGCATATGTGCTACTGTCAAGCATATTGGTGTATATTAAAGCATGCATGTGCCTGTGCATGTGTCAGTGTGTTGGTTTAGCCTCCACATGCAAACAAGTGCATCTGCAGGAAGAAGAATGGAAAAATGCAATTGCAGTGTCTAGAAGGTCCTCCAAGGCATTCACAAGCACTGGAGGGAGAGCAGAATGTGCCTCAAGCGGAGTGTCAATTACGGAGAGTTGCAGTCATCCATCATCTCAGTTAGGGCTTACTAGCCCCCAAGACCTTTTTCCAGAAAAAAAAAAAAATGAAACTGAAATATAAGTGGAAGAAATCATTGGCAAGATTTACCCCCCATGTCCTCACACTCAGACACACACTTTCTTATACTCGCAGGCATTTTAGGATGTGATATGCATAGTAAAGCTGTGATCTCACAAATGAGAGAGAGAGAGACAGGGAAGGAGGGAAGAGGTTTTTTTTTTTTTTTATTTATTTTTTTTATATAATTTTTTTTTCAAGCACCCACTGGAGACTTCTCCATCTTTAACAACAGAGGGGAGAAAACAGTCAGATAGCAAAAGCAGCCAGGAGCAATAAAGTGAGGAAGCAGGTTTTTTTTTTTTTTAAAGCATGTAACAGATTTTCAAGCAGCCACGTTGGAGATTGTAGCCTGGAGGTGCTATAATGTAATTTCTCCTACGGTTAGAACACCTACACAGGGGAGCACCACACATTTATGGAAAAGTAAATGATTGCTTGGTATGTGTCTAAGGCCCGTGCAGAGCAGCTCCATTTCTGCCCAGGAGTTGGTGGTAGTCACCAAAGGCAAGCGGAAGCTAGAAGTGTTTTACACTTCCACTTTAGCTCGAACAAGGTCATGCTGCCTGGCTGCCTGACTGTGTTAATTACTGCGTTCTGAGGAGCTTTGCTCTTTTAAGAGAACACTTAAGAGGTTGCACTCTAACAAGCCCTCACACATCAGTAATAGCATTAATGTTGCTTCTTGATCTCTCTCTCTCTCTCTCTCTCTCTCTCTCTCTCTCTCTCTCTCTCTCTCTGTGTGTAACAAAGTTACAGTGCATACAGTGCGTGCGTTTGTGTTGTGTGTTTGTTTTTGTGCATGGGAATGCACTTGCGTATCTAAAGCAGGTACAGGACCTATGAGACAAAAGGAAACATTCAGTATTTGACAATAAACACTGTAATTGATTTGCTTATCAATGTCTTTGAATTGATGACACTTCCCCTTGTTTGTGTAGGTCCCAGTTTTGTTCAACAAAGATACAGAATTAGTAGAGTAGTATATTTTCTAGTAACAGTTTACATACTACTCAACATGTCCCCTTCACAACACACACACACACACACACACACACACACACACCATCAGAAACAAAAATAAGAATAGGAAATTGGGGGGGGGCGAATAATAATAAAAATTACAAAGACATATTTTCATGTCTTGACTTGACTTTTATAGATGCTTGAATGAGACATTCCATTTCAGTATAAATTCTGTTTCAATACGAAATTTGCCTGGCTCCTTGTACACTTGAGAACAGCCAGCTGTTTTTAGGTGGAAAACTCACTTTTTCAGTAAATAAATCAGTTGTTGAAAGATGTTGCTACATGTTCAGGCAGTCTGATTGCTATACCCATTACAAGCATGAGATTTTAGCTGATTTTTAATAACCATTTGGCTTCGGGTGATATATGGGCATTTTGCCCTTTTCATATTTAAATATATTTAAATTTTAAATACAAAATTTTCAATCAAATAAAGTCTTAAATACATGAGCAGGGACTCAAAATTTATTAAATTTAATTTATTTAAATTATTATTATTTTTTTTCCTCTATATCTGTCTTGATCCAGGCTGGGTGAAATCTTGCTTGAGGCCAAAGACATGTTGAGGAACTGTATGAAAGTAAGCGTATACACATTGATTTACCACAATTCAATGCACTTGCGGTTTTATACACACCACCACTCAACATTACACCTCTCTAGAGCAGGTTGTATCAGTAAAGCACCACTTAACTAGACACCTTAACTAAAATCTAAACTCCTTACCTTAGAAGTGTTTGAACATTATATTTTTTATAATGTTACTAATTCAGATTATATACCATGTGTAAGTATGATTTGCAGTTTGATTTTTTAAAATTTTTTTGTTTTGTATAAAATATTAAAGTTAATCTTAATATGCTAGATGTCAATGCGTGCAAGTGCCCAACCAACCACAAAAGCGTCTCAAACTCAAATAAACAAATGTCTAATATTATCCACCCCTCTGTCTATTTATTTGGTGTTAGAGCACCAAATCAGTTAAATTTTTTTATTTTAGATAATACCTATAATGTGTTACAATAAGTGCAATTTCTGCTTTCCTTTATTTACAAACCTCAGCTCAGCTGATCAACACAAAACCAATTCAAATATTTCTAATAATTTTATAAATAGGTATATATAATGTACTGTTCTTGTACATAATTATACATCTTATACATATATACATGGCTTTAAAATAGCAGCGTTTAGCATGACAGTTGAAAACAGCAAAAGTAATTGTGATGTAATAATGTTTTCAATGCTGCAGGCATAGATGTACAACACTTTGTGACTGTGGTCTTGACTGAATGGTCTTGACTGAATGAACATTGTGTTTGTTACTTCCATAGTTAATGGCTTTCAGCTCCTTTTACTCATCTTAATGCTGCATTCCAGAAACAGCCTAGTTTGTGTTTTTCTGATCTTGGTGTGACTACTCTTCACCTTAGCACTATGAAGTAGCGGTCAGTTGCAAATTATATGCAGCAGGAGTGGATAACTTTCTGGGGTCCTCCACTAACCACCCACCTGCCCACTCACGTATGAACTCACAAATGCCCACTTGGGCAAATGAAACTACTTTAGCTCAGAGTATATGAGAGCCACAGAGGTCCTGGTTGTACAAGCCTTTCTATTGTCTTTGACATCGCCTTTAGCTACATCATTATTGTTCTCATTTTCACTTTTATCACAGGGCCTAATGGGAGATTGAAAGATCTTGACTACCGTATCACCCCGTTTGCTGTTCTAACAGTACTTTGAGTGCGTTTTATTATTTTTGTCATACTGTAATCTGTAGCACTGAGCAATATTTACTTTGTTGCATCAAGAGTAGTTTTCCTGACAAGACCTTCCAAGCCATGGTTTCAGCTGGACGCAATGAAGCCTAATTATTGTGCAAAGTTTTTTGTGGATGAAATGGCATTTGGCTGCATGCTGAAGATTCCTTCTGTCTGCAAATGTAATGAACTTGTGGGAATGAGACAGAGATTATGAGGGAGAGGAGGTCATTGTCTATGAAGTGTGAGAGAAGAAGAGAAGAAATACCCACTTTAAACTTGAACCATTCCATACAGCTTTTGCCTTTGGCTTATATCCTGTCTCTTATACTCCACATGAACTTGTGGGGGGTCGCATGAGCTCTCTTTCTCTCTCTCTCACTCTCTCTCTCTCTCTCTCTCACACACACACACACACACACACACACACACACACACACACACACACACACATGCACACACTCTTCAAAGCAGTGAATGGACTCAGCATTATTTTATCAACCAACTTTTTGATCTTGTGTGTGTATGGACCTGTGGATGCACACGCTTTTATGGGTGTTTTGCAGTATGAGTGTAATGCAGTTTCTCTGTGCTTGCAGATAGTGCCTCAGGAGATGGCGGAGAATTGCTTTTGGATCAAAGTCAAAGAGGAGAAGTTTGAGAACCTGGACCTATTTGCCCAGCTCTCACTCTCCTTCTCGTCCAAGTCCAGAGGTAAGCCTGGCCTTCTTTTCCTTCCACCTGCTAATTACACTTGCATGCCTCATTTAGGCTACCCGCTGGTGGGTGGCAACAGCTTTCATCTAACCAAACTGTAGGAAACTGTTTGTCTCTGTGAAATCTTAATTATCTTTATAAAACTGTCTTGTTCCCTTCCCTCCTCCTTTCTTCTGGCTTTCGACAGTCAGGCTAAAAGAAGTGCTTTGGTGAAATCTCTGTGCCAATTAGCAGAGCTCTAAAGCAGGAGTGTGTTTGTGTGCCAGTGTGAAGTCAGTACCTTGTTCATCTCTCTCTCTCTCTCTCTCTCTCTCTCTCTCTCTGTGTGTCTGTGCTGTATACTGTATGCTGAAAGGCTGTGGGTTTGGGAAGGGGCAGTGGACCGGCACACACAGTTAGTCTGACTGCCTTTCCGCTCCAGTGGCTGCCCCTCTTGAGGAAACGCAAGAAAGGGGGAGACAGGGAGTTCCACTCTTGTTCTGTCCAGCTCGTTTTCTCAGATACACATGCAGTTTACTTAAACTTGTTTATGTGCAGCACTGAAGTGAAAGACAGTGAATTTTTCCCCCTGACACGGCAGCCAGTCTGAATGTATCTGACAGTGATGATGGACACGGTGGACTAATGCCTTCAGTAGGCAATTGCCAAAGTTTAAAGTTTGTGAGTGTGTGCTTTGATGCTGCAGGCAGTGGCAGGTATGGACTTTTCCCCCTCCTTATAAACCTTTAAGCCTTTCAAACTGAGGCAATCTCTTATTGTCATCAGTGCAGTGTGTATCCACACTGCTTAAGGGCTTTTACTGATTAGAGAGCAGGCCATAAAAATGAGTCAATGAGTAAATCGGTGAGTATCAATATTGCACCTTCTGAACAGGAAATTGATATGATGCTGTTTCCAAGATATAATGTACTAAGACATAATATAGACACACATAATTTGTTTTTTTGCAGTTCCTTTCAGAAATAATCATTTAATAATTAAAAATTGCACCCTTAAACACTATGAAGGGACAGATGGAAAATGTTTTGGTCTATAAAGGCTACAAGATGCCCCCTTCATGTTTTTTGTCCTGTTTTAGCATCTGCTTACATAGTCAACAGATTGAAAAATAAAAAAAAGTTTACATCTAAAATGGAACACATTTATCTAATTCTAGTACATGGGTTCTTACTGGGGGCTTTGTTTCTAACCCCACAACTTTGTTCACTTAGAGTAGAGTAGAAGGCATCACTTTCTTCATGCCTTTCTATCTTCAGAGTCAATAAAGGATGGTGTATTTTTCCCTGTTATTTATAAATACAACCTGGTCCCTTAAAATGGAATACATTTTTCCAACTTAATTGTGCTGTGTTCTCAGTTTCGACTATGTCTCTTGTGCTGTTTAAAACCTGTGCCATGTGTGGGTATGCTCTGCAGGTGTGTGTATATGTGAGAGGCGTTCCTCAAGGACCAACCTTTGGCTTAATTCCTAACAATTACGCCTTGAGCAAACCAACATATTCAGCATTTTTCAGCTGTGCTGTTGAACCCTAATTGCACATCCTCATGAATGAAATATGCTTTCAGAGTTTGATGAAAAAATGCAGATTTTAAGCTAAAAGGTTTAAAGGTAGCAGGAGGTTATTTCTAGAATGAAGCTGGACTGCACAAGAGACACAGGCTATTGTTTGATGTTTCTTTACATCAAAGAAAATGAAATGTTTCAAGAGGGCATTTAGTTTCAGTCTGATTGATTCTCTGTCCACTGCAATGTTTAGTAGTAACAGCAAGGGTTCTGACAGTGCCATGCCAGTTTTTCTTTTGCTCTTTAACGGAGGATATGGCCTTAGTGCAGACTTTAGAAGCTGGGTGGTGCTGGCTATGGGCTCCGAGGCCGAATTGGTTCATAAGACCTCAGAAATGCTCAGTGTTACCACACACTATAAATCCTCACTAGGCAGCTGCCAAAACAGTCACTGCTCCAGCCTAGCTTCATTTGTCTGCTGAATTGCTCCTTTATTTATGTAGTGGTGAAGCTGGCTTTCTGACTGTGAGTTGGTGAGAGCCACCCAACCCCCCTGGTTTTCTTTTTTTTTTTTCATTCTTCTTCTTACTGTTCTCCACTCCTGGCTGGTATTTGTAAGTAAAGCTTGTGTCTGGGGATGGCTGGACCGTGAAAGATGAGCCAAGCAGGTGTAACTGTGTTCCCTGTAGATCTCTCCTCTGAAAATGTTGGAAAAAGGGCTTTGTTAACTCTGCGCACCTTCCAAGTCCCAGTTGTTACTAGTGTTGTTCAGAAACAACACTGAAGGCACACCCCCCTATACCTCTATATACACACACACACACACACACTCTCTCTCTCTCTCTCTCTCTCTCTCTCTCTCTCTCTCTCTCTCACTCAGCCTAATCTCCCACTTAATGTTTTTGCCAAGACTGCAGCATTTTTCTTTTACACAACTTTCTTGGCCATTTCAAACTGCCTAGTGTTTAATGCCTCTTAACAACAAGTAGAAATACTGATCAACAGCAACTTCAAGCACTGGGTTTACACCCATGTACAAGAATAAGATTCTTACTATATTTCCAGTTAGGCTACCTTGCTGCAGTAGCGGCTCTTTATTTCAGATGAAAGCCCAGTGGTATTGACATGTTTGTGAAAGCATGTGTTTAAATACCATATGCCACTGGCAAATTTTGTTTGTGTACTTATTAGACTAGTTTTGTGTATTGTAATCTTTCTATAAACTATGCACTGCATCTCAAATTCTCGGGTAACATCCTGACCTTTAACGAGCAGTAAAAGAGATTTTTAGCTGTATCTTTTAATCAATATTCTATTTAGGTCACACTGGAATAACTACTAGAAAAATATCTTTGAAAATGGACATATTTGTAAACAGATAATGTAATTTGAAGAATTATATATATATATAATTCACTTTTATGAAGACAGAATTTTTATTTTTTTTAACTGTGTTAATACACGATCACTATTATGCTGAAATACTAGAGTGTAGAATAGATTTTTCAATAGATTTTTCTAAAAATTACTAGATTTTGTTCTTGAGGCCCTATAAGTAGCAGTTTCCCCATATGTGAAATAAGCTCTGCTAAACATTAGGCCATCTTATATGCCTGAAAATGACCCCCTATCAGCTATTTCCATTTGATCAACCCTTTTAAAATTTATTCTTCAATTCAACTTCGGACATCATTTTTATTGTTATGCTGTTTTCCTTGTAGCTTGTGTTGTTTGGCTTTTCCACCCCTCACATCCTACTCATTCCCTTTTCCCCAGACTCCCTATACTTGGTGGTATCAATCAATGGTTACGCCTGTATTTCAGCTCTGGGGATCAAATCAGATGCGCTCGTGGATTGAACGTGCGGCATGGCCTGCTGCATTCGCAAAACAACTCACTGCCTTGAATTTTCTGCGCTGTTGAAATTAGATTGATGCTGGCAGAGTTTCCTCTCCTTTTGCCCTAATAGGTTTTCTTTACTGTAGGCATCTACTCTGAGATAGGGCATATATGCTCCAGTGCAATGACAACTTGTATTGTTTGTTGTTTTATTTTTTTTGTTGTTTTTTTTTTACTTGAAGCACATCAACATGGCTGCAAGTTTTGACCATAAATGGATCTTTATCCATTGCATGAAAAGAAAGATTTGTGGTCTTTTCTTCAGTCTGTGTTTTGATTTTCAGTGGTTTTGAGGAATGGCTTGATTAGCTCAAGGCTCAGGCTGGTACTACGAGCTGTACTGCAGATGTACTGCTCCACCCTTTGTGAGTATGTAAGTGCAATGTCGAGAGGGCGGCTCTTGGTTCCTCAACAGATGGAGAACTGAAGTGAAGCTTAATGAAGATGTATTCTAATAATTGGTCCATCAGTGCAGGAGTGATTCACGGCAAGGGCGGAGCCCAGGGCAGCACTCGACCCCGCAGTGCATGGTTGCCGTCGCTTCCTGTTTTCTAATGGCTGTTGTGTCACTAATGAGAGAGAGAAGGAATTAGAGTGAGGGAGTAGGGGGCGTTCAGGTTGTATTGGATCATGCATCTTTCTGTGATACAATAGCAAATATGAGGTTGACTCTTGACTCTGTGTGGTAATGCAGTGAATTTAAAGCCCTTGAGAAACACATTTAGGGTAGCACTACATTTCAAGTTAATGTTGCCTCTATATGTCACCCATGTTTGAGTTGGACTTGGAGATTAAGCATTTCTGCTTACTCAGCCATTACTTTGCAAGTGGTTTACCATTACACATATACCACTAATTAACAGTCACAATCTTCATAGTATGAAAGACAAATGCCCTCTTTTTTCACTCGGTTGAATATAATTGTGTGCACTATTCTTCAGAGAACACATTAAAAAAAAAAAAATAAATAAAAAAAATAAACTGATTTCCTGCAGTTTTTTGGGGTAATTTGTGTGTGCATAGACCTCAGGTGATGGTGTGAAAGTGTGGTGTGTCAAAATATGTGTATATTTTTTTGATGTTTCATTATATATAGTGCTCCCTTGATGAGCAAATGTATATGTAAAGAAAAAAAAAGCTATTGTTCTGAAATTCTGTGAATCTCTGTAAATAATAATAACAAAAATAAATAATAATAAATAGCAATTGAGATCTGAATAACAATTGAGACGTTTCAGCATTGACAATGTGCACTTGAGGGAGGCCTGTGCGAGAGCAGAGTCGAGATTGTGCACATTGGACATGTAGCTGATTATATGATTCATTTAACCTAAATATATTTAAAGCTAGCCATTAGATCTGTAGAGATCTGTCTATCTGGTCTGTAGAGTCCTTGTAGTGGCCTATTTTTTCTACTCGTTAATAGAGTGTACGCAGTACCCAATGATGCATCTAATGCATTTGAAATTTGTGATCTCAGATGATTCAAAGTCCTTCCTTTGCTTTTTCCTTGGGGATGTTCTGCCAGTGCTGAGCTAGTGTCTCTGCCTGGCCCTCAGCTCTATGATCATGGTTCACAAATAAAGGTTTTGTTGTTAATACACTGTCCTCAAATCATATTTCCTAGCTCTGACAGTACAGATGTCTTTTCGCTGGGTTTTATTTTGTTCTGTTGGAGTCTTTTCTTATCCTGAAACAGAGATACATGAACAGGAATTAAAGAGGACTGTGCATGGTTGGACAAACTATTGCAAATTATGGTTTTAGTGACAATGATGGATAACAAATTTTGTAACTACATTGTCTAATTTTTTTTAGGTGCTTCAAACTATTTTTAAAGAACCAAACTAATAGTTTAAGTAGTAAATACTTTACTATATATCTCATTTTGTCCATTTCTTTGTTGTGTTTTAAAAAGAACAGCACTGATTCTGTTGCCTGTGGTAGAACTGCAAGAATTTGTTGCCGCAAAAGGCTATGCATGCACATTGTCTTGGCACATTACAAAATGTAAAAATTTAAATGACCTAATTGTTATTTAGAAATGAATTATGCTGTTTTTGTTAGAATATTTAGATAGTTATTATTTTAACTGTAGAGCATGGGTGATATCTGCAATATGTTCAGAGAAGCATTTTATTTGTCCTTGTTTAAAAATCGTCATATTGCCCAGCTTTACTTTGCCCACCATTTTATTTTGCCTGTGTGGTCAGTCCTACATTTCTCTATGGGATATACTGGATAGTGGCCTTGGACAATTTGTAACCCATGAGTTACATAGCTGAGCAGAGCAAAATCTGATTAAAGTTATTTCAATACGAGCCAGTCCCACAAAGCCCTGTGGCATATGAATGGGGGCTGCCGCAGAATTGTTTTCCAGCATGGCTCATGTTAACAGTTTGGTCTTAATGGCAGAGTAAAATAATAAAGCAGGCTTTTGATAAGCGGCGTGTTAAAGCGCTATGAACAGGGGGTTTGATCATTCACTGTGTTTCCCCTAAGGACAAAGCTGTTTATTGCTGATGCTGTTTATTGCGAATAGAAGCACCTGCCAAAGCCACACTGTCTGCATGCCTCTGCTCTTTCTCATGCTCTCTTGTTTTTTTCCCCTCTCTCTTATTCTTTCTCATAGTCTCTTCCTTTCTCTGCGCTCCAGAAAGTGCTTATCCTTGGACATCTTAATGTCCATCTGGACTCAAGGCAGTCCAGTTTCAAACTAGACTCAACACACATGCCCACACACATACACAGAGTATTCTGCTCACCACAGATCACTAGGGTATTTGGCAAACACACTTTGATAAAGCCATCCCGTTTTCTGCTTGCCTCCATGTGAAGCATTCGTGTCCTTGCCAAAGGTTGTTTATAACCTCAGACATACACCCATGGCTCTGTACTTTTTGGCCTGGGATAATCAGATTTAACATGCTGCAGAGAGGTTAATCAAATTCTCTTGTATTTATACAAAAACAGAGACATGGAGGGCTTTGGGGTCTGTCTAATGGCATGTTTGTGAAAAGAAAAGCAATTTCTGTAATTGCCCTCATATGTAGGGACAATTTGTCTCGATGAAGCCAATGTGGCCCATGCTAATTTTTTTTTCTCTGGTGCTGCTTACCCACTGTGTTCCTTCCAGGCCCAAGCCCAGTTCATCACTCATCTTTGCTGTGATTTTAATAAATCACATATGAGGGAAAATGAGATAGTTAAATATTAATGGACTGTAATGAGTTTATTATGCATCAGTAAGGCCATGGGGGGGATGACCTGGACACAAAGTGCCAGTGCTGGAGGTTGAAGCACTCTCCCATCCTATCCCACCTCCCTCTGCCTCCAATTGCAGCTCATATTGCTGTGCTGTGATGTCCCACTGACTTTAATCATCTTAACTCCAAGGGGACCTATTTAGGCAACCACTGCGCTTAACACCCCTTTCAAAAATATAACCCAGTTTTAAGACCTGTCTCAAAGAAACCCTAAAAACTTCCAACCAGCTCTCGCCCTCATATATCCTCCACTACGGGGTACACCGAGGTGAAATAAGTAAAGATGCTAGTTTGGTGTTTTGCAGTGTTTGGACCCAGAGGCCTTAGACATTCTTGTTCATTTTGTGGTCAGGGTCATAATCTAGATTCTCAAAGGAAATTTCTATTCATTTAATGCTGTTATGAATGTGGATTATCGTTAATTGCCATGGTGAGCTTGATGACACTTTATATCTATTGTTTGGTTTGGTATGCTTTTTTTGTATTACAGCACTGGTGCAAAAATGTGTGAATAGACATTTTATCATTTTAAAGACATTTAATAACAATTTCTTAGATGCTCTAAATGTGTTTTTTAGAAAAAATACAAATCTTAAGCCTTAAGCTTGTTTATGTATGCCTCTTTGTTTTGTTGTTTTTTTTAGAAGATGTAAGAAATTTAGAAAAGAAAATCTTTTCCTTTTTTTAATAAATTCTCCCATTATCTAGTTGTGCTCATTTCAAATCATGTCTTCTGTAGTTTGAGTGAAATGCCCTTTGGACTGTTGGGGAGTGGAAGAGGGTGGACACTGGTGATGTAAAGAGCAAATAATATGGTAATATGCTCTGTCTCTTTGTCTTTACTTGGTAACTTTGGGTGAGTGACCAAACACAAAATACATGCATGTCTTTCTAAAACACAATAGCTCATCTCTTTCTTGTACTTACAGTCTGCACACATGCACGTATGTGTTTAAAGCTGCAAAATCATACAGGAGCATAAGTTAATTGATTTGCAATAGTGTGAATGTAAAATATAATCTAGTGTTTGTTTAAGCCATTTAAGATAAATGTGCATAACTCCATTTGTATTTATTTAGAGCTTTGATTTCTTTACTTTCTGGACAACATTCTGTGAGTAGATGTTACATATTTGACTGCTACTGTATCACTTACTGAATTGCTTAAAACTGAAAATACAGCATTTGATTGTGATGAAATAACATCAAGAAAATTCTTTAGAGCCCAGTTTGTAATATTATGCCAGTCAGGAGACGCATAAAAGAAAATGTTTCTTTCATGTCCTTTGCCATATAAAGTTTCATAATAGCACTAATGCTTGGGAGGTCTGAATCTCCAGTGAGTGCTGGAATCTTTAAACACTCTTCAATATGTTATGCTTTGTTTAGAAGAAACTGATGTTTCAGTATATTGATCATAAATAAACGTGTCCTCCACACCGTCCACATAATTATGCTGTCTACAAGGAGGTCTAACAAGAAACAGGATGAAGGTTAAAATAAAAGGAAGAGGGAAAATTTTGAAGCGGCATGCCTAGGTGAAGGGCCTTTCAGCCTGTGGTGGGGTTTGACAGTGAGCGTCGAACATTGACTGTGTTCGACGCTTAGAAGGTACCTCAGAAGCTCTTTATCAGACCTCTGCTTCCACAGCTTGTGAACTCAAACACAAATGTCATGTCCACCCCAGAGAAAAGGTGGCTTTTGTTTCTCACTACCATAACTGCTCAATAATTTTTTTGTTTGATCATTATATTTGATTTACTGCCATTGTACTATGCACTATACAAGTAAGCCATCTAACTAATGTTTCAAGAATTCTTCTTTATTAAAGTATGGATACTGTGTCAAGTAACATATGTGAATTGTCAAGGTAAATGCATTATACTTACATTGTTCCCTTTTAAAATGAATCAGTGTCAGTATTGTATGAACAATAGCAATTATTAATGACAAGTGACTGTAAACCTTTTAATAGTAAAAAAAAAACAAAAAAACAAAATAATGGCATCAGTGTGAAAGTGAAAGTGACAACCCTTGTCATTGCGAGGTCACGGCACAGCACACATGAACCACAACGAAATTGGACCTCTGCATTTAACCCATGCACACTCAAACCCGTGCAGCAGTGGGCAGCTATTGAAAGCGCCCGGGGAGCAGTGATGGGGACGGTACCTTGCTCAAGGGTACCTCAGGGCAACCTATTGGGAAGGGGTTTGAACCCCCGATCCTCCGATCATGCGGCTAACGCCCTAACCGCTAGGTCACCGCTGCCTGTGTAAACCTGTAAACCTTTTAACACAAGCAGGATCACTGGGATGAATTTATGTTTTATCTGTTCTTCCTGAACAGTTGTGGAAGTTATCAGTGGTAATTGCCACCCCAGTCTCTTATCTAAATGATACATTTCCCAGACGGAAACATTATCGGTTATTTGAGCGGTTTGACTCCTAATTTCCATACAAATCAAAAAGTGTGCATGGGCCACGTCTTGGTGCGATTCCTCTCTGCTCATACTGCAGCCTGTTGCGGTGACATGTTGTCGTGTTTAATTTGTCCACCAGGCTCTAGGGTGGAATTGGTTCAGAGAGCGGAGTGTAGGGAAGGTCTATGAAGAAGGCAATCTGTGTGTGGGGAGTGGACAGTAGACTCACAGCCCTTTACTGCTCCCTCCAGCAGCCAAGTAAACAGCCATTGCATGCTCAAGATGCTGCCTGGCAGAATAACAATGGCCATTTTGTCTTGTCTGAAGACACAGCTCCAAAAAATATTTTTTATTCTTTGCTTCCTCTCTCTCTCTCTCTCTCTCTCCTTCTCTCCTTTCACACTCTCTGTCTCTCTCTCATTATTCCCTCTTTTCTCCCATACTGGCTTTCTTTTTTCCCTGGCCTCCTTTTTTTTCTCTCTTCTTTCTCTATTTCTCTTCTCTCTTTCCCTCTATCCTTTATGCTCTTCCCCCAGTTTTTACATCTTCACTCCTCTCTCTCCTTTTTCCACTCCTGGCTTTTCCATTCTTTCTTTTTTCTGTATCTCTCTCTCTTTCTTTCTCTCTCTCTTTCTCTCCCTCTCTCTCTCTTTCACTTTCTCTCTCTCTCTCTCGACTTATTGTAAACTATTTTTACAAGACAGTTTAGGTAGAGGGAGATAGAGTGAGTTTGTGAAGGGATTGAACGTAGTCATGCAGAGCAAAGGGGATAGAAGATGGAACAACAGGGGCATTGAAAAAGAAAGAAAAAGCAACCAACAGAGGAAAAAGTGCATAAAGTGAGGTAAGATAGGCTGGGGGTTGTGGAGAGAGAGAGAGAGAGAGAGAGAGTTGAACCTGTTCCCTGTCTGTCTGGTAGATTGGGCAGCTTGCCAAGGGATGTGCATGTTCTTATAACAGGTATCCTTTGGGGCAGCTTCACTGATTACTGTGATACTCACTCTTTCTCTCTGTCTTACTACCTTTTCCCTTTTGAATATATCTCTCTCTCTCTCTCTCTCTCTCTCTCTCTCTCTCTCTCTCTCTCTCATTCCCTTCCCCCCTTTCCTCCCTCCCTGTCACCATTTCAATCAGCTAGTCTGAATGCTTGGGAGAGTTTGCTTCACTTCCACCTAATTCATCTCCTCTGAAATCCCTCGCTCTGCAGGGATAGACTCTCTCTTGCGTTTTCTCTCCTCCGGCAAAGAGCAGCTTTTAAAGTCTTGCCTTTTCAACTTCCTTAAATAGGGCACATATCCCTACAGTGTGCCACAGTTTCTCACATCTGCCTGCCCTCTCTTCGGTGCTCTTTGTCTCTTTTATTTATTTCTGCTCTTCGGCCTTGAACTCTAGCCACTTGTCTATGAGTGACAATACTTGAATGAGGTAAAATAAACAAACAAAAATAGTCACAGATTCAAGCCTACTTTGTGCCATAGTCATGAGAGACCATTTTACATTTAATGCAAAATTTGCTGATTGTTTGTTTTCCTGTTTTTTCCTCATCTTTTTTTTGAGCACTTTCATAAAGAAGCCTAGTATATGATATTGGATAGGTGATTGAGGCCCCCAAGCTATTGAATGATGAATACTAGGTAGTTTGAATTTGTACTTTTAAATTCACACCTTTATTTGAATGTTTGCACCCCCTACCCTTCCTTTTTAGCTTCATAAACAAACAGGTATTGGCAAGCCTTAGGCAGCAGGTCTGCTCTTTGTGCGATTATATATGTCTGTGGCTTAGATGCTGATGCAAGTCTCTAGCATAGGATGCTTTTCCTTTTCTGGCCACTCTTTGTCACAAAATCCTTTTGCAGACTGCTATGGGGGGCAATTTAGAAAGCATTTCATCATTTGTGACTGGGGATGGGATTGAGTCCAAACTCATACCTGACGGCTAATCGTCAGCTGTACAGCAAATAGAGAGACAGGGAAAATATGCATTGAAGAAGAGGCTGGAGAGTGTCTTGGTAAGAAAAGAAATTTAGAAATAAGTAAATGGAAAAAGAGCCAGTGTTGTCCTCTAAAAATTTTTCCAGTTGTGGCTTGGCTGTGTGTGTGGGAAAGAGGAATGGTGTTTATGAAGGGACGCATGGGTAGCCAAAGTGAGGCGCCTTACATCCTACTCTTTTCAATTTGAATTAGAACAGTCTGACCACTCTCTTCTCTCCTTCCTCCTCCTCTGGCTAGGTGGAGGTGAGGCAGTTTATTAACCTTTCTGCAGCCATGGGCTACCCATGGATGGAAAACACACCTGTGACACGCCATGTTAAAACAAATTAACCTTGAACAGTTGATACGCTTTGATTTAATTTGAATCACACTTCACAGCATCAATATCAATGTCTACTTCAGCCATTGCCAGCTCATACATTCTTTCATCAACACTCCCAGATATTTGATTAGAAATATTGGTACCCATGTTGTAATTGGTGGGAAGTCATGTTTAGTTGATAATTCAGTTGCTTTTCCCAAAAGTAATGTATGTAGCTCAGGAAATGGTGGGCAGTATGATACTGTGTTATCATACTTTACGCTTGATGCTTTGATATTTTCTTGGGAAGGTCTGGTTTATGTGTACTTGGCTATTTATTTACCCACTGACAACTTTGATTGATTTGTCAACCTTTTTTTCTTTTATTTATTTATTTATTTTTTTTAATTTTAATTTTTTTTTAAATGTTGAAATTTCAGTGTTTTATTGGTGACCTCTTTATTACTGTATGATTGGTTATACCTCTTACTTTGTGTATTTATCATTTTACTTTAGGCCAATTGTATATTTGTGCCATAAATATTGAACATTTTTCACACACACAAAACTAATAAGAATAAGTACATTGATAATTATTATAGATAAACTAGACCACACACTGTGCTTTCAACCAATCGACAAAGCCATTTAATTGTTAAACGTCTACCTGTAGTATGAAAAACTCTGAAGCATGGCAGTGGTATTGCATTTTCTCTGTGTATTTGCCGTGTTGAAGGTGGTGTTAATGGTCTATGTCATATTGGAGTGGTTGTTTAGCTCCATCTCTTCTCTTCCTGAACCAAGGCCACAGAGGCATGCTTAACTCTTCCGTAATGCCACAGTCTATTAGTGGGCAGATACATAACCATCACACACTCTGAGTGCTCTGCGGTGATGGAGGATTTATCACCCCACTTGCCCATTCTGCTCCATGCACAGTGTCTCTGTCCCTATCTACCCTTGCTCTTCACTCCCAGCTCCCTGGGCTGGCTGGATCAGTAATTGACCGGCAGAATGGGGGCTCCCCAGTGGCACAATTAAAGATCCCGTGACTGAGACTGGCCGCAGCTGCCAGGGCAAGGGGTCATCTACCATCCCATCATTCTAAGGTGGATTGCAGCTAAGTTACCAGGGCAGTAGAGTAAACTGGCTGGACAGGAGAATGTGATTTGCTAATTTTGTGTTTCTATGTGACATCACATAAACTCAAGCTCTTGAGAGTCAAAAAGTATGAAACCTGCAGCAGTAGAAATGGACACAGGATGAGTTTTCTAGTCCAATTTTCATTAAACAGAATAAATGCACAAATTAAATTCCATGCAGGTGAGTTTGTCTCACTTTTCAATACATATAACTGGAACTCGCTCACTTTAAGGTACATTAAAAAAATCAGGCGCTTCCTAAAGCATAATGACCTGTCTGTGTTCTGTACATAAATTCATTGTTTTGAAACAGCTGTTGCTAAAAGCTTTATATGATATTTATATTTTTTTATAAATGTACCATGGAGCACTGGTCAAAATCCCCTCCTGTCTAATGACAACTGAAAACTGTAATGGACAAGTTTTTTTTGTTTAAATACTTTGTGTTCATTTTCATTCATTCATATGCCATGACTATTCTCAAACATACCTATATAATAGATAATCTAGCCACATATTATAGGTAAGACATTCTAGTATGCAAATTAATATCAGTAATTAATATAATTTATTTATTATTTATCATTTATCATTCATTGGTGATATCCTGTGTGACGTGTTGAATGCCGTTCCTTACACTTTCTCCACTGAGACAGAGACATAAAATTATCTGAAACACAACTGTAGTTAGTCACTTTGAAGGCCTGTAACAAATATGATCACCACTCACCTGGAGGCTGTCGGAGAAAGTGCAGCTGGAAGTGGGGCGAAGCATTCTAACGTTCTAACATTCAATCTCTGGACAATAAGAGGTTAAGAACTGTAGTGTTTGTGTTTCACAGAGACATGGCTCTCTCCCTTCATACTGAACCAAGTTGTTCCGCCACACGGCTTTTTCACCTACCGCACCGAATGGATGCAGTGAGAAAAGTAGGTCGGATTGCTTTCTGGTTAACTATACGTAGTGTACATATGTGGAGGTAATTTCACAGAACTGATTTCACAGAATTTATTCATCAAGTGCTGACCATTTTTCCTTCCCCCCTGAGCTCACCAGCATGTTTATGGCCATCATTTTTATCCCACCGCATAGAAACAAAGACACTGCTTTGAATGTACTGTGTAACGTCATTACTTAATGTGAAAGAGAGCACCCCGAGGGTCTTCTCATCACCTCAGAGGACTTTATCAAGCCTACTTCAGCCGTGTTTACCAATATTATCCTCAGCCCATTTCGTGCCCTACTGGAGAAGCTAACACACTGTTTCAGTTACACACCACACAGTGGAGCTTAACGCATGCTCCCATGACATCACCTAGGCCAGTTTGACCATGCCTCCGTCCTGCTGCTACCTGTTTACAAACAAAAACTGAAGCAGGAAGTGCAGGTATGATGAGCTATGAAGTGGACATGCAGATCAGAACATCTTCAGGACTTCTGTTACTTCAGGACTTAGACTGTGACATTTTCAGAGTCTTCCTCTGATCTCTGATGAGTATGCCACAGTTAGTTATGGACTATGTTCAGAAGTGCACAGATGGATGTGCTCACAGAATCACTCAGTTCTTTACTCTAATTCCATTGTTCACTGCAGACATCAGGAAAGCTGCAAAAAGCATGTGCTTCACATGTAGCAGTTTTAACGCCATCAAGTTTGCTCACCATTAATGTCGAAACGACATAAAGAGAGGTGGCTCTGACAGCAAACAGGCTGTAGTGCATGCTCCTGTTTACATCAGAGGAGATGCTGTGGGGAGGTTCAGCATCTGCAGATTTCTGCCACCAAAACCTTCACTTCCTAAGGTGTCTGAAAGAAGCTCAGATGACCACAGTCCAGATATGGCTGTACAGCTTTTAAAGATGCACCATACATTTACATCTACATTTACAGCATTTAGCAGACGCTCTTATCCAGAGCGACTTCCATTTCCTAATTACAGGGACAGTCCCCCTGGAGCAATTCAGGGTTAAGGGTCTTGCTCAGGGACCCAGTGGTGGTAGTGCTAGAGGTGGGATTCGAACCTGGGACTTCTTGAACCATAGGTCCATAGGCAAGTATCCTATGGATTAGGGTGGCGCTGGTCTAGTGGTAGGGTACTTGCCTATGGACCAATGACTCAAGAGGTCCCAGGTTCAAATCCCACCTCAAGCACTACCATCACTGGGTCCTTAAGCAAGACCCTTAACCCCGAGTTGCTCCAGGGGGACTGTCCCTGTAATTAGGACATGGAAGTCGCTCTGGATAAGAGCGTCTGCTAAATGCTGTAAATGTAAAAAAATGTAATCCTGACAGGCATCAGCTTCCACCAATCCAGGCTATTTACTGAGACTGCTTAAAAACTGTAAAGAAAAACAAAACAAACAAAAAACAAACATTATCATTATTTTCTTTACCCAGTTCCGATTTCTGCTTTTGCTTTACTCACTCTACCTGCCTCAGTAATTGCATGTGCATGTGAAGTGCATGGCCACTTCATATGCACTTTTTTTGTATATATTTGTATATACTGTACAGTTTGTATTTGTTTCTGTAGTTTAAATGTCTACATCTACTGTACTGTTTCCCTATTGACTTTTCGGTATGTGTTGGGCTGAATGTTAAGTGTTTTGTCTGTTAAATTATTACAGTCCGAGTCCTTACTTTTTTATTGCGTTTTTTAATTTTTTTATTTTTATCGTGTTTAGCATTGATCAATCATGTTTCAGATTCATTGACCTCCTTGCTGATTTTGACTTTGCTGATTATTGAATTTTTTTTTTATCAGTCTCTACTCAAGTGAAATCCACAGCAGATAAGCGTTTCTTCCTAAAGGTTGTGGCTTCTTGATGACAGTAATTCAAACACAGGCAAACAGTCAGAATTACAAATAATTTTTCATTTTGCATTTTAAAACTAGTTCTACATTGTAAATATTTGTTTTTGAAAATATTTGTTTTGTTCGCTATGTTTACTTCTAGAAATGCACACATGAAAGCATCTAGGGAGCATAAAGGCAGCATAAAGGATTGGAAATTACTTTAAATATGTCAATTAGCTTTGGTGCTACATTACAGAAGTAGACTGGGACAGCAGGAGTATTGCATTAGGCTGGATGGAACAGATTTTTTGACACATTTTAGTGAAAGTGATTATTTTATTATTGTGAACACACCACAGCACACCACCCAGTGCATTGCAATGAAAAATCTGAATTTCAAACAAACACAAAATGTAGCTGCAGGCAGCCATATATCCAGCACCTAGGGAGCAATGTTGGTGGATGCTACCTTGCTTAAGGGTACATTGCAACCTTGATCATGAGGTCTAGTCCCTTACCACTAGGGCACCACTGCCCCATAGCTAGGCTCTTTTACTTTCTGAGCAAATTATTCTCCATTAATACCATGCACAGAAACAGAAAACTACCTTAATCCTGGTTATGCCCTTATCCCCCTGTCTCCTGTTTCAGAATTTACTTATGATCTTTAAGGGCATAAGGACTGGTTAGCAAATGATGATAACAGATTGGCTCAAGATATAGCTTATAGTAAGTTTGATTTTACATACTCTACACTTATCTTCTACAGAAAAGATCATGCAGGAAGCATGTGAAGCCAAGACCAAGAAGCCTGTAATTATCCATTCAAAGCATCGTTCATATACATGTGTGAGTGACAAAGCATCTACCCACACAAAGCCTTTCCACACTGCTTTTGCTTAAAAACACTTTAGTTCAGTAGAATGTATGCCATTGCCTTGACCTTATTACTAATACAGTCTTCAAATTGCAGTGACACCAGGTTCAGGTATTTTTATTTTGTTTCTGTTAGTCAAACATTTTCCACAGTCAATTATATATGACAGCACCGTTATGTATCTTGTGTTTTTATGGCAGTAGCCTTGATTAAAGACTGGGTTCCTTGAAACAGTACATTGTTTTTATACTTGACTTTTAGACTTGCAGTTTTCCTGTGTGTCTTGAAGATGTATTAAATTATTAGAGTTTTGCTTCCATAGATGCTTTTCAAAAAAGCAAATTTAATTTGATTGCATTTTCTGAGCAAATTATCCTCCATTAATACCATGCACAGAAACAGAAAACTACCTTAATTCTGGTTGTGCCCTTATCCCCCTGTCTCCTGTTTCAGAATTTACTTATAATCTTTATAGTTCTGCAATGGGAGGCAAGGGGATAAGGGTATAAGGACTGGTTAGCAAATGATTAACAACAGATTGGCTCCAGATATAGCTTATAGTAAGTTAGAGTTGACATACTCTACACTTATCTTCTACAGAAAAGATCATGCAGAAGGCATGTGAAGCCAGTAAAGACCAAGAAGCCTGTAATTATCCATTCAAAGCATCGTTCATATACATGTGTGAGTGACAAAGCATCTACCCACACTGCTTTTGCTTAAAAACAACTTTAGTTCAGTAGAATGTATGCTATTGCCTTGACCCTATTACTAATACAGTCTTCAAATTGCAGTGACACCAGGTTCAGGTATTTTATTTTGTTTCTGTTTAGTCAAACATTTTCCAGAGTCAATTATATATGACAGCACCGTTATGTATCTTGTGTTTTTATGACAGTAGCCTTGATTAAGGACTGGGTTCCTTGAAACAGTACATTGTTTTTATACTTGACTTTTAGTTAGTTTGACTTTTTGCAAGTCTTGGCATCTTAAACTCCAACCCCAACTCTGCCAACTTTCCTTTTGACATCGACACTGTCTTTAGTCCATATAACATAGCTGGTCTCGCTACTGTCTTGTGAACCTTTCACTCTTGCTGGTACCCATCAGCCACCATTCTTCACCTATTCCAACCTTCCTGCACTCTCTTCTTCACTTCTTTTTCACGCTCCCCATTACTAAATGCTTGTTGACCCCAAGTATTTAAACTCCACCACCTCGGCTACTTCTACTCCCTGCATCCTTAGCCCTTCCGCTGTCCTCCCTTTCTTTCACACTCATGTATTCTCTTTGGGTCCTATTGACTTTCATTATTCTCTGCTCTAGAGCATATCTCCACCTTTCTTTATTCCTTCTTGTTCTGTCATGAGGACAGAGCAACTTTCTGTACTGTTCACACTGGCAGAGAATAGTGGTGAGGTGCTGTGAACAGAGAGTGCTTGACTGAATGCAGGCTGATCCACAGACAGGGCCAGGAGAGAGGCGCACGCTGTGTGTATATGTTTCTTAACGCCCACGTGCTTGCAGAGCAGTCACTAAGAGTTATATTGGTCATCGAGTGAACTAGCAGTTGTTTTGACAGGTAAAGAATAGTTGCTTTGATTTTCCATCTAAACGCCAACAAAATGCTTGCACATTCTTTTAAATTTATTATTAGTTATTTAGTTTCTGAGCCTTGTGCAGGATTTTATACTGGATGGTGAACATGGATTTGTAATGATCTGCAGTTCCTCTGTTTAAGACCCAAAGTGTCCAAAATAGGAAAAAACCATGTTGGCTTTCTTTTTATTTATTAATTGTAGTATTTTATTTATTTATTTAGTGAACTTGTGAAATCTACAGTTAAGTTTTTTGTCAGGAGAAGAAACCGGGTCAAAATCATTTTTTGGTCTTGGAAAGTTTCCGTAAAGCAAAAATGTTTAAATAGATTACTATGCAAATACCTCCATCATAAAAAGACACACAGTATCATAGCATGTACACTGCTAAAAAGAATCCTCTTTTTGTATAGTTGAAGTAACTCTTTTAAATTCGCATTTTGCATTTTGCATTTTGACCGTGTGAAATACAACAGCAGATTATTAAAGACCATGTGGGTTGTGATGGAAAGCATGTGAAGAGGCTTGATGTTGAGGCAGAATTAATGACTGACACTGGATTGCTCTTGGTTTACCTGTTCACATACATTTTTACAGAGTAAAAATGGTCCTGATTTTCAACTGTGCAAATACACCAATTAAAGATTTTTGCTTTGTTTCTAAGAGTGCAGTGTCTTGCATTTATTTCTGTCATGTGCAATGACTGCTGAGAAGATTTTATGAATTGGCTTTTTATTATTATTATTTTTTTTTATGTCTGTCTGCAGACAGGTTCTGAGTACAGATAAAATGGCTTCTGTCAACTGTTTCATTTTTAATCAACTGTTTGACTTTTCAAGACCAGTTAACTGTTTCTGTGAGTATAGCTTTAATGTTGGGGTTTTTGTTTACTGTTTTGGGAAAAGGAGGGTCAATTTTAGGAAATGTGTTTTAACAGTTTGGAAAAAACATTCCCCTAAAATGTTCTCAATATTCTTTTTAAAAATGTCATGTGGGCCAAATAGTTTATTTCTTTGTTCTAAATACGTATTCCTGATGCATGTATTTTGTTACATTGCTACAAGCTGTGCCTGGGACAGCATGCGCTTGTTCATTAAAAAGATGAAGAAGGTTAGATGAGTTAACCTTCTGTGTGTGTGTGTGTGTGTGTGTGTGTGTGTGTGTGTGTGTGTTTGTTTTTAAGTGTCTGGGCCTGTGCGCATGTTCATTAAGGAAGTTGAGAAGGTTATATGAGTTAACCTGTGAGTGTGTGGCAAAGCACTAATGACTCTTACTGTGGCTACGTTTCATTAAACAGTGCCAGCTTATGGTCCCTTACTAATCTTTTCTACATTAAAAACTACCATGAAAAAAAACAGCACTTAAGGAAAAATATGTATAATGTCTTTGTGACTCGCTCAGTTACTATTTTGTGCTAGCAAGTGCAAAAGTGCCTATGTGACAGTGTGAGCATGTCTTTAGGTGTACCGATTTATACTTCTGTGTGTGTGCATGTGTGTTAATGAGGGCTCCTGGTGGTATATAATTAACACAACAGCAAATGTCCCCAAAGGGTGAGATTAACACTAAATGCATTGGACACAATGAGACTCAGGAGAGCACTGGGTAATGGTGCCCAAGCTCCCGCTTCTACCCCAGTCTCACAGTCCCCCCTGCTCTTCCTGTCCCCCTGGATCACTCAACACCTCCAAAAAGCTCGTGGTCTGCCTGCTCTGGCCACTTCCCCTCCGCTATCCCTTCACACATACACAAACATGCACACATACACACATACATACACCCACACATGTAAACACACTCCTCCATCATATCATGCTCCCTCACATGCTGCTTAAATTATTAGAGCAGCACCATGGGCCTATAGTTGCCTCTGCAGTGTTTGGTCTTCCATGGAGGAATTCTGGCCAGAGCTGCTGCTCAACCTGTGTGGAAAGAGGTGCAACATATGGATGAAACCTGGGGGATGATTCACACACACAACAAAAGAGTTTGGGATTAACAGAGCAAAATAATGTTGTATTGGGGTTAAAGCATCATTATACTGTGAATGAATGCTGTATATGATATTAGCCGAAAAGGAAAAAAAAACAGAAAAAACACCTTTTACTGGATTGTTTATAAACAAATAATTTTGTATAGTTATGAAAAACCTCCTAAATATCAAGACAATTTTGTACAAATCACAGTTGTTCAAAACATAATTTACATTATGTAAAGGGATTTTATACCTTTTCAAAGATAATTCATACATTCTCCACAAGTCTCTTTTAAAAAAATGGGTGTTTAGGGAACTTAAATAGTTCTTTAGTGGCATTGTTAGAAGAACAATTTGTGGCACCTGTTTTAAAGAGTCATTGATTTTTTTCTTACAATTTTACATCATTTATTATTATTATTAAATAATTTAGGTTCTGTTTTTAGACAAGACCCGTTTTGGCACAAAAGCCTCTACTGGTGGACTGTTTTTGGACAGCACTCATTGTCACTCATTTAGATTTTTATTATATATGAATTTTATATTTTCATAAACATCAGAAAAATACATTTTACTATACTCATTTTTTTTGGGTGATCTATATATGCAAAAGATTTAGGCAGGTGTGGAAAAAATGCTGTAAACAAAGAATGCTTTCAGAAATATAAATAATGATTGTTTATTTTTATCAATTTACGAAATGCAAAGTGAGCGAACAAAAGAAAAATCTAAATCAAATCAATATTTGGTGTTACTACCTTTTGCCTTCAAACCAGCATCGTTTCTTATAGCCCCCACAGAGTCTGGGACTACATGAAGAGACAGAAGGATGTGAGGAAGATCTGTGTTAGTTCTTCAAGATGTTTGGAACAACCTACCGGCCGAGTTCCTTCAAAAACTGTGTGCAAGTGTACCTAGAAGAATTGATGCTGTTTTGAAGACAAAGGGTGGTCACACCAAATATTGATTTGATTTAGATTTCTCTTTTGTTCATTCACTGCATTTTGTTGATTGATGAAAATAAAGGATTAACACTTCCATTTTTGAAAGCATTCTTTGTTTACAGTATTTTTTCCACACGTGCCTAAAACTTTTGCACAGTACTGTTTGTGTTTGTGTGTGTGTGTGTATATATATATATATATATATATATATATATATATATATATATAAAACCGTGTCATCATCCCACAGTCATGACTGCACCGACTGTGTGCCATTCTGCTGCTAAGCACTGGCTGACTTAAGTGATAAGAGTTGCAACCTATGGATTAAACCAAGGGATGATCTTGTGTACCATTGTTGAAGGATCTGATTTCAACAGTGATGTTAAAATGCAGTGTAAGGACATGCCTCCATCACACCAGCTGCACAGCGTGAGAGACTGCTGCTTTATTAGTAGAGACGAAGTGCCTTAGTTGCTTTTGCACGAATGAGTCACTGTGATTTCTTCACCCACGTTATACCCGGTCCTGAGGAGGGAGAGAATATTGTGTGTCTTATTGTGTGTATGTGGAAGAGAGAGAGAGAAAGAAAGAAGGATTACGACCCTTGGAAACACTCTTTCCCTTTACCTCCATGGCTGACCTTGGTATGACCCTCTTGACTGAGTGACTCACTGTGATTGGTGGCGCTAGGGCGGGTTTTAGTTCTCCACTCTGCCCGGAGATGCACATGTGCTCCGAGTGGGTACGAGCTGACAAGTCTCTCTCCAGCACACTTGTTGTGCATGTGCCTGTCCCCATGGCAACTGGCCTCTGCTAGAGCCTGTAAGCACGATACGTAGCGCCACAAGTGTGTGTGCGCGCGCGTGCGTGCGTGTGTGTGTGCGCGTGTGCGCGTGTGTGAGTGAGCGTGCGTGTTACCACTGAAGTGTGTGGGAGGCAATCGGGTGCAGCACGTTATTTGATGATGTTTTACTTGGAAAGTGAGCCCTGGGTAGGAGAATGATATTATTTGAGATAAGGGGAATCTTGAAATACTACAGTAATGATAAAGCAATCATACTAAATTCAAAACTCAGCAGTTGTAAATGAAAAGGACCTATTTTTCCCCTGAGACATTTCAGTTTTGTATCAGCTTTAAGTTTGATAAATTTATCATTTAAGTCTTAATGAATTTCATGCTTTCATGATCTGATTTGTCCTTTTGTCACACAGTCGAAAGAGCTCTGCTTACAGCTGAACCAATAGGAGGAGCTCTTGAACAGGGGCAGAAGGTTTTGCTCTGTGACATCTTTGAATTTTCTTGGACCCAGTGCACTGAAAGAATGAACCACTCGTTTTAGGAGACAATTTATAAAAACAAGCACTAACCTTTATTCCATTGAATCACCTGCCTTTAAGGGTGTGTATCAGAATCAACAAATGGACATTGCCGCACAGTGCTGTCACTCAAGTAATTTCTCCGCTCTGAGAGATTCCTAAACAAATTCCACCCCACTGGATTCCAATGATATTGCATTAGTACCAGATGTCAATCTTGAAATAGATTGGAACTGAGATGGTGCTAATCGAGTATGAGCTCTGTGTGTGTGTGTTTGTTTGTGTGTGCGTGTGTGTGCGTGTGCATTTGTGGCTTTTTGCCATGTGAATGTTTTCTCTGGCTGTTGGCCAGTGTCTGGTGTCATTGTTCTGTCCATTATAATTATGAAATGCCTATGGCATAGCTAACAGGCAGGCAGCGAAGATATGGGAGCACTGCTACTGCACGGCTGGACTAAACTGGGGTAATAATCAGAACAAGGTTCGATTTAAAGCTTGTGCGGGCAGATCCGCTCCCTTGCAAATTGGGCCAAATTAATTTAACACATTATCAAAAAATGTGAATAGTGTCTTGCCAGTAATTGCACAATTTAGCTGCGGTAGGCAATGGCGCCAGATTGACAGTGACAGGTTAAGTGAGTGAGGATGAGCTTTCTGAATACGCTACACTGCCTCCCCAAGTCGTTGCCCCCCCCCCAAACACACACACACACACACACACACACACGCGCACACACACACACACATACATATATATATATATATATATATATATACACACACAAACATATAAAAACATAACACACTCACTCTTGTGTTTGCGGTTTTGTGGATTTTTTTGTGGTTTCAAATGTGTAGTGGGGAGGCATGGTTACCTCCTACATTTACCCATTCTTGGCAGTCACATTTTATCTTTGCAGTGCTCTCTGTGGTCCCTAACACGCCATGACACATCCCTGACGTTGTGTAGGTGACAGTGCAAATGGCTCCATTCTAAAGCTCATGTGACAAAATGTGATAGAGTGATTCCTTTTAGCACACATTGCTGCATGGCCTTTAGTTGTGTTAGGTATCTGTGTGTGGTGTGATGTGTGCTTATGTGTGTCTACACGTGCGTGTATGCATCACTTGTGGTCGTGTGACAAATTGAGATACTGCACAAGGCTTTTTAAAATTGTTTTTTGCAAGTGCATTTGTTTTTGTATGTGAGGACATGTAGCTTGGGTGTACAGGGTAGGTTTTATTCTGTGCACACTGAGTATGTATATGTGTATCTAAGTGTGTCCTAATGATGGGATGACTCAAACCTACTCTGTGTGGCTGAGCACTGTTATTCTGTAAATCAGTATTGCATTAGAGACAGAAGAACTGGATTAAGGAGCAGTAGTGATACAGAACGTTGCAGTTCCACCCTTGCAATGCAGACACGATACATAATGGATGAAATATAAGACATAAGTGTTATTATGTTAAGGTTATTATGAAAGTGACAACCCTTGTCATTGTGAAATGCAGCACAGCACAACACAACGAAATTCAACCTCTGCGTTTCATCCATACACACACGTGCAGCAGGGGGCAGCTATTCAAAGTGCCCTGGGAGTAGTGACGGGGACGGTACCTCACTCAAGGGAACCTAAGGGCACATAACTAACAAACAAAGCTGCATTGCTAGGAAGTAATAATAACCTGATTGATTTAGGCCAGCTTGGACAAAGACATCTAACTCACGTTTGTACAGTGCAATGGTGGTCTCAATTCTTGCGTCAGTTATTTTGTATGCTCTGATTGGCAGTGGCCTCTGATGTTTTGCATGGCAGTTTGTAACTGCAGAGTACAAGCAGCATTTAATGTTCCACACTAATGATATCAACATTGAGACAGTAACATTACACTGCTGTTCCTATTTCGAATGTGAACACAGTACTTGGATGGAGACTGCCACTCCTCTCTTCTGAACTGCTTTCTCTATCCCCATGGGGAGATGGAAAGCACAGAGTTAACACCCTTGGCCTCTTTGCCCCCATCTGGTGACGTGGACCCTTGTACTGGTGGGCACCGTCACTCACCTCTGTCAACCCCCCTCTATCCCCTCTCCATTCTGTTTGTGTTCTCTCTCTCTTTGTGTTATTTGATATTTCACTTCACAGAGAATCACCTGTCGTCAGCGCTTGAAATATTAATGTCAGGGCTGCGGTGTGCAGTGTGCTGTCTCTCAGTAGGTTGGCTTCTCTGGTCCCTCTCGGTCTACTCTCCACTTCCAATCATCAATCACCCATAACATTAAAACAACCTGCTTCATGAAGTGCAGGTCCTGCTAATGACCTCAAAACAGCTCTGACTCATTGCGCCATGGTCTACACAACACCCTCAAACCCTCTTGTTGAATCCTGCACAAAGACATTAAAAGGCGATTAGTTAAGTTAAGAGGTGGGGCTTCAATGGATCAGTCTGGTTTAGATCTAGTCTAGAAATAGGTCTAGTTAGAGTCTGTCTTGTACAGTCTTACAGCTGCTTGATCAGACTGAGATCTGAGGTATGTTGACACTCGTTTCATTTCTGAACAGTTTTTGCAGTATGGCATGGCTAATTATTCTGCTGAAAAAAGCCAGTGACATTAAGGATTTCCTTACCATTAAGGGGTATACATGGTCTGCAGAAATGTTTAGTTATATGATTTATGTTAAGGTTTCCCAACAAAATATTGCCAATACAGTTATACAGCCTATTTTCTTATAGGGCGTCCTGATCTGAAGTGATAATTTACCATCCCATTATAGGCTGTTTTTGGCACCTAACAGTGTTTTTCATGGACACTCTGACTGGTGTTTAACTCATACACAATATCTTCCTATCATAATGAGCACTAACTTTTCAATTATTTGTGCTACAGTAGCTCTTCTGTGGGACTGAGAGAGAAAGAAAGAGAGAGGAAAACGTTCTACTCTGAGCACCTAATATGATAATTGTCAGAGACACACAATTGTGTTGAGTGTGTGCTGATGGATATGACAGGCATCACATGCAGCCCAGCCAGCCGATTTGGCTCCTCTATATTGATCAACTCCTGATAGCCATCTTTAGCTACCATTTTCGTTTTCATGTTTCGCATCTGCGAATGAATGTATTTGGTTTTACTTACTTGCTTGCATTCTAAACTATGATAGTGGAAATGTGGCATAGATGCTTTTTTATTGCTCTGTAAATGATGTAAGTTAAAACAAACAAGCAAAAAAGCAAGAAAGAAATACTTCAAAAGAAAAAGAAGAAACACATTCATATCTAAATGTGGCATGTTTAGAACTTTGGCCAGTAGGGGGCACTCAGATATCAGCAACTACCAGTGCTCAAAGAGTGCTTTGTAACGGATTTGTCTGAGGAGAGAAATAGTCTTGCTTTGTGCCTCTTTATTGTGCCTTAGTCCTCGAAGTATGAGTAACCCCCCATGTGAATATAAACATCATATCATGGGGGATTAATGTCTGATGACACTCACAAATGTTTCAAAACAACACTTGACCTGTTTAGTTTGGGAATCAATAAGACTATTTTGAAAAGTATTAATTTTCTCACATCTGATCTCCTCAGGGAGTGTGTGTGTGTGTGTGTGTGTGTGTTTCAGTGACTTTCAGTGATACAGGTAATGTGGTCTATATCTGGTAATCGTTTCTTTTAGTACTGGTTTTACCTTTTCCTAGGGGATAAAGGTCGACTCTGCTACTAACGCTGTAATGTTAGATATTATTGCAGATATTAAATGGGTTTGGCAGTGGATTATTTTAAACTTATTTATCGAGGGGTCCACTCATAAAGTGACAGTAAAGAAGTAGCTGAGCACTGTTTAAGTTATGCTTCTGAGGTAGTATTATAATGCTCAGACTTAGTGTAATGAAGCATACTGTGATCTGTTTTACTGGACTGAGTATTTGTAATTTTTTGCAACACATCTGGTCTGCTTGAACAGGTTTAAACTGAAATTGATCCATTAGACTGTTCTTATAGATAGTCCAGCTTTTTAATAAGAAAGTTAGAAGTAAAGGGAAGCTGGATTTATTGCTTGGTGTATTAATACTCTGTCTCTTAAGTCTATATGGGGCAGCGGTGGCCATTGGAAGATTGTGGGTTCAAACCCCTTATCAGTAGTTTGCCCTGAGGTGCCCTTGTGCAAGGTACCGTCCCCGTCACTGCTCCCCGGGTGCTTTCATAGCTGCCCACTGCTGCACGTTGTTTGCATGGGTTAAAGGCAGAGGTCAAATTTCATTGTGGTTCACTGTGTGCTGTGCTGTGACCTCGCAATGACAAGACTAGTCACTTTCACTTCATAAAATCCAGCCACAGATATCACATGGGACTACCTGGTGAGAGACTTGTCACATAGGACCTCAAGTTGAATTGCTCTCTTTTTGGAGCTTACAGAATAGAAAATCTGCCCAGGATATGTAAAACAGTATTTTACTGTATTTCTTATTTTGTCCATTATAGATTATAACTTAAAGGCACATCCATAAATGTTGCTGTAAAACTGACAACACAGCGGTTTAATTAAATTACAGTTATTTAGGAGTTATTTAACAAAATGCCCAGTACATAGATGTCAGTAGTCTATGTTTTAATTTGTACAGTGAATACTTTGTTGAATCAGGTCCACTAAACTAAATTGACAAGCAGACAGTCATAGTGTCACACAAAAAAGAAAATAAAAGTGTTCTTTTATTTTAATAATTGTTTCAAAAACATTTGGTACAAATTATTTAAACCCCTAAAAATTTTTTAATCAAATTAATTTTTCTGTATGAATGTATGTTTATTTGACACTTGTATTATTGCTCCTAGTCTCCAGGAACTCCAGTCATCTATGACCTTATCTTTTCCCAGATTGTTTTAATCAAAATCGGTTTTAATAAAATGTTTATTTAAAAGAAAGAAGAGAAGAGACAAGAGCTTACTGTCCCCACACACAGTGAGATAGATGTTACAAGTGGCAAAGAGGAATTCAAAGATTCTTAGATGGAAGACTGCACAGTTTAAGTGGATCTTGTAGGTCTTCGAAATTCACTGTCATCCACCTCCATGACCATAAACTCTTTGGAGGAATTTCACAAAACAAGCATTTTCTAAGAACAGCCATAATTTGTAGCTCCTGAACTATTAAATGTCACTAGAATTACTAATAGAATTGTCTGATGTAGTCCAAAAACAACAAATTTTAGTTATGCATACTATTGTGGCAAATTAATTAACCAGCACCTACTGTCAAATATGGTGTAGGTTCATGAAGGTATTGATTAATGGATCTTTGTTTTGCTAATAGTGCTCCAGGGGTTCTTGTGAAAAAGTAGCATGATGTATTCCACTAAATAACAGTAGATCTTAATCTTTACACTGGCTGGGTTTACAGAGGTGCGACCATTTATTAACCTGTACAAACACATAGCATTGAACAGTCATTTAGCCATTGCAGCAATTAGCCATTACATGTATTATTTAGCAACCCTGTTAAAATGCTAGAATTAGTCAGAAAGATTTGACTTGTAACTGCTCAACTGCAAAACGAGTGATAATGAATATTGTTTTAAAGTTCTCCATCCTTCATGGTCATAATCTTTCTGTTAATCATGGCAAAAGACACCTGTTGAGTGGTAAAGGAGCGTGCTTAAAAAGAGGAACATAGGGCTAATAATGCAGCCCGGGAGCCCAAGTTAGGTAAGGACTGTGGGTGGGTAAAGATGTAGCCTACAACACACTGTCATAACATTCTCCTTGCAGTCTTTCACCTCTTCACCCTTTCCTTTACATCTTCTTTCCTTCACAAACACATTAACAGTAGTCTTTTCTGCTGGTGCTGGGCATGAACTGGACTTCTGGAGTGTGTGTACAGGCAAAAGGCATCAATATTAGGCCTACCTGCCCTTTCTCTCCAAAACTGAGAGAGAAAGAAAAAGAGAGGCAGAGTGTGCTGCTTGTGAGATGTTTCCATAGAAATGATAAGCATTGCCTGGATATCTGTTGAATTTCCATGAGGTATTTTCTTTGCCTTTTTTCTTGCCGGGAGAAGGGACTGGAGATGTCATTTTTACCAAGAATCCTATGCCTCTTTAATGATATCCAGGTGTGTGTGTGTGTGTGTGTGTGTGTGTGTGTGTGTGTGTGTGTGTGCGCGCGTGTGTGCGCGCCTGCATGCCCTTTTGGGCCTGTGTGTGGGGGTTTAGACTATATGTTTATGTTTAGAAGGCAGAAGAAATAAGCCAGTCTCCTTCTCCACAGGTCATATCCATTGCTTTTTCTACATTGCTTCTGCTACATTGCTATAATATCTACCTCAGTAGGTGGGTGATGTACACTGTTTCTGTCTGTGAAAGGTAGTATCTGATAACATTTACTTACAGTTCATGATTAATTCAGGCAGTGTAATTTTTTCATGAACTTCTGGATCCCTGGATTGAGATTAAGATTAGTGCAGGAGTAAATTTTTCTCCTAATTCTGAATGAAAACTCTACACCGAATGGAAAACGAATGGAAAAAGGAATTAATGGCTTAATCCTTGTCCAAGAAACACAATCTATATATACAAAATTTTGCGGCTTACTTTTTACTAAGTGTTTCTTCTAAATTCTAGAGTGTTAATGGGGAATTGGTTTCCCCTTTGCTGCAGTAACTGTCTCTATTCTTCTGGGAATGCTTTACACTAGATGTTGTTATAATGCTCTAAAGGTTTGAGTGCATTTAGCCACATTTTACTTTGGTGTATGTACTAATAAGTGTTTCTTCTGAGGCGGAGGTGACCTAATTGTTAGTGATTAGGCCCCAGGACCAGAAGTTCATGGATTTGAATCCTGGACCAGTAGGGTAGCCTGAGGTACCTTTGAGCAGTACTGTCCCCATCGCTGCTCCCTGGACACTGGATAGAGCAGCCCATTGCTGAATGGTGTGTGTGGGTTAAGCATTTTTTTTTTCACAGAATGCTGTTGTGTGTGCTTACAATGACCAATAGTCACTTTCACTTTCACCAATACCATAATGCCATAATACCATCAGAAACAACATTTGCAACAGCCTCCATGATGTTTAGAGCAAAAGAGAAAACAACCACTGGTTTGGTCTGATGTAACAGTTGCCCTGCCAACCCTGTTACTGGACCAAGCCTAAAATATGGAAAACGAAAGCATGTTCGAAGTGGGCTGATCAATTGTGTGCCAGCAAGGTAAGGCTTGGATATGGCTAGGTTCCTGGTGTTAGTGGATAAGCTCAATTAGTGAAGGCAGGTACTGCTATTCCATGCTTACTGGATATGGAATGATTACAGTGCCTTGCAAAAATATTCACCCCCCCCCCCTCCTTGGCATTTTTCTTCTTTTGTTGCTTCACAACCTGGAATTCAATTTTTGCACCATTTCATTTACAGAGCATGCATACAACTTTGAAGATGTATTTTTGTTCTTTTTTTTATTGTAAAGCAAACAACAAAAAGGATAAAATAACTGAAAATTTCAGTGTGCATAACTCTTCAACTTTTGTGGCAGTTAGAGCTGCAAGTTGCTTTGGATAAGTCTCAATGAGCTTGCTACATGTTGCCATTGGGATTTTTACCCATTCCTTAAGGCAAAACTGCTCCAGCTCCTTTATATTAGATGGTTTTCACTTGTGAACAGCAATCTTCAAGTCTGACCACAGATTCTCAATTGCATTGAGATCTGGACTTTAACTAGGCCATTCCAACATATTTAAATGTTTCCCCTTAAACCACTGGAGTGTTGCTTTAGCAGTATGCTTCGGCTCATTGTCCTGCTGGAAGGTGAACCTCCGTGGCAGTCTTAAATCACAGGCAGACTTACACAGGTTTTACACAAGAATATCCCTGTATTTAGCACCATCCATCTTTCCCTCGACTCCCAGTTGTTTCCCAGTCCCTGCTGCTGTAAAAGATCCCCACAGCATGATGCTGCGACCACCATGATTCACTGTGGCAATGGTGTTCTTGGGGTGATGAGATGGTGGTGGTGGTGGTGGTGGTCTAGTGGTAGGGTACTTGCCTATGGAAAAGATCCCCACAGCATGATGCTGCGACCACCATGATTCACCGTGGCAATGGTGTTCTTGGGGTGATGAGATGGTGGTGGTGGTGGTCTAGTGGTAGGGTACTTGCCTATGGACCAATGGCTCAAGAGGTCCCAGGTTCAAATCCCACCTCTGGCACTACCACCACTGGGTCCCTGAGCAAGACCCTTAACCCTGAGTTGCTCCAGGGGGGCTGTCCCTGTAATTAGGACATGCGAATTGCTCTGGATAAGAGTGTCTGCTAAATGCCATAAATGTAAATGCTGGGTTTGCGCCAGACACAGCATTTTCCTTAGTGACCAAAAAAGTTCAATTTTAGTCTCATCTGACCAGAGCCAGAGCACCTTCCTCCATACGTGCCTTTTGGCAAATTCTAAACGTGCCTTCTTATTTTTAATGTTAAGTAATGCCTTTTTTCCTTGCCTTTCTTCCATTAAGCCCAGCTCTATGGAGTGTATGGCTTTTTGTGATCCTATGGACAGATACTCCAGTCTCTGCTGTGGAACTCTGCAACTCCTTCAGGGTTACCTTTGGTCTCTGTGCTGCCTCTGATTAATGCCCTCCTTGCCCGCTCTGGGAGTTTTGGTGGGTGGCCCTCTCTTGGCAGGTTTGTTGTGGTACCATGTGGTACCATGTTCTTTCCATTTGAAGATGATGGATGTTATGATGCTATGATGCTCTGGGGGATCATCAAAGATATGGAAATTTTTTTTTATAACCCAACCCTGACTTGTACTTCTCAACAACTTTGTCCCTGAATTGTTAGAGAGCTCCTTCGTCTTCGGAGGCACTAAGCCTCTTGCTTAGTGGTGTTGCAGCCTCTAGGGCCTTTCAGAAAAGATGTGTTTATTCTGACTGATTTTGTGACACTTAAATTGGTGGACACAGGTGGACTTAATTTCACTAATGTGACTTTTGAAGATAATTGGTTGCACCAGGACTTTTTAGGGGCTTCATGGCAAAGGAGGTGAATACATATGCATGTGCATTGTTTTATTTATTTATTATTTTTTATATATCAATTTCTCATTTCACTTCACCAACTTAGACTATTTTGTGCAGATCCATCACATAAAATAAGATTAAGAAACATTTTAATTACAGGTTGGAATGTAACAAAATAAGTAAAAAAAAAGCCAGGGGGTCAGTACTTTTGCAAGGCACTGTACTTCTCCATTCTCCATTATCTGCCGCTTGTCCCAAACGGGGTCGCGGGGGAGTGCTGGTGTCCAACCCAGCGCACACAGGGCGAGGACAGGGGACGCACCCTGGACAGGTCGCCAGCCCATCGCAGGGCACTGTACTTATGTATACAAAATTGCCACCCGAAAGATGCAGTGTCTACATACATAGTTTAAGTTTAGTTATATAGTGTAAGATTTTCTTCTTCTTTAATAAGAATAAGTTTAAACAGCAACCCTTTCACATATGTATGGTATTATGGGAAACCATGAATAATTGTACTTATTTGCTAGTTTTGTCCTTTAAGTGTTTAAAAGTTGTTTTTTTGTTTTTTTTTGTTGCCCAAATCAATTATCTGGCTGATTAATAAGCCCAGCGAAGCAGTGGAGAGACTCCATGGGACTGATAACAAGTTGCTTGAAATAAAGACCCAATGCACTGCCTGTAAATTGTTGGTAGCTGTAACTCAGTGCTATGAAAGGTGTTGATGCAAGGCTCTCAGCATGAGCTGCTGGTCATACCACGCAGATGAAAAAGGCCTTCTATTATACTGTGATTCTTTTTCTTGTAGGATAAAGGTTCATGTTTGTCTTGTGTGGGTCACACAAGATTGGTCTTCGTCTGATAATGAGCAATATGGTGGGTTCTTTCCTTTTTAAACAGAAGCATCTACCTTAATTCAAAGCTCAGCCTCCATGACCTTCATTACAAGATCCACCCAATTACATTGTGTATATGACAGAGGGTTGGAAACAGGCCTTTCTATGAGGAAAAACACAAGAGCCTTTTTTCCTCTCTTTCTAATGCTGTCAGTGACAACAAGGTTCAAAGACAACTCATGCAACCCTAGGCTGAAGTCACAAGTCATGCCAAGGCTACTGGATTGATACTGAAGAACACTTTATTCTCCAGGTATTTGTTTTATAAGGTAAAGCTCCCCACTACAGGAGCTCTTGATAAAGTTAGTATGGATATTATTATATGTCTTATTGTCTTATTCAGAGGGTGTGATTGCAGTGGCTGTGCAGGAAGACATATTTGCATTTAAACCTGCGTGGGGGGTGGGGGTGTGGGGGGTGTATTCATACGTACTGAAAAAAAAGCAGGGAGGTGGAGCCTGCATTGGGGATGTAACATCACCCAATATAGACTATCCCCTCTGTAGGACAGCACAACTGGGGGGTATTTCACAAAGCCTCGTTTTTTAGTCAGATAACTTAGATGAGGATTGTCTAGGATTTTTAAAGCCCTTTTCCCATTAGGCCTAAGATCAGGCATAAGTTATTTGGTTAAAATGAAGTATCCTAGTAAAAGGTAGTTAAAATAGTTACATTTGAGATACGAGTAATTTAAATGTCTCATACGTAATTATACAAACTTTCCTAAACATTGTTGCAGACAAAGTAAAACCAAAAGATTCTGCTGCTAAAAAATATGTGGACAATACCACGGCACACCTACAGAGGACTTATGGAGTCCATTACTTGGTAGGTCAAAACTGTTTTGCGGGGCATGTATACAGTTATAAATATTTTTGTTATTTTGTTTTTGTACATCATAACAGTTGATTTGAAATTAAGCCATCAAGATGTTATTGAAGTGTAGATTTTCAGCTTTAGTCCAAGAGGTTTGCAAAGTTTTGCCATTAAATTTGAAGGAATTGCAGTTTTCTTTTTTTTTTTTTAAACAGAGGCTCAGTGGTAATTGGACAAGCTAACACAATTTTTAAATAGATGTGAGATCTCAACTTAACCATTCTGAGCAGAGAGCAAAAGCCATATACACTTCAAAATGCATCATGCTTCATCAGCAGTCACTTCAGCAATAAATACTAGTGACCATACATGCCTGTACCATAACACTGCCTTCACCATATTTGACAAATCATGTGGTATGCATTCGAGATTGAGCTGTCCATTATTTTTCCTATACTTTTTCTTGTTCCATCATTCTGATATCAGCTAATAAGGTTTCATCAGTCTAAAGGTTCCTGTTCCAAAAACTGGCAGATTTTTACTTTCATGATGGCACCATGTTGTTCCTACCTTGTCAAGAGTGCTTTGTTGTAAAGATTTTCTTTTTCACCAAATTCATAATTTTATGAGTAACTTTTTGGTTTGGGGCACAAATTGCTCTACTGAGATTTGAGATTTGTAGTGGAGAAAAATGTTTTACATCATTATCTATATCCATTATCTAATAATATTTGAAAAAAAATATATATATAAATACATTACTGTGCAAAAACTTTAGGCAGGTGTGGAAAAAAATGCTGTAACCAAAGAATGCTTTCAAAAATGGAAGTGTTAATCATTTATTTTCATCAATCAACAAAATGCAGTGAATGAACAAAAGAGAAATCTAAATCAAATCAATATTTGGTGTGACCACCCTTTGCCTTCAAAACAGCATCAATTCTTCTAGGTACACTTGCACACAGTTTTTGAAGGAACTCGGCTGGCAGGTTGTTCCAAACATCTTGGAAAACTAACCACAGATCTTCTGTGGATGTAGGCTTCCTCACATCCTTCTGTCTCTTCATGTAATCCAGACACACTGGATGATGTTGAGATCAGGGCTCTGTGGGGGCCATAAGAATTGATGCTGGTTTGAAGGCAAAAGGTAGTAACACCAAATATTGATTTGATTTAGATTTTTCTTTTGTTCGCTCACTTTGCATTTTGTAAATTGATGAAAATAAACAATCATTATTTATATTTCTGAAAGCATTCTTTGTTTACAGCATTTTTTTCCGCACCTGCCTAAAACTTTTGTGCAGTACTGTATATATTTTCAGTCGGCTTTTGCATGTAAATGTTGAAAATCACTAAAATAAATGCTTCATTGAATCATTGAAAGCCTACATTTTCAAAAAGCCAGGCTACCAACTGGCCATATTCACTGCTCCCATAAGCAACAATTCAATGCATAATCAATTGTTCATACTGCATTCAGTAATCATGGGGAAGCTTCTCCAAAAATGTTCTTCCCTGCTGTAGGGAGAAAAATAGTTAGCCACACTTTTAAAAAGTAGCAAAGTGCTTTTGATGGAGCCTTGTACGAAACTAATTATTGGAATAACATCCATTCTAATGGTGATGACAATAGCCAGTCATGGGACTGCTTATCTAATGGATGCTGGCTGGATGGTGCACTCACCTTAACTGAAGAACTGTAACTAATAGCTTTGAACATTTCACTACTTCATGAAAAATGCAATGGAATTAGTTTGAAACTTAAATTGCTTAAGCTTAAATTTGCTTAAATTGAAAGCAAACTATTTTAAACTGTATTTTGGTTCTTGCCTTTCATTTTAAATTGAATGTGGCTGTCTGCTTTGGGATTTTTGCTGATAAGTGAAAGTGACAGCTCTTGTCATTGTGAAACGCAGCACAGCACAACACAATGAGATTAAACCTCTGCATTTCACCCATACACACACGTGCAGTGGGGGGCAGCCATTGAAAGCGCCCGAGGAGCAGTGACGGGAACCTTGCTCAAGGGTACCTCAGGGCAACCTACTGGTGAGGGAATTGAACCCACAATCAGGGCCAACTCCCAACAAGTTGATGGTATGGAAGACAATGTAATTGATTTTGTTTGCTGCACTTTGGTTTTGTGCATTGTTCTAGGGTTGCTTTATTTTACACAGAAGTAGAAGTAACTGAAGTGAATACTGTAGTGGACTTGCAATAGTCTTAACACTTATGCCACTACTGATTATATATTTATACCATTGCTTCTTAAGCCAGAGGAAAAAAAACATTCTCCAGCCAGAGTAAAGTGATCAATTGAACTTTACAGCTCCCAATTTTTTTATTTTTATCAACGTGTCTCTGCTCACTGGACACTGAAGTAGCTGTCTGGTGAAAAATAAAAATGGCCAGAAGTTATGGATTAATTATTTACTGTGAGAGAAGCACAGAAGGAAAATGTGTTTTCCAGCAAAAAAGGACACTGGCAGACATTTCGTGACTGGAATGATGATTTTTGGAAATGGTGCAGTGTGAGATCACCGGCCAGTCTGAGCTGCTTGTTATCTTGCTCAAAGGAAATGGCCACATTGTGAGTTTTGTGGTAGCTATGTGTGGTTTGCATCTGTGGCCTAAGGCGGTACTGCACTGCGACTGTTTTTGGCTACTGGGAACAGTGTCGATACAACCTGTGGTCTCGTCCAGGTTGGCCGCAGGTGTTGAAGTACAGAAGGGAGCATACTCTGACCCTCTCCTGCTGTCTTTGATGCCCCACTGTCTGAGTCAGGTACGGCACGGCCCCGCGGCAAGCTATCCATCTGAATTGTTTCCGCAACACCTCCATCGCAAGTCAGAGGACTTTGTTGAAATTTTAATGCGACTTTGACCTAGATACAGCGTCAGCATGCCACTCGAGCCTGTGTGTGTATGATGTGTGTCAGTCTTCCCACTGTCAACTGAGGAAACTGGGATGCAATTGATGAGTAGGTGGTGGAGTGATGCAGAACAAGAGCTCATGTCTTGTCTTTGTGCTTTTTAGCAACCCCCCCCTTTTTTTTTTTTTTTTTTTTGTGTTTTCTCACTCTTTTATGGGAATGAGAACATGGCAGAAAAATGGTCTACATTGATATATGTCAATATTTCTCTTGTTACCTGCACAGGGAAAAATGCAAGAGTAGTGAATTTTTCTGCATAATAATAAGCACAACCAGTTTTTAGGGGGCCATTTTTAAAGGATTTATTTTGTGCAAAAGTGTCAGGTAGAAGTCTTAACATAAGGTATGGCTTCTCACTTAAAGTCTTGTCTCAGCTCGTCATGTATACTGACAGGATAAAGGCTGAATTATAGCTTTCCTGGTGTGGTTTGACAGTTGTTTGTGCTCTGCTTGTCCCATTCCTTTGTTGCTATTAGAGTGAGGTCCACTTAAGCAGGCATAGCAAACTGAATGCTTCTAGAAGGCTGAAAGCCCTTAAGCATGAGTAATCATAACAGAGATGCAAAAACAGGAGAAAATCCTATTCTTCAGCCGTCTGCATGCCCCTTTCTCTCCAGACTGGAGTTTGTTTTACTGATTCTCTTCTTTCTGCTTCTAGCTCATTTCTTCTCCTTTCAATTTTTGCTGCTACTGAATGGTGCATGCATGAAATGTACAGTATTTTGACTGGGCTAGAAAAAGCTAGTTGTTTTATGAATGTTAATGTTGTGAGTAATAGCTGTTTTTTGGAATTGCAGCGATCAAAAACAACAGACACAACATGTTGAAAGAACAGTCAGACTCCTGACTGTGCTTTACATTTATGTTGTCCACATTGTTTGGTGCCTGACCCCAACTCAGACTCTCAGTGCTGCTGGATATTCCGCTCCAGCTCTAATTACTGTATACCCTTCCGACACTGCACCACACAAGGATCAAAGGCCAGGCCTGTATGTCTGCTACAAACAAACCATTGTGTAATTAATGAAGTTCCAGACAGTTGCCCTTCTCCCCTTTGTTTCTCTCTCTCTCTCTCTCTCTCTCTCTCTCTCTCTCTCTCTCAAACACACAAACACTCCGTGTGCAGGCATAAAAGTTGTTGGCTAGAGGGCACGCATTGGTCCCAGAAAGAACAGGAGAGGGCTAAAAAGAATGAGCAGAGCAGGGATTCTTCATTGGTGATTAAAAATAACCTTTACTGCAACAGGGAAGCTGTTAGCGCTGCCCTTTCATTCCTGCAAATGCCATCCCTGACTTGCCTCTAATGATGCTACAGTGCTTTCAAGGCAATTACATCAAACTCCAAATTGATCCCAAAGCATTGGTTGCAGGGAGATGGTGGCATGATGCAATGGCCAGACTTGTCCTTACCCCCTTGCTTTTTGGGTTCATTAGTTCCCTGCACTGTTAGTCTGGGAACTGCAGGACGTGACACTGTCGTTAGGCACGGGGGGCCATTGTGAGAAACAGGCTGTCTCCCTGTGGGGGCCGTGTCTACTATAGTAGCTTGGCCGAAGAAAAGTTGCTTCTTACCACTGCAAAAAACAAACAAGCTGCTTGTGGCTTTGGCAATGGTTGGCACTGGTCTGCTGTTTTGGCTGCAGTGTGTGTATGTGTGTGTGTGTGTGTGTGTGTGTGTGTGTGTGTGTGTGTGTGTGTGAACGATAGTGCTATAGACAAATCAGGTGCTACACCAGCAGGAGGGCCAGCTGCCAGCAGGAGGCCTGTTTTCCCCCAGCCATAGCCCCCCTACTACAGCCCTGGCTACAGGAAATGCTCCATCAGGGAGTGTCAATCACTCCATTAGAACACATTCTCCAGCAGTAACAGACGGACAGGGTGATGCTTTTCCTTCTGCTCCAGAGGGAAAGAAAAAAAAACAAAAACAACTCCCTCCTACCCCTTCCCATGCACTGGCAGTCATCTTCCACCAATTAGTGGTGAGGAGTCGCTAGCCTCATCTGAATGTTTCTGTGTCTTCGCTGCTGCGAGTCACTACTTCACTGGCCGATTCCATGAAAGCTTTAAGTGCTGTTGTGTTTTCATCATGCAGAGGTGCGTCGATCATGAGTGCAGGGTAATTTAGCCCTAAAAGTACATGGAGCATCAGCGGTGGCGGCTGATCTGCAATGACAGAGCAGGAGCTGCTGTTTGTGTCTTGGTATCTGAGGCGCTATATTAAAGAGCATGTTTTTGAAATACTTCTCTCAGATGTTGCTGCCGCTATCTCGGAAGCGATGCTGCTCTGAATATCCCCTTTGGAGTAAAGTGCCATAATTGAATTTAACATGAAGCGAGGTCAAAGTAAAGGGCTTTTTTGAAAAACAGCTCTCTCCTCAATTCTAATTTGTTGCCTGCAAAACACTTGATTCTTTTCTTCTTTTCCTTTATTTTTCTTTTTCATCTACAACATGTCCTGAAAAGTGTCTGTGCGAGGCTCCTCACCCCTTCCTTGTCATTGCAAAAGTCTTCCCGCCCCAAAACTCTCGATCTGTGGGAGTGTGTGTGAAAATGCAAATGTGCGCGCACTCGCACACACACACACACACACACACACACACACACACACACACACACACGTTTGCACTCTCACTGCGGTCGTCAGCTTGTGTGAAGTCAGATGCTCTGAAGTTTGCACCAGCAGTCAGTATGGGATGCTCAGAGAGCACAGCCTTCATCTCCTTGTCACTATGCTTCCTCTGCTCTCAGAAAGCGACAGCGTGGGTTGCCTCAATACCATGCAAATTCAAATGATTCTAACATATAGATTCTACAGCTGCAGGATAATATATAAATGAGCTATCAGCTTAAAAGTGCATGCAGGTTATAGTTTGTAAATGTGTCAAAAGAATAAAAAGCCAATAAATCAATAAATATACCTAAGAAATAATTAACAAAATGCCATTCTGTAGAAGATGGGGGCCACTGGTCACCTGCCAGATGTTTACCAGAACGTTTAAAGATGTACAAAATGTGCTGCAGGAAGCTTTATGCTTACATGTTCCAGACAGAAAGAGAAAAAGGAAGAAGATGAGAGAAGAGAAGAAATCCAAATACTCCCTCTCCTCTTTGCTCTCCACTCATTTTCTCTCCTCTCTCACCCTCCCATCAGTGCTGTCATGACAGTACAGCCTGCTGGGCAGATGGCCTCTGAGACTCCCCCCCCAAACTCTTTAATCCATCAAGAGTTTATCACTCATTTATTCATTACCTGATGCATTGCCTCATTGGGAAGGGAGGAAGTAGCTGGCTTTCAGCATGCAGAGACAACCAAGCTGAACTTAGGTGGCAAGGAGCAGTGCTCTTACCCCTGGGCAGTTCCAAGGCTCTGTTTGCCCATCTGCCATGGGGCTGAGGGCAAAGAGAGGTGCGGGGAAAGCCTGTGTGCAACCTGTGTGTGACAGGAGTTGGACATGCTCACAGTGAGTGGAGAGTGAAGGGAGTCCCTGAAGGGCCACAGCACATGATGAAAAGGCCTGGACATGCTGCGTTTGATCCTTTACTTGTGATGTATGGTCATGTTTGCAATCAAACAGGATAATCACAACCACTTACATTAATGATTAACGTCAAGTGGTATCTGTTGTTGCGAGCTCCTAACAGTAACATTTTTATTTTTAATTCCAAGTTCATGGTACTTGTTTTTTTTGGAATGTGATGATCTATTACAACCAGCATTGGTTCAAGTAGCCTTTAGGTGTAAAGAAAGTGTCATTAATAGAGATAAAAGTATGAAGGGTCAAACATAGTTAAATAATTGTATACCATTTTTAAACACTAGTAATTGACTTTTAATTTGAGTTCTATTAGCATACGATGTGGTCATATGGAAATGTGCACTGTTGTCAGTCTCAGTTTACATCAGCTGTGTCAATTCAATTCAATTCAATTCAATTTATTCTTGTATAGCGCCTTTTACAACAAAGTTGACCCAAGGCACTTTACATTGATGGTCGATGATGGAACAGGTTACAGTAATAGATGTTTAAGATGTTTAAGCCGGACGACTACGGAGGAGAGGAACCAAAAACTCCACTATGTGGAGAAAAAACCTCTGAGGGTCCAAGGTCAACCGGCTACCCAACCCCCTTGGGTATACTAACAGTACAGAGTTAGTTTGGTTTTAAACTCCAGGATCAGTGAAGAGTCCCAAGTTGCTTCCAGGTACCAATGAGCCGCCAGGGTCCCTTGGCGCATCAGATGCATCACACAGACCAGATGGTAATGTACTGTACATTTTAAAACTTTCATAAATGCAATAGGAGGTACTGTTGAAAACATACAGACGATATAAAGGCCTTATTCGCATGCATGTGCATCTGTCAGGCATATCATCAAATGCTGTAATTTTGCAGGCTGATTGCATCATGCTTTGTATAGGGATTTCCTCACTGAACATATATTATTGTGACTGGTGCTTTCATGCCCATTACCTGAAGAAAAAAGACTTTGTAAAGCTGACTAGAGCACGTATGTGGAGGATTCAACCTCAGGGCCTGGGGCTGAGCCTCTGCAAAAACATGCTGCATGCAACTTCATTAATCTCTCACTTTATTGAAGTTGGAGGGCAAATAATGCCCTTCAGGAGGTGAGCTTTATAGCCTACTAAATGTCTGAGCACATGATTGAGGTATCATCCAGGTGCTTCTTATTTTACTTAGTAAAATATGCTTTAGGCTAAAAGAGGAAATTCTTGTCATCTTGTTGTATAAATAAATAAATAAATAAAATAAAATAAAATAAACTTCCTGAAACTGATTTGTAGGCAATTCACACATGAAAAAAAAAAAACCCAATTTGTAAGACTTCAAGGCTGGCTGGAAACTCAATTACTGTTTTCTCTCAGTCTCTGCTTGCTTGATCAATCAAAGATCCTACTCAGTTGCAGATTGTTAACAAACATATGGATTAAGAAGGCGTGTTAGAGAAAGAAAGAATCTGTAAGAAAACCTCTTATTTTGGTACTCAGAAAAAAAAGCTAATTTCTCAAAACTGTACATTTACTAAAATGAACACACACACACATACAAAACATCACAGTCAGTAATGTTTTAAGCCAGCACTGAATTTTCTTTGAGACCAGACTGAGAAACCCTGCTTAGAGTTGGACCTCGTTAAATTGCTACCTCTGACTTATCAGTACGGTTTGTAGTGTATGGAGCACTGGCATATGATGAGGAGGGTAGGAGTAGTGCTGTAATTCTGTAGGGCTTGAGCATGAGGGCCTAGGAGATGGTGCAGTGCCTTTATCCCTTGACTCTAGCTCCGAGGCCTCCCTGGCAGTTCTATTACGAGAGCAGCAGCACATTACATGCCTCAGACAGCTACAGTGTTATCCTTGCTGCCCCCACAACCAACAGCCTCAGCTCTCTCATCAGTAGTCTCTTAGATTTTTATTCTGTGTCCATCATCCTTTTTCTCTTTTAGCCTACCTCATCCTTTTTTCCCCACAGATGCATTAACTGTGTTGTTTTAACACCTTTACACTGTTTTCTAGAAAAACACAAAACTATGATTAGCCCAGTACTTCACGATAACACTAAAGCCTGCAAATCAATTTGTTTGCATGGAAAGAATAGTTAAATAGTCACAGACTCTGTCTGTCTCTACAAACAGCACTGAATTGATCCCTTTAGTTATTTGCTTGCATGGTAGACATATATATAAGATGCCCTAAACCAAATGACCCATATAACCAAGCTAGAGCTAATGCATTTAGCCTCTCAGGATGTCTTATATAAAGATGCAGAATGCAAAGTGGAAGCGGCCCTGGTTTCTGTAGGCGCGTACAAGTCGGGACAAGAAAAACTGTCTCTTTTTTAGCATGCTATTTTATTGATGCATCCTGTTGAACAGTTCCATCTGTTTTTAAGAACCACCAAAAGCCTTTTATGAAGCCATTTATGGACTCAGTGGGAGAGCTTGTGTTAGGACCACCATGGTGCTATCACAGAAAAAGGGACAGAACTGTTAGCACTTTTTTGGTCCTCAAATACATCCAGAAAGATTCACAGTATATACACAGTACATGGCAATATGTATGCATCGACATAATGAGAAACAGTATGCCAGGACTTTTTACTGAGGGAGTCACTCTGGATATGAATATACAAGTAAAATACATGCTCATATTTGTTTCAGGCTTCAGTTAAAGCATGCAATGTTTTGTTTGTTTTTATTTATTTACATTTTAAAATTTGATTTCTGTTCAATATAGAACAGCCAATGTCCATATGCAACGTCACTGACTTGCCATTAAAAATATTAGAATATTATAGATACACTAAAATAGTACAACATGATTTGGTTTTGGTTGGTTTCACTGTTATTTTTCTTTAATTAATCCATCATAGTGGTAACTATCAGTTGCCACTGAACCGCTAACATTCTTAAACCAGTGTGGAACATCTTGTGTGAGTAACAGTACAGGCGAAGGCTTTTAGCATTTGCAGCACCTTTGACTGCTCTTAATCCTATGAATAGAAATGCCAAGGGTGTGCTTCTGAGCTGTGCAGAAGGAGAGAGACAGAGAAACTGGAAGATCTGAGTTTCAATTCTGAAACATGACCTAAATCGCCTCTGGAAGTTTGACTTACATTCAGCAACTGATTTTTCCCATCACAATCTTCTTATTTTTGCTAACATGTGTGTGCTTGTTCACCAAAAATAGCTGCAGAAACAAGGTATGTTTCCAGTGTTTGAGATACAAGAAGCAGTATGCTTACTTTCAAAATCAGTCTGTCAACAAATTAGTCATAGGAATGAATACTGGTAGAAAAGTACTGTAGAAAATAGTAAAATATAAGTACAGTATTTTTGTGTATAACTAAATAGGTAATATATTTATTATTAAAGTCTTTGGATGTCTTGGAAGATTCATTTTTTCAGTTGCATAACTGAAAAATGCCCCGGTCGGGCAGCGGTTGCCTAGTGGTTAGGGAGTTGGCCCCGCATCGGAAGATTGTGGATTCGATTCCCTCACAAGTAGATTGCCCAGAGGTACCCCTGAGCAAGGTACCGTCCCTGTCACTGCTCCCCGGGCGCTTTCAATAGCTGCCCACTGCTGCACAGTGTTTGTGTGAATGGGTTAAAAGCAGAGGTCCAATTTCGTTGTGGTTCACGCTTGCTGTGCTGTGACCTCGCAATGACATGGGTTTTCACTTTCACTTTCATAAGTCGATATGCTTTGCATTGCACATGCAGACAATATGAACAGCTTCAATTATTATAAGAAAGCAAGAATGCTCTGGAGCATTCAATGGCAAGTATCTGCTAAGGGTGTAAAACTCTCCAATACTATAGTTAAACTATGGGTTTATGACAATGGGACCTTTTACTGTTTGGCTAGACAGGGTTGACAGAACTGGGAATGATGTGCCGCAGATTTGGATAATAGAGATAATAAAGGAAACATGCTCACAACTAGCATGGTGTGTTAAGTAGAAGGAAGCAATCATTTCAAGGCCTCAGGGTTGACATTAATGAGAGATGCATGTGAATTGTGAACCAGGAAGTGCAGCATATTAGCAATTTGAAAGTAAGGGTCATGATTAGTGAGTACTAATATGATTTCATGATTCAGTGCAAGAAAGAGCACTACCGATAAATTTCTTGGCAGAGAAGTTTGTCCCAGTGCAAGAGGACATGTATGGACAAGTAGGGGCAGTGCGGCACTGGTAAGGTCTGCAGTAGGAGTCACAGATGGGTGGGATGACAGTCCAGATTAGAGAGTAGTCCCAGTGGACTAGGTTGTTTAGAGAGCAAAGTACCATTCCCATCACTACTCCTTTGGAGCTGGATATGTCTGCCTACTGCTGCATCTTTGCGTATGGGTTAAATACAAAGGATGTATTTTGTGCTGTGCTGGCATTTTGAAGGTGAAGAAGAATGGATGGAGTGATATATGACAAATGGGTATCAGCAAGAGTGAAAGAGGAAAGAAAGTAGTGAGCCCAGCTATGTTATATGGGATGGAGACGGTGGCGCTGACAGAAAGACAGGTTGCAGGTAATTCTCATCAGCCTTGTTGACCAATCTCATCAAGCAGAGTAAGACATGGCCACAGACCTCTAATGTGTTTGTGTGAATGGCCATACCAGTGCATCCTGATGTACTTTATTTTCCAGTCAGGTGTGATGGAATATTTGCTGAGTCACCCCAGACCGCTAGTTTTTCTAGTTCAGGAAAGGACAGAATTGATGTCCAAATGGAAGCTCAGGCCTAGAACACCAGGACAAGATTAGTCTCTTCTGAGACATCCATCAATTGCAAAGTGGGTGAGGAAGAAAGGTCATCTTCAGTTGGCGCTCATGGACCGATCTGTCAAAGGACTTTAGAGTTCCCGACAGTACCCATCATAACATTGCATGTTTGACACCAATACATTCTGTTCATTTCTGTTCATCATTGATTTCGTTATACTATTCTTAATGCTCAAGTTGAGATTGAGAATTGGAATTGTTTTCAGGATGGTTACTTGTATATGTAAATAAAACAGAGTGGATGTTTGCATGTGGAGTCAAACATCTTATGTATTTTTTAATTAATGTTTTAAATAAATCATTAGCAAATTTATCAGTGCATTTATTTATGTTTTGGTTGCAGTACAGCAACACCAAACTACCTGCTTTTGTATATATATGGATGTCTTACTATTAGAGTTAAGAAAATCCAATGAAAAAGAGTCTCTGGGGTAGAGCAATAGGTTTCAACGAACATATGGTTGTTTTATTGAGGAGATCAGTTTAATCCATTTAGAGTGGGTAGTGTTGACATGGACTTGGTTGATGCAGACAGGTCTCTAACCCTGCTGGCTATAGGGGATTGTAGGGATCCACTCTCCTGCCCCCATTCCTGATGTAATAAGATGCTCTGTGATATTTTATTCATGTTCACAGTGGATTGTCATGGAAGTCTGAACCAATTGTAGGCTTTGTGCTGTGGTGGAGCGATATTCATTACTGTCAAAGCAGGCAGTGATGGAACAACAGACTGCTGCCCTGCTAAAGGATCTGCATTGTCAGCGTATTAATCCACATGCAGCCTGGGCCCCTTGATGGATTTTCCATCTAAACAGATTAAGCTTTCATTTCTTATGTTCATCTATAGACAGGGTTGGGGAGACACACATACGCTCCAGGAGAGAGAGTGAGAAACACCTATGCAAACTCTAGCAATTAGTTTTCCTACCTCCAGACTCTACTTCTTCTGTCACAAAAAGTGTTTGACACTTTTGATTTTGTAACTTGGGGCTTCTCCTGACACTTTTGCCCATTCAAACTCTCCCACTCCCTCCTTGCCTCCTTTCAGTCCTTGCATTCATTTGATCCCTTCTCACTCCTTAGATTATGCAGAGGTAAAAATAGAGTGGAGACAATATGGCTCTGAAAAAATTGTATTCATGGATAACAACAACAAAAAAGGCATGTTTCTAAGACCTCCCAGTTTAGCAGAGCACTTGCAAAATCTGTAGTGAGAAGTGTGACAGTGATGAGTATGGCAGGTTGTCATGATCTGACAGCAATTGTGTTTGCTTGAATTTTCAAGGAATCGACTGAAGCATTAAAAACCCATAATAAAGGCAATGCCTTAGCCTGAGTCAAAACTTCACACTTAAGGTTATTGGCTTCAGCCCTTGAGTAGGTAGGGCTGCTTTAGTAGAAACTGAGAGAGGGATTTGCAGAGCGGGACAGTAAACATGGAACAAAGAGTGGATTATGTTAAAGAAGTGGTCGCTCTGGTCTGGGAACTAGCCTGACAAAAGTAAGCTGGCATTGACACGCATGTCTTGACAAGTAGCCTCAGTTGCACTGAAAGTTTTAGGCCTCCCACAATAAAATGGGAGAGTAGATAGAGCAAGATAGTGAGAGTTTCAAGAATAAAAATAGAGAGAGGCCTCTGGGAGGTGCACTGTTGACCCCAGTAATGACACATGTTGCCAAGATGCATCTGAGCAATTGTGTAACCTAAAAGGATTTGGTGAAAGAGGGAAGGAGGAAGGAGGATGAGTGTCAGTGCCCCAGGATTTATGTAAGCAACGATGAAAAACAGTTGCCCCTTTTTGCTTTGTGGTTAGTGAGTGTGTCGCTGGAGCCGCTGTGCAAATATTGGCCTTTCTCTAGCACCTGCTGCCATGATGGCCCCCACCTCCCATCTCCCCTCGCATCAATAGCGACTCAGTTTTTCACCTAACAAAAGAGGAATGACCACACAATAGAGCCACATTCCGGCAGCTCTTAGGCCCACGCTACTGACCCTGCTGAAGGTAAACACAGAAGAGGCTGCTGTCTCTTGTGGGGACCTCTGCAGCTTATGTCTCGGCCTGGGCTGCCCAAGCACAGTGGGATTTCCAGACTTTGCAAACCATCCAAGGCACGACCAGCGGCAAAAACTTTGCCTTTGCCTCGGGTCATCTCGTCTGCTCATTTCCATATTTATTGTTTGTTAAAGATGGCACTTTGCTGGAAATGGCTGTATCGGATTTAGTCACACGTTGCTTTAATTCTCTGGCGTGCATACATAAACCTTCTCTCAGACTCACATGTACCTCTACAACCTAGTTCATTTTTAGTTTTCCATTAGTTAGTGATCCGTAGTTGTGATATGAAGAGTGTGTCCAGGTTTGGCCTGCTGATATACTAACCACAAATCCAAAAGATGAGATCAGATTATTACATTTTTACTGGTAATTACAAATATATGATATATATATACTATAAATAATATTTGAATAATAATTCATGAGACGTACCACAACCATAACAAGAAGTAGTACAGTTCCAGTTAAGTTACATACATAAATTTTTTTATGTTTTGTTTGATTTCTAAAATCTTTGTTCCTCTTCATGCATTTTTGCACAATAACATCATTTTGCTTAGGAGGCTGCAGTCAACTCAAAAGAACACCTCTTTTCTCAGCTATCAAACTCTGACACTGGGCTTTGTAGTAATTTTCCTTGGAGAAGACAAAATTGCACTCCTCTCTTCATCTGGATTAGCTTGTTTTGGATGTGCAATTTTATAGATTTTTGTGTAATCACTTCAAAAATCTTCAAATTACCTCTTTCTCAACAGCTAGGCTACTGTGAGCAAGCAATAATATCAATTCATAAACAGATATAACCTTTGATGTATTTGATACATTACATACATGTTATTTTTCTGTATATTAAAGGACACTTTTATTGAATTTGAACTTTATTGAGGACTGCTTTCTGTCTTCAATGTCTTTGATGGTCAGCAATGTGCAGTAAACACAGAATATAAGAATTTATGACATCTATCACACATTTAAGCCTCTCTCTCAGGCTTTCCAGACAAACATATGTTTGCATATGTATCATCTTTTCATTCAGAGATAAAATTTTATTCGGAACAGATCTGAAGATTATTTTAAGTAGGCTCTTGCCAACAGTTATATCTATCAAGAGGCACATTCAGTCACTCTGGCCCTTATTACTATGTATGAGAAATGTTTTGTTTAGACCATGAGCCCAATATATTACCTTCATGATTTCAGTTCACACTATGCTCATAGAGTTCGTATGTTTGCTCTCTTTCTCTCTTGCTTTTACTTTCTCTCTTTTTTCGTCTTCCTGTCTCTGTGTATGTGCACCTGACAGTGGTGAAGAAGGCACGGGGGAGGAGAGCCCCTCTGAGCGTTGCAAGGCAGTGTTTAGGTGAAGTCTGTCAGGCATAATGAGTAATCAAGGACATGAAGACATGGAGTGAGCACTCTGGGGAGTCTTCTGTGAGGTCCGGGATTCATTAGCTTAAAACAGAGGTGCATCATGTCAGCCTTGCTTTTGCTCTGGCTCTGCTACTTCCTAGACTCAAGTGCTGAGCTAAATTAGAGATAAGCTGAGATAAGCTTACTTAGCCACCTAAATGTTTCTGCTGATGTGATGTCAGGACAGAGGAATGACAGTGTTGAACAGTTAAACATTCTCTATTTAAAATACATTTTTTAATACATTTTTAGATGTATTGTCTGCATTTTAGTCTGCATTATTTTCCTACACTGTAATTAGGGCTGGATATCTTTTTTTTTTTTCTAAAATCAAATCAAAATCACTACCAATACTTTAATTTCATTGCAATTCAATGCCATTTTTTATAATGCAAACAGAAAGTTTTCCAATATTATGTTTCATTACATAGTTATATGCCCCTCTGACAGTGACCGTGCCAGTGAGTACACTCACCGGCTCACCAGTCAGTCAGCACTTGCTGTAGAACAATTGAAATGTACTGACTTTTATTACTAGATGCTAAGTACTGTGCTTTTTTTCTTTTTATTATCATTATTATTATTATTATTTACATAATAGAAACCCTGCTTTCTTATTGCTGTTATATTGTTATATAGTTGTTAAGGTAAGTCAGTTTAAAGAAAAAAAAAGTCTGACTTGTTTAATGATCAGAAAAATCAGTTCATTACTCAACTGCTAATACAATTGACAGTGACAGTCCTCATGCATTTCCATTTTGCAGAAATAAGGCAAGATAATTAAGAGCTTAATGCTGTAAGGTTCCCACTGTTTGTAGCTCTTAGAGGTTAAAAGTGGATTAACCCCCAGTGTGCATTGATAGGTATTGTGAGTTGGTGGATGTATTGTTGTTCACTGTTTTCTTTTGAAATTGTGGTTATGTGTGCTTACTAAAACCCAGTGGGAGATGCTGTTACCACAAGTATCTGATTGCAAAAAAGCCATTTCCATGCCTGTACTTTGGTGGGTAGTGCTTAGCTTCAGGTTCTCTTTAGATTGATTTTTTTTCAGGAATAATAATTTGTAGTATGTACCACATAGTCAGGGAATGTTGTTTTTTGCTCTTTTTTGTATTCGTATCTTTAAGCCCACAACCAGGGCACACACACAGACACACCATTAGCCCTTGCCTACATGCTTCACTAAACAAAGGAGCACTTGTACTATAGCAACCATCAATTAATTGGCCACAAATCTCTCCCTAAAATAAGCCATTAAGGAGGCAAATTGCTTTAAGTTTATATAATTAATTAATAAAGTGTGTGATGAAATGGAGACTTATCAAACAAGCTAAGCTCCCATTAAAGAGGACTCTCACAAGGCAAGCTTATTAAATTCAGTCCCGAAACAGTGTTTACGGCCTCATGAAAAAAGCGGCAGAAATGCCGAGGCATCTAGAAAAAGAAATGAGTTTGTATAATTAGTGACTATTAGGAGCTTTTAATCTAGCGGAGAGCGAATGTTGTGAGTGCATGTTGTGCACCAGGGTGAGGTTTATAGGAACTAGTGCTCCAAGCTTGTTTATTCCTGAAGGAAAATGCTTTGGCCCCCAAAGCACACATCTAATAAAGATGGCAGCCACAAAACAGCAAAAAAGAGAATGAACAAGAAAATAAATAACTAAATAAATAAACAAAAGTGGAAATTAATTTATTTTCCTAAATTGTTCTCTATCACATTATCACCTCCTTTGTCTTTAGCTAAACCGCAAAACCATTTTATTCATGTCTTCATGCTTGAGGAGCATAGCTCTTAAGATCGGCTCAGCTGTTTAAGGCCTGGCCATTTCTATGGTGTTCCTGTATATCTGTACAGGACAGTACATCTCTAAGTTAATTACACACCACCTCGGCCGCTTGACTCCCCACATGTGCCACCTCCACTGAGAGCTGATGGACAGGCCCCTGATGAGAGACTGAAATGAAAGAGATTATGGCAGCATCCTCTGGTGCTTCATTTGCCCCACAGAGAATAAAAGGAAGAATAAAAAAAGAAAATAACTAGCAAGAGAAAATGAAGGATTTGCTCAGGCATGTCAGACTAAGATGCACCACCTGCTTTGCCATATCTACAGGAGAAATGTACAGGAAAGCGGGCAATAGTTTATTATCTACTCCTTGCTAATCTGGGCATTTCTGTGCTGGAGGCAGATGCCATGTTTTGATAGAAAGTGGATGAAATAGGATCTCTCATAGCCAATTTTAGTGTTTTGTTTCATAGTTATTGCAAACTCCCATCTCTGCCCAGTTCTACACCCCCACATCCACACCCCCTTCCTTCATTTAATTGAAGCTTTCGAGAGAAGAGTTTTGCTTTCAGAAATAGTCTTTTTGCCGTGGGCAAGAAAGCAGTTTAGACCTTAATCAGTAGAAAATCTCATCATTAGCAATAAAGGCTGCCAAAGAAATTTGGAGTCCACAGCCATGGCAGGAAAAGTAGTTGTCTGTGTGTGCACACTTATGTGTTTTAATTCATTGTTATTTGCAGTATTTCTTTGTTTCTAGGCAGATGCAGTGATATTATCAGGAAGAGACTGATCTGCTTTGGGTGTCCCTGGGCTTTGCAGGGCTCTGATGAAATGAGCTTGGCGGCTGAGAGAGACTCACCTATACTGATCTGTCCTGTTCTGTCGTGCTGTAATGCAAAACCCTCAGCCTGCTTCTCTGTCTTTCCTCTGTCTGTTCAGTAGAAGTGAAAGTTCTGAAAAGCATGTAGTGTGTTCTAAACTTTTATTTTTTTATGTTATTTATAGTGTGTCTTTCTATCTCCCCTTGCTCTCTGTCTCCTCAACCTTACCTCTGTCTTTTTTTTCCCCATTCTGAAACTAGTTGGAAGACACCCTGTGGTTTCAAAAAGAAATTTTCATGTGTCTCCAAGTCTGATGATCGGCTGAGCTGTTAAATGTGTTTTCCTTCTTATTGCACACTCAAGCAAGGGCTCACATTTAATGGAGGAATAAAGTAACGATTTGTCGCCGCACAAGAAAAGCATGCTGACACTTCCAAAGATGCTCCATAATCATTACATAGTCTTGTTTCTTTGCTGTCAGAGGCTGGCATTTGTAAGCCCATCCCCATACATGAGTGACACTGCATACGCTGAGAGAGAAAACTAGGATAAATGATGAGGAGGAAGAGAGAGATGACCGTATCGGCAGAAGGAGGGTGAATGTCATGAAAACATACCATATTCTATACCATGAGATTGCTTCTACTGGAGAAATAATGCACTCCACACGCAGCAAAATCTTCAACAGAATCAGTTGAGAGAATGTGTATTATGGGCTTTGTGTGTTCATTATGTGTGTCCTTATTGTCCAGAGCCAAACTGTGCGCCAGCCACTCTAGTGCCATACATGGGAGACTTAACATTTTGTGTCTAATTTCTGCAGGCAGCTTGGATTATTCTACCATTTGTCAGCAGATAGCTGCTGCAATATTGGCTGTCATTTTGTATGGTGGGCCACACAAATAAATGAATCAAAGATATAAGAAGCTGCTATGGTATGGGGTTTATTCGGACTGACTTATGGGATTTATGCTGTCACAAAGCAATGAGTGTGTATATGGATGTGTGTGTGTGTGTGTGTGTGTGTGTGTGTGTGTGTGTGTGTGTGTATACGTGTTGCCCAATACAAAAACACTCTAGCCCTCACACCTGAGGGAGCAGACAGCAGCTGCAGACACAAAGACAACTGTGCTTTGTGTTTGTAATTACTGTGCTTGAACTGCATAAGTTAAAGTGGACAGGACCAAAGCTGTGCCTGTATTCATTCCTATTAGCTCAACATTGCACAGCTATTAAATTGTAGCCCTCTCACAATGTGCCTCACAGTCACAAACATATTGAAGTGCCAGACTAGTGACAGAACAATAGAGTTCAAAATGAACTAGACTGATGTTGACTAATTCAGCCTTACCAACCACACTGCAGAACTGGTCATGTGCAAAGCTGCTTAATGATTTCATTGGTAAAGACACTCAGTAGCACAGGCACATACATCACTGTTCTATCAGAAGCACAGGTGCATAGCCTAGACCGTGCATGCCCATTCGATTTTGATCAGATGCAATTACGTACATTTTTTTTAGATGGTAAAAATTCTTAATCAAAGCTTAACACTGGCTTGTTAAAATAAATGTATTTTAATGTTTGTAAGAGTACACTCTTTAGAAAAAGAGTTACAAAATGCAAAATGCTACAAAACCCACAAATTTTTTTAAATATATTTGGTTAATAGGTGCAGGCCCAAAAACATTTTGAGACTCCTTTTCAATATTTTCCATTTTAAAATGACATTATTTTTAATTTAAAAAATTACATAAAATAGCCATCCATCTTCACAAATAATAATAAATAAAAATAAAAGTTTTAAGCCTCAATTTGTAGACATTAAGCATTTTATTAGATTGTGCTATCTAGGTCATATTTTTGGAGGGGTTTCAGAAGTTAGTTATGGCTTGTGCATTTCAAGGTTTAATAGCTGACTTGGCCATAAGAGCAATATTGTGAAAACGCTCTCAAGAGCGTTGCTTTAATTAAAGAGAAATGCATGTAAATTTCGTGTTGGGCAGTCTGTTTCTAATATTTTGCTTTTAAATACTGTTATTTTAAATACTGTTTTGTGTTATAGGGATTCTTTTTTTTTATGGTTCTTTTTTTTCACTTTTTTAAATTGACACTACATTGTATCTCTACTAAACATTGTATCTCTAAAAAATGTTTTTGTTTGTTTAAACAAAGAAAAAGTAATGAATCCAAGAGATATAAAGAAACATTTATAAATGATGGTAAAATGCCAAAATAAAATTTGTAAATTGTACCATTTGAATGAAAAAATTGAAAAAAACTTCCTGTATCTCAAGGATGGCATTATTAAATATCACTTGAATCAAGGGCAAAAAGTCTACATTTTCCTGGCACAGATATCTTAAACATCTCCATTATGATTTGTTCAATATTATGCAGGAGTAAATGTACCTGAACCAAAACCTGATACCCTGATACTTTTGTTTGTTTATGAATACACTTTTTCCATATATTAAGTAATAAGTAAAAAAAATAAATAAATAAAAAAGATAAAATGTAACAAAGCAAAAAGTATCTGAATACTATCCCATAAGGATACAGTTTTAACAGTTCCCTATATATTCTGAAATGTAATTTTATCCATTTAATTTCTTTTGGTTGCATTAGAGAAATAAATGAGTGTGCTGAATTAAGTTGAGTATAAAAATCTGGTCTTCTCAAGTCTGTCCTGAGTTCTTACAGGAGCCCCAACCTAGTCCCCATATTTAGTATTTGTAAGTGGGCAACTGCAAGCAGCACTGACAAGCATATTGGACTTGTTTTGGGGAGACACAGGAAAGCCGTTCTGTAACACACTCCTGCTAACCAGTCTGGCCGATATACATTCTGGATGGGTCATGAGGCTGATTGCGATGGAAATTGGTACATAAACACTGCCTATACTACATGTTCAAGCTCCTCCCCAGCGATAGAGACCCCCTGCCTGGAGCAGCAGGCAAAAAAAATCATCCACTGCTCCATTCTCCATCAGATGGAAATTGGCAGTGAGGAAAGGTGCTCTGTGCTTCAGTGATGGCCTACTTTAAAAGTGAAATACCAACTATTGGAAAATGGAATGCCAATACAGTACTTAATATGCGTGCATATCTGGGCTGTGCAGTGCGGTGGACCGATGCTGGAGCGGAATGCTAACTGGGCGCCCAGGTGTTGAGGTTTCAAAGGGACAGGCGGAGGGAGGGGGAGTCTGTTTGAAGTAGCAGGATGAGTGACCTCGTAAAAATGAAGGCCGACTGCTCTCTTAGACCCTAAGCTTGATGTTTAAGCCACTTTCATTAAGGTGTAAAATGGAGGAGGTGAGCAATTGACTATTTCCTAGCCTGCTTTGAAATGTCTGTGTTTTTCTTTGAAAGTCAAGAATTGCATATTTGAAGTCTGAGCAATTGCCTGTAGATTTGCTTAACATATTGATAGGTTTGATAAGAATTTTGTTTAAACACCGTTCTCAACTGTTTTGCTTATTTTAATATTTGGTGGTTTTTATGACTTTGTTGGTTTTAGGACTGTTTTAACTTTAACCTTTTGCTGGCTGTCTTGCTAACAGTACATTGCCTGGATACCATTGGTGAAAAAGAAGATAAGCAGGGTAATAAAAGGACCTCAAAAGCAGATCAGCCTCTTTTATTTTTTTTCCCCCCTTCCTCCTCTTTCTTTATTTTTTTCTTGAATAAACAGGGGGAGTGGAGCAGAAGAAGAATTTGTGCTATATACCATTACCAATTCTGTTTCAACATAAACTCTCTTTCAAGCACCATGAAGTGCCCAGACATGCCAGTGTAGTGATTTGCCAGAAAGGGGAAAATGCATTAAAGGCTCCCTCTGTTTTAGGTCTGTTTGATGTTTCAAAGCCTAATATTTTATGTTACCAGGCCTTTCTATTAACAAAAGTGAAAACAATAATATTTAATTGATAATCATTACCACTAATTAAAATATTCAATTAATGATGCAATTGGTAATGTTATTGTTGCTGTTTAATGTTATTATTGCAATGTAACCAACATTCCTTGAACAATATCGCAGGGTTTTTTGGGAGAACTTTGCTCAAGTCCCTTTAACAGTGAACAGCCGGACAAAACTGCTTCCCTCTTCGCTCAGTCATCATTAATAGAAAAGTATCAATAGACAGTATCCTTTTTAACCCTGACTCTGTCGGTTACGCATGTTCAACCCTTCCTGTGGTGCTGTTAGAGGCTGCTTTGAACCTGCAGTTTTAAATCCTCCATATCTTAAACAGATCAATTCTAAACCCATTATTACTGTATGAGCTGCACGACCAGCAGATACAGTTTGTGATAAAGATATTTCGAGGTGTGTGATCTTGTATGCATAAAATGCTTCACTGCCTTACCAAATGACTTATCACTGCTAACTGTGTCAGCATTAGTATATCATTTACTGTGATGGGCAGGGTATATTACCTTGTAACTAGCCATGTTCTCAGGGGGAAATGGTGTAGTTTTGTTTACTGACAGAACAGCTACTTGATTCTGTATTATTAGAATTTTTATGACAGTTTTTAGTGAGCTTCAGTACCTTTGTGCTAAGGAGCAGAAGTTGAAACACAGAGGAGATCAAAGTTGATAGCAGTGCTTAGAGAGATGACAGCGGTAACCATTGAAGCACTAAAGTGTTGGAAAGTGCTGTACTTACATACAGGTTAGAGCTCATGAGTGCACCTATTTCTCCTGCCTATTTATGGATTGAAATGGCAATATTCCGACTGAAGTGTTTTAACACAGTTTATTGTGGCATTTTATGGAGAATGAGTCACTTGCTGTTAAGTTTTTCACATTTTTCCATTCTTCGTTTGGAAGATTGTTGTTTATATGATCTGGCATTTTTATATAAAAGTTTTAGTTAGTTTTATTCCTTTTCCCCATTATTTTTTCCATCCATCCATCCACCCACCCACCCACCAACCCATCCATCCACCCACACACCCACCAACCCATCCATCCATCCATCCATCCATCCATCCACCCACCCATCCACCCACCCATCCATCCACCCTACCCATCCACCCTACCCATCCACCCACCCACTCACCCATCCATCCACCCACCCACCCATCCATCCACCCATCCATCCATCCACCCACCCATCCATCCACCCATCCATCCACCCATCCATCCACCCTACCCACCCATCCACCCACCTATCTGTCCGTCCGTCCGTCCGTCCGTCCTAAAGAATGTATGTAGACTTGTGAGATATGAGTGTAGCTGAGACACTTTGAATCATCAAAAAAAACAAACAAAAAAAACACTTCACCTCTTTGGGGGGAACAAATGTCTCCATCAAATAAATATATATGTTTTATTTGGGTTTTTTTGTTCCAGCCAAGACCTGTATGAACTGCCTTTGTTGATCCTAGAGCAGATGAAGATAACTGCTTTGTAAACCAATACTCGTTGGTAAGCCTTTACCCTTAACTTGAAAAACCTTCTTTGAACATATTATGGCTCTTATTTTGGACAAGAGTAATAAACTGAACAGTTAAGATGACTTGTGATATCATTTATCCTTTTAAATACTGTTTGAGGAGAGCAGCTTTGAGTCTCACAGCGTGCCGTTAAAGCCGTGAGGGACAGTAAAAGATTACTGAAAATCTATATCTAAATCATGATAAATGCACACCTTTCAGTGCCATGACTTTCACCTCACTTATACAACTTTCATTTAGCTTTTCTTTGATAGAGGCCAACTCTCCAGAAAGATCACAGAGGCCTGACTCGCGATGGTGCTGCTTTTGCTCGGCCGCTCTTATCATCCATTGATCCTGGCTGTGTTCAAAAGATCCTGCGCTATTTCTTGATCATATTTCTAAGGCACTTAGAGCACTGTGACGTTTCTCCCTCTGTACCAGAATATTGGAGAAGATCTAGAACACATAAAATATCTGTTTGGGTTGACTCATTTCCTGTACTGAATCCTTGTCAATAGCTACATTTCCTCTACTGGACCTGAGTGACCTGAAGGCTTGCTCGTAAAGGTCCAGTTGTAATTTGATGTGGTTTATAGATTTGTTTACTTTAGACATGTCCTACACTTGGAGCTACACAGCTGCTAGACAGCCACTACAATGAATTTGTGTGCCCTTTTGTCTATATAATTTATGGAGCTTGTAATGGTGCAATCAAGGAAAAGAACAGAAGCTCCATATGTCTTTATGCCATGTGTCTGCAGTCAGCTCCAAGGACTTGATTCTCAGTGTGTGAATTCATCCCAGCTAAGAAGTCTGGGGTTTTGCTAGGCACATCCTCAAGGCACTTAGACTACTCTTTTACTAGGCAAACTGGAGCACTAAGTCACAGGCTTAAAACCTTGTAGCCTCATTTACTGCAGGGGTCAATACGCAGTCCAATCCCACAGTAATCCAGACTGCGAGTACCAGCAGGTTCCATAAACGCCTCATAATCCTGCCTGCTGGGGTAAAGCAGAGCACGCGGTTCACGGTCGGATAGCATGAATACTCTAATTCCATAGCAGAGTGGGTCAGAGCCTACTGTTTACAGTCCTGCCAGCCCAGTAATCACAGCCTAAGACCAGGCAGAAATACAGAACAAAGCCCCTCTGTCTCTGCTTTTCCTGTACTGCATGTTGGCCAGGGACAAGTCCGTCATTATAACTCATTAAGCTTGACTAAAACTGTTATAGCTCTATAAATCAGTATTCAGTGTTGCAGTTTTATTAAAAAAAAAATAATAGACAGTTGCTGATTTTTAGGAAGTCAGTTTAGAAATAATTTGCAAGAAGGACAAAGCAATGTCACACTTTTAAAGGATTCTTTAGCCCTTGAGGTCGTCTTCTCGGCTTTTTTTTTCTTTTTTTTTTTTCTTATTTCATTTTTTGCTTTCTTTTCTCTCAGGGATGCATTGTTTGCTCTAGTTTATGCATTGCACCATTTCAGTAAAGATCTATGCTTTGAAAAAGTGGGATATGGTTAATGTGAGGTCTATGGGAAAGTTGCACAAGTGTGTATATTTATGATGAGAGGGCTCCAAGGGCTGAAATGAGTAACATTGGTCAAATGGGCTAGAGAGGGAGAGGGGTGAGGGAAGGACTGCAGTCGTGGATCTCTGGACCAGCTGGGCTTTGCTCATCCCCTGCAGAGCAAGTCTCTGCCAAGTAAGGGCTCTCAAAAAAGCAAAAAAAACAAGCTATCCTGCAGCAATCATAAAGGTGTGGTTTCTGGCTCTCCTTCATACCCCTCAGAAATATTTTCAAAGGTGGTGGTTGTGTGACGGGTGTCTATTTCACCTTTCCCTGCATTTTTCCCTCTCCTCACATGTATAGCTACTGGCCCATTGCTATCATTTTACAAACACATACAATGAACCAAAGTGTATTTAAAGTGAATGTGAAAATAAGGTATGTATAGATCCAGAAAAATAGAAATGGAAACTTCTGGACTTTCTATAATGGTGAATTGTACCTCTTTAATTTCAATGTTTTTTGTTTTTTTTTATCAGGCCTTTAACTCCAGTACATATAAGATTAATGTTGTTTGATGGATCAAGAAACAAGAGACTCTGACTCAGACATGCAAATGTAGTATGTGCCTGTCACTCAGGGCTTGTCAGAATTTGTTTATAGTCAGTGAAAAGATCCATAGGTCTGTGAAGAGTTTCAGTGCATGAATTTGAGCAGTGGCTGCCTATGGTGGGATTGGAGTGACTTTCAATTACACTGCACATATCTGCTGCTGGGTTTGATTTCAGCAGACAAACCTGTCTCTCACTAACAAGCGTGACGCCAAACTGCTTGTGAGGCAAGTCTGCACTCTCTCCACCCTCCTTACTAGTTCTTATCCTTCAGCAAACCTTGACATTTTCTTGCACACACATATGAAGTATTTGTGAAGTAAGTCTTCACAACATTGGAGACAAATTGGATCAACCTATCAGTTAACCTTCAAGAGAAAGAGGATAACACTTAGCGACATTTTCAACAGGAGAATAAGACATGAAAGGATGGGCTGTCCTCTACAGGTTTTTTTTGTTCAGTTTTTATACTTTTAACTCCTACCTCTGTGAAATTGATACAGCAGCTCTTTAACGACCTGCATTGAAGTCTCCCTGGGCCCAGAAGTAGTGGATCTGTATGAGCTGTTCGGGTTGTGGTGGGTCACACTTCCATCCCACTGAGGTTGATCAGAACAGTATAAGGTAAACAAGAAAATACTATCTTGCCCCAAGTCTGAGGATAAGTTAGTAAAAGGCTTCACTCTTTTGCAACTCTACTGGTCAGTTCCTTGTAGCTGCCACAGCAGCCATTGTTTTCTCTCAGTGCTGAAGGATGCCAGTGAACTTGGCAATAATCGCAGAGTGGTATGGTGGAAGACCAGCAATGCAGGTTTAACATAATAAGCTTGATGGTGTAGATGTGTATATATACACATCTATGTACGGGATGTAAATGAAGGTGGTCTTTGTTGCATTAGTTTTTTTAATTTTTAAAAAACCCAGTACTGTTCTATCACTGTCTCCATGCTGTGCAAAGATTCATGTAATTGGTTGCAAGAAATCTGTGCAAACATGTTGTTCTTTTAATTACTTATTTGTTAGATAATTATTTTACAATTTTTCTTTCGTTCTTGATAAATGCATAGGCAATACAATACTCAGAGTTGTTTCATCAGTGCTTTAATATTTCAGGATATGTCTGAGAAACATTGGTTGTGTGGTATAAATGGCACTGTTGCTAAGTCTAACATGGTTGTACAGCTAGGGACGGTAACAGGTGCTTTAGGGATACCGATTGCCATTAGACTACATGCCTCAGGGATGAGCCTTTAGCAGTAGGTCTTAGCTAATGGAAGCTGGTTTGAAAAGCTGATTCTTCTCATCCTTAAATGTTATGGTTCACATCAGCCCTCTAGGCAAAGCATCCACTTTTAATTCACTGGTCGAATAGCCTAATCCAGAGGCCAGCCTGAGGAGCTCTCTATAGCCAGTTAATAGTCCTGAGATGTGACTCTTCCCACACTCTCTAAGCTCAGGAGTTCTCTGCTCAGGAATTAAAGAGGTTGTGAGGATGTATTAAAGGTTGTATGAGGTTGTATTAAAACTCACTCATGATCTTTATGCAGGCTTGACATGCATTTATTCTTTATTCTTTTCAATTTGACTTTTTTCACTCCTTTACACTAATGCATTCTATTGTATTGTTTATGTCTCTGGAGATCAAAGTGTTGAGGATCCATGCAAATTACTTAAATGATGTAAATGTCAGCTTACTCAAATGTTTTTTTTTTTTTTAAGTGACTATGGGGCATTAAAGTATAAGCAACACTAATAGCTACATTGTACTCGACAGAAAAAAATTATAAGTGAGCTTTTAGTAACACTCTGTTTGGAATTCTCAAGAAATGCATACCTTGTCAGTGAGAATAACTCATCTCATTCACTGAGCTTAAGTTTGCCCCTTTCATATAGCACAGATCAGTGTCTGAATTTGGTATCTATGATTAAATGCAAGTTACAAAATTGCACTGTCATTTTTGTTAAACTGACTTTCTTCTGTTTGGAAATAACTTTTTTGGTGGTTTGCTTCCCACAACTCATGTGTCTGGCAGTTAATAAAAAAGCAGATTTTAGTCTGAACCTCCTTTGTTCCTGGGGGCCTTTTTCTACCTCAGAGTCAAGCTGTAAGTTTTGTTTTTAAGCTTATATTAAAACTACTAAAGATCCAGGAGTTTGAGACACTCACAACCCCATATTACTGACTGCATTTCCCCAGACCTCAAATGGGAATCAGCAAAGGGATTGTGACTTTTGCCCAACAGTGCTCTATGACTTGTTGAGTTATTGAGGGACTCAAACTCCACCTACCAATTAAAACCTGTCACAAATGCAGACTTTGTTTTTACTTGTGTGTTTTGGTGGTATGAAGGTCAAGATGGAGGAAAGAAATAGGATGATGTCTCCTAATAACCTAGGACATAAAAAGCATTCAGAGCAAAAATAAATTGTACGCATTTAAATAGAGGTGGCCTAGGGGTTAGGAATCAGAAAGTAATGGGTTCGATTCCCAGATCAGTAGATTGCCCTGAGGTACTCTTGAGCAAGTTACCATCCCTATCATTGCTCATTGGCTGCTTGATATAGCTGCCCAATGCTATACAGTCTGTGTATGGGTTAAATGCAGAAAAAGCATTTTGTTGTTGCTCACTGTGTGCTTTGCTGTCTCTTAACATGGGCAAATATTTCAAATATTTATAACTTTCACTATTATTTGAGTTCTACCTCAGCATTAACATTAACGCATCTCTTATTGGGACCTGGACAAAAACGCTTCAGACTTGCACTGATGATTAATTGCTTGCACTAATTTTCCTCCTCTGATAAATCTGCTCAGATATTCCACAAAAAAATTCAAGACTTAATTGTACATTATCTTGATGTTTGTCTATATTAAGTGCTCAGTTTTAATTTGCACACTGTTGTCTTTTTATTGAATGCTGCTGAACGAAAGAATAACAATTTCAGGTCTGTGACTCAAAATGAAAAGGGTCGCCTTTTTGAGAGTAGGAGCACAAATGTGAGAGTCTAGATTGAGGGAGGATTGGAGAGCTGGGTTTATATCAGACGATAAATTGGCTATGGGGTTGAGAGAGAGACCTCTGTTTAGCCCTTGTCAATGGCAGAAATTGGTCACAGCTGGAATTCTCCGGTCAAATGGTGTTTTCAGAACTCAAGAGTGCTCTCCATTTGGGAGGTCTCATATGTTATTGTAGGTGGGATCAGCCCTACATATTTTATGCTGTCCCCTTTTGAAGAGTGCTCAGGACATAGACTCCAGACAAAGTAAACTTTGACCTTTAGACTTTGCTTACTCTTACTTCACCTCTGATGCATGCTTTATGTGCCATTAAATACCATCAATTCTTTAAAAAATTTATTTCTTTATGTATTTGCACCTGCTGTATTGTCATCATCTCTGTGGTATAAAGTTATTTCTAAAGATCAAAAATCATCCATTCTTCATAATGTAAAGTATTCTTATAGAATATTTATGCATTTTTACACTTGACTTTCTTTTACTTGAAACAAATGCCTTGCATTATTTAGTCTTCACTAAATCCATCTCATATGGGCTGGAATTTCTAGAGGCTCAATATCTGTCATCTGTGAGATAGAGAAAGAATCACATTTATGTAGGCAGATTATTTCCTTCACTCCATGTTGCAAGGGCATATAATGCATTTTCGGAAGACTTGTCCTCAACATTTTCCTATTCTGCGCACCATAACATTGTTATTTCTGTGTGATGGAGCTCTGTGGATTCATCGCTGTCCGGAAGTGATCATGTAGTAATGTTTAGTTTGCTAATGCTCTAGGCTTTTTTTGGCTGCTTTGTGGGAGATATCACATGGAAGGCTCCCAGCAGAAGGGATCTAGTCCAGCAAACAGCATCTATGCCCAAGTGTGGAGAACTCTGGAAATGGGAAGCTCCCATGGGCAGCTCTCCCTCCAAGAAACACAGGGAGCTTTCAGAGAAGCCAAGTGTTTTATTTATTTATTTTTTTCTTTCTTGTAATTTCTTGTATTACTATTAAATTTCATCCCCTCCCATGAACTCTTTTGTCCCCTAAGAGCTTTTCCCCTCCCTACAAAATGTTTTTGGATTCAACACATATGCTTGTGGTTATGTTGGCCAAAAGGGCTTTGTACTACACTTGTTTTATGTTGTACTTCTTTTCAGTCCGTATTTTCATTTGCAGCATATTATATTATAAATGCATTACTCAGAAGTGGTCCTTTTTTACAGACAAATTTTCTGAGCAATCATTTTACTTAAGAATCCATCAGATCTTTTTCTTACAAATCACTAGCTTCATTACATTTATTTATATATTGGTTTAATATATAATTGTTTTTGGTCTTTTCTTTGCCCTGTATGAGTATTAAAAGGGCAGAACCATTCATAGATCATTGTTTTTTGTGTCCTACATGTGTCAAGCATGTTTTTACTCAACATTAATTCCTTTGTATAGATTAAGTTTTGTACAATCCTAATTAGCCATCTGTATGTAGTTATACTGTGTGCAGAAACAGTCAACAGGAGCCATGCTGTGAGACCCAGCTTGTGCTCACACCCTGTTTACCACAAGCCTGAGATCAAAAAACATTCCTTCCTTCTCATTTCCAACCAATAGATCAACCACCTGCTCTCCAATAAATCTCAAAACACCCAAACTGCTAATTTTGTTTTCTAAGAAAAGCTATTAATTTGAACGTGAGAGTCTTGCTGATGTTGATTTGAGACGAAGATTACGCTATTGCACTATGCTAGCTTGTCAACCAGTCATGGAAATGAAACATCATTAAGAGAATGAATCCAGATTTCATTGGTTATGACAGCTTAAAATGGCTGCCAATTTTCATCCTTTCTCACCACCACGGCTTTCTAAAGCGATGCTCGGCAGAACACATACACCAATCAGAGTTCTGCAAAGGCAGCATTTGAGTTGCATCAACAGCTTTTAGCCACTTGGACGGGTGGAAAACACGTCTTGCATTGCGAGTGATTTGCCTTTGTCAATAAACTAAGCATATTCTTGTGGTAGATCAAGTGTCTAATCCCCCTTGGGCAGAGTCAATTTGGCCCTGTTTTCTTTAGACCAAACATTGCTTGAATGCCAAGGTTTTCTTTAGCCAGAGCTTTCAGTGATATGATGAGTTCAAACATAACATCTAGCTATGATACATATTGAAAATGAATCTAGTTATGGTGTTCGTCATGTAGTGGTAATTTCCCAAAATTCCCATGACAGGAGTGAAAAAAAATGTGGGGCAGTATGTGACAAAGCCCTTCAGGAGTCATACTCCACAGACAGCTTGTGGTGTGCAGTGTAATTGAATTAGTAAGCATGCCAGAGAGAGTGAACACCCCCTTCTCACAGATTTTCTTGGCCACCTCTTCTAGCGAGAGTGGAGAGAGCATTGAGACAGTGCTGTGTTGTACAGTGCCCGTTTCACATTAATTAAACCCTGCTTTTTCTAGTAAGATGGTGTAGGCCTGCTGGATCCAGACACAGCTCAGGAAGTGAAAGATGTATTGAAGGCTTCATGCTGAGAGCATGGACTTTCCAGGTGGGCTAGCCAGCTGGTGGAAGGTTGTGACGATACGCCTGAGGGGGAGGCAGGGGAGATCTAGAGACCCTACTTCCTCCCCAGACTAGACTGGCTGAGCAGTGCTTTATCCAACTGCTTAAAAATGACTCCCTTGAGATATCTTTTTCCTGGTCTTTAATAAAAAAAAATAAATAAATAAATAAAAAAAACTAAAATTTTCCACTTCACAGTATATTTTGAGTGCCTCCAGAGTAGAATCATACCTTCTGACCATTTTAGCACTTTGAGCGATCCTCAGCCACTGAGCAAATGGCTATATGCAAATGTGAACAATTTAAGCAAACACCTTTAGTACATTTCAAATTTTGTTTGTTCTGTAGTTGGATTAAATTTTTGCATTGTGAAACAGATCCAGTCTGCATTATGTTTAATGGTTAAATAACCTTTAGTTTAACGGCATACACCCTGCCACAATCTAAAGCAATAGCCAAAAATATGAAACATTCAGGGGAATTACTAGTCATGGGTTTGTGTTTTCATGGTTAAAGAGTGATGCTAATTATCTTGTAATTCATAATGCATTTAAAAACCTACTTGACTTAATAATAATAATAATAATAATAATAATAGTAATAATATTATGTAAAATGCTAATTGCATTATTTTTCTTTCAAGTATATGAAATAAACTGTGGGCATCTGTTAATTTGTCTTATCTCATGGTGGACGAAACACATTTATAACAAAGGCATTTATTTTTACGTGACCTAGTTTTAAGAGGTGTGTGTGGGCGTGTGTGTGGGGGGTGTTTTACATTGTGTCCTATCAAACCACTGAAAAGCTTAAAATCTGCTAGAAGTAGACTCATTAGCCCCTTAGAAGAGTATCTTGCTATTCTGGCTCCTAACACAAGCAGGTAGCTCCTTGGGAAAGAATTGTTTGTTCAGGATTTCCTTGGAGACCCCCACCTAGGGCTTAAACAAATAGCAGAGTTGTGATGATTAGCACTCTCCATGTCCCACAAGTAATCTGGAGTCTTTGCTTTTTTCAACTGAGTCTCAGTCTCTCTCTCTCTCTCTCTCTCTCTCTCTCTCTCTGAAAAAACTGGTTTTCTATCTCTTAAATCTTTCCCTCAACATTTAGGAAATGATGTGGTTTCCCCCAGGGTTGGCTTCAGCACTGAGTTCATGATTGTGCTCTAATTCAGTTTGGTGTTGGTTGACAGACAGAGTGGTTTCAGTGCTGGATTGTTTAATTCAGCTAGGGGAATGGTTTTCTCTGAGTCAGATTAATGTAAATTTATCTCTCTAGAGTGCTAGGCACACACGTGTGGCATTATTGCTAGTGGAGTCTGTGCCAGGCAACCGTGGCTGCTACTACTCCGGATTATGGCTCTAACACAATTATCTCTATGACTCTGAGCTGCTGACAGAATGAACCGGGTGTTTGTCAACAGCAGACTCTTCTCCCTGATCTACAGAATGATACTGCAGTCACGCCCTACCACTCTCAGTAGCACATTGTCTGTCTGTCTTTGTGTAGTTTTTTTTTTCATGCTTTAGTTCATTTTTTCTTTCTTTCCCTTGTTCTTTTTTTGTTGTGTTTTGTTTTTCTTTTGTTTATTTGTTGTTGTTTTTTTTTTTTTGCTTTCCATCTTGCTTGCTTATGTTCTCTTTCTCTGATTGGGCTTTTCTTCCTGCGCTCCCTCTGCACAGAGTGTTTGTAGTCAATCATACTGTTGGGTGTGAAAAGAAAAAAAAAAACAAAAAAGGTCCTCTTTAGCTTTTATCTAGTACCAACTATTTCTGAAGCATTGCTTTTGGACTAATGCAAATGCCCCTTACCTGAATTTTGGGCTAAATGCTCTAAATCTAGAGTTTTACTTTTGAACAAGCTGTTTGTTTTTCCTGTAAACCACATTAGAGTATGACTAACATTGTAATAAATGCTTGGGACCACCACTTTAATCCATTTTCCTGCGCTCTCTCCCTTTTTGCTATAGTGAAAAAGGATGTGGAGGAAACAGATGACAGAATGACACAGTTTAAGAAAAAAGCAAAAGAGCTGCGAATCCTGGATGCAAAGACTGCACAGAATCTTTGTAAGTTCTCACTGTTTTTCATATTCTCTGTCTCCAATAAAACAGCTGTACAACTTAAGCTATTAAATTATTTTTTTCTGTTTCTTTCAGAAAATAAATTTTATGTGCACATTTACTCTCTTTTGTGAAGGAGTCCTGGATGTCACTTAACACTTGTAGCATAAAAAAGCTTCAGCTTCTGCTTATTAGAGTTGCATCATTGTCTTTCTACTAAAGTAGATGCATCATTACTATTATCTATCAGCCCATTATATCCCTTACTTCACAGAGGATAAATGCCTTCTCTGTGACTGATAGAGGTCATGATTGTTACAAATGGATTCCTGCCTAAAACCTCTGATATCATTTGTAAAATAAACACATAACAGGATAAAAGGACATGGCAGGCAATGTGTATTTGCAGTGTCCTAACAGCAGGTGTGAGCCATATGGTGCTCCACCACCAGCACTGTTTCAGCCTCTACCTCTAACTCGCAATGCTGAGCGCAGCTACTTGATGCTGAACTATAGAGCATATATGCTGATGCTATAGGAGCTGTTGATGAGTTGCTGCCTTCATATTTGCTATTGATCAGGAGTCATTCCTGGAGTCACTGTTGTTCCAGTGTAAACTGAGCTTCTATTATTATTATTATTTTTATTTTTTTTTTTTATTTCCCCCTTCGCTAGTCCCTGAGCTGGGAGTGTTGTTCCTTAGGTCTTCAAGGGAGGGTCATAGCACTTTGCCTGATGATTAATTAGTGCCTAGAAGGCTATTCCAGTTTCTATTCCAACGTCTAAGTTTGATTTTCACCTTTCAATGCAGAGCACTTCAGGTAAACTCCAGCAGCACTTGAAATATTAAAAATAAATACAAAAAAGGTCAAGGGCTTAAATATATGTAATGTCTTTCATTATTAGGCTTCAATTTGAACATTGATCATTGATGTAGTTTGAAGACATGAAAACAGGAAAAATAAAAGGACAGGTGCAGCTTATTTTGCCCTCTTAGACACTTTGTAGTGGATCATTTAGATAAAACCTGCCTTCCTCTGAGATACTCTCAAAAATCAAGTCCTAAAAGAGAAGGACATCTTGCCTACCTGTTTTCAATGCATGATAGTATATAAAGGTATTTTTTTTCCTAGCATGAGCTTGTGTCCTAGTCCTAGTAAGTACTAACAACTGTCAAACAATATATTTAAATGGCCAAATTAGCTGCTTTACCAATTAATCATCAGCTACATTTTGTGCACAGTTATTAGGCAAGTATTTTGACCATATCTTCAGATTATGTGTATTTATGTAATGAGGGAGGGTGTAGCCTAAGGAGATCAACACCTTTTTTCAAGGTGTGCATAACTGCTTAGCTGCCTATGCAAAATAGGTCATAAAAGCGATATAACAGACTCTGAAAAGTCAAAAAAACTTTTAAATGTTGAGTTCTTTATTATTATTCTCACTTTAACAGATGAAAATAAACAAGTGAGATAGCAAAATTTTTGTTTTTCATTTTGTTGCATAAAGATTCTGCACATGTTTTCCCCTGAGAATGTTCACACTCCCATTTCCTTTGTAAAAAGCTTTAAGGTTATTAACATTTTGGATTGACTGATAGCACTGTATTTGTTCCATATTACAATTAAGCCTCACAATACTGACTTGCCTAATAATTATGCACACAGTATAAAATTGGTCTATAGGTACAAGAGCAGGTTTACTTAATAAAACAACTCTTAGCTTTCTTGTGTTTCTGAGAGCCACATATTTATACCTCATGCAGATATGTGACCTGCTCTCCATTCACCCTCTACCAACTGTTGAAACTACACTTTAACGGCCATCTCTTTAGCCACTCTGCTTCCTCTCCTCCTGTGGAAGTGACAAACCCAGTGTGTTAGCAGGACACAGAAGCGGGCAACAGTGCCAGTGCCGCATCTTTACCATGTTTGATTAGTGCAGCAGCAGATGGAGGTGGCCTTGGCAGGAAAAAACAGTGGCAGTAGCTCTCTTACTCTCCATTTCTGTCCCTCTTCCCCTTTTTCCTTGTTCTCGCTCTCATCTCTTTGGGCACCAAGCTTTGTCTTAGACATACAACACACACCAGTACGCATCATCCTGTTAATATGTCAGAAGAGAGCATAGAGTGCTGTTGCACATTAGGTTAGCAACAGATATTTAGTCTTTTGTGAAAGAAAAAAGGACAGAAAGAGAAGTATGAAGCAAGTGAAGCACAGCTGTTTTGTGAGTTTCTTATTTCTGATTTCTATGGTGATAGCACTTGGCCGAAGGCCGAGAAAGAGTTTTGTATTTTATTGCTTCTGTTGAAGCTGACGAGTGCACTTCACACCTCCAGACATCTATCAGTTACACAGTCACATGCTGTGACTACAGTCTGTAGGCTGACTGGACAATTGCCATAATGTAATGTTGCACACTGGAAATGGCTGGCAAGATAAATGCTGACTTAATCATAAAGTCAGTCCTAAAAGTTCAGTTCTATTTTATTGATTGATATAAAAAAAAATAATTTAGCCCCATAAATTGCAGGCTTATTTTTCAGTTTTTAATTCAGGTTTAGTGTCCGTTGACTACTGTAAAACTGTGATAAGCATTACACTACTTCTGTTCAATATATTATTTGTTAATTGTTAAAGTATAAACTTTGCAATATAAGAATAATTAAGCAGATTTTTTTTTGGATAGCATTCAGATGAATCAAGTGACTTACAATTGTGAACTTTAACCTTTTAGACCAAACAGCTGTCCAGCAAAATATATATTATGATGCTTTCATTTTCATAAAAAAGGGAACTTTTGTTTAAAGTAGTAATATCTGATACAGCAGAACATTAGAGAGCAAACTTTTTGTTTTTTACTTTTTGTGTATTCCCTCTCGACTGTCTGTCTTTCTATCTGTCTGTCTGTCTCTCTAGTTTTTAAAGTTGATCAGAGTAAATTGGAACTTTTAATGACTTCCTTTGTCCCTGGGGTAGAAATATGATGTGACACAAAGTCCTATTGTTCTTAGCCTCTCTTCAACATGGGAAACACAAGAGAACATGCTGTACAAGTAGGACAGATCTGTGTTGACCTGTCAAAGTCAGGTAATGACTACAAAAGTGAGTTAATGACTACAAAAAAATAGCTACTCGCCTAAATCTGCCTGTATCTACAGTCAGAGGAATAATTAAGAAGTGTAAAACATCGGGAACAGTGACAACCAAGACTGGACAAGGACCCAAGTTTATCATGCCACCATGCACAGTGAGGAAGATGGTAAGAGAAGTAAAATATTCTTCAAAGCTCACTGGAACAGAACTGCACCAAAGAGTGGTATCTTGAGGTCACAAAGTCTCCATGACAACTATAAGATGCTATCTCCATGGCAACAAGCTGTTTGGAAGACATGCAAGGGAAAAGCCTTTTCTTACCTACAATCACAAATGTAAACATCTGGAGTTTGCTAAACGGTACTGGGACTTCAACTGGGACCATGTGCATTGGTCAGATGAGACTAAAATTAAGCATTTCGGGAACAAACATTCTAAGTGAATCCAAGAATGAGTATGCAGAAAAAAATACCCTCATGCTCACTGTAAAGTATGCTGGAGTATCTGTGATGCTGTGAGGCTGTTTCTCTTCCAAAGGCCCTGAGAACCTTGTTAGGATGCATGGCATCATGAACTCCTTGAAATACCAGGACATTTTAAATCCAAATCTGGTGGCCTCATACAGAAAGCTGAAGATAGGTCATCATTGGGTCTTCCAACATGATAATGACCCTAAACATATGGCAAAATTTAAAATGGCTCAGCAGACACAAAATCAAGCTTCTCCCATGGCCATCTCTTTCCCCAGACTTTAACGCCACTAAAAACCTCTGGGGTGAGTTGAAGAGGAGAGTGCATAAGAGAGGACCCAGGACTTTGGACGATCTAGAAAGATTGTGCAAAGAGGAATGATCAGAAATCCCTGTGTGTTTTTGTAACATTCTTGGACATATGGATATTTCATCTAAATTTTAAGAATACTAGGATATTCAAGTAATATATCAATAACAATTTAACTGAAGAAAAGACTTTTCAAAATCTTCTGTTAAATGTAATTCTACATAAATGCGATTCCTGGTGAGGAATAAATTAGGAAGAATTTATTAGAATAATAAATTACCTCCACCTTTATTCCCAATTAAAATGGCTCAAATCACACACAGGTGTAGCACATCAGGTGCACATGATTCGAACATTGTTTTTCAGACATAAACATCAGACATTTAGTTTGGTGTGCTCCTGTCCCTTAAGGTGATTGAACACAATGGTGACACAGAGCTGTCTCAGGCCTTCATAAAAAAGATTTTAGCAGCTTATAAGTCTGATAAGGGATTTTAAAAGATCTCAGAAGAATTTGCAGTCAGCCATTCCACTGTCCGGAAAATAGTGTACAAGTGGAGGACTTCCAAAACAACTACCAACATACAGGAAGTCAAAGATCTTATGAGATCATAGATCTCAGATCTGCTGCCATGTGATCTCCAATCTCAGTGTTAAGTATCAGAATAAGATTAATAAGATTTGATGGCTAAGTATGTTAATGCTTAGAATTAGATTCTTGCTATTGGTGAGATTCTTTACTGCTATATAAATTATGCAGTTAATTTTCAGGTGCTTTCCAGTGTATGCAAAAGAAAGCTTGCCAAAGTGTTAAATAAAGGGGTACCAACATTTCTCAAAATTTATTCAAATTATTTTAGATAGGGGTTCAAATTATTGTAGAGGACACTGTGGAGACATTAGATGTTAGCCTTGATGTAGTGATTTTGTAGTACATAAACAACACAAATGTCCTCACAAAAGTGAGAAGAAATAAATAAAATGAAAAAGAAAACGTATAATTCTCTAGATGTAGAATTTTAAGGGGGGATAAAGCAAAGCAGCACTGTTTACTTCTGTTAGCACAAAGCTGTCAGACATTCAAGCTAACTTTCCCCACTCATTACACTCACTTCCATTACACAAACACTCTTATGCCCCACCTCCTCTACCAGACCAACAGTTTTTTACATTCCTCCCAGCACTTTTATGACCTTGTAAAGCAGAGCTACATATTTGTTTTGGACCCTTGTTCTGTTGCTCTGGACCCTGGGAGTGGGTGGAATTGTGTGTGCAGATGAAACAATAGCTGAGATGAGATGTGATCCTATGAGGATAGTAAGACTTCCCACATGAGTGTGGAACTGTAGAATCAAAAACAAGTAAGCTTCGGGAGAAGATCAACTACTCCCAGAAATAAAGTCAATCTCTTCTCTTGGAAGTAAGTAGTCCAGTTCTGGGATGTCTTCGAAGGATGTCAAAAACAAAAACACTATTCTTCATCATACATTCTCAAAAATGTCCAGAGCTAGTATTCAAAGCCTTTCTAGGAGCAGGCCAAACCAAATGTTAGTCCTGATATTATTGGTGCTGGATCATAACCTGTCAAGCTCTCCAGTGCTTTATGATTACCTGCAGAATTTTAAAATGTATTGGGTTGTTTTTTTCTGGACATGTATCTTTGCATGGATATGTATCTTTTCTCAGTCTAAACTGCAAATTCAGTGATGTTCACTGCTAATAAATTCTATTCTAGCCTACATTTTCAGGACCCCTGGGTTACCTACCCATATGTTATTATAATTTTTTAAATACATTGATTTATATCTATGTGAAATTTTTCCATTGAAATAATAGTACAATCAAATTGGTGGTATAGAGACAAAATGAGTGGGTAGTATGAGATGGAAATGAATTATGGGATGCATCTGTCATTGTGAAACTTGTTGAAAAGATTCAGATTCAGATAACTCACTCAAAGTGTAAATCATGCTAATGAAACACCAGGTGAGGCGAAAGTTGTCAACATCCAATAAAAAAAATATATATATAGAAAATTCAAGGAGTTCTGAATCTCAAGGTTATTAAACTCAACACATTCTGAAACGGACCATTTACTTATTTATCGACAAGCTATAGCTGACTGCTTCCTCATCCTATCGACAGTTGATTAGATTATTCCTGTATCTGAAATGGAGCTACTGTCATGAAGATGCCCATTTTTTAATTGCTGTCATGAACTAGAGTTTTTCAGGGCTGCCATTGATGCTTGACTGTGCTGTCACACCCTGTCCCTGCTAAATGATCCTTGCGCAGTCATGCACATCAGCCCCTTTTCTGCATTTTCTGACTTAATGTACAGCTCTGTGCTTCTGAAGGACACGCCATAATGTGGCACACAGATGGCCTCCTAATGAAGTGCTGGAGAATATAGCTTAGCTTCACTGTAGTTCATAGAATAGGGCAGAGGGTTGGGCTGTTCATCAGAATTTGAATGCAGTTTACCTGCATGTCAAAGGGCCACCTGAAAGCTGCAGAACATGTTATTAATCTATTAACAATTAAGTTTTGTACTAGTTAAAACATATTTAGGATGCTAACTATTGCTGCTTAGTGGGTATGCAAAAAAAAAAAAAAAAAAAAAAATATATATATATATATATATATATATATATATATATATATATATATATAATATATATATATACATATATTATTTTATACTCTTGTGCTAGAAACAAATTGTTCTTCAGATTGCTCAAATCACCCTGAAAAGGCTCAAATATCTCCCCTGAATTATGTGAAGAATGGGTTTAGTTGTATTTTTATCTGTAGAACACTAAGGCTTTTTGTTTGTTGTTGTTGTTTTGTTATTTGTGTGTTTTTTTAACTAACTGATCTACCAGAAGAGAATAAGAAATTACTCCTCTGTCCTTTCTATCCCAACAGCAATTTCCTTGGATCATTTCGACTCACGTTATGAAGAGATCAAGGGACATTGTGTTAGAGATGGATGAAGAAAGGCTGAGTGACATTAATCCCGAGTATGTTGCATGCCTTTATGCATTATCTTGTACATTTATGCAAGAACGAAGTGCTGTTCAGGTTCTAAGAATTATGGAAAGCTGATTCTATCTGTAAATTTTTTTCAACAATATTTTAGATTTAACAAAAGTAAGCATACATTGATATTTTATATCAGTCAGTTTGTTATCTTAAGTCTCTGTGAAAATTAAAATATGTAGATGCTATCCAGTACATTATTTAGCCAATTGGTGTTTCAGTAATGTATCAGGTCCTCATTATATATTTTACTAATGCATGTGATAACTAGAGTGTATAGAGAGGTCAGAACCAGTTTTATGTTTTTTCTAATGAACATGTAAATGAGTTTGAGTGGGGCAGTATTGCTTGTGCCAGCGACATTTATGCTAATGATTCAAGTGATATTTAAATAATCACCCATTGTGATATGGGTTGTGACCCAAGTGATATTCCCTTCTGTGAATATTGTAAAACCTTAATAATTACCCAATAATAATAATAATAATAATAATAATATGCATACCAATGATAAAAATAATATCTATTTGGGGCATCTCATCCTGATAGTGGTTTCCCTTCTTTTCCCCTTCTTATATTTTTCTCAATTATTTTGTAGGTTTTCATCATATTCATTTGTGTTATTGTGTCACATGAAGCGTAATGTAACTTTATAGTAAATGGATATGATATTATTAATTTAACAACAAGGTCATAATAATTTGTATTTTTGATTCTGTACAGAGAAAGCCTGTGTGAGAGTCAAAACAGATTAGAGTGGGAATTAGACTACAGTTTCTGGAAATGAGGACAAAGTGCAAAGGGTTTTATGCCTCTTGATGTGTAATTATGAAATATCAGGTTTGTTTCCTGTTATGTTGAAAAGGTTTTGTAGTACATATATCACGTAAATGCATTTTTAAAGTCTGTTCAGGCTAGATGAGTCAAACAGTTTTAATGTTAAGAAAACATGTAATTTAGGACTCATCACTATTTTATAAATAAAATGATAAAAAGTCTACATTGCATGAACATGACTGCCTAAGACTTTTAGAATAGTACAATATTGTGTGTCTGTGCATAATGTGCATGCGTGTGTGTGTATGTGTGTGTCCCTGTAGGCATTTCTGATTCATCTTATTTCTAATTTGTATGTAAATATTCATTTACATGCATATCATCTGTTTATCCAGAAAACAGCCTCTTTTGTACTTCAAGTCAGTTTGGCTTCTTTCAAATAGACTAGCAGAGGCTTCATTCACTCTCATCATAGTTGCTGTGGGACAGGACTTGGCAAAGTCTTGCAGTATCCTCCCTTCCACTGGCCTTTGTCTTACAGGGAAGATTGATGAGCCTCCTGAATACTCTTAACACTGACTCTGTGTGTGTGTGTTTTTTTTTTTTTTTTGTTTGTTCATCCTAAACATGGTAATTGCAAATGGCATGTGTCTCCTTGAATGAGATGCGCTACTGTCAATGAAAGAGTTGATCTCATTTTACATCAGACCTCTCCAGCCTCAGGTGAATCTTTCACAGCTGTGAGTAAGGCTTTATGAAAAGAAGCCCATTTCTCCTTTTCTCCTTCCAGGAACTGGCTTGAGTCCAGTTGCTCAAACCTGTGTTAGTAAATGCTCATTATTTGACACACCTTTTACTAGTCATGATGCATCCACATCAACTAAATTATTTAGCAGCAATCAATACTTGGCAAAGCTTTTCTTTTTTAAATGACAGTTCTTTCAAAAGTAGCTGCGTGTAATTCTTTTATTCAACTGAGTAGAAAAATGGCAGTGTTCAGGAATTCATAAATGGTTCAAAAAAGTGCATGATATCAGTTCCAAACACTTATTCAGTTCCATTAGATGATGCATGAAGTATCTTTGCTCTATATATATATATATATATATATATATATATATATATATATATATATATATAATTTGCTCCCAATTAAAAGTGTGGCATTAGTTTAGTGTGCATTCGACTGTTGTCTTTTCGACTACATGTATGTCCTATATCATTAAAACTGAGTTCTTCTGAGTGGAACAGTTAACTAAACCTTAGGGGTGTAATGGTACATATAATTTGGTTCAGAGCTCACAGGAAGATATTTCAGTTGGGAAGACTGAAAACACACTATGATCTCAGAGTTCTTATTTATTTTCTACGTAAGCATGTACATTTACGAAAAAGGCCTTTTTCTCACCCACAGAAGAAGGAAAAGACTAGACACTGAAACTTAAGCATGCTCTTTTTGCTTCAGAGCTGGTAATCTTAAACCTCTTGGATATAGTTTCTCTATTAAGGAAGGAGCACAGTGGGAAATGAGCATAATTGATCTTGTGGAACTAGACAAGTGAAAAAGGAGGAGAACTCTAGTTCAAAAAGAAACTGGTTTATGACACAGAGAGAATGAGAGAGAAAGGGAGAAAAAGAGAGTAAAAATAGGCTGAAATTAATGTGAGGTTGAAGAACAGAAGCTGGTCATAATGTAGACAAAACATTATTCAGTAATGAGGTCTTGCTGCTTTGTTGACATACCTTATCCTTGTGAACACTGTATGTGTCAGACTCAATATGCTCTTTCAATGAGTCGCCTGCTTTAACACACATATTGGCTTTGATTGGCTCCCCTTACTTGCCATTACATTTCATCACTGTGTATCTCTGTGATATAGAGATGTGTGAATTTGAGCAGGCATGCCTGTGCTCCACCTTTATATTATCATCTACTGCATGCCTGGTGGATAGACAGAGGTGAAAAATACATACATAAATAGAGATCATAATAGCCATCCGTGCAGTGGCTTAAAGGAGCCGGTCACAAGAAACACACAACAGAGTTAGAGGCTTTCTTGTACAGATAAGTTCTAGCCATGAGGACCAAAATAGCCTGCTGCATGTTTTGAACACTGGCAGAATTGACAGATAACTTTAGATTTACTTGAGCACTGGGAGACTTGAAAGATTTACAAAGGATATTTTATTGGCTTGGTATTACCCACACTGGGTATAATCCTGATTTGATCCTCATTTAATATTGTTTAAAACTGCTGTACTCAGTTTTATGCCACAGTTGAAATATAAGTCTTAACATGTGGCTTTTCATTGACAACCTGCAAAAGTTAGACATGTTTTTCAGAAGTTCTCAAAAAGTTGGAGAATGTAGGAAAAAAACAATGCTGACTTTTTAGCATTATTTGACTGTGGTGAGCTTTTTTTTTTTTTCTTTTTCTTTTTCTTAAATAAAGCCTTCTGTTGCCACAGCTGTGTGTGGCCAGGAGAAGGCATAATCTGGATGGCTAGTTTTGCCTACTTTTCTTCTCATCCTGCGTTCATGGTTTTTAGCTCACATAACAGAAATGCACACACCTTTGAGATATGGGGGGCATCAAGTGATTCAGGTTAACCACACTTTAACTCTCAGCACTGGTTACTTTGTGTGACTGGTGACTCCTAGCTGATGGGCAGACCTGGAGTTGTTTTAAAGAGGGTTTTGTCAATCGATGCAACATATAGCATTCCAACTACCAGGCAGGAAAAATAGAATAAAGAAATAAATATACGAAGTTTGAGAATTTAGGGTAGTAAATAACATTAATTTGAATATGATTGAGTTTCATTTATTTTCATATATTTAATTATTTATTTTTCATAAACTTGTTTTATCTAGAAAAATTCCATATTGTGAGAAATTGTTTTTTTCACACAACCTCTGCATAATGTGTTTTCATGGGTGCTTGCTTCCCTTTGTTTCACAGAGGCTATTCTACATCCACTTGTACATTACCCAGCTCATGTACTGCCCTGGAGCAAATCTGTCTTTGGAATTCTAATAAGCTTCTTCACCCGCATCATATGGAAGCTTAACGCAACCTTTCTGGGCTTGTTTCAAACAGTCAAGAGCATGGCATCCACTGCCCTCTAATAGCCTCCATATGAAAATTACCCACTGCACATCTCATCAAAGCTCTCATTAAATGAGGACTAATCCCAGCTCAGATCACTGAATGGACTGGACTAGAGAGCCACAACCTAAAGAATATAGCAGTCGAACTTTGATAGCATGGCCTTAATTTATTCTTCATGTTTTGCTGACTCCATAAAAGATAATCACTTTCTGGATATATTACACTATTTGCTAATTTGTTAAATGCCATATTTATGATGTTTGCAGATAAATCTGTTTTAATTACTCGTCAATCCTGAGCTCTAATTAGGATCATGGTACTCTTTGTAACAGTTTAACTCCTAATTGGTGCACCTGTTTTATAGCGAGCATGGAAAATAATGGTGGGCTGCATAAAATCCTAAAGCTTTATTTGACAATGTGAAATACACCAGCTGCTTGCTGGGTGAAAGGTTTGGTAGCCACCACATAAATAGCTTATTAAATTATATTAAAATGGCCAAAATAAGGAGGGAAATGTAAATTTTGCAGTCATTTTATTGTAACTTCTTATTGAGCTTCAGAAGTTAGCGTTTAGTAAATGGGATTGTAAGCCATTAATAAACGTTTTTTTATCATTTTTTTTCCTCAAAATTTTCCATGAAAGACAATCATTACAATCATATTTCCATGATTTGTTTTGACAGACTGCTATTAAGCAGTCAAAGTTTCTTGGTTTCTTGTAGACTACAGACTGAGTCTACTATCTTTCTTGAACAGTTCAAGGCTGTAGTTTCTTCTCAGTTATATCAAGGGGACAACTTTGAAAGCTGACAGTCTCTCTCTCTCTCTCTCTCTCTCTCTCTCTCTCTCTCTCTCTCTCTCTCTCGCTTGCTTTTGCCTTTTGCCTACACACAACTGATTGCTGCCACACACTGATGGTTTCTGCCCTTAGGGGTTGTTTTGTTCAGTGTGAGAAGTGAAGTTTTCAGTGTTTTATGTCTGCTTGAGTGTTTAATATTACTCCATTCCTCTCAAAAGGAAAAAAACAATGACTAGATGTCTTTGCAGTTATTAATTTCCAATTAGTATGTAACTGCATATTGTTGTAAGGAATTGCCTGAGAGAAAAGCAATACTTTATTGTCATTAGTGATCTCTAGCATTAAGCCGTGCATTTAAAGATGCACAAATATGTAGTTGACACACAGTTCTGTGCAAAGTTTAAACACCCCCATTTTGTTTTAAGAACTGAGGATTGCAAAACGTGTTCTCTGTAGGTCAGGTGCCCTTATTTTTTTATAATTTATTTCACAATACCAACAAAACAATTTACCTGGGGCAGCCAAATGTAACTTAAAATAAAAGTTTATTATAAGTGAGATGAACATACAACATCAGGAAGCCACTTCTTTATATCCAACTGGAAAACTGAAATCTATATCTGTCTGCAGTGTTAGTGTAAACTAAGTTACAGTGGTTACAAATTTTTGCCAGTGGAGTGTTCTGCTCCTTTTGGCTCTGTTCATATTATCTAATCACGGCTCTAACAGCTCTATCTGGCCTTCTGGGTTTCCAGGTACATTAGCCTCTGCATATCAACCAAAGTCTTGTCTTTAGACTTCTTGCATGGTCCATACGTTTCCCAAGTTTCTATACGTTTCTTCTTTCTGCTAAACTAACTCTTTATTAGAGCCTTTATTTGCAGCTATACTGTTTTCCATAGTAATTTGCAACCGATATAATGGTGCTTTATAAATGTAGTATGTTTATTTTGTCATAAACATCAGATATTGCTACTGCCTTCTTATTTGAACTCTGTTGTAGCAGTGGTTTGTTCAAGCTATTTTTGTTTCTTTTTTGTTTTGTTTTTTTTTTTTCCGCTGCAGAATTCCTGAATAATTTTACTTTATGACTTGAGTTACCATGCCACACTTTATATGACACTTTAGAGCCATATTTCGTAACACTTTGTTATAGAGTTTTTTATTATACACTCTGCAGAAGTCTTATTTTTAGAAAAGATGACAAAATCTATGGCATCAGATTTTCAGTACCGATGGGAGTGAACATATACTAAAACAAATGTTCTTTGCAGGGGCACCTGTGCTGGAGGCAACTATTAGTCACAATTATCAAACACAAGAGGCTTTTATTTGTCCTGTCATGTTTGAGTCACACAGTGTACCATAAATAAATTATATGTAAACCAGCACTTTGCAAATCTGTTTTGTCCATGGTGGCCTGAGGTACGACTTTTTCCATGCAGCATCTTTTCAGGCTTCATTCCAAGCCACATTCTTTACCTTGTTTACAGATGTTTTTCCCTGAATTCTCAGTAGCTGCATCTCTTTATTGACTGCACTGCTGAGTGTTGGATCAAGATAATTTAATCGCTGTGTAATTGTGTGTTCATGTGTGTTCATGTGTGAAAGCCAGTGTTTTCTTGTGTTGGACTTTCCTCAGGGATAAAGGAATTAAGAGTGATAAAATAAAGCAATAAGACATTTCAGATAATTTTGCCCCAGCAGGAAGTTGCCATGAATTATACCTTACATTTTTAAAAATGTATTCCTACATATTGCTCTACCTTGAAATCTGAAATATATTAATATGCAGTCCTGTGCAATTTGAAGAGCTCCTTACCTTCCTTTCCTCTCTTTTTACCACTTCATGTATTTTTGATGCCTGAATTGATAATAGTGAAGAATGTATTTCTAGGTCTTGCTTCATTGCCTACATGAAAAGAGTGTTTTATGAATCCCAGTTCTGAGACTCCTGTAAGCATAATTGTTTTTTGCCGACTTACATGATTTTCCCAAATATGAATATATAATTTCTGTAACAATTTTAAACTGGGGATTAGTGTGCAACTTTATTTTACCCCTAATTGCTGTGTAATAATATCTGTGCACATAACGCAGAGTGCAGTTTTCCTCACAGAAACATAGTGCTGTCTCAGGCAATAACAGGTGTAATAAAGACAGAATGCCCTTCATCGATAAACCTCTGTACTGTAAAGCATAACAGATGCTTCCACCCTGTTAAATGCAGCTTTGTAATATTAAGACTTTGCCAGGCTGGTGTAATGTATTGTGCTTGGCTGAAATTGATGTAGTATTCTCTCAGTTAAACATCCTTAGACGAACCGTGCATTGCACGCCCCATCAGCCCTTCTTGCCACAGCAATAGCCTTCACTCCCTGCTTGTGATTGGCTGGGCCTGCAAGGGCTTTTGTCTTTGCCCTTGCTTGTTATTATTGTTTATCTTGTTTGTCAATCACCCAGCTTGCCTGCCATCTCCAACACTAGCTCTCATACATATTCATGAAGTCTCATTACCTGGCTTGCTGGTTGTCTGTGGGGCCTGGCAGCAACACCATCCTTTGTTCGGGGGACTAACAACAGGTGACTGGTGCAGGCCGGTGTATTGTTGCCCATCATTTGCATGGTGTAAAGTGCACATGTGGGACAGGGCGATAAGTAAAAAAGTGCACAGGGCCTCCAGATTACTGATTAAATAGACGAGGCTGTTTGCCCCCTTGAGCTTAATTGAAGCTTGTTTCTAGCACCGTGCTCATACACTTTTCTGCATCAAATGTTAATTCAACAGGCCAACTTGAAACGTAGCTGGGTAAAAAGTACCACAGGAGGTGAATTAACAATGCAGGGGTGAGCATTATATTGTTTAAATTTTAGATCAGCCACTGAAAAGAATACAGTATGTGTAGACACATGCATACAGACACCCACCCTTGCAGTGGACTTGTGAATTGAGAAAGGGCCTGCAGCTTGTTGTCAGTTGTGAGCTATGAGAGATGCGCACTATAGGTTTAGCTCTCACCCGGGCTGCCACTCAGCTCATACATTTTATGGAGGGCATCAAGAGAGCTTCACTGAGCCTTATTTTTCTTTGGCTGAATGAAATTAACCAACATGCTTTCTTCTTGTCACTCTTCACAATTTTGAGCATGCAAAACAAAAACAAAACCACCTGTGCATTTAAGAAACATTATGTTAATGAAGTAGAGCTAACATGGGAATATATAACTAGCCACAATATCTTTTTTACGTTTATGCCATATGGTAACACTTTTAACTAAAGCAATTTACACAACATATAATGTTACTGTAGAAAATATGGCAATTTGTTTCTTACCTAAGAATTAGATATAGTGTGATGTTCTTGCACAGAAAAATTGTCTGACATAATTTGACTTTCATATGCATATAGATAAAGTGTTGCAAGTTTGTGGCTGGACAATGACCAGAGAAATCAAATCAAGTGGGCATGTTTATCATAGGGACAGCACTGTCACTCCACAGATTCAATCTTGCTTCAATACCTGCTACACCAGTGAGAGTCTTTGGATAAGACCCCTAGTGCTACATTCACCTACCTGTAAAGCAAGATTAAAAGCCGGTTAAAAGCATTAGGTTGCTCTAAATAAAATGTATGATGATGCCATACATGCAATGCTAATCTAAAAAGATGAAGAGTTCTAATTTATTGTATATCCCATTTTTGTTGTTACTACTGAAGTAAAACCTTATCTCCAAAAAGGATTAACTTTAATGGAGAACATAAAAACATTCTCCACTTTCAGTGTAGGTTAATTTAACAAGATAATTAAAAAGTATTTTTGGAGCATTTTAATTTGCCATGAAAAAGTCTCATGAGTCAGACTTCTCATGAAGTTTTAACAAAGATCATGCAACAATTATGAAAAAAATGACAGAAATTGAGATACAAATGACAATGTTAGCCAAACTGAAAAATGATGTCAGTCTTTACAATAGTACAAGTTAACAAAACTGACATAGTGATACCAAGCTTTAATTTTTTTTTTCCAGGCTCAGAATATTTTAATGTCCTGATAGCAGATGGACATTTATTAGTGACACAGATCAATGCAATGATGATGGCCTCCAAATTAAACACTTAATTTAGCCGTCATGTGGAGCTGCCCTCGTTTCTACTTTCATTCTCCCGACCTCACTTTTAAATCCACATGTGAAGGATTGCAGCATTTCCACTGTTTCCCTCTATCCTCTAGTTAACATCCCTTAATCTCTCCCTACAAAACTGAGACCACTCAGGTGCCTTCAAGAAAAACATCTTCAGAAAGACAAAATTAATGTCATGGAAGGTCTGTCAGCTTTACCAATTCATTTCTCACCACACCAAATATAATCCTTTTTTTCCATTTAGTTTAATATGATTTTGAAATCTGTCACCCCTGGTTTGTCGTCTGTCAGTCACTGGTTGTAGTGAGTGTCTCTGACTGTCTGAGGTCTCTGACAGTCTGAGTTGAGATGCTTTTTGGATTTTTCACATTGCTGTTCTTTATATTATCCTAATGCCAACAGAACAGCACACCTAGGTGTCATTTGTTGTGGCTGTCAAGAAAAATTAGCTTCCCATGTAGAAGTAGATGCAGTTTTGCTGCCATTGAAAATCTTTAAACCTCACAGAGAAGCCATGTGTTCCCAGCTCTGCAAACTTGTCACCCAGTTCTTTTAGTTCTCCCTGAGTTTGTATAGAGGACAGAACCTGAAAAGCCTGAAAACTGGTATGATATTTCACAAAATACAAGATGCAGCTGCTAAAAACTATTGGGTCCTTTTTTAAACTGAGGCTAAATTTTAAGGGGATACTTAATATGGGACTCTTCGCATCGATGGTGTCATGGTAATTAGCTTGTGCTTTGTTTTATGAAGGTACATTTAGATAAACATCTCAACTCCATCTGCTGTCCCCCCCCCCCCCCAAAAAAAAAAAAATAGAAAGAAACATGTATTTTATTTTATTTTGTGTACCTTTAACAAGCAAATCATAGGATTAAACTGCATCATGCATGGATGCACCCAAAACTTTTAGAAGTGTCCAAAGTATGATTTCAACCATGAGTATCTATTTAATTGAGAACATATGTCTGGCTTGGATTCATACATTGGGTTGGTCGAGTTTCCGTGTTTTCTCTGGTATTGATTTAAATGGAGGTTTTACCGAAAGCCGTATTTGAGGCCTGCTGAGAAGACGACAGTCTAACGTTTCACATCAGCATTAGACAGAGACAATGACTGAGCTGTGTGCTCTGCAGAGTTCCAAAATCAAGGAGAAAATCAATTAAAAATAGGAGGGAACAATGGCAATCACATCTGTCAGGGCTGCAAGAAACAGACATGGCTATTCCTTCCAGACAAAAAGGCAAGTGTTTAGTATTGGGAAGCGGTGGGGTAGACAGAAGAGGAAAAAGAGTTATAGTCCTCCCGTGCCCATTTGCTCATCCCTCCCGTTGTCTGAATTCTTTGAGTTTAATAAAGAGTTTATTGCTTGGAGAACATTTTTATTGATTGTGCTGTCCCTGTGACTGTAATTCGAATTGTGTTGATCTTCCCTCTTTTCTGACTTTACTGTAGGGAATATGGTCTGCTGAACAGAGGTATATAGGTCGGGGTTATTTTTTATCCATCAAAGTGCATTTCTTTTTTCCATTCCCATTACTTGCTAAGGATCATTTGATAAAAATAAATATATCAATTTAATCATTTATATATCAATAAATTGTATTTTTAAACCTACAGAATCAATACATTTAGAATTGGGGCAGTGGTGACCTAGTGGTTAGGGAGTTGGCCACAGAATTGGAAGATTGTGGGTTCAAACCTCTTACCAGTAGGTTACCCTGAGGTACTGAGCAAGGTACTGTCCCTGTCACTGCTCCTCAGGTGCTTTCATAGCTGCCCCTCTGCTGCACGGTGTGTGTTTGTGCATAGGTTAAATGCAGAGATCCAGAGATCCAGTTTCGTTGTGGTTCACCGTGTGTTATGTGCACTCACAATCACTCACAATGACAGGATTAGTCATTTTCATTTTCATGTAGCAAGGACTTATTGTACTTACTGATGTATGCAGTGAGCTGCAAAGCAGTGTGCAAAGATGGACTTGATTTTGTTAAACATAGAGATTCATTTTCTGCCTCTAGACTTCTGGTGTCTAGACACATTAGGCTTTAATCACTATTATGCAATATTTCAAACTTTTCTGCACACAGCTCCCTGCTGTAATTTTGGGTGTGGTCTTCTTTGTTCTTCCCACTTTTTTCATTGTTCTCCCCTTCCTTTATTTTCTTACATTTTGCTTTAGTTGTTGACTGACAGGCAATCAAGGCAAGAGTAAGAGTAACGAGTGACGGCATGCATGTGCCTTTCCCTGCTGCGAGAGCCCAAATGGCTGAGTGATTATCCTGGCAGGGCCGTCGACTCAGGGGCTGCTCTGTTTGGTGCTGCGCTCTCTCAGATGCAGATTGTGTCTGGAGGCCTGGAGAGAGCAGTCTGACTAATCCTGGTTCAGGGCGCTCTTCTAACGGAACCCGCCCATATGTCTTTGTGTCATTTACTGAATACGTAGGGTTCTGGTAATTAAGAAAGCTGCAGACAAATGCAATAACAATCAACTGTAGCGCTCTTCTCTCCCTGCTTCATCCGCCTTCCCCACACCCCCCCATCCACATCTTCTACAACGGTTCACCATGTGCTGCTGAAAAAAGGGCCAGAAGAAGCGACAACAAACCCTAATTGCTTGTCTCTTCTCTGCAAGTGGCGGCAGAGAAAAACAACTCCAATAATCGGATTCAGGGGAGCATTAGAAATGATGATTTCTGTGGCTGAATGGTTTGCTGCTGTGTTGTTGTGTTTCATTCAAAATCAATGATACATTGTGGAGAGGAGCTTTGTTCCTTTGCCAAACTATCAAGCTAATGTTTCTCAGACTCTGTCAAATAAGAAAAAGACCACTTTGCCACCATAATCCTACCCCTGAACATCAAGGATCTTTGCTACTTGATTGCAGGCCTTTTTTTCAACAGTGCCACAAAGCCCCCTCAATGCTGTTATTTAATTTAACATCTGAGACAATGGGTACGACCCTATGTTTCATTCTGCCTTCCACTTAAAGATTCCTGGAAAAAAAAAAATACTAAAAAAAAAAAAAAAGCGTTATGTTGTTTTCGAGGTTAGATCAGCATGCAATTCCTATTTTCCTACCAGTTCTTCTGTGGCAAAAATTTAGTTTTTCAGTGCAGCAATTGCTGCAAACAAGCCTATTTTCTGAGGGACTTCTTTTGTGCATATAAAAAGAACAAAGTGAAGGGTTGTCTAATCAAAAGTAAACTTTTTTTTCCACTGAGATGTTCTCTTCACACAACATGTTTAATAGAGAGAGCAGTGCTGAACTCACTGGAGCAAGACATTATTAAACAGATATTTTACAGCAATTTCACGGGGTCTCATTGCTCTGTATTTTTCCTGTTAGCGTGAGATTATCATCTATTTTCTATGACTTTATGTACACATTATTGTATAATTGGTACACGTTATTTGTTGACTTTCCTTTCATTCTTTCATATGGTGTAACTAGCTGCTTACTTTATAGACTTAAAATGTTAACTTTTATAAAATAATATTTTAATTGACATTTTGTATTTTAATTGAATATATCATGACCTCCAAAAGGTTATTTATTCAAATCAAAGGGGCAGCGATGGCCCCAGATCGGAAGATGGTGGGTTCAATTCCCTCACCAGTAGGTTGCCCTGAGCTACCCTTGGGCAAGGTACCGTCCCCATCACTGCTTCAATAGTGAAAGTGAGTGCACGTGTGTGTATGGGTGAAACACAGAGGTTGAATTTCGTTGTGTTGTGCTGTGCTGCGTTTCACAAGAGCAGACAAGAAAGGGTAGTCACTTTCACTTTTTTCCAATTTCACTATGTCAAATTAATATCTACTCCCATACTTGGTAAATGGGCAAGGTATTCTTTTGATGAAATGCTCAAACATTTTCCAGACAAAACTAAGCTAACTGTAGTTGGAATCAAATTTAATCAAACCACAGACATGACAGACATTAGCTTTTGTCATTTTGGATACACGACTTCAGTATCTTTACTTACATTTACATTTACGGCATTTAGCAGACGCTCTTATCCAGAGCGACTTCCATGTCCTAATTACAGGGACAGTCCCCCTGGAGCAACTCAGGGTTAAGGGTCTTGCTCAGGGACCCAGTGGTGGTAGTGCTAGAGGTGGGATTCGAACCTGGGACCTCTTGAGCCATTGGTCCGTAGGCAAGTATCCTACCACTAGACCACCACCACCTTTTCTGTAAGGGTGTAATGATATATAAGAACAATAACCCACTATGGCACTCTTCTTGCAACCCCAAGCTCTTTTGTTGCTAGTAAACTGTGATACATTTTTGTGTCCAAAATGAAATCACAACTTCAAATTGAACCAAATTAACCTTATTATCATTAACTGGATCTGCTCATATGCTTGAGTGTCTCTTGCCCTCCTAATAGAGGGGAGGAAGAGTTTTCGAGAAACAACATGGTTTGCTGGAGTGATTGACCTACATAATTCACAGTTGACAGTTTACAGATAAGCAACATACTAAATATAATTCCTGACTTTAATGCTAAGGTGCCTTCTTAGACAGTTCAGCCCTTGGGAAATAATGTGCATTTCACTTTACCTTGCCTTATCTTACAATCAAACCTGAGAACAGAAATTTAAGCTTTCTTATCTTACTAATGACTATGCTCAGACAGAAAATACCACATAAGATATTTAATGTTACTTCTAACATCTCCTCAGTCAGCAGTGTCCTTACAGAAACCAGTCATCCTGCCCCTCTCAGCTACATTCCTTCTAGGCTACTTGCTCATGCTGGCAAAATTAGGGGAGTTAATGAGAGAGGAAGCTTTCAGAAGGCCAGGGAAAGAGCACCTCTTTTCTGTATGAAAGGGAAAAAAAAAAAAAAACCTCCATGCTCCTTTTCATTTATTCTGCTGACCTTTATGTGCACAATTAACTTTTAAGGAAAACGGAGGCTCTTTCACTTTCCTTCATCATCCACAGAGGATCTTTACTTTTAAGGATCTTTTCAAAAATTAGACAGGATACATAAAATTACTTTTTATGAGTAGGACAGCAGTGGATCTGAGCAGAAGTGTTTTATTAACTCTTTACAATTTTGAAAAAAACTTAAAAAATATGTTTTTCATTCTTAAAATTCATTCAGTGTTTAGTTGTTCTAAGGACATTTTTACCTAGGACAAAGGTATGTTGTCTTGCTAGCTCTATGGAAAGACTATAAGCTATTTTGACTCTTGACTTCAGCCATTATTAATTTTAAAGCAGTAATTATAAATGTTTATTATTACAAATGTTTGTTTTTAGTTTCTCATATGACCAGTAACCATCCCTGTCCTGGGGTTGGGAGAAATCTGGTGTTTTTTAACCTGTCTGTACCGTTTTTAGTGTCTGATTGAGATGAGTTGTTCATCAGAATTAACATCAGTGTTTATATGAATGTGTTTTTTTTTGTAGAACCTGATCAAAAACCTCCCTGAGCAGAAGGAGCTGAGTGCTCTGGCTGAGTTGAAGAGCGATTACGAAGAGCTGTGTGAGTCCGAGCAGTTTGGCATTGTGGTGAGTTCTGACTTCTACCAGCACCAGTGCTCAGGTCTTTAGGGACTGGCGACTGTCTCTGACATGCAATGCAAGGGGGCATTTCAATTGTTTATTGATTATGTCTGTTTCCCTCTGATTTTTTTCTTTTCTTGGTTCTCGTCTTCTTGCCTTTTCTCTCTCTTTTGAGTCAACTCTCCCTATATTATTAGCCTATTTTTCTTTATCACCTCAGTGCGCATCTCTTCACTTCTTGTTTCCTTGCCATCTTTTTTTCCTTTTCAGTCTCTCTCTCTCTCTCTCTCTCTCTCGCTCTCTCTATCTCTATCACTCTATCACTCTTTCTCTTTCCCTCTCTGTTTCTCTGTGACACTGACCCTCCTTTCCGTTCCTGTTGTTGTTGTTCACACAAGTAGCTCTCCACGTCCGTGTGAAGGATTTATAGCTAAGACACGAATGGGGAGAAGACTGGGAAATTAAGAATAGAGCCATAAAGAGAGAGAGAGAGAGAGAGAGAGAGAGGAGTGCACAGGAGAAAGAAGACTGCCTTCAGGCTCTGTGCAGGATCAGTGCTATTCAATATATAAAGAGACGCAGTAATGTATAATTAAAAGGCCAAGAATATAAAGGGCATTTTTTATGACAAGTCAAATCTGGTAGCCTGGTTGTGACTGACAGAAGCTGTTATTTTGATGAATAATAAAGAGTAAGGCAGGGCTTGATTTAATATAGAGTATGATTAAGTCTCCCAAGTTTTTAAAGTGATGGAGCCCTTCTAAACTCATATGTGCTCCATTGTTACTTCTGTTCACTGTATCCACTGTTACACTATAGATTCTACAAATTTGCATCCAGTATCATGAAGTCATATGCAAAAATCTGTTGACCATTAAATTATTTTTAGATATTTATTGAAAATGAGTGCATAACCTCATGTCTATACATTTTAATACACATTTACTGTGAATTAGCTCAATTTTATATGCAAATATATGTATGTATGTATTTATTTATTTATTTTTAATGTTTCAATGTTACTGTTTTCCCACAACGAAATTGGACCTCTGCTTTTAACACATGCACACAAACACCGTGCAGCAGTGGGCAGCTATTAAAAGCGCCCGGGGAGCAGTGACAGGGACGGTACCTTGCTCAAGGGTACCTCAGGGCAACCTACTTGTGAGGGAATCGAACCCACAATCTTCCGATGCAGGACCAACTCCCTAACCACTAGGCCACCGCTGCCCCACCGGGTTTTAACCGGGTTTCTAACTTGTATACACAGAAACCTCTGTATTCACGATTCCCCTCTTTAGTCTTTAGGATGTAATGAAGCAAGGCAGACAATAGAGGAGGAGTCTGGTGAGGCACCTCATCAACACCACCTCTCACAACTCTTTGGGGAAATAATTCACTTTATCCTTTCTTCCCGGTAGAGCTGTCACCAACTCACATTGACTTCTTTATAGTGATTTCTTTTTATAATATACAGGAAGAAATCAAATGAAGAGAGGCAGGGTTAGGATGAGGAGAAGTTTTGTTGTGTGTGTGTGTTTTATGAGGAGGATGGGATGGGTGACTTTGGGTTTTGATAGACAACTTGCCCATAGAGATGAATAAATTTGAGAAGTAATAAAACATCCTGGCTGCTCTTCAGAGCTGCCTGTGAGCTGTGGAGTATGTGTATATCTGCAAAGCAAGTGTCTTAGGTCAACCTCTTTTGCAGGATTCAACTTGTAGTTGTTGTTTCTGCTTCATCTTTTTTTTTCCACCACTCCACTGTAGTCCTTTTGACACCCCCCCACCCCCGCCTCCTCCCACCTTTTTTCTGTTTACTCAAATGTCATTTCATTTCTCTAGTCTCGAAGAACCTAAAATAAAAAGTATTGATTGGTTTTATATTACTTTCACACAAATCTATCTCATAGCCAATGGTGTCTGCTCTTTTGATGGTGTTTCATCGCCTAGATAAATGTAATTGCAGTTGAACTACCCAATTTGGAATTTGTTTGTTGGAGCTTTTCTGCTGTGTCTCATATGTCTTGTTGAGAGTGGTGTATTGAGTTTGATGATACAATTCAGCTGTAATTGCTATGTTTACATTCTTTTTGCCAGATTGTAGGTCAAGTTGACTTTATTTTAATTGCCAAGAACATTCTCTGAGCTGTATTTATTTATTTTTTTCTGTCATTTGTAGATGAGCTCCGTGAAACTGTTGCGCCCTCGTCTAAATGGGATTCTGTTCAAGTTGACGTTTGAGGAGCAAGTGAACAACATCCGGCCTGACATCATGAACGTCACTTTCGCATGTGAGGAGGTCAAGAAGAGCGAGGGTTTCAGTAAGCTACTGGAAATGGTGTTGCTTATAGGGAACTACATGAATGCTGGCTCAAGAAACGCCCAGACTTTTGGCTTCAACATCAGCTTTCTCTGCAAGGTATTGTACCACAATGTAGCATTGCTATTCTCAACACCCAGCAGCCAATCACAATTAATTTAAATTAAGCATTTTCAGAAAGGCATTCTTAAGGCCAATCACCATTATAAGTTAGAAGGTTTTGTTAGAGCATATTGATGATATTCTCTTGTTTAAGTGTGTAATGTCATATGCCGAAATATGGTATACATGTATGGTATCATGGAAAGAAGTTTCATTTTGATTATATTATATACATATTGATTATATATTTTATCACTGTTAATTTTTACCATATTTTATAATGAATCCCTATCAAAATTACACATTTTGATAGTGTTGTGTTTCACATACTAAGCACAGGGATATTCAGTTGCATCTATCCATGATTAATTATTTAGTTAACAAATTGCAATTAATAAATTATCAAATAATTAATTAATGCCATGATAAGTCACAAATGTAATATATAAATCATTAAGACCTATAAATTATGTTTAAGATCCAAACTACAGAGCTTTCTAAGCTTGGACCGTTCTTTATGTTATGAGCTTGAGGAGCTTCCGCTGAACACGCTGTCTGTGAAACAAATGCTTTAACTACTGTGATCATATGCATAGTGTGGACACCTGGCCATGTGTTTTATACACTAATGTAGACGGTGTAACCATTTGGTGCTACTGCAAAAACCAGACCCCCCACCTTTCCCTCGGTTGTAGGCAGCCAGAGCTGCACTGCCGTTCTTGGTAAGATATTTCTGTTGGCCTTGTCATGTGCTCAGAGTGATTCTATCTGCCACTGGGAGACAGGTGTTTTGACTGCAGGGGTTCAAAGTGTGGCCAGTTGTGTGGTAGTCAGGTTGGCTTTTTTTCTTCCTGCTCTGTTTCCTCCCCTTCCATTGTTTTTTCTTTCATTTTTCATCTGGATTCTGATGAACCTGTTCTGAGGGTTATTGCAATGCATAGGTACAGTGTGACTTGGAAAGTAATTTAGAACCCTGAGATTATTTCTTCTGCCTGCTTTGTGGCATGATATTTAATCAGTGATCATTTTAATATGACTCAATAAAACATCCAGGACTGTGAAGTTTCATTCATGCAAGCCTGTTGTGAACATTTCTCTTTCTGTTCCGGGACTGCATACTAATCACACTGGGATGGAATAAATCAATTAAATTATCTTTTATGAGCACAAAATGTTCTCTTTATTTCACAACTAGATCATCAGAATGTATCAGTCCTGTCTAAATCTGTGCTTTTAGCATAACTTAAGTATGTATGTGCATTTTGTTTGTTATGTTGTAGAGTGGTCCTAAGGAATATGATGTACAGTTTGCATTGTGCTGCTCAAATATTAGGCATTTGAGTAAAGATACTTTGAAGTGGTGTTTACTTTCTTCCTTTTCTTTATTGCTTCTTTTCCATGCTGTTATGGCTCAAAGGAAGTTTTGCCTCTGCCAAGTGACCCTGCCCTGGCAAGCCATCCCGAATGGAAAAGTGAGCAGAGAGACAGCAGTGGCCACTGCTACACATTGCCCCTGTGTGTCTTCTCTGACCTCTCTGTCTAAAAGCTGTCCCTCATTCTTACAGCTGCACTTCTGCACTCCTTCCCTTGTGACTGTGTGCTTAGTTGGCAGCAGGTCAGCCATTTCCATACACTCCCTAAGTAGCACTACACCAGCTGTGGGTGTTTGGTATCATAGAGCACTCATAAAAAGCAAAGTTTCAGCAGGATTACTACCTTTTGCCTTCAAACCAGCATCAATTCTTATAGGTACACTTGCACAAAGTCAGGGATTTTGTAGGATTATAGTCAGGTGTATGATCAACCAATTTTACCAAACAGGTGCTGATGATCACTTGATTTCTCTTGTTCATTCACTGCATTTTGTTGACTGATGAAAAAAAATGATGAACACTTCCATTTTAAAAAAGCATTCATTGTTTACAGCATTTTTTCATACCAGCCTAAAACTTTTGCACGGTACTGTTTGTGTGTGTGTGTGTGTGTGTGTGTGTGTGTGTATATATATATATATATATATATATATATATATATATATAATATATATATATAATGCGGGTGTGTGTGTGTCTGTGTTTTTTTGATGCTTTACATTTGAGCAGTGGCGTTTCCTGTTATAGTGCTGAATTACTTTGAGCACCCACCCAAAATCCCAAAATGTGGTAAGTTGTATTAGAGTGTAGTGAAGAACACATTCCTCCCCACGGGGTTGATTGGGTCATTATTGTCAGAGAAAAAAAATTCCTGTGTTCTACCCAGGTCAATCAAATAAATGGACCCCTGAGTGATGAGTCTCGGCTAGCTAATGAGCTCATCAAGGAGGGCTAGCCGAGGGCTGACTGCTCATCCTTCAGTCATAACTAAGGGTTGACTCTGACCTACGAGCCATAGGCCTCGTCAAATAGAGACCAATAATGTTAAAATATATTTTTAAGTAATACGGGTCAATAGCACTCCCCTTTATATCAAAGTGAACATGTTTTTGGTTTGTATCTAGAGCTGTTCTTGCATTTTTTTTTTATATATTTTTTTTTTTGTCTTGGTAACTAATTAACCTTAATTTCATGATGAACTGGCTGATTAGTTTGGCTAACCTGTAATAAAACATAGATAAATTAAATTCTTCTAATGGGCTCTTTTAAAATAGGAAACAGAGAGCATGAGTTTTTTTTTTTTTTAATTCATTTTTGTAGGCAAGGCACTAGAAAAATTTTATTTTCTTGATTGCAATTATTTTGGCCTCACAAATCATTTTTCAGTTTTTTTTATTTTTTTATAAATTGCATCTAGAACATATCTTTTCTGTTAAACTTTCTCAGTTATCTTGGTGTCAAATATTACTGAAAAGTAATCCTAAAATGGCCATTTTCTTTGTCTTCATGGTTTGTCCCATAAAATTAGTTTCACTGGAACTCCAGTGTTCAGTTTTGAAATTTAATTGGGGGGGGGGAACAAAAAAAAACTATCAACAGTGAAAGCCCTAGTTATATAAAATAATATGTTTATGGAGTGGTAATGGTAGTGTGTAATGTGGTAATGTTTGTTACTGCATATTTATTCATGTAAGTTCTGAAGGTTTTTGTACCAGTACTCTTAACTATGATGTGTTATATAAAATAAATAATAATATAAAATTGTATAATAGTTTAATAATTTTATAATAGTATAATATTTGTACATATACTACAACATATGGTTAGTATACCATATAATAAAGGACAGGATGGCTTATTTTTTACCTAATCAAATTTAGAAATACAGTTCTGTGCAAAAGTTTTAGGCAGATGTGGAAAAAATGCTACAAACAAAGAATGCTTTCAGAAATATAAATAATGATTTTTTATTTTTATCAGTTTACGAAATGCAAAGTGAGCGAACAAAAGAAAATCTAAATCAAATCAATATTTGGTGTTACTACCTTTTGCCTTCAAACTCAGCCCTCAATTCTTATCGGTACACTTGCACAAAGTCAGGGATTTTGTAGGATTATAGTCGGTGTACGATCAACCAATTTTACCAAACAGGTGCTGATGATCATCAATGTCACACTTAGGTTGAAACACAGTCATGTTTGGAACAACCTACCAGCCAAGTTCCTTCAAAAACTGTGTGCAAGTGTACCTAGAGGAATTGATGCTGTTTTGAAGGCAAAGGGTGGTCACACAAAATATTGATTTGATTTAGATTTCTCTTTTGTTCATTCACTGCATTTTGTTGATTGATGAAAATAAATGATTAACACTTCCATTTTGGAAAGCATTCTCTTTTTATATCATTTTTTCACACCCGCCTAAAACTTTTGCACAGTACTGTATGTCTATTACAAATGCTACAGTGTATCAGAAAAAGGGAGTCAAATTTAACCTGATGTAAAAGCTGCATTGGGTTCTGGGTTGCTTTCATTTAAGTACTATATAAACTTAGCTGTGATTTAAAATGACAGTTAAATGGCAAGTATGTTAGATTATAGGGTAATGTGTTCAGTATGTGTTTGTCTTATTTCATATTACAAAAAAAAAGTCTTTATTATATCATAAGTGGGAGCAATAGTTCATTATGTGGAGACAGAATTGAGGCCTTAATTCTGAACCCCTATGTCCTTGAATTGGAATCCTTTTGAAAAATGTGTTTTTTTTATGTCTGCAATGTTACTACAGGTTTCTAGAACCTTTTGAACTTAGAACCTTTTTGAAGGATTAATAATAATCCTGGTCATTGTTTTGACTACATATAATTGTATGTATTTATTTGCACAATATAATAATGATGATGGCATGCACAAGGCAATAGTGCCTCCATCTGTGTGCACATCAAGAGAATATGTTGCATCAAGTGTGAGAGGATTTGCCCCTTTATCCGTGAGAGAAAGAGAGAGGGGGACTTTAGCCCTCTGCAAGGTATTCATCCGACTTTGTCAGAGTAACTTCTGTGGAGGATATTTGACATCTTTCAGAAAGGTGGACTCAGAGGAATGCACAAAAAGATTACAGCAACTTCAGATAAAATGAAAACAACCATATGGGGAAGGCTTACTCCTTAGCCAGGCCCTGTTCAAAGCCAGGCACATGTGAAAAGGCTTTAATTTACAGATAATGTTCATTAAATCTGGCTTTCACCCCCATCCTTAGGAGACTTCTCTTATCTTTATTCTTCTCAACATGAGCCAAAGCAACATGGAGCAGAGCCCTGAGAAGATGTTCTCTCTTCAGCTGTGTATAATTATATTATATAAACCATTGTATTCTAGGTAAAAAGACCAGATGTGGGGAAGTACATGTGAAATACATGTACATGTGGGTTTCTCAAACATTGGCTGATCTGAATAATTCGAACACACAATAAATCATTCATTCTGTGGGTAATTTTTTTTCAGGCCCTAAAGTTGTAACCCTGACTATAATACTTTTTGCAAGAACAATTTCAAAACGTCAAAAACGGTTACAAAAGGTTAATTATGATGGTAATTAAACAATCATCCCTCAACCTGTATTTTTATATTTTTTAAAAATATATATATTTTTAAAAATTATATCACAGTAGCCCATTTGGTTTTTGAGAGCAGACGGCAAAGCTTTTTTTCCTTGGGAATTGTTGAGCTTTAAGCTCCATACACCAAGAAGCGGTTCATGATTTTACCGTTTTGTTCCCTCTTAGACCAAAGTCAGTAGACTGTCAGCTCCAACCCAGTCATTTGGCCTTAACACACTGTTTCTAATCAATGTCACTTGGGCTATATGCCATTTCTCCCAGATCCATTTCATCCCTTAATGTTGAATAAGATTGGAAAATAAAAAACAAATGCTTTTCTCTGAACTACAGTAAACTTTTTTACCAAAGGTGCGTGTGGTGTGTTCATAAACAGATTAACTCCCTTTCCTACCTCTTTTTCTTACCCAAAACTGCCCACTGCCAGAAGAGTAGCCTAGGGTTCTATGATTTTCACAGGGCCAAGAAAAGAAACCTTGATTGAGAAATCAAAATGACAGTCCTTTAGATGAGTTTTGCTTCCTCCCATAGCCGCTCATGCCTCTTAATAGCTAATTGTCCTAGAGGATTCATAGATATATTTCAGACATCTCTGAGGGAACTGTTTGTTATTCTGTGTGAAGATTTGGCTTTCTTCCACCAATACAGTACAAGATAAAATGACTAAATTAACCATTTTTTTTCCTTTCTTTCCTTCTTCCATCCTCCTCTGCAATCTAATTAGAAAGCAATTTCAGTATTTTCAAATTGAGCACAATCCCTTAACGTGTACATATGCTTTCATGGTAACACAATGTAGAAAGCCGATTTCACACGTTTGCTTGATGATATCCGCATAAAGAGCTACTTACGAAATATTGGACTTGCAAAGAATCTAAATTATGGTATCAGAAAGGAAATCCTCAGTTAAGAAACGCTCAACCAGAACATGATGTGCATTAGTATGATACATTTTTAGAGCTGTTTGATTCACTGTGTTGAAATACTGCAAACAAAATATGGACAGTGGGTGTTGGGTTATATGTTTACTGAATAAAACAGTTATCCTACTGTAAGGTAGGATCAATTTTTTGTAATATAAATCCCACATGTGAAGAATGCAGTGCTTCCTTGGTGGCTCTTTTGGTGTGGCATTCTCACTCTGAGCTCAAGGAAGAGCAGCTTGGTGAGAACTACTGCGATGAGGAGCAATGAGGAGGACAGAGCCAGGGGGAGGGGGGGTTGGCAAATGAGAGTGTCTCAACTGGAAAATTAGTGGAACACCATAACTTAAGGCAAATTAGATTATTCAATTTCTAACATGATTACTGGTGGAGCTGACTTGGTTGATATGGATTGTGCCCGAGAATGTGCTTGACTTATTTGATAGAAAGCTCTGCTTCTCTCTGCTGAGCTGAGAAGGATGTAAAAGGCTGCCACATTTATTGCCTCTGTCTCTTCGCTGCCTCCTTCATAGTTTTAGATCCTGCATTTTATGGAAAGCCAGGAAGCCTAAAGACTGACTTTTTTAGATGAGATTTAGCCCTCCATTGTTGCTCTTTTGGTCTCAACGTCAGTTCAGTGTTGGAGAATCAGTAACATGGGTGCCTATCTAGAGTTGTAACATCAGTGATCTTAACCTCTTAGTGCCCATCACCTTGCAATTCCTTCAGAGGAATGTAATGACTGGCTAATTTAACGAAACCACACGGTTGTACTACTTCCTCAGCTGTACTCTGTAAATGTGTTTTTATTCACTCCTTCTCTTTCCTTCCAGCTGTCCTTCCTCAACTTTAGCCTAAATTTATGTAGGCCATGAAGGCTGGAAGTTTCCTCTGGCTGACAGGTTGAAAAAAGGGATAGAAAAGTCAAAAGGAGGTTCTGTTTCAAAACTCCTGCTATATTAAGGACCTCTGAGGACAGTTCTACACCTAGAGCTTTGATAACACAAAGCTTTCATTGGCCAATTACCAATTGCTCTAATAAGATCTTTCATACATGCTGCTATGCTTTTGCATGCAGTCTAATGAAAAGAGGAGGGAATGAATATCTATGTTTCTTTTGTTGTCTCAAAGCTGAATTTAGGCACAGATTCCTTGGCAAGAAAAAAGTTGACTGGATTCCATGATTACAGTCAGATTTTTTTTTCCTTTCTTCTTCATCTACTGCATTATTGTTGTTCGTACATAGAAGATAAAAGCAACTCTGCACAGCAGTGCCTTAGCATGCGATAATGACAGTTTGGGGTATAACAATAAACAAATTAAAATTTGAAATGCATGAAATTAAATTGTGATTACCCAAAGTGAGCTGATGACTGATCCCCATCTAATGAAAGAGTGAGCGAGTGTGCAGTGTGTTTGTGTGGGTGCGTGAGTGTAGCACACATCTGAGTGGTGTGTAAGAGGCTGCTATCATATGCACGCGTGCGTGTGTGTGTTGGGAGTTTGGCTGTGGGGTTTATAACAGAAATATTGCAGGGATGGGCACACCGAGGTGGGCTGTGCTAATTAGCTCTCTCAGCATGCTGCTCAAGCAGCAGTGCAATCATAGTGGGGAATGAATATGGAACAAGTTGACGATGCACTGGTGTGGAGACACCGGCAGGCACATGCACGCACAGTCCCTCTGGCTGGCGCTCACACTTCAACTTCCCTTCATCTTCTTCACTCTTTCCTTTTTCTTCTTCTTTCTCATCCCCTTATTTTACTATTGTGCGACACCTTCAAGTAATTCTTCCTGTTCATTGTCCATAGAAACGTTAGCCCATAGAAGAGCAAGTTTTTTTTTTTCCTTCTCCATTGTGATAATTTAAGTGCATATGCCATTAGAAAGACACTATTTTGCATTTTCATCCATTTCTTTTTATTTGTATTCTACATGGATTGGTTGTATTTGACAGGAGAAAAGGTGATTTCATTAAATTAGTTACTTTTTTTTTACTCAAATCTTTGATACAGTTTTTTTATGCACACTGCTGTAAAACACATATTCCCACATGTACCAGAAAAACATGTCACCCATTTTAAATTTTATGCATGTTCATATCTTTAACTCACCTCCAGCTCCGCCTTGTCTTTTAGTCAGTGCCACCATCTCCAACCCATACAACATAGCTGGACTCACTACGGTCCTGTAAACCTTCCCTTTTACTCTTGCTGGTACCCGTCTGTCACAAATTACTCTAGCCACTCTTCTTCACCCATTCCAACCTGCCTGCACTCTCTTCTTCACCTCTCTTCTGCACTTACCCTTACTCTGAACAATTACATCTTCACTCTTTTTTCTGAATTCACTTCAGGGACCATAAGGTCTTAGTGATCAACCCTGCATGACTTGCAATAATAACTGGCATTCTAATCTTTCAGCATCATCAGACTAGCTTAAAGCTTGTACATCTTGTGTATATCTGTGAAGATATGTATATATCTTTATTTCTGTATATCTTTGTTTTACGTCCTGCACCCTTTTGTTTTATAATTAGTTAATTTCTTTCCTTTTTATTAAATAATTAACAGATTTTATGATTTTTTTCATTTATTTTTTATTACATTTTTTCTTAATAGCAGGACTCTAACAATGAAAATGAAAAAACCATACACTCCCAATGTTTTGTTCATAACTCAGATATTCAGAACAGGAACAGTAAATCACTCACTTTTTTCTTTCCCTGTAAATGCACCAGACATCTTCCTACAAAGCCATCTTTTTAAGCCATCATATGCATATAGGCTATGTCTTCTTAGATAGCTGTGGAAATTGAAGCAGGCAGGCATGCAGCAAAAGAGATGAGGTTGGCAGCAGTGGAAGGTGAAGCCTTTAAAGTGCATAATCCTTCTGCCTGCTATGCCACTGCTCCACCCTGAGTCAACTGATTGGTAAACATCCTGTGGCTGAGTGGGTGCAGAACTTAGTTGTTTAAGTATTGAAAACAGTGCTTGGTTTTTCAGGTGCTGCAGCATAGCCTTGAGTGTAGTCTTGTAGTCTTGGTCTGATGGCTTCAGTGGGGCACTGGTGACTTCTTTCACATTAACTGCTGTGCAAGTTTTCTGGTTCAGATAAATGATTTAGCAGCAGTAGATCATTTGCTGAGCTGTAGTAGTTTAATTGTTCCCTGTACTGACTAGCCACAAAATCATAAATAAAAGAGAGCTTTGAGTGCACTACAAACATGCAGGGCCTCAGGATGCCTTACTGTTGGCATGACACAGGACAATCTTTTTTCCTGATGCCCCAAACAATCTGAATGGGGAATCATCTGAGAAATTGACTTAACCCCAGTCCTCGGGAGTTCAATCCTTGTACCTTTTAGAGAATATCAGTTTGTCCCTGAGATTTTTCTTGCAGAGAAGTAGCTTCTTTGCTGTCCTTGTTGACACGAGGCCATCCTCCAAAAGTCTTTGCCTCACTGTGCGTGGAGATGCACTCACACCTGTCTGCTGCCATTCCTGAGCAAGCTCTGCACGGGTGGTACCCAGAACCTGCAGCTGAATCAATTTCAGGAGGCGGTTCTGGCTCTTGCTGAACTTTCTTGGGTGCCGTTAAGCCTTCTTCACAACGACTGAACCTTCCTTCTTGAAATTCTTGATGATTGAACGAATGGTTGATTTAGGTGAAATCTTACCAGCAGCAGCATCCTTACCTGTGAAGCCTTTTTTGTGCAAAGCAATGATGACTGTACACATTCCTTGCAGGTAAAGCATCCTGTCTGCTATTCTAACTCAGTCCACAGTGATCTCCAGCCTGGTCCTCCTCAACACTTTCACCTGTGTTAATGAAAAATCACTGAAATTATGTCAGCAGGTTATTTTTTGGCAGAGCTGAAATGTGGAAATGGGTTTTATGTGCTTAAGTTCATTCTCATGGCAAAGAGGGACTTTGCAAATTACTGCAGTTCATCTGATCAGTCGGAGTTCATGCAAATTGTCATCATAAAAACTGAGGCAGCAAACTTTCTGAAAACTAATATTTGTGTCAGTCTGAAAACTATTGGCCATGGCTTGTATGTGAAAAAAATCCCATTGTTTATTTATTTATTTATTTTGCTTTGTCCTTCTGGCCTTCCGGAGATAGCAGATGAGACACAAATCTCTGCCTGGTCTACTTTAAAGCTAGTCTCTGAGGAAAAAATTGGGAGTGATTTATGTAATGAATGCTGGAGCACAGTGACATTTTCAAATGAAAACACTCCACAGGAAATTTCAATAATAATTCACAGATTATTCGCCAGACTGTTTGCTGGGGTTCCTCTGGTGTGGCCAAACGGGGAAGTGTGCAATCATGCTTGCTGATAAATAGATAAATACCACGGAACAGGCTGTAAAGCAACAGCTGAATTATGCTTACTTAATGGATTAATCAATCCTCACTCCTCTAGTCAGAGCTTGCAGCTATTCATCCTACCTGGAACAATTGGTTTATAATCTCAGGGAGGGTTTTTAACTTTTAAAGGATACAAAGGCTTCTCTGGGCTAAAAGCTTTATTGATCTCAGAGACCCCTTTGAAAAGGTAATTATGTGTCATGATGAGCTTGGATTAATATATTGCCTTTGTTTGCATATCAGCATGATGGATGAAACTTTGCACATGCATATTGTTTAAAGTAATCCTGGATCAATAAGGAAGGCGGGCACGTGCATAAGATCACGGGAAATGGCATGCAGAAGGGCAAAGATGCCCATCAGTTTCTGAGTGGAGGGCTTATCTCATCACTGGTTTATTTTGCCCTTCTCACTGCTCGTTTTTTTTAAACCAACTATGAAGCAAGTGGATTCAGTCAGACTTCTGACTTTTTTGGTTTTGCAGTACTAAAATAAGCTTTAAGCATCAGCTTGGAATATGTAATATTGCATTAGCTAAGTAATTAAATAAGAAAATGTAACAATTCTAATGTCACTTGTCTTGGTTTTTAGGTGATTTAGCTTTAATTAGCAGCATGTTTGTTTGGTTTAAACATCTAAAAGTTGAAGCTTAATATTGCTCTACTGACAAAAAACAAAAATATATAGAATTGAGGATCAGAAGGGCATGGGTTTAAATCCCATACCAGCAGGTTGCCCTGAGGTACCTTTGAGCATGTTACCGTCCCCATCACTGCCTCCTGGTTGCCTTAAATAGCTGCTCCCTGCTGTATGTATGGGTAAAAAGCAGAGGTTGTATTTTGTTGTGGTTAACTGTGTGCTGTGCTGTGCTGTGTTTTGTAATGACAAATAGTCACTTTCACGAAACAAAAATTATAATGTTTATATTTATAATGCAATGGCTTTGTATCAAACTTTCTTACTTTGTATCAGTCCTTTTCAGAAAGTAGTGTTGTTCTGGTATATATAATATAATTTGAAGCAGATATAATTTTAAGGATAACACTGGATGTGTTTAACAAAATTTTAACCATGTTGGTGCTTTGTGTTTAAGTTTTTATATCCAGTCTGTATAGCAACAATAAGCCTGTGAGTGCCAATTTAATGGGCTTATTGAGCAGTTATTATAGGGTTGCGTAATAAAAACCTAGAAGACACGCCATGGGCAAGATTCATTTTTCAACCCAAGGTTCCAGTAAAACAATTTTTTGTCTTTGCATTGTGATCAACATAGATAACAGAGTTTTGATTTCAGGTTGACTTTAATAATGGCTTATACATATATTTATGGTTCAACCCTAAGTTGTGTTCATCCTCTACCCCATCCTACCCCACTCATGGTAAACCACCTGCTTATTTTTTGTAGCCTCTAAAATGGAGAGGTAGGGAGACATTTTGTGCTGTGGGGAAGGCAGCCAGGATGTGTATGCACTTGCCACTGGTTTGTGAAAAGGTTAATTCCACATCTGCTGTGCATTGCAGCTGGAGGATTCACTCTGCTTTCAGTTGGCCCTGCGAAGGGACTCATCCTCCGTCTTCTCCTCAAAGCAGCCTTCCTGGAGCTGTGGCCTGACAGCAGACAATCTGTTTGAGCTCGTGAGAGGGAGGAGGTCACTCAGCCCCAGTGCACTTCTTAATGCAGGCCTGCAGCCACAGCCATCCAAATGGAGATGATGAGACAGAGGCAGGGAGGGAGGGAGAGACAGAGAGAGACTGTCCTGTATGAGCTGTGCTGTCCTTGTGGTTTTTTTTTTTATTGATTTATTTTATTTTTTCTTTCCTCACAGAAACAGTTTTCTGTCAAGTCCTCCTTGCACAAAAAAGAGCTAAAATTTTATTAAGTGCAGCTAGTTTGTTTTTTTGTTGTTGTTTTTTTTTGTAATGCCTTTACCACTGTCTGAAACACAGTCATGGATCAGAATAATTTTCTGAAGTTGAATGATCCTTAGTAAATCTTTTTTTTTTTTTAAAGCAATGTTTTTTTCTTTCCAAAAGATGCCTGTCCAAAAAAAAAAAAAAAGTCAAACACTCTAAAATTTCATTGGGCTACCTTTAGCTTTGATTACAGCACACATTCACTGTGGCATTGTTTCGATAAGCTTCTGCAATGTCAGACATTTCCGTCCAGAGTTGCATTAATTTTTCGCCAGGATCTTGTAGAGATGATGGGAGACTTGGACCGCTGTGCAAATTCTTCTCCAGCAGATCCCAAAGAGTCTCAATGGGGTTAAGGTCTGGACTCTGTGGTGGACAATCCATGTGTGAAGATGATGTCTCATGCTCCCTGAACCACTCTTTCACAGTCTGAGTGAAATCCTGGCATTGTCATCTTGGAATATGTCCATGCCATCAGGGAAGACGCAGTTCATTGATGGTATATCAGTACCTGGTCATTCAGTATATTCAGGTAGTCAGTTGACCTCATTCTTTGGGCATTCTTTGGGCACATAACATTGCTGAACCAAGACCTGAGCAACTGCACCAACCCCAGATCATAGCATTGCCCCCACAGGCTTGTACGGTTGGCACTAGGCATGATGGGTACATCACTTCATATGTCTCTCTTCTTACCCTAATGCACCCATCATTCTGAACACACGGTTAATCTGGACTCATCAGACCACATTACCTTCTTCCATTACTCCAAAGTCCAATCTTTTTGCTCCCTAGCAAATTGAAGCCTTTTTTAGTGATTAGCCTCACGGATCAGTTGTTTTTTTAAGGCTACAGAGCTGTTTAGTCCCAATCCCTTGAGTTCCCTTCACATTGTGCATGTGGAAATGCTCTTACTTTCACTATTGAATATAGTTGTGAGTTCTGCTGTTGTTTTTTTATGATTTGATTTCACCAAATTTTCAACTGATGGTTATTTATATTAAACTTATATAATTGCATATAATAATTATATAAACTTAAATAATTGCATTCAGTTATTTGTCCTGTTTGTTCTCAAGAGAGAAATCCAGCTTTCACTAACCTAATAAATCCTGTCATCAAGCAAAAAAGAAACAAACTGAATATTTTTCAGTGTGTTTTTCTATCCTTTCACTGGTTCAGTTCAGAGAAAATGGAGGTAAAAAATTAAATGGATCACAGCACACAGAGAACCAGAAATGTGCAGTATAAGAATCCCTCAAATGAGCCAGTAGCTCAAGATAGAGGATTTAGGTCGCCTCTGATCCTCATCCCGGACCTCTCATTGAAAGGTCACGCACAATATGAGAGGCGCCCCACTGCTTTCTAATGCACATTAACAGACTTCACATTTGGCAGCTAACGTTCAACATGCCATATTGCAGATTTGGCTGTTTAATTATACTAGGAAAAGATGTGGTGAATCACTCTGCCTCAAGGTTTTCAAGCACTTGGTTTATAAAGCACACTGTATAAACTGCTCATTAAAGACTCCCTCTGGTCAGTTTTCTGACTTTCAATGGTTGTGTAAGACATTTGCACTTTAGGACACTGAATTTGTCAAAAGCATGGCCTGTGCTACTTAGAAAATGTTCAGCCCTCCCCATGTCATCCAAGAGGATAGAAGATTGAACTACATCTCAAATGAAACCAATTCAGTATATAGTTTCATCATTTGCTTTTAATTTCCTCAGTCAAAAGTCATTAATTTTGGAATCAGAAATTAGTCTTTTACACATAATGAAAGACGATTATGCAAAAAGAGTGCCTTTATCTATTGGCCATGCTTGAATGTTAAAACAATGTGCAATACTATCATATTGGTAAACCTAGTTTCAGGCAAACTTTTTTCACTTTGTTAAGGGGCTATTGTGTAGAATTTTGAGTTAAAAAATGGCAAATTGTGGAAAAAGTGGAGCACTTTGGATTATTTCTGTATGCACTGCAGATGCAGATATTGCCTATATTGAACTGGAGCTTTTTTCAGGAACTGTTAGTGACAGAAATACTGCAACAGGTGCTGCATAGAAATTGAATGTACCCTGAACATACAGTTTGTTCTCATCTCTTTACTTTCTGGTACTGGCCTGTACTGAAGTTTTATAGTTTTTTTTTTTTCTTCCCCCTCCAGAGCTCTGTACTAGCTCTGTACTTAAGTTATTACATTAATGATATCTGTTGTTATAAGTTGTTACTGTCAAGTCTCTGATGGGCTTTCACTGTTGGCAAACTCTTGTCAAACCCAGGACCCTATTGCTGTGAGAAGTCAGCAACATACTAATTTGACTTTGCATTCATATTTTAAAGATTTGGTGTTTTTCTACCTTTTAACAGTCACATGCCTTTTATTCACTTTTGAACCTGCACTTTGTGTTAAGGACCATAAAATTGTTATATAATATATATAATAAACAATTTGTTCATCTTTCTCTTGTCTTTTTCATAGCTTCGGGATACAAAGTCAGTTGAGCAGAATATAACTCTTCTGCATTTCTTGGCTGAAAAGTGTGAGGAGATGTTTCCGGAAATTCTGAAGTTTCCTGATGAGCTGGAACATGTGGAAAATGCCAGCAAAGGTAAACCACTTATATATGGGGAAAAGAGAGGCCACACCATCACTTAAGGCCAGATTAGTTTATGATCATATATGTATGATCTTTATATATTCATTTTTTAATTATTTTTAATATAGTTTATTAGATATTTTTCTGTATGCAATTATAAAAGCACTAGCCTAAAGTGGCTGCCTAAAATCTCTGCTGAAACTCCTTATTGAGGAGCTCCCTACTGACAGCTCAAGGTCAAATAAGCATGCATTACTCACCACTGCCTTCTAAATGTTTTATGACAACAAGTCAGAAACAATAACTTATTATAATATCAGTGATGGTTTTCAGTGAAATGCATTTTATTTTTCTGGCTATTTAAAATATATTTGCTTCAGCTCAACTAATTGAATCTGTTCAGTTCACAGTCTGTTTGTTATAAGATCAGCACAGCCATTTGTGTTTAACCTAAGTGGAAAACATCATTTTCATATTGTCTAAGAAACACTGTGATAACCATTAGTTGATTAATTATTGGTATTGGTATCTGTCATGTTATCTTTGTGCTGGAACAGTCCAGTCCTGAAGGGCGATGGCAGCAAACAATTTTGTTTACTCCTGATTTGAATCAAATGTAGTAGACCATGGAAAACAAATCTGCTTTCTGAAGCTGAATCTCGGCACTCTTACTCTTATCTAAAGATACATACTTCTGGCCAATTTGGTGGTTCTCAGTTGAGGAACCTTTTTATATTTACTTGTATCTTGATTTCTTTCAAAGCATTTAACAGCTCCTTTGCTGGCATTTTGAAGTGAGTATCTTTGAGACAGTAAACCCTTAATTTTGCAGAATATATGTTATATAGACTAACCCTGGGGAACAGACCATGCTGTGTGTGAGCAGACTGTAATTAGAGCTGTTGTATTGATCGAAATAAAACTTGTTAATAGTCAGATAGTCCCTTTTAATCCTGATTTATGTGGGTGAACAATCCTGTTCTGTAAGAATGGTATTAAATAGTTTCTTGGGTCGATGAAAGAACATTAATGAAGCACAGGGGAGCCACATGCATTTCAGTATGGCCGACAGGAAAGGTTAACAGTCCAAATGGGAAGGCAGCTTAGTGTGGATGATGACAACATTTAGTGTAACAGCATGTCTTTGACTTTGTGGAATAACTCCCCATCATGGAGAGATTCACAGAGAGTTCACAGGAATTATAGGAAACAAAGCTGTTTTCTACTCTATTTGCCTTAATAACATCAGTTATTAAGTTAATAGTCAGATAATATAATACAAGAATAAAAAATAGTTTGTCAAAAATATATATTTTTTATTGTAATCTAAAATATGTTCTTATTTCTTTATAGAGTGTCAGTAGGCTTGTGCAGCTGACTTAATTTCCCCTGTCAATAAACTAAGCTCTTCAGATTCCATACAATGAATTGCTTGGTTAAACCCCTTGAGGTTTATTTAGTTTGTTAGTTACCTAATTAGTTACCTAATCTAATTTACCAAATTATGTGCTCTGCTGAAGAAGTCAGTCATTGTTAAAGTGGACCAATAGATGGGAGCAAGTGTGAATGATGTGATGAAGAGTCATTTCAGAAACAATCAATTCTTTGTACATGGTCATCATTTAATGAAGTGTGACAGTTGCTCTCTTTAGGCCATTACGGTAAATGCTACTAGGATACAGAAATTACAATAAGGAGAATACAGTGGCTTCAGAAGGTATTCAGACCCCCTTCACTTTCCTCATTTTTTGCAGGCTGATGCTATAATTGTTTATAGGGTGGCGGTGGACTAGTGGTAGGGTACTTACCTATGGACCTGTCACGAGGTCCCAGGTTCGAATCCCACCTCTAGCACTACCACCACTGGGTCCCTGAGCAAGACCCTTAACCCTGAGTTGCTCCAGGGGGACTGTCCCTGTAATTAGGACATGGAAGTCGCTCTGGATAAGAGTGTCTGCTAAATGCTGCAAATGTAAATGTTTATTTCCTCCCCCCCATTTACACTCATTTCCCCATAATGGCAAAGTGAAATCAGAATGTTTTACTCTTTTGTAAATTAATTAAAAAGAAGAATAAATATAAATATTTCAAATGTTTATATAAGTATTCTGACAATTTACAACAACACTTAAAATTTACCAAAATTTACCTGAAGACATGATTCTTCATCTTGATTGGAATCCTCCTGTGGTAAATAAAACTGATTGGACATTGTTTGGAAAAGCACACAGCTTTCTTTAGAAGACCTCATAGCTGACAATGCATACAGTAAAAACCAAGCCACAAGGTCTAATGAACTGCCTGCAGAGCTAAGAGACAGGATTGTTGCAAAGTACAGATATGGGAAAGGCTACAAAAAAACCTCTGCACTGAAAGTTCCCAAGAACATGGTGGTCTCCATAATTTTCAAATAGAAGAAGTTTTGCGCAACCAGGACTCTTCCAAGATCACTTGGCCAAACTAAACAATTGAGGAAGGAGGGCCTCAGAGAGGTGACCAAGAACCCAATGGGCTCTAGAGATCCTGTTTGGAGATGTAATTAATTTCCAGAATGGCAAGCATGACTGCAGGCCTCTACCAATCTGGGCTTTATGGCAGAGTGGCTAAATGGAAGCCTATCTTCAGTGAAAAACATGAAAGCCCACTTAGAGTTTGCAAAATAGCTGTACTCTCAGACTGTGAGGAACAAGAATTTCTGGTTTGATGAAACCATGATTGAACTGTTTGGCCCCAATGACAGTGACCCAAAGCACAAAGTGAAGGTGGAGTGGCTTAGGGACAACTCTCTGAATGTCTTAGAGTGGCTCAGCTAAAGTCCTGACTTAACATCTCTGGAGAAACTTGGCAATGGCTGTCCATCAAAGGCAGTAGCAGTAAAGACATGTCCCAAACTGACATAAATGTCTTTACTTAAAGATATTGATGATATGTTTTGATGAATTTTGGCCTGATGATCTTTCAAATATGTTTTAAGAAAATTCACTCACTCACTCATGTTTGAAAGCTTCATTAGAGCAATGATTTGTGTGAAACTGTATGTCATGTCAAAAAAAAAAAAAAACACTTTTAAAAAAGATTCAGGTGAACTGTAACTGTTATAAATTCCCTTTGGAATGGCACTGATGCTTTTTAGTACATTTAGGATTTTTCAGCCTCTGATTGTCTAATGCTTAAATTGTGTTTATGGGATTCTTATGACCCAAAATGAAAGGCTAAAAGCTCCTACAGTTGAACAGCAGAAAAGCATTAATAGTACTGATACAACAAAACTAAATGCACTTAAAGTAAAGTGAGTACCAATTTCACAATTCCTACAGAAGAACACATGCATCAAAATTGACTTAGGTAAATGTATTTGACTAAAGCTGCTCTTCTGAATAGTGGCAATCTGTTGTTCTTACAAAGCTTAATACATGCCCTGCAGGCAGTGAAAGGGTGAAGGTGATGTAACAGTGTCACAACAGCCTAGAATTAATACTGAAGTTCTGGCAAGCGAACTATAGGTAGACATTTATGCTTCTGTCAGAGGGAGGCATGATTTTCAGAGTATATTGCAAAACATTGTTATAAATTCTTTAATTATTTTATTTTATCCTTTTATTTATTTATTTTTTATCACTTCAGATGTCAGAACCAGTACATGTAGTAGAATACTCTGTAGTGTGAACATTTCTTAAAATGTTCACTCATGTCTACTTAACATATACAGCCTAACTTACTCGAATATGCCCATCACCAGTTATTGCTTTGTTTATTACTGAGCTTGCTTTTTTCATTTTTCCCTCCATCTCTTTTACTTTTAAGGTAACATTCCTTATCCCCTTTCAGAGGTAGCTTTCTTTCCCACACCCACACAACCCCACCACCCCATACCATACACAACCCCATTTTACCCCATCCCATACTCCACCACCCCATACTCCACCACACCATACTCCACCACCCCACACTCCACCACCCCACACTCCACCCCATATGCCCAACCCACACCAACACCACCCCACCCCCATACCCCCTGACATCCACAGTACTCCTGTCTGCAAGAGAATTCAAAGTGCATTTTTGTCCCTTAAGAATGGCACTTCCTCTACTTCATCCCTGTCTTCTCATCAAAGGAGTGCTTGAGCCCTCTGAGGTAATGCAGCAGAACGTAGAAGTGAGGGAGCACGGCTAACCCTGTCCTGTCTTGTCCTACCCAGCTCACAGCTTACAAAGCTCTGGCTTTTTTCAGTGTTGAGCTCTGATGTGCTAGTCATTGAGGAAATCCTGAATACCCTGATCATGGAACCAGATTGTCCTCATATCCCTGTGAATGTGGTTACCTCCATTAAGCTTTGTATTACAAGCCCCTTAAGGACCTTCTGCAGTCAAGGTAGCATCCCTGGCTCACAGCCCACAGCAGCCGCTGCAACTGCAGCCTTGATTAGTAGATTTCAGCTTGTTTGCCTCAAAGACTGCTGGAGGAATCTGGATTGGAGGAGTAAGGAATGAAGGCAAGGGACAAGGCATTGCATTGTGTTTGATATGCAAGTTCAGATTGAATAATCACATTAATAATGGCAGTGGCTGGCAGTCTTAATATAAAACAGAAGTTCTACGTGTTTTTAGTGTAAAAGCCCTCTCTTGATTGCCCACTACAGAATGGCTAACACTCTAACCTATTGATCTTCACATGGACATGAGCATGGACATGAAGGAAGGCAAACTTCACTGTGTCTGTTTTGTTACAGACTGACGTCTCTTGTAATTGTATTAAACTGTACCTGACCACCTGACCTTATTTTATTTGAGTAGTATTACTTTCCCCCTGCGATGGGCTGGCGACCTGTCCAGGGTGCGTCCCCCGTCCTCGCCCTGTGTGCGCTGGGTTGGACACCAGCACTCTCCCGCGACCCCGTTTGGGACAAGCGGCAGATAATGGATGGATAGTATTACTTTCCTGCAATGTCCTAGAACTGTTGTAATCACTCCAAATTGAAAAAAATTGAGCTAATTACAAATCAATGATAACTACATTATTGCGCTGTCTACTCTTTGAGAGGCACACTTTGCCATTTGCCTGAATATGATAATGTGATTCACCAGGATGCCATCTTAACCCCTCTCAGTTAAGTTGATTCCATTTATTTCTTGAGCAGTGTATTACTGTTTGTAATCTATTTAGGGATTTGATGAATAAATATGTGTTCCTGTTAGATTTGATTTCCACCTGTCACTTTGCCTAAAACATGTGCAGAATGTCCCTTTCTGCATTATGAGTGATGATTTTTAGCCATGCTGCTGAATATTTATGGAATTCAAAAGTGTAATTCATATATGTATGTCAGCTCTTACTGCAGGCTGCTGTAGAAATTGTGAGATGTTGAGAGTCTCTTGTTGACTTGTTACCTCTTTCGGAAACGCGTGATTGCTTCGGTTAATACCTCTGCGCCGACAGGGCTTTTGAGGATGCAGCAGGTTGCCCAGGTAGAGTTCGGAGGAGGCCATGGCCCACTTCCCCAGGCTGAGGTGCTCCCAGCTGGGCTTAAAAACACACTCCTCTCTCCTCTCAGCTATTAACATCCAGCTGCATCAAGGTCAATGCTTATTAGAATGTGTGTGGATCATCAAGAGAGGCAGCCAGGAATGTGCTGAGTCTCAAGGAGGAGCTGGGACATGGGGAGTGACCATGAAATCGGTGGCATTGTACTATCCTCTTTAATAATCCATGCACTCTTCCCTTACACAGACCAAAACATTAAATATACTTACCATGGTTGAGGCCAAAGAGATGTTCTTTGGTTCCTACCTGTTGTATTTTGCCACTCTCCTAAAGACTGACGTGGCTAATCAAAGATTTGTTTGTTTGTTTGTTTGTTTGTTTGTTTTATTAACTGGTGCAAGTCAGCAACTCTCTTTGGTATAATTTATTCAGAAGTCTACTTTTGAAGACGAGAAGAACCTTGACAAACCCTGGATTGTGCCTGTAAAATCCATGTGATCTCCTTATACTACTCTCAAATCATACACTTTCTAGAGTGTTCTCTGCTAGGCCAGTGCATTCTGGCACGAACGTTTCTCATAGGTTGTAACGAGATAACAATAAAATCAGTCAAGCTGTGTATGGCTCCTATACAACAAATTAATCAATTTAATTGTTCAGCTGCGTGGCCCACCAAGTTATCTTTGGCTATTGTAAATGGGAAGTGTCATGTTTATTACATGCAAACAGAAGTTATTTATGAGGCATAGAAAGCCTCCTGGCTTTTGGCAACCTGGAACAGGTGCATTTTCTGTTGAACCACACTGTAAGGTACTGAAATGTCATAAATTGTGTCCGAATGATGCCGCTTTATATAAGCTGACTTATTTTTATTTTATTTTATTTTTTTATAAGAAGTAACAAAGACTACATCAACATACTGTGCATTCATAGAGGATGTTTGATTTTTGTCTAATAATCACTGGCATCAGCAAACTCTGGCATTTGTACATGCATTTCTTTAAAGAAGGAATCAGCGAAGCTGCACTCTGCTCATTTCTACACTCCAGCAACTGCCACAGTTTAAGACTTATTCATTTCACAGTTTCTGTAGAGACTTTTTTCAGAAGTGATTCCACTTCTTTTCTGGGCATGTTTAATCTAAGATGCAGTGCAGTACTCTGTACTCTCAGTACCTTTCTTTGTTCAGTATGTATGGACACAAAAGAGAGTTATTGCAGGCACATCTAATGTCATCTCTGATTGTAACGCCACAAAGCTATTCTAGCTTCCAGAAGAAGATTTTGATTCTGACCTCCAGCTAACATGTTGCTTTGCCATTTAAACATGTCACATCATTAATAAAATACACTGAGCTGCAAGTTTATTAGATCCCTAATTTCTTCTTAGTACATATTATGTGAATTATATTATAGTATATTGTATTATATTATATTATGTGCCTAACAGCTGCAGTCTCATTTACAAAAATTATTGGAGGAGATTGTTTAGGGAGATAAATATTTCTCCAAGGATCTTTTTTTTTTTTTTCCTTCCAGATTTTCAGTGTGACATTGAAGCTATTAAATTTTACTGACAAAGAAATTTTTATAATCTTATTTATCACTGATATTTAGTGCCAGTCATTATAGAGCTGACTGTTTGTGATAAATGTATCTTGTAAAACAGCCAGTGGGTGTAGAAGCACAGAATTAACTGGCAACTGGTAGCTTAAAGCTAGCAGTTTTATTCCATTTATCCCATAATCTTCTATTTTCATATGGGTTAAAGCCAGTTTACTATTTTCAAACTTGCTTCACTTTGTACATGTTTCTTTTTCAAGGACAGTTATTGAAGAAGCAAAGATTTTAAAGCGCTATTGGCCTGTTGATGCTGTCTCTTGGTGCTGAGCAGTCCCTTTTTAGTGCTGTCCCTGCCACCTGGTTTCTGTCCCCCACCCTGGCTGCTTAGAGCCGGATAATTAAAGATTGATAATTTCCCCAGACGAAGACAGGAACAGGGAGGGATCAGGAGTTCAGGATTTCTGTCTCTGTGAAGCGAACAGACCAAAAATATATATGGTGTTAGTTAACCATTAAATGGGGTCAGGTTGAACATAGCTTGGGGAGATAATGTGGGATGAGTGAGTCTCAGTGAGAGCTGCACTCACCCCTTCACTCTGCTGCCGTATGATAGCTCTCATTACCTGACTGACACATATAAGAGTGGCCCTGATTTATCCTGCCATCTCACAGAACAGGGTTGTTAAATTACGTTTGTGTCAATAAAGGCAGCTCTCATCTATGGATGAAAAAAGTAATTTTGAGGATAGGCCGAGGCAGCAGCATCAACACCATCTGCTGTGGAGATATTGGCACACAATTTCCGGCCTAATGTAGTCTCTTTCACCGTACAGTCGTCAGTGGTCATTCGGCAGTCATTGAGAATGTGTTCCTTATGTCAGTATTTTTACACCCCTGACCTTTGCTAATAGAGCTGGAGAAGCTTCGAGTGAGTGTCATTGGCCAATTTGCTTTGTTAAATCTCCCCATGGGACGTATGTGTGGGTGTGTGAGAATGAGCTCCAGCCCTCACTACCCATTCTACCAATAAAGGAATTGGGGAAATATGACAGTGTCCTCATGAATCTATTAATATACTGCATAACCAAGGGCAAAGTAGTTTGGAGCGTAGGAGAGGGGATGAGTGAGTCTGAAGAGACCAAAAGTTGATCTGGAAGAATCTATATACTATACATTCATTTCAGGGACTATAGAATAATAAAGCCTGGACTGTTTCACAGAAAGGCTAAGTGCAGTTCAAAGCTACATATCATAGTAACTACAAACCTCATCTGCACAAGCTTACAAACAAAAATTATCCTTTTTTTTTTTTCTCTTGAATCAGTAACTTTGATCTTTTTTTTTTTATGTGCGGCTCTTTGTATCACTGACAATGTGTGCTTGAGCCTGTTTATTTTAGGTTACTTACACTAGATTACAGTTCTTACATCTAAAAAATTTAATTCAACTTCAAGGCCTCATAATCATGCAGCATAAATCAAGGAAGGGTTTGATACTACTAATAATGTTCACATGGCTTGCAGACCTTCTGTGAATTTCTTTATAGACTTCTTGTCATGTCTTATCAAATGCAGTGCAAGATAGTATACTCTCTCTCTCTCTCTCTCTCTCTCTCTCTCTCTCTCTCTCTCTCTCTCTCTCTCATGCCCTCTCTTTTCTCAAATTTAAAAGTGTGTTCTACTTCCCCGGAATATTTTTCCTTTCCTCCTGCTGTCACACCTGAAGAATACACTCCCCATGCAGATCAATCCATAGAGATGTGCCCTACATTCCTTTCCCATCTTTCAGTTCCCTAAAAGAAGGGGAAAAAAGCCAGCCTTATCTTTGCCTCACATACACGCATGCCAAACACGTCTGGATTAAGACGCTGAGGGCAGCACTCTACGACAACTAAACACACCCCATACATACCTATTTATGACTTTAAATCAGAGCCAAGTGGCAAGTTTATTTCATTCTTGGAAAAGAAAATCACATCTGCTCCTTCTTACCTTGTAGGTAGAGATCTACATATGGTTTACTATAGTGTAAGTGTGACCAAATTCAAGCAGATGTAGCTGTGCTGGCCTCTGGTGATGTTTTGCAGAAGGTGTACTGCATGTGGGTTGCCACATTCTTAAAAAAAAATATTCCTATAGTCATGTAAGGTCCCTGGAAATCCTTGGACTAGCTGTGCCAGTCATTTTGGACACTTAAAACTTTGACATGACATGATAAATATGCTTATACAGATCTTTAGCAGGCATAGACAAACCGTTCATTTTTAACTGGCCCTACAGATGATTTTTAATGCAATTCAAAGCATGCTGAGCTGTTATAGAACTGACGATGTTCTGATATAACTGAAAGCAGCAGTACCATGACATCTGAAGTGCACTGAAATATCTGCCCATTTTCTTTAAGCTAAGAAAATGTCTTGTCATGTCACCTTCTGATTGATGTCAAAAAGTACATTAGCAGCTGGTTTGCTTATATGTGGGTGTAACTATGGTCTTCAGAGCGGGCATTATTTTGCTCCCTATGCATTCCTATTGTTTTGGCAGCACACCTGTGATTTGATGAGTGCTTAATAGTTGGTGAAGGGGGCCTCTTCGTTTTTATATAAGTATGTCTGTGTGATGCAGGTGAGATTGATTCACTAGAGCAGGATGTCCTCACTTGAACACACAGGCAGGCTGAGAGAGTGGACAGTCTGTCAGGGGGCATATCAGTTCCTCTTCCTCTTCGTCTCTGGAATAGCCGTACAGGTATGGTTAGAGACAGAGATGGACACATGCAGAGGGGCTGGCTGCCCTGGTTAGCACCATGCTCCTCTAGCTGACAGCAGATCCGGATGAGACTTGACAATCGAGCTAGAAATGAAAATAATGCTGTTTGCCAGGCAAGAAATATGCCCTGTCGCTTTCTACCTCTCGGCATACAAGATTCATTGAACGGGTTGTGGCTGGACAGGTCCTCTTTCTTCAGAAACTTTTTGTAACCATGCTGGGTACACAAAGCTCCTCCCAGGGGTCTACAGATGTCTGGAATTCCTTAGTGTCACCATTAGACAGGTGGAGGTTTATTTTATTTTAATCAGTGAAATTCCTGTGCTAGCACTTGCACATTGTGAACAGTGAGCAGTGAATTTGTACTATGAATTTAAACTATTTTATACAGACCTATGGTGAACAACACACACCAGGAGTAGGAGCATTGGGTTGTAATACCTACACCCGGGGGAAAGTTATGGGGTTAGGTGCCTTTCCCAGGAGCACTTCAGCCATGAATGCAAGACTGGGAAAACATTCATAACTCACCATCTACTCACCCACATTTTTCTAGCCAGTCCTCCTCTCTAACTTGAGGCCATGGCTACATGTTAATCCCTATTCAGGATTAATAATACTGAGAGTTGCTATACATCTGAACATGAACCATACATTAACCATTTTTCAACCCTATTAGATGAAGTGATAGAGAGTATATCCAGGGCAGAGAGAGTGTGATTAGTGCAGACTTTAGTGGACATATTGGTGAAGGGAAAAGAGGTGATGAGGACATGATGAATAGTGATGATGTCAAGGAAAGGAATTCAAAAAGTCAGATGGTAGTGGAATTTGCTAAAAAGGATGGAAATGGCTTTAGGTAATGCATATATTAAAAAAAGGGAGCTCAGGTGACATTTACGAGTGGAGGAAGATGCACACAGGTGGATTAAATCCTTTGCAGGAGGGTCAGTCTGAAGGAGTTTTAAGATTGCAAAGTAGAAAGAGTGCAGCTAAACAGCAGAGGATGTTGTTTTGCAGGATGACCTTGGAGGTCAGGGAGCGGAGAGTAGTGAGTCGAGGATCAAATGGTGGAAGCTGCAAGGTGGAATTAAGGCCACCAGACAGACAATGGGGGCTAGTGAAGAGTTGTCTGATTGCTATGCAACTAGTGCAAAAGTAATAACAGAGACCATTAGAAAGGTATTGGAGTGCCATCTGGAGAGGAAAAGGAAATGTGATGGTGGATTGTGGAGAGAGAGAGAGAATTTAATGATGTGAGGATAGTGAACCAGGAATTGTAGCGTATTAGCAAGATGGAAGAGCAGAGATGAAGAGGATGAGGAAAGGAAAAAACGTTGGTCCAGATGACATACAGGTGGAAGCATGGAGGTGTTTAGGAGAGATGGCAGTTGTGTTTCTAAGTAGATTGTTAAACACAATCTTGGAAAGTGAGAGGATGCCTGAGGAGTGGAGACACTCCGATTTTCAAGAATAAGGGTGATGCACAGAGCTGTAGTAACTATAGAGAGATAAAGTTGATCAGGCACTGCATGAAGTTAGCAGCAGAAGCTAGGTTAAGAAAAGTGGTGTGCCTTTGTGGACTTGGAAAAAGCATCTGACAGGGAGCCTAGAGAGGAGGTGCGGTAGTGTGAACAGTGTGACAGTGGTGTTGTCAGCAGTATAAGTGATTGATGCATCTAAAGTAGAGGTGAGACTACATCAAGGATCAGTGCAGGCATGGGTTTGAATGGGTAGGGAAGAGAGTGATACGTGAGAGGTGGATGCCAGCAAGAGCAAAGGGAAGGCTTAAAGGATGGTAGTGAGACCAGTTATGTTCTACAGGTTGGAGGAGGTGGTGTTGGAGTAGGCAGAGTTAAAGTCAGAGGAGCAAGATTGCCTTATATTAGGCAGGTCTGAGGTGAGATGAGGAGAATATTGGGAGAATAATGTTGAAGATGGAGCTATCAGGCAAGAGGAGTCGAGGAAGGCCAAAGAGGAAGATTATGGATGAGAGAGGATATGGAGGCGGTCGGTGTAAAAGAGGACGGTGCAAAAGACTGCAAGAAAAGAAAACGGATTGTCTGTTGTGGCAGCCCCCTAATGGGAGCAGACAAAAGAAGAAGAAGAACCACTTTTAAAATGCAACATGAAAGGATGATTATCAAACCTCTGAGAAATTGCTCACACATGTGCCTCAATTTATACCCGTTCTAGATGGATTGACATCTTTTAATCCTTTCACTATTTCTATGAGAGTGACGCTGTAATTTAAAAGGATGTTTGTGGTGTGCAGGAAAAGCAGGCCCCATACAGGAGATGACCTGGATTCAAGCCGAACTGTAAAGAAAAACCAAATTACAGCTTGTCTGTGCTTGAGTGCTTTTTCTCAGGGACTAACAAAAGCCTGTACAAGCTTAGTTCTGCTGTATTTTCTTTACACTTTTTTAATTTGAAATTCTGTGTGTGTGTGTGTGTGCGTGTGTGTGTGTGTGTGTGTGTGTATATATATATATATATATGTATATATATATATATATATATATATATATATATATAAAATGCAAAAACAAATGTATTGGCCTAGGTTTCAGTACTTTTGGTGGAGACTGTATTTTAATATTTTTTTTTCCATCTTGAATGAGATATATAATTTTAGTGATGTTATTTGTTGTGCACTTGTTAAATGTCAGTGATAAACATGATGTCTAACCACCTGCAGTGTCTTATCATCCAGCAATATCTGTTTTGCGCATTGGCAGAGTTATTAAAATCTCCCTCTGTGCGTGGGAAAGAACATTACATGCTATCTGTTTGGTACTGTATTGTCCTAGTGGCTTTCCATGATACAGAATTTGTTTATAATGAGAACCAAGCAATATTGCATTGTTTTAGCTCTATTAAACCATGATTAACCCCAGTAGAAAGAGCTTCATTTAGGGAAGATTAAATGAAAGATGAGAATGATGGCCAGTGGTGTGTGTTTTACATGAGGTCTCCATTGCAACAAAGACATTACCTTTGATGCTTTTTTTCCTCCCTGAATCAGTTGGAGTCCTAATAAAAGCCTGTTTTTTTTCTTTTAAACGTTGTGTTGGATAACAGTCAGAAAGATACTTTTTGTCTGTAAACACATTTTATAAAACTTCATTTTTTCATTTCTAGGCTGCTAGGATAATGATGAAAAGCCTGTAATATACTTTTACAGCACTTGGAAAAATAAGTTATTTTGTTCATTATAATGAATTGTTTATGATGGTATAAGGCAGCATGGGTAAACACAACACAGTTTTTAAATAACCTTTAATATAGATGATGGACCACAAACTCACCCATATTTCATCAACCATGTTAAAATATTTGTTTTCCTGTATGAATTGCACCTATCAGCTCTTTCCACAGCATTTTAATGGGCTTAAGGTCAAGACTTGGGCTTGGGCCACTCCAGATCCTAATTTTATTTATTTTATTTTTCAGCCATTCAGTGGCCAACTTGCTCTTATGCTTTTGATTGTTGTTCTGCTACGTAGCCCAATTGTTCTTGAGCTCAAGATCACAGACTGATTACAGAGCAATCTTATTTAGTCTTTTTTTTTTTTTTTTTTTTACTCATCTTGAGGCTCTGCATTTATATGAACTAAAAGCTTAACAACTCACACTCGCTATCATCGTGGTCTCTAGTCTCAGACCCTTCAGTCTGATTTTGTTTCTTTTATCCATTCTCCTTGCTTGTATTTACTAACACATTAATTTAATCAAACTTAGATTTACAATAACTCATATATTAACGAGAAATACCCCCCCCTTTTAGGGATATAAACTTCCCTTATGATTAACAGTACCTGTGACCTTATTGTAGACCATTTTCTATGGCTTTTATTAAGTTTTTTTTTGTTGTTTTTTTTTTTTTAAATATGTATGAATGCTAGGAATATATAAGTATATATAAATAATTTAAATCCACTTGGTGCCCAATATATCCAACCCCTTGATAGTTTTCATTGTAATTTGAAAAGGTTATTCTTTATTTTAAAGTTTTATTTAAAAGCTAGTCTTTAATTTTAATATAATAATCAGTGGTATGTATATAACTCATTTATATGTATTAAGGTTTTGATATTATTTGTTTTTATTACATCACATCACCTAACTATTTTCTATAACATAAACCAGAGCTAATATGCAGGAAAGAACTAAGCAGGACAAGCATAGAAGCGTATGTTTTAATAAAAGCAGATCTATGTAGGTGCTCTGATTCTTTAGGGTATTGAGAATTTTAGCTGCCAGAATAATGTTGAATCTCTACACCAGATCCTTTGACTGAAATTGATTGTCCAGGCGTGGTCATTTGTGTTAAGCTTGTGTGTGACCAACTGCTTTTTAGACAATCAGACTGAAATAATGCTGTTGTGAATCTTTGAAAGTTGGAATAATTAGACATTATGATAAGGGTAACACGTCAGCCAGAGAACCCGATAGGCAAGATAAAGAGGAGATATATTATACAAATGAACTGTGAACAGAGGTTTCCAAAGTGTGATAGCTGCATTTTGCAGATAAGGCTCTGTTGTCCCACTGTAAAGATCAGTGCAGGCTGTTTCTGTGATGTACAATGAACAAAGGTGCACTTGTTTGTGTTTTCTGGAAAGGTTGGCAGAACATCTTCATGCTTGTTGAATGGAATCACAACAACAAGGTCTATTTTTTTGTTCTTTTCTTTTTTTTTTATTTTTAATTTAAATTTTTAAAATTATATTTAATTTTAAATGAAGCACTTCAAATAAATCTGGCACTTAGCTCTGACTGAGTGTCTGAAAGTCATTAATTTTCTGACATTGAAACGTCATTTATAATTGAGTTGCAGCAAAATCATTATTCACTAAATTGAGGCCAGTTAATCTGCATGACAGCCCTTAAGATAAGAAAGACAAGAGGGTAGACTACCTTGGAGTAGGAAACCACAGCGGTGAAGTGGCACAGAGATATTTGTCAGAGAGGTGCAGACGCCAGATACCTCTCATGCTTGGAGACAGTGAACACTGCCCCCTCCTTCTTTTTCAATCCTATCAGTCAACCCCAGCCTCTTTTTCTCTTTCTCCCTCTCACTCACTCTTGCTCTCTTTCTCTCTACCAAGACACCCCCGGAGGTCAAGCAGCCCTGCTGAGGGTGCATACCTTCTATAAAGTGCAATTGGCTTCTGATGCAAGTAGCAGGTTGCACTAGTTAAAACAGATGGTGGATCATTTCAAATCCCATTTTTCATGTTTTTATGACAGATATCAATAAAGAAGCAGTCCCCAAACCTGCTTTGACCTTTGTGACTGGTGATACATGTCATCTGAAAAATTGAGATCAGGCATTGTGACATTTTTCGAGTTGCAGGATAGGGAGAAGGTACTTATCAAGGCTGTCAGTCATGCCTTGGAGTATTCCCAACACCATGCGTGCTTTAATCAAATGAACTCCTTGTAGGAATGACACAATGCATGAGGATCGTTGTTTATTCTGTATGTTTGGATCAGTTTCCAACTTGGTCGAGGCTCAGGGAACAGCAGTTGGTGCTGTGGAATTGAGTTTTGTTCTTTTTCACTGTCTGCCGTGTTTGGCCTGTATTGACTGATGGAAGTGGGAATTATTTGAGGCTCAACTGCCATAATAAGACTTTTTCACAGTGACCTTATATCAACAGGCCTTAGCTTTGAATAGGTCATTGAATCAGGTGACTACACAACTCACATGTAATTCAGAGCTATATTCTAGCTGCAGATTGGTTTGTATTGGGCTCCTGGGACAGGAGCCAATGATAAAACCTTGCCGATTAATGTCCCTGATAAAAAGAGGATCTCAGCAGGACATGATCTTAGCCTTTAGCTCATATTTTTGACTTGAAACAAGTGGCCCATCTTGAAAGGATGTGAAAAGATGTACGTAGATCTAAAGCAAGCTCCCAGGAATTCACTAGCTCCTTGGTTCTGAAAAATATAATTGGTGATTGTTTGCGCTCATATATTTCTTGTGCATTTTCATCAGTAAAATCACCCATATGTTTCTATTTTGAGTATATTAAGAGCTTACACATATGACTGAATTCATATTTGAATCATGTTTCATTTCTGGGGTGGGTGTTTTTAAAACATCACTAATAAGCCCTGGATGTGACCTTTCCTTTACATCTGAATGATTTGCATCCCTCCCTCTCTCCCTTTCTTGTTTTATCTTGTGATATGAACCAGCACAGTGTGATCCATATTCAGATTTATTCAAATTAGTTGCAGCACATTTGCATGTGAAATTGAGGAACAGAAATGGGATTTGAAGCCAGGTCTTGTGCATGCTGATCATTGAAACGAGGGCCAGGCACAGCGGGAACTGTGTTCCATATTGCAGATGAGGGGGAAGGGGCATTAAAAAGCGGTCACTGGAGGGAGATTTCACATTACCACCTGCCAGACAATGCAATTTTTCTTTTAATGACTTTGATATGTATCACCAAGCAACAGGCTTCAGAAAAAAATGTTTGCATAATCCGCTGTCTGCACACTTTTGAAGTAAAGTTGATAAATAGCAAGCTATTGACATTGTCTGCTGACCTGATCTTGGGTTCATTAAGTTGTAGCAAACATGGCACAAGTCAAACACTCTGACACAGTAGTACAACATAGCACAGACTGTGGAGCTTTGCTGTGTTTTTTATTTAGGTGAAAAAGGGCTTTGTGGGGGGTGGGGGGATACAGATAGTGAGGGACACAATCGATTGTTGCTGGCCAAATTGAGGCAGTATGGGGCTGCAGGCTTGTGGCAGATAAAGTGCTGGCCGCTGTGTTTGTCTTCAGGTGGCCTTTTCTGCGTGTGCCACTCTGCCATTTTGATGTGTTAAGTCATAATAGGGAGCCGCCATTCTCTAGAAGAGCTGCCAATAAAATCTCAGATGGAAGGGATTAGATGCTGCTGTTGCTATTACTGGGCGCCCCTTGTGCTTCTTCTCTAGGGTGCCTTCAGCTTCTTCCTGTTCTCTTTTACTCTTCTCTCATTTGCTCATTCCATGTTCAAATGCAGAGCAATGTTTAAGAGCCAAGGTTCTACATGAGCCTGCTGTTTCTCTCAGAAAGGCCAGGTCTATGCAAATAGAAAGGAATGCTTTGGCAAAAACAAAACTTTCTCACTTACCTCAGATGTTGCTAACAAACACTAGATGTCAATAGTTACCCTAGCTGGTTCAATAAATCTACATATCCAAATTTATCTCAACCCACACTTTAAAGTGGGTTGAGGCTTCTCAGTGTGCTTTAGGATAACTTACTATGAACTGTGGCACCCTGACTAATATTCACAATTAAGTTTAAAGGTAAACTTACTTTCTCCTCCATATATATGATGATCATTGTCACAAAAATGAGTTCTAGAAGGAAGCACAATGTAGTTTTATTTATTTTCTATAGCTCATGGTTATGCCAGTGTCTTAAGCCACACTGATGCCACAGCAATGCCTTAATGAAGGGTTATATTTGGTTTGAGGAAGAAAAGATTTCAGCACAAACTTATGGAAAATTTGTGGGTGACAATTTACTCACAGGCACTAGTAGACAACGTTAGATTTGCAGCTCCAGTTCAAATCAAAAACAGCAAAATTTGGACAATCTGTCTGATTTTCTTTTGCCTTTTTAATGCAGGGATATGTTTCTTGCCTTTACTGTGGCATTCCATGGAGAGACAAGTCTAAAGGTTTTAGAGCTCAGTCAGCTTCTTTGTCTGTCACAAAAAGATGATGCACACTTGACCTAGCTTTAGAATATTTGTAAGTGAGACAGTCTTAATGCTCAGCATACAGCCTGCATATTGATTGTCATCCACTCGAAGAAGTGCAGCCAGACAGTGCAATCATTGTTTCATGACCTATTAAGCCACAGATACGCGAGGGAGCTAATAACATGAAGCTAGGCACTTTCTTATCTCCTCTTAGTTTAGCTCAGCACTGCAGCAGCATTTGGCTTACAGGAAGATGCCTGAAAGAGAGATGCCTCATGGGCAGAAGGCTTGTGGCTGTTAGTTATCCCAATGTGCTCCAAGCCACAAAGGTCCTGTGGTAATTGATGATAGAATGGGAAGAGGCACGAAAGCTGCCTAGAGACAGGAGGGGTTTAGGAAGACAAACAATACTTTTTCCTACAGCAGTGCAGCTCCCATGGCCGCCAGGCAGCCTGTACCTTACAGCACGGAGTAAGTGACCACTCTGTGCGGTTTTTTTTTTCCCTGCTTTTTTTCATTCCACTGTGTAGAATTATATGCATTTTTCCTGTTTACTTGAATCAAAGGTGCTACTGCAGCCTGTGCCCACTCAGAGCAGTGCCCAACAGAGCTGAACACATGATTCTAGGCCACTGAATCTTTTCATTCATCCTGCCCCTTTGACAACCCTCTGAAAAGCAAAGCTTGTTTTTCTTTCCCTCAACCATTGATTTATCATTGTTTTCACCCAACTGTTTAGACATTAGTTCCTTTTTTTTATTTCATGCTCAATATTACAATGCCAGCTTGATTATTTCTGACAGTTGCCTGACCAGTTAGAAATCTGGCCAGGTTTTTTTTTTTTTTGTCGTTACTGAGACTGATGTGAGTGGCACCAAATCAGGAAAGGAAAAAAAGTGGGTCTTTGCCATGTTGGCACAAATGTTCCTATTATTCAGCGAGGGGTTACATTCTTGCAGTGGCTTTCTTAATTTGATTTTGTAATAGAACCTTGTATTGGTCCATGAAGAATTAAATCAGAGCATTAAGAGAGGGTTTTCCATGCAAAGCCATCAATCATGTTATGACTTTCCACAAAGAAATATATACAAAATTCTGTTTAATTTTTGCAAGCATGCAAATGTTAATCAATATTTATTTTTTTTGTACAGTATGAATTGTTCAGTATTAAGAAAGGACTGAAATGAGCTCAGTTTGTAGTTGGATATTTTTTTATTTTATGCACACGTCAAAGAAATGGAAAGACATATAACATTCTTTCATGTCTTCTTGTGGGTGATCTGTTAATCACATAATCCTGTGTTTCTTTCTTTCTTTCTTTCTTTCTTTCTTTCTTTCACATTAACAGTACAGAAAATGACGGGCAAGATCTCCTTTCAAACTTATCTTTCAGCAGCATGGGCTAGTGCATAATGCTTTTACAAACAGTGCCTGGCCATATAGTTTTTATGCCCTGTGCTTTATAACATAAATGCTACATTACCAGGGAAATGGAGGCTTCTGATGTGTTCTGATCTCATCTCATGTCTTCTTTTATCTTCACCTGGTAGCAGTCCTTGCACAGTAATCACGCTGTCTCTCCTGTGCTTCAAATAAATGGAGAAGATGCCGCTGATCTATGCCTTTACTAATGCTTGCATGCTTCATCCTTTAAAGGGTCCGAAAAACCTTTCTGATCTGATCATAAACACTGTTAAAATAACAAAATGCACAGTCCATACAAACCACATATGTGAATTTAGCTGCAAAAATAAGTTGTTGAATTCACTGTTTTGTTGACATCAAAATTAAAAATACAGTTATAAGTACTGTTTCAGTCCACACTGCTTTTTGAGTGAAGACAGTTAGTCTAGAAAGTATTTGCATATAACGCTGATTATTTACTGAAAACCATGTTGGAGAAGAGTGAATATCAGATTTGATGGGATATAGAGTCAATCTGTCAACTATTTTAGTAAGTTTGGGAGGAAAATAAAAAAGAGGAAGACAAAGTCAGTTCATTCTCTGTTATTGCTCGAAAGTACCATTAAAACACTGATAAGTTTAAGGATTGCCTGAGGTAGAGAAAGCCCTGTTTATAGCATTGCAATCTAATGCACAAGTCTCTGCATCTCTGCTGGATGTAAAACAAAAGGCAAATGGGCAATCCAATCTCCAATCAATACCGAGCACTTTCCATTTTAAACACATTGTGAATGTGCACTTACTTAGATATGTTTGCTCTTCTGACATTCTGTTCTATGATGTCCCCCCGCTACACTCCACCTGCACCCCCTACCGGTTTCTTCCATGCTAAATGAAGACAGAGTTTGCAGGTGTCTGAATTGATCTGACCTTTTATTATTGTGGTGAGGATATAAATCTCTTTGGATGGACTTTATTACACAGTTAAAGAGAGACATAGGGTATCCTAATTTAAGTAGTTATGTTGGGCCTCAGTACCAATACAAGCAGAAGGTCACACACTGTGAGAACAATCTGTTTTAATAGACAATGAAGTTGGCAGCCAAGCCAGGAACAGTGTATGACCCCTTTTCCTCCCGTGCCAGAGATTTAAACACACATATCTGGCACCATGCAGTTGATTTAAAAGAGCTGTTTTCACATTGGAGATTTGCCTTAGGTTGAGCTCTATTGTACAGCTAGTTTAAAAATTACGCCCTTCATAAACAGTGAACCATGAACTGAAAATCACCACAGAGAATAATAATAACACTGTCCACAGCAGAGATCACTTGTATTTAAAATGTCTCTTATGTTTCTTGAAGGACATTCATAATCTACTAAAATTTTCAACTCTCCATAATTCAACAAACAGGCTGCTCCATGTTGGGTGTAGCTCTCTTAGCAAGACATTAATCTGCTCTTTGCAATGTTTCCATTAAGCTTTAAGATGATAAGGTTATAAATGAATATACTAGCTTTGTGTGGTTTATCACCAGAGCCAGTGGTGGGTGGTGTAAAGCAGTGGCATGACAGGAAGTAGCTACATTCAGCTGGCACAATAAATGCTCATGTCAAGGCAATGACACAGAAGAGCATAGAGAGATGACAGCAGTCCCTTTTTAATTTCAGGTTCAAGAAAAATACACTGCAATACAATTGCTCGGTTGTCACGGTGTACCATATTTCTGAGCATAAATTCTTGTCAGAGATCAGCATGATGTTCTTACAATCTGATTCTGAGTAGTGTGAGATGATGCAAAGCTCATCACCTGGCTCTTCTGAGAACAAATTCTATTGACTGTTTTCTTTCAGAGCCTGAAAAGCAGCATTCTCTATTTAGGAAATGATGTGTAGGTTTGCAGTGTTTTTTCTTTCATCATCTCATCATTTTTTAAACAGTACAATTTCTGACAGGTTTTTCATTTTAAAGTTTACATTTCTCCCTGAAACAAAGTTGATCTTGAAGCACTGAGCTTCTCTAATGCCTGAAATTATACTCTAGTTTTGGGGTCTGTTGATTTTGTCTGGGAGCCATTTTGCTCATGGCCCAATCAGCCAGCCATTCCTGCCCTCTAGATCACTTTTTCAGGACCCGGACCTCCTAATGGTTGACACATCTTCTGCAAAGGACTTTGGCTTGCACTATAGCAGCCAATCAAGGGAAAAGCACCTCAAACGTTCAATAAATACAGCTCTTTCATTTCAAAGCAACCATTAATCACACTGTAGTCACAGCAATCAGCAAGCAGGAATGCAGCATGTTTTTGAATGCACAAAAATGCATGCTGCAATAAGGATTAGGAAGTGGATTATGTTGAATGAAGAAGAACTAGGCCTGCAAAGTCATCCATCTCCAAAGGCCTACGACTTAGCATCCAGCTGTTTGCCTGAAGTTTAATTTATCATTTACAGTACCTGCAGGCGTAAACATACCGTTGATTATTTCATTTAGATCTACGTAGACACACATTCCTCACTGCCTGTAGTAATGTACAGTATGATCAAGGTGAATGGATGATGCTCCAAAAATACCCTGTCAGAGCATCTCAGATTATAGGGTGGCGTAATACATAAGGCTGCTGTTAACCCAATATCTCCCATACTAGTATCTAAGGAGCTATTCAACAACCCTTATTGAAATAGCTCTTAAAAATTGTATAGTTTTTTTGATGCCTATCCACTTTCTGAAGATGCTGGGAAAAATGCTTTGTGATATGTCCAGACACTTCAGAAACTATATCTAGCTCTAGTTTTATTTCCACCTGAAAGTATCAAGATGCCATATTTGAACACCTTGACCATGTAGTAGATGGTGAATTTTCAATAATAGTTTCATAGTTTGACTGTACAGACAATGCTCCATTAATATATATATTTTATCTTTAATATATATATATTTTATCTTGTATTTTATTTAAAAAGAAAGTTTTTTTTTTTTTTTATAATTACTGTCTGCTGATCTGGATAAGGTAACATACTTTAATTAGCTGAAATAAATATTCTAATCATTAACTATGTGCATTCCAGAATTAGATGATGCTTGTAATGCTTCCTATTTCATGTGTTTCTAAAGTAATTTATAGAGACTGTTCATAGCCTAACTCTGGTCTAAAATCAGACGTATACAGAGTAATTAAAAAGGTAAAATAGGCAATTATAATGTCATTTCATTTATATAATTAAAAATAATATAAATATCAATGAACAGCCCTATTGACCATTCACTCACCTTGAAAGCTCACTTTACCCTAATTAGCCAGCTGACAGGCACTCACAATAACTTATATACTTATAATCATTACTCTAAATAGTGCCTGTTTAGTGAAGGTATGTTTGTCACTCAGTTAAATGTTAGCTTGCACAGGGTGACAGTTGTCAAAATTGGAGTTTCCAACCAGTTTTGGGAGGCATAATTGGCAGCTCACAATAATACATATATATATATATATACACAGTACTGTGCAAAAGTTTTAGGCAGGTGTGAAAAAATGTCGTAAACAAAGAATGCTTTCAAAAATTATGTTAATCATTTATTTTCATCAATCAACAAATCAATATTTGGTGTGACCACCCTTTGCCTTCTAAACAGCATCAGTACTTCTAGGTACACTTACAGTTTTTATTTATTTATTTATTTACATTTTTTTATGTTTTATACAGGGATTTTGTAGAATTATAGTCAGGTGTATGATCAACCAGTTTTACCAAACAGGTGATAATGATCATCAATGTCACACATAGGTTGAAACACAGTCATGTTTAGAACAACCTACCAGCCGAGTTCCTTCAAAAACTTTGCGCTAGTGTACCTAGAAGAATTGATGCTGTTTTTCGAGGCAAAAGGTAGTAACATCAAATATTGATTTGATTTAGATTTTTCTTTTGTTCGCTCACTTTGCATTTTGTTAATTGATAAAAATAAATTATCATTATTTATATTTTTGAAAACATTCTTTGTTTACAGCATTTTTTCACACCTGCCTAAAACTTTTGCACAGTACTGTATATATACAGCCGAATATGCTCCCATTTATGGGGTTACCACAGCAGATCAACTGTCTCCATTTCTTCCGGTCCTCTGCATCTTCCTCCTTCAGACCAACCACCTGCATGTCCTCTCTCCACTTTGCAGTCTGACACTCTGACACCTCCAGCTCTGCCACGTCTTTCTGTCAATGCCGCCATCTCTAACCCATACAACATAGCTGGTCTCACTACTGTCCTGTGAACCTTCCCTTTTTCTCTTGCTGGTACCCATCTGTCACAAATCACTCCAGCCACTCTTCTCCACCCATTCCAACCTGCCTGCACTCTCTTCACCTGTGAGTACGTTTCCATGTCCATCCTTTATCACCCTGATCTTCTGCACGTCTTTCCCAGCTCTGTTTCTCTGTCTAGCCAATCGGTATAGGTCCTTTTCTCCCTCTTTACTATCCAACACCTCATACAATTCACCAAATACCTTATCTTTAGCCTTTGCCACTGCTTTCTTCACCCTGTGTTTCATCTGCTTGTATTCATGTCCACGTTCATTATCTCTCTGACTGTCCCACTTCTTCTTTGCCTCCCTCTTTTTTGTCTACACTCCTGGACTTCTTGGTTCCACCACCAGCTTTCCTCATCCTCCTTTTCTCTAGAACCTCATTGTTTCCTTCCATCTCTTCAGGTTTTCATAAATCACAATGTCATTTTAGTTTTGTTTGTTTCATTTATTTGATTTGCAATTTTTTTCTCATCTGCAACGATTTCTACATATGATTCTTTATGGAAAGAACTGGTCTCTTAAAATAGTAAATAGTAATAGTAAATTACTTTTTACTGACTGGTGTGTGTGTGTGCATGTGCATGTGTAATATATTCCTCACAAACACCCCATCCCACCATTAAGCTTACGTCCTTGAAATTAGCTATGCTAGTTATCATCTTAACTATAGGCTTAAACTATAGAGACATTAAAGATAACAATTTGCTTCATAGATTCATCATGATGCTTATGCACATGCTTGCTGAAAGCTTTTGTAGGGTCAGGGGAGTACATGTATCAAGTAACAATAATTTACCTTCTCAGTGCTTACTTTAAAGATGCCCAAATAAGGGAGCCGTTTGTGGAGCGGTTGAGTTAAGTTGAAATCCCAGCTTTAATGTATTAAAGCATCTTCAAATGCACTCACAGTTTTGCATATGACAGTGTTTTCAGAACTAGATGGCAGCCAGCATTACGTTACATTCTTCCTCTGAAAATGCTAAATAGTAGTTGACACTTTTTGAGTCAGTGATTACAATACTGGGTTCTGCATCTCTTATGGAATCATCATTTTGCAGACTGCCTTAATGTGCTGGTGTATTTAATGATAACACAGCTTTATTAAGTGTTTATAAGTAAAAATCTTCTCACAATCCTTTTTCTGTTCACATTATGCTAGTATGTCATTTCCTTGCAAGACACGTCTGATGTGCTTATCATTGCACTCTCACAAACAAGGAAGGAAAGGAACTTCCCTTGCTGTTGAAATGTCAGGCAACTGCAGAAGTGTTTTTCTGTGAAGTGAAATAGGCTTCAGCATGTGATAACGTATGACTTTGAAGTTGTGAATGAGTGAGATGAGCAAATCAGCCTGCCCACTACTCCCATGAGCCAGTCATTTTATTTAGCCTCCAGAGCCTACCGCACTTACTCTTCAACTCTAATGAAGATTTTCAAAAGTACTGTTTCCGCCCCGGTGTTATCCTCTCTCTTTCAGTCATAGCATGAGTCGTGATATAAAGCTTCCATTAGGCAGGTGAATCTCTGTGCCTGGAAAGAACTGTAAACAAGTAATTCTCACCCTCCAAGTCTTGCATCACTCCCATAGATAGTACTTTGTGTATACTTTATTTTCGTTTTAGATCAGTGTTGCAAGTGGAATCAATTTCTAATCAGATGTGTGTTGTCTGAGAGTGCTGTCTTTTATGATGTTTAAATTATTTTTACTATTTAAATTTTTCTGCGAAATTGTGTTTAAAAAAAAAAAAAAATCCCACACTGGGACTGCAATGTACTCGAGTACCAGACACAACTGTGCATTTAAAAAAAAAAAAAAAAACACTGGGGCCTTTCTCCTCTATGCGCTTTTTACATTGATAACTTTGATCTTATCTAGGATTTCCTTCTCAAAAACAGACTTTGTCATAGCAGCTTGTGCTGGTCAAGGTCAGGGTTATGGAACTTATGCAGCTTTTATGCCACTCAGTACCTACTTTTTTGCATTTGTGTGTTCCTTTCACTTTCACAGATCCCTTTCACTTTTTTCAAGTTGCAGTCAGATGCTACAATCATTTAAATTTATTTATGTTTCTCATTTATCTACACACATTACCCTATAATAACAAGGTGAAAACAGAATTTAAGGACAAAAAATCCTTCAAACCAACTACCCACATGTCCTCTCTCACATAAACCTCCTCTTTGGTCTTCCTCTTTTCCTTTTTCGTGTTTAACATCCTCCTCCCAATATGCTCCTCATCTCTCCTCTGCACATGTCCATACCAATGCAACCTTCTCTTTTGTCTCCAAATTGTCCAACCTGAGCTGTCCCTCTAACCATTGATAACCACTATTATAGATATTTCACAAAAATGTAAGCGTGATCATTGTACTGTTAAGAGATTTGTGGCCAAGAGCACACACGGGATCATGCAGATAAAGGCACAATGAGGAAGGTTTCTGCCAGACAAATACATCGGATTAAGAGAGCAGATGCTAAAATGCCATTACAAAGCAGCAAACAGGTATTTGAAGCTGCAGGTGCCCCACGAATGTCAAGGTGTAGGATCCTCCAGAGGCTTGCAGTATTATATGCATAAACCTTTATACCATTATTTATATGCATAAACCTTCTATTCGGCCACCCCTAACCAATGCTCACAAGCAGAAATGGCTGCAGCTGGCCCAGAACTACATGAAGACTAATTTTCAAACAGTCGTGTTCACTGATGCTGTGCAACCCTGTATGGTCCAGATGGATGGAGTGGTGGATGGTTGGTGGATTGCCACCATGTCCCAGCAAGGTTGCAACATCAGCAAAGAGGTGGCAGAGTCATGTTTTGGGGCGGAATCATGGGGAGAGAGAGAGAGCTGGTCAGCCCCTTTAGAGAACCTGAAGGTGTGAAAATGACCTCTGAAAAGTATGTGGAGTTTCTGACTGACTACTTTCTTCCATGGTAAAAAAAAAAAAAAAAAGAAGAACCGTGCTTTCTGTATCAAAATCATCTTCATACATGACAATGCACCATCTCATGCTGTAAGAAGTACCTCTGCATCACTGGCTGCTATCGGCATAAAAGGAGATATTCATGGTGTGGCCCCCATCCTCCCCTGACTTCAGTCCTATTGAGAACCTTTGGAGCATTCTCAAGCAAAAGATCTATAAGGGTGGGAGGCAGTTCACATCTAAACAGCAGCTCTGAGAGGCTATTCTGACATCCTCAAATTCAAGCAGAAACTCTCTAAAAACTCCCAAGTTCAATGGATGCAAGAATTGTGAAGCTGCTATCAAATAAGGTATGTTAATATGTAACTTGACCTGTTAAGATGTTTTTGATTGAAATAGATTTTGATTTCAGTACATATGACCTCCTAATGCTGCAAATTCAACCAATGACCATTTTCAGTTCTTTACAACCTATAAAATGTTTTGAAACTCTGTTGTGCGTAATAATTTGGAACCGTGCATTTTAAGTTTTTTATTTTTGAAAAACATAGTGTTATCATTGGGAGGTTTGTAACATTCGAAATATACTCTAATGGTTGATGACTCAAAAATTATGCTGACTGCTACAACTATTTTGGAAAATCAGAGAGAAATATCATTTGCATAATAATTTGTAACGTGGTGTATACTCATATCTAATCCTGTCCATCCACGTCACACCCAGTAAAAATCAAAGCATCTTCAACTCTGACACCTCATGTCTTTTCATCAGCGCCACTGTCTCCAACCTGTACAGCATAGCTGGTCTAACTACCATCCTGTAAACCTTTCCTTTCACTCTTGCTGGCACCCATCTGTCACAGATCACTCCTGCCATTCATCCCCTCATTTCAAACTGACTCAGTTCCCTTCTTCACCTCTCTTCGACACTCCTTTACTCTGAACCATTTATCCCAAGTATTTTAAAACCTGTGTCACCTCTACTCCCTACATCCTAACTACTCCACTTTCCTCCATTTTGTTCACACTCTTTCATTTAAATTCTGTCTTTATTCTACTCACTTTCCTTCCACTCCTCTCCAGAGCATATCTTTAGAGAGCATCTGTTGTGCTCTTTCTCAGCATGAAACTATGCTGCTGCTCACTAATCATCACCTCTTTTCTTAACCTAGCTTCCACTAATCTATCTCAGCTTTATCCCCCTATAGTTACTACAGCTCTGCGCATCACCCTTATTCTTGAAAATCGGGTACACTTCGTCTCCATTCCTCAGGCATTAAATTGTTAAACAATCTTGTTAGAAACTCTACTGCCATCTCTCCTAAACACCTCCATGCTTCCACTGGTATATCTTCTGTACCAACAGCCTTCCTATTCTTCATCCTTACTTCCATCTTGCTTATTTGCTGCACTTACTGGTTCAATATCTTCAATTCATACAATCTTCTCTCTCATTTCCTTAATTTATCAGCTCCTCAAAGTATACTTTTCATTTGCTCAACATGCTCTGTACATTTACATTTACACCATTTAGTTGACGCTCTTATCCAGAGCGACTTCCATGTCCTAATTACAGGGACAGTCCCCCTGGAGCAATTCAGGGTTAAGGGTCTTGCTCAGGGACCCAGTGGTGGTAGTGCCAGAGGTGGGATTCGAACCTGGTACCTCTTGAGCCACAGGTCAATAGGCAAGTACCACTAGACCACTGCCACCCATTTGTGAGTAAGTTCCCAGCTCTGTCTTTCAGCTAATCGGTATAGATCCTTTTCTCCCTTCTTACTGTCCAACCTTTCAAGCAATTCACTATTCACTATACAGCTTCATGGTTCCACCAGTAGGTTTTCTTTATCCTCCTTCTTCCTTACAGATGTCATACCAAGTACTATTCTAGCTCTTTCTCTTACTACTTTTGCGGTTGTTTCTGAGCAATCCAGTAACTCTTCACTACCTCCCAATGCATTTTTTAACTCCTGTCTGAATTCCACCTTCCAGTCTTCCTTCTTCAGCTTCCACCATTTGATCCTTGACTCTTGCACTTTGCTTTGTTTTTCCACCATCTTCCTCCACTCTGGTCATCCTGTGCTCCTCACTCTTGCTAAAATAAGTATTTAGACATTGCTGACAGTTATAATCAATGCAAAAACCAAGCCATGAGGTCATAAGAGCTGCCTTCAGAGACCAAAGACTGGATTGTTGCCATGCCCAGAGCTGGAGAAGGCAACAAAAAATTCTGTTGCCTTGAAGGTTCCCAAGAGCACAGTGGCCTCCATAATTCTCAAATGGAAGAAGTTTGGCACAATCAGGACTCTTCCAAGATCTGGTCGCCCAGCCAAACTGAGAATCAAAGGAAAAGGGCCTTGGGGAGAGATGTGACCAGGATCCCAATGGTCACTCTCACTTAGCTCCAGAGATTCTGTGTGGACAGATTCTCTGGTCTGATGAAACCAAGATTGAACTGTTTGGCATCAATTTTAAATGTTGTTGTGGAGACAATACTGAACATCTGGTGGAATCACATTCCCATTATCATCCCAACAGTAAAGCATGGTGGTGGCAGCATTATGCTGTGGGGCTGTTGTTCAGCATCAGGAAGTTTGAGACTGGTAAAGGTTGGCGGAGCAAAGTACAGAAATAACTTTCAGTGCTCAGGGCCTCATTTGGATTGAAGGTGTGATGACAATGACCCAAAGCACACAGTGAAGACACAGGAGTGAGTTAGGGACTACTCTGTGGCTGTCCTAGGGTAACTCATTTTGGGTAATGACTTGAACCCTATTGAACACCCTCTAGAGAGACCTGAAAATGGTTGTTCATCAACAGTTCCCGTCTAACCTGACTGAGCTTGAGAGGATTTGCAAAGAAGAATGGCAGAAAATCTCCCAACCCAGGTGTGTCTCCCAACCAAAGCTTGTTGCATCATATAATTGCAGACTTGAGGCTGCAATTTCATAACTAAATATGAAGTAAAGAGTCTGAATACTTTTGTAAGAAATTGGATGCACCAGAGCTAAGTTTCAAATGATGTTGCAAAAGGTCTGAAGACCTTGTTGTGCAGAATCAATGGTAGGAGACACATTCAAAAGAGAGAGTCAGACTGGGGCAACTGTATAATGAATCGGTGCATGTTCTTCTGTAAATATCCCCCAGCTCTCCCATCTGTTCCAGTGTATTCTTCACACATTGCCTTTGCGCACCTAGACCTAATACTCTTACAGCGTCAGCCTGCGCTCCCCTGAGGCCTCCAGCTGCCAGACCCTAATTAACCTTAAGGCCTTGTTTTTAGGAGGCATTCTTTCTACACTTTTTATCCTTTATTTATTCATCATAAACCATTGTGCAGCCACCCATACATTGCTACCTACTAAAACTGTTAGTTGCTAGTTGTTGATGGATGCCTGCACTTTTCTAAACATCAAAGAAAAAAGGTTGCACAACTGAGTGACCTCTTGAAACACTTGTGCATAACAAAGTTTTGAGGAACGGCATGTTTTGTAACATCAAGGGTCAAATTGTAGAAAGAAACTAGAAACTAGAAAGGCTTTTTTGTTCTTTCAGTCTTTTTTTAGAAGGCAAGAGTTTACACACCCAGCTTGAATGCCCTCTTTATGTCTTTCCACTTTCTAGCTCAGTGCATTTGATTTCTTCACAATTGATTTGTGATCACCTCAGGTCAATGTCTAAAATTCCCTCCAATATCAGAATATATCATAATTGACTCCATTTGTGAGGGCTCCTGAGGTGTCTGCTGCCTGCTATTCTTGATCGCTGCCAAAAGCAAAACAATTTCAAAAAGTGCATGACTTGAATTCTAGACATGCTCCTTTCTTCTGTGCAGATAGCCTTCTCTATCCTATTCGGCAGCTTGTCTGCTTGCTTTTGGGTCGTTCTTTTTGGTTTTGTCTCTCCGAACCATTTCTCACCAGGGGGATTTTTCTTTATGACTTTCTTCAACATCCTCACCTCTTTTATCATCCTTCTATCTGCAGCCTCAAATAAATAATTGTGTCAAATCAATGGCCTTTTAAAGGCTTCAGTGGTGGAAGGGTGTCATTGAAGCAAGGAGGGGCTCACAATAGAGCGGCGTTATCGCTTGGCCAGCACTGTTTACAGGACCCTGAGGGAAGCAGGGGAGAGATGAAGCATTTCTATTCCTAGCCTCTCTTCTCTTCTTTAGAAAATCCTCACTTCCAGAATAGATATTTGTCAAAGAGAGTGAGAGAGCAAGAGAGAGACAGACAGACCGACAGTCCAAGATACAGACAGACATAGAGACACAGCACAAGAAGCCATGGGCTGACAATTACAAATCACATTCTTGATAGGTGGCGGGCAGTAAAGACAGGGCTCACTGGTGTTTGTGTTGTGTGAGATGCACTGCTGATGTGGCATGAATGTGAATAGGTAATCTAGAATTCATCTCACTTTGACATGCATTGAAATTCTCTCTTTCTTCTTTTTTCTTTTTTCTTGTGAGTGAAGGGTGGTCCATTGCAGTCTGTCGCTGTCTTGACAAGTTCATTGCAGCAGATGTTGGTAATGATATAGTGTAATGAAAGTGAAAGTGAATATTTTTGTCATTGTGAAACATGGCACAGCACACAGCCTCTACTTTTTAACCATACACACCATGCAGCTGAGAGCAGCTTTTAAAAGGCCCAGGGAGTTGTGACGGGGACAGTACCTTGCTCAAGGTTACCGCAGGGCAACCTACAAGTTTGGAATTCAAACCCATGACAATCCTATCCTTGGGCCTAGTACTTAACCACTAGGCCACCGCTGCCCTTAATACAGACAATCTGCAAAGGGAGCAAGCTCAAATTCTGCACTGTTGGATTATCTCTCCTATATCCTCCATTAACCCCTACCCCTGCCTTTTCTGTCGGTCTATGTTTTTGTTTATTCTTTTTTAATTTACTCTTTATGATTACTTCATATTTCCATCAAATCAAGGAATTAATGGTTCTCCAGTGGCTGCAGGACCTTAAGATTTTCAACCACTAAATCCTTTGAATGATTAGATTGGTAAATAAATCCTTAATTATGATAAAGCTTTGTGAAGGGAGGGATTTCAGGAAAATAGAAATTAAAATAATAAATGGAGCGAACTTAAATGGATTTATTCCTGCTTTTTCCATCCGATTAGCACACCATAGATAGGGACCAGTAATTATGCTCAGCCTGTATTTGTGGTGGATTTGCACCCTTTCTGAGAACTGTGCCCAAATTATGCACTGTTTGATTTCTGTTTTATTAAGATAATACTATTTCTTTTGTTCTAATAATTAAAAGTCCATGCATTGTTTTATTTGACACTGAATTTGCAGTGTTGTGTTAGAAACGTTTCTAAACAAAACATTCCCCCATCCGCCCACATGACATTGAAATTCACAGAGTACCAAGTTGGAATAAATTGCAGGGAATCATTCCAAGCGGACTATTTCTTCATTTAATAACATAGGGGAAACCACTTTTTTATTGTGCATACAAATAGACTCGTTTGTTCACCATCCATGCCTTTTTTTTCCAGTAACACCTCTTTAGTTCGAGCACCATAAGATACCTCCTAATCAGAGTGAACAATTTGCCTGCTTTGTCACTGCAAGCATATCACTTTCACCCTGTGCGGCTGGCTTTCTTTGATTCTTCCTGAAAGAGGAACATGCTGAGCTGAAGTGCTGCCTTTGTTTTTTTTGTTCTGTTGAAGTATACCATTATTGTGTTGTTTACATCTTATTGCCTTTCATTCGATCTCAGGTGCAAAGATGAGCTCAAACATGTTTCCTAAACAGCTGAAGGGATGCCCTTTTAAATGAGGCAGTTAAGTGAACCTAAATATGAAATCGTACTATAAGGGTGGTTGTGAAGGTGGTTCACTGTCAGCAAGGGCCTGCTTGTTAGTGTCATGATTTATTGCACTGTGTTTAGTTCAATAATCAATGGCTTTAATTTGGTAGAACTGAAGTCTTCTGACTATTAGGTTGCCGGATTTGGCTGCAGTTTGAAATGAACCTAAATTCTAAAATGGACTGTACGTGCTGTCGGGTTTTTTGATGCCTGTTACTTTTAGAGTCTCTTGAGCTTTAATTAAACAAATAAATAATCATTGCTACCCCATGTGATTTTTCTCACTTGTCATGTGCATGAGAGAAGAATGAACTTTAATGAACCCATTTGAATGATATTGTGGGTATGTTTTTCCGCATTCTCGCTGCTAGTTCTCTGCTTTTGAATCTCAATTTGTCAAGTGTTTAGCCATAGTATTAAATCAGGCAAAATTTTCTGTATTCATTCCTTCATCACTTTCTCTTCCAAGTCCCACACAAGACACCTCCACAAACACACCACCCAAGCCCTTAGTAGTACTGAGCACTGCACGTTTACACACACTGTACAGTTCATTCATGCAAGACAATTCTTGCCTAGTTCAAATACACTGAGGCAGATAAGAAATAAAGATGCTGTCTGGACACATAATAGATGCTTGTGGGTGACCTTCGTTTTTTTATGTTTAATTTGCCTTTGTTTTCCCAAGTATACAGATTATTTAAAGGTTTTATCATTCGGGGGAGGGGGGGCATGTTCAAAAATAAATCGCTTATGCCATTGTAACCTTTGAAAGGACCAAAAGTCTGCGCAATGAAATATTGATACAACATATCCATAAATCGGAATTGAAAATGGCCCCATTCAACAAATGGCTGAATATAATGCTGACACCCTCACATTAAGGCCGATGATTTGGTATTTTGTGTGGCGCATCTCCTCTCTCTTTATGACGCGTGGTATTCCTTCTAGGCAGTTTATAGGGAGGGGAAATAAGACAGGGCTTAATGGAATAGTTCTCCTCTGTCCTCTGGCCCTGAGAATAAATTCTCCTTGTGGAATCTGGAACAGACTGGCAAAGCCCACAAGAGCATTGCTGCTGCTGTAAATCTGACCATTGAGCGGGGGTGCTTATTGTGTATCTTAGTCATTAACACAGCAAGGCCTAGGATCTTCTGCTGAGATTTGTACTCCAGTCAGACAGATACTGTTGTGAGAGAGAGCATAGCTGTATACCTCTGCTGAGCATATTATTGAGTAATGAAGAAAGAAAAAAGAAGTAGCCTTCATAGTTCATAAGTATAAATATTTCGGACCAGGGGAAGTAATAAATGCCTCAGCACATGTGAATAGAAAATATGTGTAATCTTCTAGACAAAAATGGCAGTAACGAGGAGGACAAAAAACTTTGAGTGTTTGTGTGTGCGTGTGTGCATGTGCATACTGGGGTGTGTGTGTGTGTGTTCGTGTGTGTTTGTGCGTGTGTTTTTCTTTTCCACACTCTAAGAAAATGAGCATTTGAAAGATATTAATGTAGCTCTGCTGATCCCCAGTAAACATTTATTTTTTTTATTAATGTTGCTAATGATATCCCAATAGGATGCTTGCCTTATTCTGTCTGAGCCTCCAACAGAGAGCTCCATTAGAGAGAAAAGAGAGACTGGTGAGACAGAGAGTTTTTTTTTTCCAAAAAAAGAAAAAAAAAGGAGAAAGAGACCCTTAAGTTTGTATGTTTAGAAAACTTCGCAAGCTTCATTTATGTATTTTGCCAGTTAAAGGCTTATTTATTTTGTATGCTGTAGCACACATGTTCCTTTCCAAAATCAGTGTAGAATGGTGTGTGGTTTCACTTGAAACTGCCATTCAAGCAAGCTTTCACTGTCACATATTCAGAGAGCTCTAACTACTCATCTCTATCTACATGACTAAGCAGATGTCCAACAGATGGCACATCACCTGTCATTCAGCTTGGGGAATCCAAGCCAAAGACTAGGACGAGTATTCAAGTAGTGTTCTGACACTTCACAATAATATGTTTTGCATGATTTTTAAAGGTAAAAAAATCTTATATATATGCTGTAAACAAAGAAAAAATGCTGTAAACAAAGAATGCTTTCAGAAATATAAATAATGATTGTTTATTTTTATCAATTTACAAAATGCAAAGTGAGCGAACAAAAGAAAAATCTACATCAAATCAATATTTGGTGTTACTACCTTTTGCCTTCAAACCAGCATCAATTCTTATGGCCCTCACAGAGCCCTGATCTCAACATCATTGAGTGTGCCTGGGATTACATGAAGAAACAGAAGGATCTTTGTTTACAGCATTTGTTCCACACCTGCCTAAACCTTTTGCACAGTACTGTATATAGTGCTGTGCAAAAGTTTTATGCAGGTGTGGAAAAAATGCTGTGAACAAAGAATGCTTTCAAAAATGGAAGTGTTAATCATTTATTTTCATCAATCAACAAAATGCAGTGAATGAACAAAAGAGAAATCTAAATCAAATCAATATTTGGTGTGACCACCCTTTGCCTTCAAAACAGCATCAATTTCTTCGTTACACTTGCACACAGTTTTTGAAGGAACTCGGCTGGTAGGTTGTTCCAAACCTACCTAAATCTTGGAGAACTAACCACAGATCTTCTGTGGATGTAGGCTTCCTCACATCCTTCTGTCTCCTCATGTAATCCCAGACACACTGGATGATGTTGAGATCAGGGCTCTGTGGGGGCAAATTGATTATGGTTTTGAAGGCAAAGGTAGTAACACCAAATATTGATTTGATTTAGATTTTCTTTTGTTAGCTCACTTGCATTTTGTAAATTGATAAAATAAACAATCGTCTTATATTTCTGAAAACATCTTTGTTATTTCCCCACATTTACTAAAACTTTTGCACAGTACTGTACATATATATATATATATATATATATATATATATATATATATATATATATTATATATATATATATATATATATATACACATACACATAGATTTGATTAAATATATTGTGTGACATACTCTATACTCTTCTCTCTTTCTCACTATCATTGCCTCATCCAAATAATTACTCTCTGTTGGGTAATGCCACATGATTTCTAAGGCTGCCCTGAGTGCATTAACCCCAGCATTGTGTGCTTGATTAAGGGAAAAGTAAATCTTTCATTGTGGTCTTCCTCTAACACACTTCTAATGATATTACTACATTGTCCAAGGTGATTTGTTTCCTCTGTGTATTTTGCCTCTCAGTGTGTGCTTATTGCTGTGGAAAAGAAGCAAAACTAGATGAAGGTGACTATTCTTGTCATTGTGAAACATTGGGTGTATCAATAATGTTAAAGCTATACAGTCATCAGGGCATGGCACACTGGCTATGTCCACTCTGCTGTTGTCTCTTTATCCTTAAGACACCAGTTTTTAAGTCTATACTTCAACCAGTGTGGTGTGGGAGAAAGCAGTAAAAAGTGATTATTTGCAGATTAATGACACACACTGCAAACTGAGGACCTCTTCAGCTGCACCACTGCCATCATTCAGTGAAGCTCACTGTGCTCATACTTGCACTTACCTTTGGATAAAATGTCTAAATTTCCACTCGATATTAGAGGGATAGAGCTTGAAATAAATGGCACTTCTCTTGATGACTCATCAGTATTCATAGTATTAATAAACATTTTGTTGTTTCTCAAAGATTTGTTAGGTCTGTCTTGGGTTAGGATTTCACATTTAATTTTCTCATAGCTACCTTTAACAAACGTGCCCTGCATTTACCCCTGTAGTGTTTAAGTAACTGCTTAAGCATCATTTAAGTCACATAGATGGCCATACTAATTGTGCAGGGATGTTGAATACAAGAGCACTATTTTCATTATAACTGGATATTCATGTCTGCCACTGGCATCAGTATTTTTCATTTTTACTATACTCTCCATGTTAGAGATTTTCATGACAGCTCCTAAATCATTCTCAGAGTACAATATCTAAAGTTCGGTGTGACACAGACATCATGTCATGTCAGATTCTTTGTCCTGCTACACTTTAAATGTTTTTGCGCAATTTGAACAATTTTAAACATGACAGACATGATATCGCTGTAATTGATTGAGATTCTGTCAATTTCTTCCCTGAATACAGATACCACATTGTTTATTGCGAGAAAGTTACTGAAAGAGCTTTGCACTTTAATTGAAAATGCCACATAAGAATCTATATATTTTTACATTATTATGTGTCATGTAAAATCTAACTAAACCGCTAAATTTAAATGAATGTCATGTAACACAACATTACAGATATACGGAACAAATATGGTGATGTGAATTGCCATATTGTTTTTATGAGTTTTTATTTTCAATATTAAATAGAAGTAAAATTGTTAGGTAATACAAGTGCAGTTTCTTTTTTAACTGCCAACTAAGAATCATTAAACTCTTGATTGTCTTTTTTTACAGTGTCCGCCCAGATCCTCAAGGCCAGCTTGGACACAATGGAGCGCCATATTCAGAGGCTAGAGAATGACATCCAGAACTTTCCAAAGACAGATGACAAGCAGGATAAGTTTGTGGAAAAGATGTCCATATCCTTTATGTGCCTTCTCTAGCTTTATGTGTTTTCTCTAGCTGACCTACATACATTAGTTCACTCTTTCCTTATTCCTCTAGAGGGACATGGTGTGGAGGTCCTTATGCCCTATAGACCATGGAATGGAAAGAGTGCTTTTTGGTGAGAACTTTATCTGATGAGTCCACCCACAAAGTGAGTCAGGCCTGAGAGCTATTTATATAGCTTTCCTGCCCTTTCCTCTTCCGACCTTAATGGAGCACTCCTTAGCCATAGTATGCTTCTCACCACATGCTGATTTCATACGCACGCCTCTTTCTCTAGATGTTTTTGAGGTCTATCAGCTCTTGAAGGCTCCTCCCCTGATTTGACAATAGTGTACGCTCCTAATGCCCCTGCATTTCCCAGAGTCTGTTTTAAATAATGTGAAGTTCTAACTGATTTAGGTTTTCCTTACTGACATGCAAATGTTTACATATTTTAATTAGAACCTGACAATGGGGCTCCATGATCTGGAGAAATTTATATTTCTGAAGCTATTCTTGCTCATTTTTGGCTGTGAGTGACAAGCTGACTTCATCTCCAACCAGTCATGCTGGCTGTGCCTAATGCTTTTATTAGTTACAAGTAGGAATCATTAATCAGTGATTTATCAAGTCAAAAAGACTTCCCATATGTTCCCTGAGAGCAGGAGAGACAGCAGTTAACCTTATTTTAGCTCTTTGTTCATGAGCTCAAACTGAAGATTTATGGAGGCTTACACTGCACTCTGGGTGGCATAAGAATAATAGCATCTGCACACATTAACAATCTGCTCTGAGTCAAAGAGGGGCACTTAGACTTGTGTAATTAAAGAACATAGGGCCTTTAACACCTGCTGGTTGGGGTACATTCAAATCAGAATGTGGTGCACCATCCAACTTTCACTATTGATCAGTCTGGTCCTAATTTGGAAAAGGATTTGGCTTGCCGTGAGGAGAAAAGTAGACGTAGATATACTGCAGTGTCTGGGCTTGCCATATTTTTGAAAGAGGAGTCTGAACCTGAGCAGTGAATTCAATGGCGACACCTTGCTCCAGTCTCACCCGATCTTTCACAAACAAGCTGAGCAGAACTGCAGCCACCTGTGTCTATTTGGTGACCTGAGTGGTTGAATTTAAGGGTGAATGTGAGAGCGAATGATTACTGTATAACCTTTTTTGTGTCTTTTTCCCCCATCCTTCATCTCATTTATTTATTTATTTGTTTGTTTGTTTTATTTTGCCCAGAGGCAACAGGGCTGTGAGGTTTTTCCACTGAGAGCACATTCAGACACAGCCAGATTTGTGTTTCTGCAGATGAAAGAGTGGACATTGTCACCTACCTAAAGGAAGCTGTGAACTCTTTCACTCAGCCATGCCATTTGACTCAGACTAGATCAGATGGAGTGGTTGATTGAATTTGCCATAGCAACTATGCTCTGTGCTTTATGGTTTTGACCTAAGTGTGACACTTAAACGGACAACCAACATGAAGTGACGTGAAACGAATGCAGTGAGTTAGTTGAAGTGGTGTTAATTTGTGCATGTTCACAGTTAGATTGCCTGTAGACACTTCACTAAAACACATTCCTCCAGGTGTGAGCTCAGACTGAACTGCTGCTGTGTTATTCATTTTTTCTTTTGTTAACAATCTAGAGTGCTGAGGACTGTGTCATTTAATTTATGCCTGAAATTGCACTCCTCCCTGCCATTTTTTCTCTCTTCTGCTTCAGGGAAACCTAACACAATACAGTTGTGGACAAAACATATACAAAGCATTTGTTTTGTTTTTTGTGTGTTTTTCAGTTTTTATACCAATCCAAACAAAAGATTTAAAGTCCTGCTTAGAAAGGATCAGATTTTATAGATATAATCTTTCTAAGATAAAGACGTGTAGAATTGCTGAAAAAGAAAGAATGAAAAATCCAGATTACTGAGGCAAATTTATCAGCAATGCTGATTTATATAGATAACATCACCCTAACAAGACATACACCCCATAGTGGTTGCAGTTTGTGTAAAATTAAATATCTTATTAGATTTATACAAAGAACCAATAGAAAAATGCCTTAATAATTTTTGGCAATATATAGAGGAAATATAAATTATAATATTATATATTATATAATATTATTTAGGATAAGAGCATCTGCTAAAGCGTCTGCTAAATGTAAATGTAAATATTATGATATAAATAGAACAACATGCGTATGCCTTGGGGATGTTGCTTTTCCTTGATTGATGAGTGAACTATTAGGGTGGAACTATAACAGTACCATTTTACTGTTAAGTCCTGTTTTACGTTGCAGCATTCTCAGGCATGGCTGTTTTTAATGTATATATACTCTGGCATTATGTCTTTCTTTAAATTTTAGAATAACTATATTGACACCAGAAGATTTTTCAGGGATTCCTTGCAATATTACAATGTTGATATTGTCTTCTAGAAAAGGAATTGATTAATTAAACGATATGCTAAATTGTTAGGTAAAGATATGAATAAAGTACAGTAATTACTTTTTATATTCTTTACTGTCAATATATTGGCTTAAAAATGTACACTTTTTGATATAAGAATTTCTCAATGTTAATTTAATCATGACCTTATTCCCTGTGTTGCATAGTTTTCAATGCCATTAGAAATTAACTATATTTTTTCATACAAGTTTTAAAACCGATTAAGCTGTTGTTTGTGTGTATGCGTGTGTGCGAAAGAACATGCATTTTTAGGCTGCTCTTGGTGTGCTGGTGAGTTTAGAGGTGTATAATGAAAGCTGTTCTTACCTTGGACTACGGACTGCTTAAAAATAAATGTGCCAAAAAATGTCCTGGAACGATTCCAAAATATAACCCATCCTCTCTCTAAAGCATCTTCCAAAAGAAGAATATTGAACGAGCCATTTCTGAAAATGAAATGTGAGTGTAAAGAACCATTTTAAAGTTTCTTGAACATTCACATGATTTAAATGTTTCTCACCCATTTAATGTTAATTCAAACTCATGTATTCTCAGAGGTTTTTTAAACAAGCATACATTAACACATTATTGTAGCTTCTGCCTCAAAACACAGCCCACTAAACTGGCCATGCAAGCTAAAAAGTATTTCATATCTGAAATATTTGTAGAAATCTGTGGTTTATTTTTCCCTCCATTATTCTAATATATGCAAATGACTGAGTGGGGTGTTTGTTCAGCAGTTTAGTGATATCTATCTATCAGGCATAATGGGACCCCACAAAGGCTTTTAGATGAGCTATAGGCCCCAGGAGGACTGTAACTCAATACAGGGGCTGTGCTGGCAACATTGCAGAAGAGGAGGGGGACATGGGCTCGGGGGTGGCCTGGCCGCCTGGGTAACAGCCTTATGGGTAGCTTAATGGAGAGAGGAGGGGTTGCACTGCATTCGGCATCTTCACTCTGAACTTTGATGGATGAGATGGATGGATAGATCTCGTCCTACTGTGTTTCATGCTATAATTCACAACACTAACATTTAGCTTAACCTTTCTGCTCTTTGGGGATGTGAAACTCCAATCAGCCAGCTATATGTTCTTATTTATTGATATATTATTATTTTGATTTTTACTATAATTTTAATTTAACAGCCCTCCTTTAGTGATTTTGCCAAGGCAAATGTAAAACATAGAAAAAACCGGAAAGAACAACATTACCCTCTGATTAAGCTTCACTTAATTATCTTTTATTCAAGATCCTATACGTAGATTTGTCATAAAATGCATTGATTTTTTCTTCTTGGACATTAAAGAGAGAAACTAGTTTCTGGAAAGGGTCCCAAAACTGGCTTGCTTTGTTGTGTTACTCTTGTAAATTCCCATTAAAACGGCATGTTTGAGATTAATTGTGAGGTTGAAAATTGGCTTGCTGGTTTTCAGTTAATTATCCTTACTAGTCCTTAATAAAGCATTTGACACAATGGACCACAATATTATACTACACAGACTAGAAAAACTGGTTGGGGTAATAGCCTTTTCCTAGTTTAAATCATAAACTAGACATGGACCATAGCACTGTAAGTGGTGTGACATGTACAAAAGAGAATTATGGAGTCTATTCACTTTGCACTTATAAAAATATCACTTCGTTCTTCTGACCAGAGGAAGATGGGTCTCCCTTCTGAGTCTTGGTTCTTCCCAAAGCTTTTTCTTACAGTATTAGGGAGTTTTTCCATTGTCTCTGCCACTGTTGGCTTGCTCACTAGGGGCTCAGACCCAGATTCTGTAAAGCTGCTTTGTGACAACAGCAGTTGTAAAAAGTGCTATATAAATAAAATAGAAAACACTTGACTTGATTTGCTTAGACGAAGCAGCAGCTTGTACAGTCGATACGGCTGGAGGAAGTGTGTGATTTAGTGGTTTCCCTAACCCTGGGGTCAAAGTAACACCCATTCTGCTGACTTGTGCATACCTTCAAACTCACTAATGGTCAGGAGTGAAATATTGGGGGTGGAGAATTGTTGTGTTGTGTGAGTCTCCTAGTTTGCTACTGGCTGGATCTTGTAGACCAGTGCACAGCAGGCCAGCACTCCTGTGATACATTGTGGTCTAACACAATGCACATTCTGAAAGCAAGCTGTAGCACCTGCTGAGGAAATGTGCTCTTTTGCTTTTGGCAGCAGTGCTCTATGGCTTGAGACAAGCTGAAAAACACACAAATACTGCACAAGCATGTTATCTGTCAGACATAAATCTTTGGTCATGGCAGAGTGTTTAAAAAGCTTTTTTCTTTCAGGTATGGAACCACCTCTTTCAAGCAGCTTTAGAAATGTACTGGGAAATATGCATTGCCTTTGCACATACATCAGTAAATGCATTGCTGAGGATATTTCAGGCTGTGTAATAATTCTGCCGCTTGCCTCGTGTTTGTGCTTCCACTTAGTTTTAAGTCTCTGCTAATTATGGAATTAGGTCACCCCAATGTGGTAGCATTCTCAGGCTCCCAATGTTTATATCAGCATAGCTCTCTGTGAAAACATTTCCCTCATCGCTGTGGAAATTTGCTAGAAAATCGTATGGAAAATTAATTCAGATTAGTTGCACATGCAAAGCCCCCAAGCCTTGCAATTAAACAGAATTGAAGTAAAGTAAATAAAAGGGAGCTTGGGTGTCTGGTGAGGTCCATATCTTTGGCTTCATATCCATGCTCTTATGTCTGTCCTTTTTTTTCTTGCCACAGCATTATGTCTACAGGGGAACGGCATTGTTCAGGAACAATGGGCAACTTTAATTCACCACATTTCATGGGGGACATTTAAGATTTTAATTAACAAATTCTAATAGGTGCTGAGCCACATAAACAATATCAGGCCCAAATAATCATTGTATTTCTAGCCATTTTCATCATAAAGGAGGGAGGGCATGAGGGAAAGAATAGAAAACAGACTTGGCGGTTGTGCCTGTGATTATGTTGCTGTCTCGTGGAAATTCGTGTTTATTGGGAAATGGCATCCGAGCCATGTGTTTCGTGTGATATGATTTTGCATATGCTAATACACTTGATTGCCTTGATGTGTGGCTTGGTTGAGGAGTGTCAGTGCGAATGAGAACGAGGCTCCATGACTGCCTCCTCAAATCCCTGTGCTAAAGCTCAGTCAGTTCAGTACAGTCTCCCTGCTCTTTTGGAGATGAAGGCAGTGTTTGGAAATTCATGACTGAAATTGAGTTTAATGTGTAAGAAATTTAATGCCGAAGAATTCTGTTTAAATGCTGTTTTGGTTCAGTCGATCCCCATATCATGAGAATTCCAATAAGTTATTTAAACTGGTGTTTAAATGAGATAGGTCAGTTTTTTTTTGCTTACACCAAAATCTCTTAAATCATGTTTTTGTGTAATGTATAATTAACGATTCTTATGACAATATCTCTAATTGCTAATGTATTGCATGCATATGATTGACATTTCACGTTCACCAGGGTATCATACACTATCTATAGGATTCTGGTTCATTAGGCAGTTAAAAAGTCTGCTGCATGCTTCTAGGCTAAGTTTCGAACACTGCTACATAATTTTTATGGAAAAAAAAATTATTGGAAAACTCATTTATTAGTAGCGGGTTATACCTATAACATAGCTAGCAATGTCCTACGATGGGTTACCAGTAATATTTTAAAGCTTTGAGAAAGTGCATCCATCTGTTTTTTTTTTTTTTTTTCTTCCTGGACTCACCCTGTTTTTGACTTACCCTGTCATGATACGTGGTTGGCCAAATTTGGGATTTTGCCTCGCCTCTCTTGTGTCTGTTCAGCAAACTTCCTCATGTTACAGTTCCTACTGCTAGACCAAACATATCATTCCACTCCCTTCTCTTGCTCCGGTCCCGCCTTAGTGTTTCACCAGGCCAAGTAGGAATCCCCAGAGATGCGTATCAGTTTTCCTCTCAGCTCTCAGAATGAAAATGACACTTTTAGAGTTACTGCACATATTTCACTAATCATGTCTCATAGATTAAATTTTTATCATTGCAGCATGTGGATTTTTTTACTCCCCCGTAGCCATGGCATGTTGGTTAGATGTAGAAATGTCTCAATGTGAGGTATCATTATGTGTGTGAACTCCCTGGAAATTCCACAATCAATGTCTCATTAGGAGGAAAAAGTGGGACTGATTTGGCAGGTCCATTAACTTAGAGAGGAGGACTGACATGAGAACTAAGGGTGAGGCTGACAAGCATACTGCCCATAGGCTAGCAAAGGGCCTTCAACTGACACAATCTCTCTCTCTCTCTCTCTCTCTCTCTCTCTCTCTCTCTCTCTCTCCTCTCTCTCCTCTCTCCCCCTCTCTCTCTCTCTCTCTCTCTCTCTCTCTCTCTCTCTCTCTCTCTCTTTGGCGCTCACTCTCTTGTGCCTGTGATCAGCCTTCATGCTTCTCTAATCTGTCATATTTGTGAGAGAACATCTCTGGAGAACATAGTCTCAGCTGAAGTCAGTGGGGAGTTTGGGACACCGTCGCTGCGCTGAGAAGATGCTGCTCTACCTTCCCTTTAATCTGTGAAGGGTGCTTGTGCCCACTGGCCATTCTGCACATTCTGACATTGTCAGTGTATGATGTACTTGTCTTGTGCTTGAGAGACACTTTGAAGGTAGTTGAGGAAAAGGACACACTATACTAACCTGTTCTTGCTGTCACTTTCTGAATTGCACACTTTTTCACGCTTTGCTCTTTCTGACTTGTGTAATCCCTGGGCCATAGATGCCTCAAATCAATAACATGCTGTGTAATCCACATGCAGCTATCCAGTGTTTTCATATTTCTCCTGGCCATTGTATCACTGCAGAATCTTGCTTCTGTGCACAGGCAGGGCAGCTTGACTGTCACCTGAGGGATTATAGAGTTCATTTTGTGCTTGAAGTTTTAAAAGTAGTAAAAGGGCAGCGGTGGCCTAGTGGTTAGGGCGTTGGCCGCATGATCGGAGGATCTGGGGTTCGAACCCCTTCCCAATAGGTTGCCCTGAGGTACCCTTGAGCAAGGTGCCGTCCCCGTCCCCGGGCGCTTTCAATAGCTGCCAACTGCACAGTGTTTGAGTGTGCATGGGTTAAAAGCAGAGGTCCAGGGCAGCGGTGGCCTAGTGGTTAGGGAGTTGCCTCCACATCGGAAGATTGTGGGTTCGATTCCCTCACAAGTAGGTTGCCCTGAGGTACTGTTGAGCAAGGTACCATCCCCGTCACTGCACTTTCAATAGCTGCCCACTGCTGCACGGTGTTTGTGTGCATGGGTTAAATGCAGAGGTCCAATTTCGTTGTGGTTCACGTGTGCTGTGCCGTGACCTCGCAATGACAAGGGTCAGAAATCAGAAATATCCAAATATAAAATATTGGTTGCAAATGCAAATAATAGAATAATATTATTACCTTTTTCAGAAGATACTCACTTTGCTCTATGTAATCATTTATTTATTTATTTTTTGCCTTTTTACTTCATATTGCTCAGAAATGTTACAGAATTGTAATGGGAAATATCTTTTTTATCATAGATATAACCATAAACTAATATGAATGGCAAAAGCAAACCTTTAAACAGTGGTTTATTTTCACTGCAGTCCTGTGTGTACAGTTGCAGAGGGGCAGCCCCCACCCTATATATAGAGAGAAATACTTTTTTGAGCTGGGTAGGTGCAGACAAAATCTTGGAAGAATGTGAAATAGTTATTGTTTTTTTGTTTTTATTTAAACCAGATGATGTGAAATTTTGATACATAATGCTAATCTTTGGTATGACAAGTGGATATAATAAAACAAAAGGCACTTATAAGTATTGTGATTAATGTTTTTCTCTGAATTTTAGTTTTTTTTTTGTTTGTTTGTTTTTTTAACAAGAGCATTGCATCCTGTAGCTGATAGCCCTATTACTTGTGTCATGAAACCATTTTTATGATCTGAAGTCACTCATCATTGGTAACATTTCAGCCTGAGTGCTGGGTGCATCAGCCTCCACTTCATCAACCACCCTAAAAGGCCATGGCTTTGAGCTGCCTAATAGACATGGCACTATGGCGTTCATTTGTCATGGGCCCATGGGTCTGATGCAAAGCCTTGAGCACTTGTTGCAGAAAGCTAATCCCACGGTCGACACCAACACACTCTCCGAGCCTTCCTGCAGCTTGCCTGCTGTCATGGCTCATGATTTCACTTTCATTTGATGTTTTAATGAAAAGCCTGTATGCTCTCCTCTGAATTGCTTCATTGTTGGCAAATTACTTTATCAAATGCAAATGGAGGCATTGGGAAATGGGAGAAGGGGACATACACTCGCATTCTCTTTAAAAGTGATGTATGTTTTTGCATCATTTTGGAGTGTGACGGTGTGCTGTAGAATTGGAGCTGGGATTTGAGCACCGTTTTATAGAGGGATTGTCTTTCTTTGAAGTGTTGGAAAAGATCAGCATCTCTCTGCATGAGACTCACTTTATTTTTACTCTTTGTAATGAGTGTTGTCATTTTTTAGAGGCTGAAAGATGTGTAAAAAGCTCATTGCACTACTGATGCTCCCATGATTTGTTAAATGGAACTAGGACTTTTGGTGAAACAGATATATACTGGAAAATGTTCAGAATAGCTGGAAAGGTTGGCCCACGGTGCTCAAGAGGTTGGCCTGATGAAAAGGTCTCCATCTGAGTTGTGAAACAGGAAGTATATTTAATGTAAATTAAATAAACATTCCCACAACTTTAGGGATACTCTACCATCTTAGTTCTTAGTGAACAGGACTAAAAAATAATAATAATTTTTTTTATCATCACTCACTGGCTCCTGTTTTCTCATTGCTAGCTCTTCAGCAACTTGCTAGCTGTCTGTGTCCCCTCCATGTATGCACTCAGGCATGCCTTTAACCGGATATATTGACTTCACTTGCCTCTTATGAACCAATTAGCATGTCCATTATGCAAATAAGGCCCACTAATTAGTGCTTGCGTGCAAATTAATTGTGATGTATAATGTCAGCATTGAACCACATTAGCTGGGAGTCCAGCCCAGACGTCTGCTCTTAAAGCTCAGTGAACATGAGGCGTGGCGTTTCAGAAGAGCAACTGCTATTCCTGGCCACGTCCTTAGATGAGGATCAGTGAACCTGGCATAAGACAGCAGAGTGAGTTGCAAAACATGCCCTAATTAAAATGAATTTCGGACCGTCAAGAACACTAACAGTTACAAGCTGCAATCTGATGTTAATCAGCCAGGGTTTCTTCATTAATTGACAAAATTAGCATCATTAATCATGCCTAGAAGGGAGCTGAGCCACTCAGAGCTGTTCTATCCTGTCACAGTGAGCCTCTGTAGAACCAGCAGCATGACGCCACCTGTGGAGAACGCACCAATACACACCAGTACCCTAACACACCAGAACAGAATTGCTTTCACATCCACTCCTGAAACAATACAGCTTCTTCATTGCATGTTCTGAGTGAAAAACAAAAAGCTCATTGTTCAATGTATTTTGTATTAACATTCTGAAATGTATGTACTGGCTGATGTAAGTACGCATTTTTTTGCGATGTTTTTGGCTCATTAAAAGAAAGAAACTGAAAATTGGTGAAAACTGGGGGCAAGATAAGAAATACACACAGACCTCCCTGAGCGTTTGTGTATTAGACTTGTTTGGATATTTCCCAGACTCATATTTAGCATACTATTTTTAGTCGAGGCCCTGTGGATTTAGTGAGACACAAGCAACATCCTCACAAGTGAGTTCTTCTTTAAGTGATTCTCTGTATCATTAAGGAAATAATAAGACATCAATGTTGTATGCTTGGGCTTTCATCTGGTTATTAAGAGTTGCTTATTTAGCAAACATCAGGAAGAGTAAATAGGTTTTACTAACTTCAGTTTACAGAAAGAAACATTGAGAACAAGTGAAGAGCAAATGAGAGCATGAGAGATATATTACACAGAAAATTATTATTATTTTTTTTAACCAAATTAGTACTGATTTTTTAATCAGTCTGCCTATTTCTATCAGAGGTGATATATTCATATATTCTTTTGTTCCAATACTTGGAATTAAATAGTCTTGGAATGAAATATATGTGAACAAAGGCATGAACTCATCATTATGCAAACAGTGCAGAAAGAAGTGCATTAATGTCTCCCTTCTTCTTACACATATGTGGTATCGATTGAAAGTTTCACATCTCACATCATGGTGAAAATGACTGAAATTGACTTTGGGGTCACACCTGTTCAAAACACCTGCTTTTGTGTAATTTATGTTCTTCATTTGCTGAAATGTTTCCATAATAATTGGCAGTGTCTTTAGCTGCTGTCACTCCTCTCATCATGGCCAGTCACCTTAACTGCTTCAGATGATCAGTTATTACTTACTTATTGCTCCCTGGGATCTAATGATTGAACAGAGTGAATGCTATTGCGTTATGGCTTAATGGTATAGGATATTAGCTTGAGTGCATAAGGAGTTGAGCACAAAATTGCATTTTGCTTTAACAGCATTGCATTAATGTAAACTTTAGCTCCTCTGGATGCTGCAAACATGAATTTACCCTTAGATATTCTTAAAAACAGCATTTTAGTTAAAGCCATCAGGCTTGTGGTCAGTGTTCTTACATTATTAAGACTTCCCCATACACATAATTTTACCGTGGTTTTTTGTTTGCTGGACTGCACAATTGTTCTCCGTTGGTACAGCTGCTGGGGCTTAATCCTGTCTCCCCAATAAGTGGAAGCCCAGTGGTTAGGGATTAGGTCCCAGGATCGGAAGGTCGTGGGTTTGAATCCCAGACTAGTAGGTTGCCCTTGAGCAGGGTATCAACTCCATCACTGCTTCCTGGGCACTTTAAATAGCTGCCCTCTGCTGCATGTGTGTGTATGGGTACGTAGCACAGGTTTCATTTCGTCGTGGTTCACTGTGTGCTGTGCTGTGTTTCACAATGACCAATAGCCACTTTCACTTCAGTTTAGTCCCTGTCATCTCAGTGTCAGTGGTAAGACAGAGATGCTGCAGTTGCTTTAAGCAATCCTGACAATGGACTCTTTTCAATGAAGACCTGTTAATCTACTGAATTTCTGAATTAGTTCCTGGCCTAAGGTATGGAAACAGAATGGCCATTGTGGAACTTTTTTAAATTTTAAAAGGTTATGAAATGGGAAAAGGAAAGTGTCTTACACCTGCCATCTGTTTTAAATTCCCACCATAAATTCCCACCCCTCCCTCTTTTTCTCACAAGCTCCGTTCACTTTTTTTTTTTTTTTTAATAATGCAAGACAAAAGTAGCTGTTTTGTACCATATAAATGATTAATTAAATGAAAGGCAGCACTGCACTAGTGTCTCAGGTGGCTATGCTGTTAGCCTGTGCTTGCATCATGCTAGAAGTCAGCACAGCCCTCTCCAGCCCCCACTTCCCCACCTCCTTTGTCCAACAAAAAAACATACACTAGGTTTGTGTTCTCAAACTTGGTCCAAAAAAGGTATCGGAGTCAATGATGTTCCTCCCAATTGTCTGCCATCTGTTCTCTGTACCTTCCTGTGTTTGTGTGTGTGAGTGTGTGGGAGTGTGTGAATGTGTTTGTCACAAACAAGGGGAGAGAAAATTGCCAAGAGGTATTCCAAAAAATGATAGCCATGAACGAGGCATTTTCCAGTGTAGTGATTAAAATGATTGAGGATAGCAGAGATTTCATTCATCTCAGAGTAAGGTGATGGCTGACAGTAGTTTGTTTGTGTGTGTGTGTGTGTGTGCGCGCGCGCGCGCGCGTGTGTGTGTGTGTGTGTGTGTGTGTGTGTGTGTGTGTGTGTGTGTGTGTGTGTGTGTGTGTGTGTTTGTGCATGGGTATGGGTGAGTATGTGTGGAACAGATCTGGAGTGATCTGTGAAATGGGACTGGCATTTGGAGAGAGAGAGAGAGAGAGAGAGAGTGAACAAGCAAAAGAGAGAGGATACTACCCTTAGGCTGTGATGATCTTTTGACTGTGTTCGGAATGGACAGCAAACTTTTTTGGCCCTTTTTTCTGAGACCTTCTATACTGCAGCACCCACGTCTTTGCCTCTCTCTTTTACCTGCCCACTAATGATGACCATGTCTTTTGTGTCCGCAAGTCAGGGTGAAAAAGGCTTAACGTTAATCATTTTAATTGGGTCCCATGCTGAAAGCGTTCTCTATAATTACTTGTGGGCTGTAATGCCAGGGTGGGGAGAGGACTGTGGATTTGTGTGTGTCCATGATGTGCACATGAGCCCATTTCCCCCATTTTGCTGCGGTGTTTTTTTTTTTTTTAAATAATCATCAGTCTTTAGTCACCTGAAGTCACTCAGGGAATCTGTGCTCCACTTTTGCTCGACAGCAGTGGCCAGGTCTCCCTTTGATTTAATTACAAAGTGAGAATAGTGCTTCTAACAAGGAGAAGATAACTCATATGCCTCCCCCTTTCAGCCTCACAGCAGCAAAATAGACATGTTCATAGACAGGTTTCTCTATGGATGTGTCTTCTCTACACTGGTAGAGGAGTCTTAAAAAGCTGGAGCCCCCTTAAACCTTAAGATTCTTTAAACATAGTCTTTAAAAGAATTATTCTTTTTACACCACTTCAGCTCTTGCTTTATGACTTCACAGTGGTAAGGAGCTGATTCTGAGTTGATAAGTGGAATCACGTGTGTGAAACAGCGAAAGCACTAAAAAGTGCCAAGCAAGGTGTGTGTTGTGTTTTAGGTGAAATGTGAAGGTTGCTGTATAGTGTTTTAATGGTTTCTGTAGTTTGGTATAGTGTGTTCAGGAGAAACATGAAGTAAGTTTGTGTAGTGTGTATTAAAAAATGTGTAGAGTTGGTGTAGTGTGTTTTTACAATTAACTGTGAAGAAGGCTGGCATAGTGTGTTTTAGGAGAAATGTCAAGATTGTTTGTGCTGTGTGTTTTAGCGTGCAAGGTGAAGAAGGATGGTATAGGATATTTTGGGAGAAATGTGAAGAAAGTTGGTGCCGTATGATTTAAAAGATACATGAAAGAGGTTGCTGTGATTATGGTCAGAGAAAGCTGAGTGGCATATGGTTGCACAACCTAAACTACATTTTGGATCATTCAAAAGATTATAAACACTCTTCTAGACATTCATAAAAATTGTGTTCTTTTATTAAAATGGCCAGTTGGCCATGTTGTTTTCTTTGGCTGTGCAGAGGCCCATCTGGACTTGGAAAACCTTCAGACTGAGCGTTTCACTCAGTTTCAGTTAACTATGGTACATTTATTTTTTTCATCATGTCTGTCCACAGATCCCACTGACTAATCTCCATAATTCCTACCATGCGCTTAACCATAGGACACATCATCCCGCTCTCCTCAGGGGTTTGCCATACATCGATTCCTGCCTCAGTTACCCATATTTGGGCAATTAGCCTCCGGTCATGACCTATAATCTGAGAAGCCCAAACCTTTATGCACCCACTCACTTATTACTCGTCCACAGTCTGTTAATTGCCATCACTTAAATGTAAATTATAGCTAGATTTTTAATGAGCTTCTGTGTGCTTTTCAGTCCCATGTATGCTTGCATTCTCATTGCAAATTATTAAGGTAGTGTGTAATTACCCCACTCCAGCCATCATCAGATCCTTGGTCTGAACATCTGGATCTAATGAAATTTTATTGGGGAATTGAGTCAGATGGAATCTATTTGCTTTCAACTAACATGCTGCCAACATCTAGATGCTGATGTCAGTCAAACTAATTTTGAGTTCTACTTACCTCAGGTGTACTCAGTCAGTCAAGGCATGTTTGCTGTCAAGATTTAATCTCATTTTGTTTAGCACTGGGGTTGTAGGCCTTGCTTCTTACATGGTTTGCTAAAACAGAAACTTTTGGACACAATGGTTGCCTGCAGCATTTAGGTACATGCAGCAGCATTTCTGGACATTCTGTTGCCTCAGACAAGATGGCCCTGTGATCAACAGATTTTTTATTTTATTTTTTTTTTTTTTTTATTTATTTATTTTATTTATGTTTTAAGTTTTACAGGATTTACAATTTATTTCTTTACTTTGTGGTTGGGGTATACTTAACCACATTGCCAAGTCTATGCAAACTCAATTAAGTGCTAGAAATATATGTTGAAAATTGAAAATAAATTCATAATGGCAGTAATGGCATTAGATTGGAAAATGTACAGCAAGTAATAGTATCTTTGCATAGCATATACTTCTGTAAGGAATCTCCCAGGCTACTTCAGTCTCTACAACCCCTGTGTATTAATTGGCACACATGTTGCTCTGTCAAACTCTGCCTCTTAAACACTACTGAGAGCATTTGTTATTGTTCTGTTGTCTCATATCTCGCATTAAAAAGTGCATTAGCTTGCTTACAGACCACGTCGCTTTTTCTGATAGAGAAATAATCACCGAGGTTGAAACTGAGGGGCTGTGCCGTCCTCCTCATCAGCTGGACCCACCACACTGCCTGTTATTTGGGCCAAGTCTTGTGCAATGCTTGAGTGTGTGTGTGTGTGTGTCCATGAGTGCGATATGCTTTAATATCAGTCTTGTAGATTTCTAGTGAGCTGGTTTTACATACTTGCTGATCGTTGATTAGATAGCTTAATCCTTTCACAATGCCTCCTTGTCTTCTATCAGCAAAGTGTATCTACATCAGTATTTAATACGGTCATGTTTTTTTTTTCTTTCCCATCTGGAAGCACATAATTCATAATTGAAGCATATAGTCGAAAGTTTCACTTTTAATGATCTAATTCAACTTCCATTTTGTACAGATCCTTTATCTAAATCCATGTTAATACATTTATGTTGACAAGTTTGTGAAAACATGGTCTTTTTAATGCTTTGTTCATAATAATTGCTTCTAAAGAAAAATGTGGTTTAAATTACATAAAACATACAGTAAGATTAAACCACTTTCATATTCAGTACAGTGTGCCATCTGTTCACTGTTCATGGCCATTAAGGGAGATCACAAGAAGAGGCTTGTCAGTTTCAGATAAAACCTAGATTTGTTATGAAGGTGCAGCTCAGAGATTTTCTCTAATACCCATCTTCGACTCTCACCTAGCTTTTCATCGAGATGGAGGGGATGTGCAAAGACGAAGACTTTTCTCTTTCTAATGCTCTGTTCATTCATATTGGCTAAGTCTTTAAATGGGACAAAAAAGAAATAGAAAGAGAGAGAGGGAGAGTGAGAGAGGTAAGGAGGGAAGTGTTCCCACAGGAATGCTTAAGTCTGCTGCTGTGCTGCTACAGGTTCAGCTGGCATTCTCTTGGGACTCCAACAGCACTTTCATTCTCCAAAATCACTACATGAAACACTGCAGCAATTAGTACTGTGGCTTTGCTTTGCTAGTTGATGATAAAAGAAATGGTGGTAAGTGTTAGAATTTGCATAATAATAAGCAACACACCAAATAAAAACACCAGAAAAGGTCCTGACCTGCTTAATGTGATAAAATTTTTATCAGTGTCTGTAGCTTCGAAAAAGTAATAATAATTTTAAAATACACAGACAAACGACTTTATTGCAATCTCTTGCTTTGTATATGTATTCTTTGTCTATTTCTTCAGCTCCTCATAGATGGTTTTGTAGTTTACAATTCCAGCCTGTAGTTCCTATGTGTCTTTGCCTGATTTTTTAGCCACTTTCATCCCTTTCATCAATGGTCAAAACCCCCACAGGGCCACCAGTGAGTGGGTATTAGTTGGGTGTTATATAATTTTCAGCACAGCAGTGGCACAGACATGGTATGTTAGGTGTGTGTGTCAGAGTGGATCACACATATTAAAGCTGCTTTTTTTAATCGCTGTTTCTATTTACTATTCACTCTATTCACACATTTCTAGCTCATCTGCACTGTTCTATCTTCTAGTTCCATCTTGGTGGCCAGTTCTGACCACAAGACACTTTTAACTGAATATTACTGGATAATGGTCTCATCCCAGCAGTGACAGTGAGCTATTTAAAAACAGAGCCTCTCTCAGCACAGACTTTAAGCTTGTAACATTCTCTTTCACATAAACTCACCCACTTGCACTCACCCACGCAGGGTTTATGCACAAATACTCTACCGTAAAGTTCTCTCTGTGTAGTTTTGGACAGACTTGCTGACACAGTCTGATCACATCCTGCATTGAGATTGTCAGTAACCTGAGGAACAGTTACTCTTCTGATTTTCATTTCCATTTGGAAGCTGCTCAACCACGTTTTCCAGCCTTGTTTACTGATGTACTTTTTTTAATGGGCCTAAATGTTTCACATTTCAGATTCACTTAGAATCACTTTCATAATCTTGATCCAAAACATCAAGAATTACTGGGCCTGCTCATGTAACAGGGCTTCAGTGTTTTACTGTATCATAAAATATACCTGACAGGGAAGTAAATAGTTATAATTGGTTTGTTGACTTTATGATTGCTAATAAGTGTCAGTAGGTGAGGAGCATATATCAATATTAATTAAGTAGAAATGTACTAGAGAGTGGCATTGGAATGATGCCTCAGATATTTAAATGCCTGCCAAACATTTATTTTAAGAATTAAGTGAAAAAGAAGGTGCTTTTGTTATTGTTTGTGCAATATGGTTGTATATTTGCCTAAAGTCATGATAGGTTCAAAGCTCTGCAAGCCTGTTTGCAGCTTTTCAGTGACATATGGAAAAACTTCATGCTGCGATGCTCTTGTATGTCTAGGCTTTGAATATTTTATCCTGACAAAATATTTAGCTTGTACTTTTATTTCTCTGAGTACCCCCTGATTCAAGCTGCCTGTTTTGCTAAATTACTCTCAGGGGACAGAGGGTTAGAATGAGCTTATTCTGCATCTCCCCATAATGCCAAGGCTGATTTATTCATAACTGAGGACACTCTTCCATCCCCACATTTGCGTGCCACAGTCAAAAGGATGCATGCGATGTAGACAATTAAACACATAATGACAATTATCCAAAGAGTGGGCCTTTTCCCTCAATGCATATCCTCCTTTATTCTACCATTATAAATGACATAGGCAGGATGAATGAGTTGTTTGGCATTCACAAGGAGCTTGCTGGAGAGTTGGATTTCCAGCATGTGATTATGTTTGTGCGTGTGTAAGTGTGTGTGTGGTGTGTGTGTGTTGTGTGTGGTGCAGTAGTGGGCAGCGGGGCATAAAGCCTTATCACCACTCTCCCAACAGAAATGCGTCCGCCAGCCTGGCGTGGGATTAACAGCCTGGCCATGTTACCTCCAGAGAAAAACGGAGAGAATTGTCATGTAAACAGCCTGTTATCCTGTTATAGCATCAAATGAAGATGGTAAAGCTGGGGAAGAGAGAAACTGAGGGGAAAAAAAAAAACAGCAGCATTTCACAAGGAGCATGGCTTGTAGCAAAATAACCACATGACTGCTGAACTGATTTGTTTCATTTATCTTCATTAATATGCTCATCATGATATTGCACCCACCAGCATACAGACAGATCTGAGGGGAGCACATTAATGGCATTATTTTCCTCTCAGGCATTTAACCTTTCTAGGTATCCCCTGATGGATTCAACTTGAAACACCTCTGCTTAAATTTTATTAATTAAGCATGGTACAAAAACTGAGAAATCCACTGACAAAAAGACAGGATGTGCAGCTGTCAGAGTTAAAGATACTGAGATTTTTGTTGGGTGTGACTAAGATGGACAGGATTTGAAATGAGTATATTAGAGGGACAGCTCAGGTTAGACGTTTTGGAGACAAGGTTAGAGAGGCAAGGTTGCGTTTGTTTGGACATGTCCAGAGGAGAGACTATGATTATATTGGGAGGAAGATGTTGAAGATAGAGCTACCAGGAAAGAGGAAGACCAAAGAGGAGATATATGGACGTGATGAAAGAAGATATGAAGGTGGTCAGTTTGAAGGAGGAAGATGCAGAGGACAGAAAGAAATGGATACGGTCGTGGTGACTCCTAAACAGGAGCAGCTGAAAGAGAGCGAAAAAGACAAAAACTGACAAATCCTGCTTGAAGTTTGAATTATACACTTTCATTCATATTATGATCTGAATCTAATGAAAAGTTCTTATGCATAAAGTGGTTTGAAGACAACAGATTTTTTGTATAAAATAATATTACACTCAGTCAAGGGGTCAAGCTTCATTATGTCCTTAATGTTTACCTCAGATAAGTAAATAGAGGTTTTATATGCTTTTGTCTGATATTGTGTTCATATAAAAAAGGCAATGTGGGCAGCATAGAAAAGGTAATTATGAAAGGGGGTTAATGCACTCAGGTTTCAAATGGCTCCATTTAACATTAATGAGAAGACCTGCCAATGCTAGAAGATCCCTTGTTGCACAAATGAGTGTCACCAAGTGCAAAAGATGGCTGGCGCCAAATGGAAATGGAGTTTAGATGAAAGCCATGTTTATTTTCCCTCAGTTTATTCTCTCTCTCTCTCTCTCTCTCTCATTTGTGTCCTCATGTGTCCTGTGTTTATGGTAATGCCACTGTCATTGGAGTTGATCAGTTGCATTTATTTGTCTTTTCTTGGTAATGGATCAATGACCACTCTTAGTCTGTGGACAGAAAATGTCAGGTTTTATTTCTGCTCACGTCTTTTCTTTTGAAGGTTTGGCATTCATGCCATGATCATGGAGGCGCCGGGCAGTTATATAAATAAATAGAGTGAAAGTCCTGGTCTTTGTGAACTATCATTTTTAATCCTTTGGAAATGCTTGAAGTAGCTCTCTGAGACATGAGCTTGGAGAATTGATGTGAGAGCTCTTTTCTGCAGGTTGAAGGTAGGACTTTTCAAATGTCTGTTTACTGGGCAGGCATCAGGCTTGTAAGCGAGCACTGCATGGCTCCCGCACTCTCCTCTTGGATGCATGATGATATATTTATGGATTTCTCTCACTTTTCCATGGCCCTAATCAAAGTGCCGACATTGAACATGCCAAAGTATTGTTGAACCTTTGCACTGCTGAAAAGCCGGCCCCATCAAAGAGAGGTTTTAGCTGGTCCGTGGCACTCACAGTTCTGACTGTGAGTAATTGGAGAGGATTGGCCAGACAAGGTTAGTAGGTAGGTACACTGTAAGCAAAGCTTTAGTATAAAACAATTAGATGCTTACTCAAATATGATTTTGTCTGGTTGATGCCTGTAGGTGTAGGATTTGTTGTAATGTTTGGTCGGGTAGTGATTTATCTGTTTGTGGTGTTATTCTCTGCTCTGTGGGTGGGTCCTATGGTTGGAGGAAAGCTACGTTTAGCTTCTGCATTGATTTTCTGAAAGGTTGCACAGTGGGAGGTAGGTAGCCTATCAGCCCAGTCTCATGCTGCATGCATCACAAAAACCAAGCTAATTGTGTAACCCAGACATTCTGTCACTGAAAAGGATATGCAAACACAAAAGTCAAGCGTATCCAACAAGTTATGCTTCTGTCAGTATTATTTTTGCAAAGAAATGAAGCACTTTTTTTCTTCCCCTTCCTCCTCTCACATTCAAGAGAAGTTATGAATACTGGTGTATTTGTGAACTCTGTCATGTGAAAGACTCATTTTTTTTATATTGAAAACAGATGTCAGAAGCATGATGCACAGTCGCAATCCACATTTCCATTTGTTCTCTTGCTTCTCTGAGGCTCGCCAGCACTGAAGAGGTACAGTGTTTTGAAATTGATATGGAGCCACTGTTGTGATGGAGGAGAAATGTGTGTAACAGGGGGTGGGGTTGGAAAAAATAGTGACAGTGAGATAGAAGGATTGACAGATTGATATACTTAGCTTGACATATGGCTCTACATGAATATGCTAGTGGAACAATGTTTAAATAGAGGGGAGTTTTAGAGGAGGGAGGAAGGGAAGGAGGAGGTAGGCAGGTAGAAGCTGGAGGGAAGTGAAAGGAATGGTAGCAAGCAAGACACTTTGATTTTCACAAGCCAGAGCACAAACACACATAGCTTGGGGCAATTCATCAACTGTCAGCACTCATTCCCCCATCTACCCGCACCATAGGAGGCTTCTTCTCGGGGGTTGGGGTGGATCTATCTGGGCCAAAAATATTTTCCCTTGCACTCTTATTCGCTCACTTCAGCACTAAACGAACGGCAAATAGCAGCTTTCATATTTGCATACAGCATTTAGCAAAATTCTAATTTCTAATTACAGGGACAGTCTCCCTGGAACAACCTGGGGTTAAGGGTTTTGCTCAGGAACCCAATAGTAGTAGTGCTGGATTCGATCATGCAACCTATTGGTCCCTAGACGAGTATCCTACCGCTAGACCACCACCACCTTTCACCAACCTCAGCCATATACATTAAATAGAAGCAAAAATTATTTCTTAAAAAATAAGAAATATTCTCCAGTTTTATCTATATTTCTTTCTCAGATTGTAAAATGTAAAGATTGAACTTATTTTACTGTCCTTTATGTAATACATGCTTATGCTTAACTTATTGGCACTTTTCAGAATTGTTTTTAAATAATTTTGTCTAGTGAATTGTCTTATTCCATTTCTAGACAATAACATTTGTGACAAGCACTGTGTAATGGAACAAACAAAATTGTCTGCATTATGTCTTGAAAACGGCTAAATGATTTGCTGGTAGAAGAACAATTAAACTTTCTTGAAATAAATTTAAGAATTTTGTAATATTCTTACAATCTCACAATGAGAAATATATATTTTTTTAAATCATCTGTAATTATCTGTATCTATAAAGCGAATAATTAGCAATGTCAGCCAACTCATTTAGATGAATACCAGCTAATGGGTATAGACACTGCATTGCCCAACCCTAGATAGACTTGCTTTGACTTATTTTGCTGCTTAACATTCCATTCAGGGCAGTGGCCTGAATGACTGAATTATTCTCTCAGGCATGCTAGTCACTCTCAGCCACTTCTTTTTCTTTTCCTTAGAATTTTTTCAGTGTAGATTCCTGGAGAGATGTGGCACCTAGGCTGTGGTAGTGTTATAGCATGGCATGGGTATTATTTGCTTCATGATTGTCTGTAATTGTTGTCTTTGGCCCTCAACTTTTTTCTATTGTGAAGAGAAACTATAACTCTGATGTCAGGATTTTTTTCATTTTATTTTCCTAACCTTTATCAACATGAAGCACAATTATGGTATAAAATGCTGCAATGTTTGACTGAGTGGCACTGTTCATGTCAGCCTTCTTGGTTTTTACTGCCACAGGGGTATTTGCACACTGAGAGTCTGTTTTCATGAGTGTAGGAAACTGAAGCATTGAAACCTCCCATGTAGGTTTGGAGGAGTCTGGGTTTAACATCTCTGTTATGTCACAAACATCCTGTGGGTGCCAGGTTCCTGCCACTCATTAGATATTAATGATTCACAAATTCACTTTGCCTTCAGGATATGCATTTCATTCCCCCTGTCAATTAGTTTTGTTGCAACGTTGGTGCCTCAGACTGGAGACCTACATCCCTGATAAGCTCTTCAGCCTCACTGGAGAAACTCTGCAAGATCATTTTATCTTACACTTGATTGCCAGATAATTATCAGTTAATTATTTAGAGCCTTAAATTAATTTGCTAAAAATAGTCTGTTCCTTGTCATCACCACTAGAGATGGTTTCATTATTTCAGGATGTTCTCCTCCCTCAATCTTTACATGGAATCCATGCTAGAAGTATGAACATGTATTGTTCATTTGATTTTCATTTGTGTCATGTCTGCACTTAATCTAATTACAGAAACTTTAACATATGAAAATGTTCTATTAAAAACAGAACTTGAGTCTATTTCAAAACAATTACACAAACATCCCCTTATGTTTTCTATACAAAGTCTGTTAATATTCATATTTTTTTAAGTGCATTGTGTCTTATATATAATTATAGTCTAAGTAATAATATAGATAAAGGTGGTTTCCCTCTAAAGCTTTCCCTCTAGAGCTTCCCTGTAGCCAGTGTATTAGGCTGAGGCTTCTCCACAAACAAAGAAATCTTTACTGAGAAGTATTGCAATGTGATTCATTGGTTTCAGGAACAAAAAAAAAAGAAAAAGATTTCTCAAGCTTGCGGTACTGGTTTGACCTGCTAGTAGGCCAGACGTGGGATAATGATAATGCTATTGAATGGATCTGTTGCCTGTCATGGCATTCAGCAGGTACTACATTGGGATCAATACTCAACACTCCTTACATGCAGGTCTGCTCCTCACATCATCTCCTCTTCCCTTTTTTTTTTAAAAAAGCACTGTGAACTGTGAACAGTTTGGCAAGCTGAGCAAATTATTTGATCTTTGAAAAGTGTCAGAATTCATTTGCCAAAATACAGCTGGGATCAGGTCCTCATTAGAATAATAGCCATCATGACAGGAAAAAGAGAAAATGCTTCAATTTTGCTGCAAAAGTGCTTCCTATTGATGCTATTTGTTTAGCACTAATAGTGTTTAAGTGTGTAGGCTGGCTATTTGCTCAGAATTTATATATGGTCCTGCAGAAGAGAGCGTAGGATCTATGGACATTTAAAACATTCAGCAGTTTGGGGTATACTTCAAAGACAACTCAGCAGGGACTGAACTGTAAAAGATTCTGCTGGATTTATGCTGGCATCTACAAGCAAGGTGTATTATCCTGAACGTTATTTTTATTCTTTTGGCTCTTCCTACCTTCAGCATCTTCCTCCTTCAAACCAACCGCTTGCATGTCCTCTCTCACAACATCCATAAACCTTTTCTTTGGCCTTCCTTTTTTCCTCTTTCCTAGCAGCTCCATCCTCAACATCCTTCTTCCAATATAATCCTGGTCTCTCCTCTGGACCAAACCAACACAACCTTGCTTCTCTAGCTTTGTCTCAAATTCATCCCTCTAATATACTAATTTCTAATCCTGTCCATCCTCATTACACCCAATGAAAATCTTATCATTTTTAACCCTGACACCTCTAGCTCCGCTGCCTGTCTTAAGGTCAGCGTCTCTGTCTTCATCCCTTATAGCATGAGCTGGTCTCACTACTATCCTGTAAACATTTCCTTTCACTCCTGCTGGTACCATTCCAACCTGTTTAAACTTCTTTTATCACCTCTTTTTTACACTCCCTGTTACTCTGAACTGTTGATCCTAAGTATTTAAACAATTCCACTTTTGCCACCTCTGCTCCATGCATCCTAAACACTTTACTTTCCTCCTGTTCATTCACACTCATGTATTCTGTCCCCTACTCACTTTCATTCCTCTCTTCTCTAGAGCGTATCTCCACCTCTCCAGTTACTCCTCAAGCTGCTCCTTATTCTCACTACAGATCACAATATCATCAGCAAACATCATAGTCCATGGGCGACAGTGTAACCACTTTCGTCAGCCTGTCCTTTATCAATGCAAACAAGAATCAACTTGGCACTGATCCTTGGTGTTATCCCGTCTCTACTTTAAATGCATCTGTCACTCCTACTGCCATCATCAGCTCTTTTGTTAACCCATAACTATATGCTGTAGCTGATTAACTTTATCCCTCTATAGTTACTACAGCTCTGTGCAACTGCCTTATTCTTGAAACATAGTAGTAGTTCACTTCTCCTCCACTCCTCAGACATCCTCTCCCTTTCCAAGATTGTGTTAAACAATCTTGTTACAGACTCTACTGCCATCTCTCCTAAACACCTCAATGCTTTGACAGATATGTCATGTGGACCAATGACCTTTCCATTCTTCATCCTCTTCATCGCGTCTCTTACTTCTATCTTGCTAATTCACTGCACTTCCTGGTTCACTATCCTCACATCATCCAGTCCTTCTCTCTCTCTCTCTCTCTCTCTCTCTCTCTCTATCTCTGTCTGTCTCTCTTTCTCATTCTCTTCATTCATCAGCTCCTCAAAGTATTCTTTCCATCTGCTCACCAAGCTCTGCTCATTTGTGAGTATGTTTCCATTTATATTCTTTATGGCCCTAACCTTCTGTACATCTTTCCCAACTCTGTCTCTCTAGCCAATTTGTTTAGGTCCTTTTCTCTCTCCTTACTGTCCAACCTCTCATACAATTCACCATACGCTTTAGCCATTGTCATTTTGCTTCATTTCATTGTACTCCTATCTACTTTCTTCATCTGTCTGACTGTCCCACTTCTCTGCTTGCCTCTTCTTCTGTACACTTTTCCGAACTTCTGGGTTCAACCACCAGATTTCCTTATCCTTCTTCTTTTTTCCAGTTGTCACACCAAGTACCTTTCTAGCTGTCTCCCTTATCATTTTTGCAGTTGTTGCTCAGCAATCTGGTTATTCTTTACTACCTCCCAGTGCATGTGTTAACTCCTACCTGAATTCCACCTTGCTGTCTTCCCTTTTCAGCTTCCACCATTTGATCCTCATCTTTGCCTTCACTTTCCTCCTCTTCTTGACCTCCATGGTCATCCCAGAGACCACCGTCATATGCTGATTAGCTTCACTCTCCCATCACTATTTTGTAGTCTCCAATTTCCTTCAGACTATCACAGATAAAATCCACCTGTGTGCATCTTCCTCTCCTGTAATCGAACAATCCAATATGGAAATTAGTTTCATTGTCCGCATATTTGATTTCATTTTCCACATATTTGGCTTTAACACTTTTACGCTTTAACAAGGGATGCCCTTCCTGACGTATCCCCATTTATCTGGGCTCGGGTTCGCCATTAAGAAATACACTGGCTTGTGCATCCCCAGTGGCTGGGTTCTGCTTCCTGAACACTGATGACTTTATAGAGGTTAAATCATTGCAATTTCCCATCACAACACTTTGGAAAATCAACCAAACATGCTGCAAGCCCTTTCGACAGGTCTGTGCTTTGTCTCTTGGACACAAGCTTCTGTGCTGCTGTGAACATCTATATAATTAGCACCTCTCAGAACAAGTTGCCATGTGCCACCATGGTTTTCAATTAAAATGAAAAAGCCTGCAATTGTTCTGATTTGTTCTGATTTGAGCAGCTTTTTTGTGTAATTTGTTTAATCACAGTCTAGTTTGTTAGCAGTGATAAACTTAACTGCTATCAGGTGAACACTTGCTTATCAAGGAGTATAAGAGAGAGAGGAAGGTACCTAAAGAGCTCTTTAAGAGTCTTGGATGGATTGTAGTGGCAGTAGGTAATAAAGAAAACCATATGATTATTAATTTTTAATTGTAAGTTGTACAGGTGCTTTTGAAAGTTACAAGTTTAACATCTAAAATTAATGTTTAACATGTAAAATGTTAAATGTAAAACATGTAAAAGTTAACACCGTTGCAGCTTATATTTAAATTTATTTTCATGAACTAGATAGAAAGAGTAAAACATTATATATAATTACTTTTAAATTGTATTTACATCATCTTGCTGGAAAAAAAAAACATTTTCTTGAACCAGCTTTTTTTTTTGTTTGTTTTTTTCACTCTAAGCATATTTAAAATGCTATTCTCAAAGATGGTGATGCCCAATTCAAAACCTTATGCTTTTCTGAGTTTTCCGTTTTGAACAGTGTGTTATGCAGGTTTTTGTAAAACCTTTGTACATGGTGACATCATGGTGTGCCCTAGCTCCCCCTGTTGGTACCAAACCACACACATGCACAATGACCTTTCCCCCAATGGTAGTTTGAAGGCAGATACACTGCATTATCTGCAGTTAGACAGATTAATTCTGACTTCATGTGACCCAACTGGAGACTCTCAATTACAATTACTTAATTATAAGTACTTAATTAAGCAGATTTTATTATTCGTGGAAATTATGATGTATTATTTGTTATGTTTAAAACAAACTGCCAGGCTGCCGGCAGTGAGTGTTTTACTAGCTGTAGCAAAGCTACAGACATTTGCTGTGCTGTAAGCTCACACTGCTGACTTGCCAGCCTCTGGTAACCTAATGTTAGTGGTTTGAAAATTAGCTGTAGGCACTTTTACCTAAAATTATGTGGCAATAAGGGGCAGCGGTGGCCAAGTGGTTATGGAGTTGGCCTCGCATCGGAAGATTGTGGGTTCGATTCCCTCACAAGTAGGTTGCCCTGAGGTACCCTTGAGCAAGGTACCGTCCCTGTCACTGCTCCCCGGGCGCTTTCAATAGCTGCCCACTGCTGCACGGTGTTTGTGTGCATGGGTTAAAAGCAGAGGTCCAATTTCGTTGTGGTTCATGGTTTGCAGTGCTGTGACCTTGCAATGACAAGGGTTGTCACTTTCACCTTTTTTTTTTTTTTTCTCAATTTCTTGATGAGTTTTAATGAGTTAAGATGCAAATATTTATTTGCGTAGAGACCTGTATTATTGCTCTGCTGTGATAGCATCTGTAATCCCCCAGAATAATAAAATAATCTTCATTTTTAAACATGATCATCTCATGAAATATGTATAACTAATTTTAACTTCAACCACATTTGAGTCAGTAGTAGAACATTAACTGTGCTGAGAAAGTTTTAGTAGTACAGTGTGTTTGAGTAACTGAACATATCTTCCTTGCCTGTCTGGCTGTGCATCCATGTTTTTGCTTCATCTGGTAATCATGCGGACCCACAGATCGATTTGGTCTGCCTAACATATTAAGTGAGGTCATTGGTAATCTACCAGGTCACTTCGGTTAGATAATGCTCGTTAGTTTAAAACTCCTAAAATAATATGCCCAAAACCAAAGGGGAACATAGATATACAGTGCATCAGTATTTTAGTACCAGACTAATCTTTCTGCAGGTTACAAGCTGGAAATGTTGTTTTATGTCATCTTCTCTTGTCTTTAGTCCTAAATTGAAGTATTTTTGTGTGTTATCTTTGTTATTTTTCTGTTATTAATCAATTTTGCATCCTTTTGTTATTTTATAGAGGTTTATAGAGATGTATTTCTTATCTTGCCAATCATAGAGCCTCTCTAACATAACAGCATTTTAAATAAGCACCTTTACATAGTTTCAATCCACAAATTAATTTTATAGGAACTAGACAGATGTCTAATTAGGAAACATTCTGAATGATTAAATGGAATAGCTGTGCAGTAAATAGACAGTGTGGGTGTAAGCTGGTTGCTGTGAATCTGCGCTTAATGTGTGTCCTGATGCACCGCTGACATTGGATGAGCTGACGGCACAAACACAAGCGATGACCTTTACTGAAGTGTCCTCCGACACACTCAGGAGATGTTTGTTCTGTAAACAACCTGCACATCTTTTGTCATGCCTTTGTTAGTGAGAAATTCTACTAGGTTCTCAAAATATTTTGTGCGATGGCCTGTGATAAAGCACAAGCAACTTAAGCTTTTTCTGCCTTACAGTCAAAGGATATACACAGTGCACGTTTGTGTTACTCAAAATATTGTCATTTAAGTTGGTCCCTAAAGTACAAAGATTTTTTATATGTTACATTTTTCAGCTGCCTCATTATGCTCGTCTCCTCGTTTGGAATGTTCTTGTTGAGTTTCTGCACTGCAGAGTTGGGTGCCGGGTAGAGAGGCCTTGGGAACCACATAGAGGTACCATCTCCCCTATGCATAAATATTTCATTTGCAGGGTTGCAGAATAAATTGACAGTGAAATTGACTCTGAATCCGGCTTTTAATTTTTCAAATGAAGAGGAGACGAGCGGATCTGTGCACTGATGTGATAGAGCGTGTGATGTGACAAGAGGTCATGACCTCACGCCTGGAGGAAGGAGCAGGAATTCACTTATCTGCTATTTTGCCATTACCGTTGACACATCGCCATGCAGATGGGGCTAGAGGCCTGGGCTTTAATTACTAGCCTGTGTACCAAGGTGAAATGGCACCTCTAGCAGTGTAGGCTGTAGCAGAGCTGCTAAACTGACATGCTGTGTAAGGCCAGGGTTGACACTGCACAGCTGATCTGCATACAGCACTCACTTGTGGCTGTTAATTTCACTCAATGATAAGAGACCTTTGAGAATTAGAGGCCTGATGAAGGCCTTGAAGCTAAAACATCTCATTTTCATTTAGTTTTTGGTGTTGTGTTTAGGCTTGTGTCTGTTTATGTGTGTTTTGGTGGACTTTTAGATTGATCCGGGATGCCTTTGCCTAAAATGTTACATTATCCAAGTGATAGACCAATGCCTTAAGGATGACTGCTATCAAGCAAGTGATCCTGACTCGTGGACAAATCTTGTAGTGTGAAAAGTGCTGTGACCCAGTTCTAAAAAGCAGCAAGTCCGACTTCAATCACAAGACACAGGTTGAGCTCAAATATGGGGAATTAGCTTATATTCATTTGTATATCCAAATCATTCTAGAATTTTGATATATAACCAATACCATGTTTTACCCAAAGACAGTGTGATGGAGGTAGAGCATTTTCTTTTAACATAACACCTGGAACATAACATAAACTGAGATTAACATTCTATTTAAACTTTATCTTTTCAACTGTGATACAATTGTCGCTGATAAACCATGTGTACCATACTGCCAGTGCCAGAACACTCATTAAAAAATGAAAATATTGAGGAGAAATTTTACCCAATATCCAAATGCAGAAGCTACCTCTGAAAAGGCAAATGTAAACATACTGTGTTTTCCTTTTTGAATATCCATGCACAACGATTAGAATTGGGGAATAGAAAAAATGTGACCATGAAAAGTAAGATTTTCATATATACAAATGCAGATATACTCAAAGTGCAGCTTGTTCAAATACATCAAACACACGTTAAACACATTTAAAATGTTAGCTTTTAGATATATAAGATATATATATATATATATATATATATATATATATATATATATTTTTTTTTTTTTTGTTTGTTTGTTTTTTTTCCATTTTTATAGCACAGTGCAAAAAAAGAATGCAACAAAACAAGAATGCAACAAAACAAGAATGCAACAAAATGCATATATAGGCACAAATACTGAATCAGCATAGGGAATCCTACATATGCACCAATTATATCTTCACAGTGGGGAAAAAAACCTTTTATCTCAAAAACTGCCTTTAAAATAAATGTCATACAATTTCACTTTAAATAATTTTGGTCCATTTCAATTGATCTGTTTATCCCATATGTTCAATACATTTATATCAAAGTATTACAATTTATAATAGGCCTCTCTAGCTTAGTTCTTTGCAGTGCTGCATTTTCTTCTATGGGTGGGGAGGATAGCCTTCCCTCTCCCCATCAGCATAAACATCTATTAGCTAGCATAATGGAATTGTCAGTTAATACTTCAAGTATGCTGAGCTGCCTGGTCATGTTACATTACTGGCATTTTGAAAACATTTGGTGGCACTTCTTCCTTCTTAATGGAAAGTGTGTGCTTCTCCATCTCAATGCTGTTGGCATCATATGATGGGGAAATTGGGGAAAATGTCCCTGTTGGAATACATTTATAAAACAAATAATGTTCCAAGTCTAAAAATGCAAATGCATCTACATTTAGAATGAAGTGCTTGCAGACTTTAAGAAGCTGTTAGACTTGGTTATTTGAAATTGAACTTGGTCTGAACAAGAGAGCAGGAAGCTTAACAAAGTAAATTTTTTTCAAATAATTTGACACTACATTTAAAGTCCTTTTTTTGTTTCTGAAATTATGCTTCACTGCTGCAGATTTTGCATAATATCCATTTGTGGCACCAGAGACAGTCCCGCCATTGCAGCAGGCCTCTATGCCATGTGCTGCAATGCTTTGTCATTTTTTTTGCAGCAGACCACCAACGCCTCTTTTTCATTTCAGTCTCACAGGAACTAATCAATGTGCAGCCTGTTCTTGTCTCAGTCCAATTCAGAACGTGTGAATCAGCACAAATGTGTATCCATTCTTTTCCTTTTCATGCACTCAAATGCTTCACTGTGCTATAAAATGAGTAATTTGAATCTTAGCCCTCATCGACTTCATTGCCCTGCTTGCATGTGCCCATTCTTCTGTTTCTTGCATTGATTTCAGCCGTCGTTTTTTTTTATAATTAATGTTCAAATCATCACATACTAGGCTTAGATTTCAGTCAATAATGGACCATTAATCAGGAAATTGCTCTCAGAAATTTCAGCACTCTAAAGCATGGTTCGAGGGAAAGTTGAATTTGTTCAGCCGCTGATTGCGTATGCAGCTGCACAATAAGGCATAATTACACATGGAGGAGTCGTGGGAGATACTATCTGACAATCATGGCTGTTCTGACAGCTTTCAGCAGGCGACAGGATCCCAACAGCAGCCTATAAGAAGCCAGAGTGCTACCGAGTCTGTTAGTGGCATGCAGTTCACCATTTGGTTACATTTGGTACAATTATCAAGTATTTTCACCTTGTGAAATGAGCCAGATGTTTTGTTTCCTTTTTTTTAATTTTTTTTTTTTTACCTCTGCCATAAAGACAACAAAACAGTTATATGGTTGGAAGGCATGTGAGCTTTGACAACAGCTGCGTTCTTCTGATTAATCTATCTGAAGGGCAGTGGAAAAATGTTTGTTCTTTACCAGGATTGTTCTATTACACTGTATCTTGTAACAGTCATATGAATAGTATAAGAAAATGTTGTTTGTACATTTGTAGCAGGGGTTATATCCTAGTTATAAGTGATATAAAGTAACCTGAAATATAAGAAAGAAGCCAAATGTGCTCTGGAAACACAAAATGCAGTCAAATTCTTGAAACTCAAATTTGACAAGTACTTCATTTGATGTGTGTGTGTGTTCTGTAGTTAGCATACAGATTGGAATGCAGTGATGCAGGCCGGTACTCACAACCAATACATTATGTGTTCTGACATATATCTGTCATATTTACTATTAACTTGTCCAGCATTTTTTTTGCACTAGAATTCTTGTTCTGTGGTCTCTGTCTCTCTCTCTAATTGCTAATGTATGTGTAACTGCTCTTCATTTCTCCCTTCTTCTGCAGGCCATTTGACAAACCCAGTCAAAAAACTGTTGCCTGCCTTCCTTGCTTTGCTGCTACTGCACTCAAAAGCCAAAAGAGAAGTCCTGACTGTTTCATGCTCAGTCCAATGATTGTATAGCCTTCCAGCTCCAATCTGCCTCCCTGTGGCTAGGCCGGCCTCATGTGGACTGGCCAGAGAGCTGCATGGCAAGAGGATAAAGTTGATCCTCACTAAAAGCGGCCTTGCCGTCCAGCCCCAAGCACAGAGCCAGGAGGTACACAGGAAAGCTTTAGAAAAACATTAATGGAAGTGGGTTAGGAAAGATTTATTAAGGAGGCTTTTTGGCCTTGCCTAAGGGAGCTGTGCACCATTTTATTAACTCTCATGCACAAAGGTAAACAGAGCAGGTAATTTATGGTGGCCCTTACTGGTGGCTTTGGTTGGATTTCCCTTAAAGGAGAACAAAAGTTTGTTATGCTTTGTTGAAGAAAAATCTGAAGCACAGTTTCTGTGCTAAAATATAGAAATAAGTTTTGGAGCATTTTAGAAAATGCAGTGAAAAGGTTATTCTTTCTCTGGTGATCTCTTCATGTGAGTGTGTTGGAGGCTAAGGCATAATAAATAAATAAATGGCTCACTCAGTAATTCTTCTGTAGCAATACAAGAATGTAACAAAACACATATATAGACACAGATACTGGATCGGCATAGGGAATCCTACATATGCACCAATTATATCCTCACAGTTGGAATAAAACCTCTTATCTCAAAAACTGTCTTTAAAAGAAATGTCATACAATTCCACTTTAAACAATTTTGGTCCATTTCAATTGATCTGTTCATCTGATAATTTCGACAGCGCTGCATTTTTTTCTATGGGTGGGGAGGATAGCCTTCCCTCTCCCCATCAGCACAAACATCTATTAGCTGGCATAATGGAATTGTCAGTTAATACTTTCCTTCAAGTATGTTGAGCTGCCTGGTCATGTTACATTACTGGCATTTTGAAAACATCTGGTGGCAATTCTTGCTTCTGAATGGAAAGCGTGTGCTTCTCCATCTCAATGCTGGTGGCATCGTATGATGGGGGAAAATGTCCCAGTTAGAATACATTTATAAAACAAATATTGTTCCAAGTCTAAAAATGCAAATGAGTCTGCATTAAGAATGAAGTGCTTGCAGACCTTAAGAAGCTGTTAGACTTGGTTATTTGAAATGGAACTTGAGCTGAACAAGAGAGCAGGAAGCTTAACAATGTAAAAAATTTATTTCCTCCAAAAAGGAAATCCATCAGCGTGAAGCAAAAATGTCAGTTGTTCCCATTGAGCTGTATCTGAACTTTTCTGCAAGTATAAACAAACTTAAAAGGTTTTAAAAGGAAAACTTGTAAGATGTCACAGCATCAGGATGAATAGTCAAAGCAATGTGAAAACAAAATGCATTGAAATGTGTTAAAAAATAGAAAATACACATCAATGTATATAGCTACAGAACTATATATGTAACAGAACTGATGGAAATTGGTTGGCCAAAGACATGATAGAAGAAACTTTTATCTGTTGAGATTCTAATGAAATGTATAACAATTACTGCTTGAAGAGAAAAATAAAATCCCCCTAATTTAATATTGTATCAATAACATGGCCAGTATTGAACAAAGTATTGAAAACCTATTAACACTTAAACTCATTAAGACTTAAAGCTAAAAACATCTAGCCAGCAGTGCCCTGTGGCCAAAAACGAACATTGAGGAAGGACAAAGGATGATTTACACAAACTTTGCAGTACCATAGCTATCAATGCTTGATTTTTTCATCTGCAAGGTGGACCAACAACTTAAGCAACTCATTGTGTTTTTTGATTTTTAATAATGCTGGAAAATGTAAAAAAGAAACAGATTATGTATATTATGCTATATATTATGGTTATGGAAATCACCCTCACACACATATGAATACTCTGTTCACACCATTGAGACAGTCCATACCACTTCCATTTCACCTCTAGTTCCCTGAGCAAAGATACACACACATGTTGAGCACCTCTTCAGAAAGCTGTGACAGCACTAGTCACAACAAGTATCAAGTCATCAAATGGATTTCCAGAGCCAGTGAAAGAGGCAGATTAGTGGGATTAGACCGATGAATAGCATTATGTGCAGTAGCTGTTGGTTGATGCACAGGATATATGGTCATGCATCCAAACTGAGATTGACAGGTGAGACTCAACAAATCAAGTGTCTGAATAAAAGCATAACAACAAAAGAACAGACTCCTGAAACATGTGTTTGACATTCCATGGTAATGCATGTACATAGTAGATGCTCTAGAGGCTGAACCATGGTTTTATCAATTTTCTCTGTCTAAAAAGCATTCTGTTTGTTCAGAGCATGTGATTGTCAGCATGTGACAGTGAGGATGCTACGGCTTGATTGGTGTGTAGCCTCTGAACAGTGAGATAACACAAGTGACTGGAACTGTCAATAATCATCCAGTGAAAAAACAGCATTCACCTACTCATTAAATTACAGACCAGGTAGTTCTCTGGGGTTCAACACATTCTGACCCTGCTTTTGTTACGAAAAGCAACAAAACAAAGAATGCAATCAGTTATTCCCTCTACCATCTGTGTTTGCCCTGAGATTATTAAATGATTTTCTGTCACTTCAGCCATAGCTATTAGTGCCCCATACCACTGACTCCACACTTAAGCAAAAAGAGTGTTGAAGGGCTGTATTTTGCATGCTCAAAGCACAGGCTCTGTCCATTTTTCTGATCTGACTTCACTGTTAAAATATAAAAAATATATATATTTTTTGTGTGTATGCCCATTATTACCCCAGCCTGTTGTATAGCTCTTGTATTGCTCTTGTGCTGTGTTTTCTATTGCTGTGCATTTTCCCTTAACTAACTTCTCACGGGTTCTCCAAGTATTCACGAGAGCAGTACGAGAAACTCTCCACCATGCATAAGAACATGCAGAAGCTGTACGAGAGTTTGGGGAGCTACTTTGCTTTCGATCCACACACCGTCAGCATTGAAGACTTTTTTGGAGACCTGGCCAACTTCCGCACCCTGTTCCTGGTGAGTGAACACACTATATTAGGTGCTCATTAAATATTGATTTTTCGGCTATAATTGCTGTTGTCACCTCTAATTAAAAACCAGCTTTTATGTTTACATGTTTACAGTGGTGAAGGAGTTAAATTATTACAATAGTAATGTATGTGTCACTATCATGGTTTTATTTTGTTACTTTTATTTACATTCTAGATTAATTTACTATGGGATTGGTGGTATTATTATCCAACATGTTTAAATTGCTTCTAAATTCTACTTTTTTAATATCTGCATATAATCCTAAGCAGCAGCAACCTGAGCTGCCCTATCTTAAGAGTAGGTGGTGAATTAACTTATTTTTATCACTTTTGATAAAGAAATTTCCCTGACAGCCCAGTTAGCACATGGAAGGATGGGCTTATATGGCAGATTAAAGCATACATAAACTGCACTGAGAATGGAATGTATAATGTATCAGTGAGCGTGTAGGTTCCATGCTGATAAAAGAGTCTACGGAATCTTCTTATCCTTAAAACATATTAGCTTGCAGCTGTATGTGTCGGAAATCTAGACAACACCCCCTCGCTCTCTCTCTTTAAAGTCATGGCTGAGGTTTAGTGCTGGGTTCACCCAGAGACGATCTGCTTTATGCAGTCTGCTTGAATTTAAACTGAGATAGTGAAGAACCTGTTCAACTAAATAAGGCTTTCTCAACACCTGTTCCACGTTTCATTTATATATAACGTATTTGAGCTCTGGACTTTTTAAAATGATAACCACTAATGACATTGTCTTACTATTCCAGGCTTGAGCTTTCTTTGCTTTTTTATACATCCATCTACCTACATACAGCCAGGGAAAAATAGAGGCAGTAGTGGCCTAAGCACTTGACCCAGTGACTTCAAATTCACAATTAGCATTTGATTCACGATCTACAGTTACAGTTGTATGCAGAGGTTTGTGGTATGAAGTTTGGGGTAATTATATATTTTGTTGATTTGAAGTGGTAAAAGTGCAAATCTACTGAGATCTTCTGCTACTGTTATTTTTAATTATGAACGTTTTAAACATATATTTTAAACTTCATGTTTTCACAAACAGAAAACTCACAAACAGAAACTGTGCAGTAACATTTGCAGAAACTGTTGTATTTACATGTATTCCCTGTAGAGAATGTATATTTTTATGCACTTTCAGCAGAAAGTAATATGTGGTTTAGCATATTCAAACTTCTGTATTAGAATTACTGAAGTTCAGTGTGTCTGTTTGGAGAACATATTCAGTATGTTTGACACCCTATGGTTTTTACCTAAATTGATAAAGATCTAAAGATGAAGGATGCATTGCCGCACAATGCAAAACCATCTGCAGGGAAGAAAAACTCCTTAAACATTCAGGTGCTTCCCCACCCCATATCCCAGCTGCATCTAGGTGAAGGATTGATGAATAAATACATAAATAAATAAATATATAAATAAAATATCTTCAGAGCGGAGACAGTGTCCACGCGGTATGCTCAAAGTCTTTAAAATCCATTACTGTGAAAGGCAAGGTCCCCTTGTCTGAGGAGCCGTCTCACCTCTCTGACTTTCATTCCGTCTGATCAAAGTCAAGTAACACGCTATGAGACATGCCCTCAAGCATTCTACACTTCATGGCTATAAAAGAAGAATCCAATAAAATAAATCAACTTCCCAAACAAATATCTACTTATGAATAAGTTGTTACTGATTTAAAGTTTACTTCTGCAAAGAAAGCCAACAAACATAGTCTGAATGTTCAGCAGTGCTCCTCTGTCCTCTCTGTTTATTCTGCTCAACCCAGACAGTTCAGGCTAGGGTTAGGGTTAGGTAGCATTTTTGCCCATGTCTCCTCACTTTGTATGGAACTGGGTGTCTGTAGGAGTTTGGATGGCTGTGGCTTTGCAGCTGTTGTAAAGCAGTTTAATATGAGCAGCCTGTGTTTATATGCCCTGAGAATATGTCAGATGCATATTTCTCTCCCACACACATCATCATCATTTACTTTGGCATCATGTGGCAGACTACTGACCCAGGCACACAGGCAAATGGATATTGTTGTTCATTGGTAGGGCAGTTATTAAGAAAATTCATATTCATGATAGACACATCATTAAATTCTCCAATTGATTTCCTTCCACACATTTTTATAGCCTGGCATATTTATGGTGCAACGTAGTTTTCAGTCATTTACGCATAAACATTTATCCTCTGATATGACCGATATCTGCTGAATGTTAAATTGGCTGAGTGACATATCTATTTGGGAAAAAAACACAGCCTGCCAGCTCTCATGAAGCCATAACACACACACACACACACACACACACACACACACACACACACACACACACACACACACACAGACACTTGCACAGACGGACACATATAAGAAAACACATTAGCCACATTTCTTTTCAGTGTCAGTTTTTTTTGTTGAACCACCATGTTTGAATTTTTTGTGAGAAGATTGTGTGCAGTGAAAGTGACCATTCTTGTCATTGTGAAACACAGCACACAGTGAGACACAACAAAATAAACTTCTGCATTTTACCCATACACATGTGCAACAGGGGGCAGCTATTGAAAGATCCCGGGGAGCAGTGATGGGGATGGTACTTTGCTCAAGGGTACCTCAGGGCAACCTACTCGTCTGAGATTCAAACCCACAACCTTCTGATCCTGGGGCCAACTCCCTAACCACTAGGCCACTGCTGCCCCCATTGGAAAGAAAGGGGGAGAAATAGTGAGAAAATAAGAGAGAGAGCCCCACTGTTGCTTCACTATGTAATCTTTACCAGAGGCTATGGATGAATATCACTATATTAATGACTTATCAGACAGCAGCAGATGGGGGATGAACTCGCAGACTCACTTGTTAATTGAGCATGCCACTGATTAGCCCAATGAAGCCAAGAAAGGTTAGCGGTGGCGTGATGGAACCTCAAAATCATAACTCAGATGTTCAGTCGGACACAAGTGTATTGTTGCAAAGCTTTTGGCTGAGAATTTACTAACAAGCTAAAATGGATGTGGACATTGATATGAATGCAGTGAGAATGGAAATTGTGATTCAGTCTAATCTCGCCAAGCTACTTTGCTAGTCCTGTCCTTTTCTAAGCCAAAGCATTCAAAATAATCATAGAAAGATTACCTATCATCTTCCGCAACTCTCAATCTCTCTAATGAACAAATCATCGCCCAACTGATATCACTAGACATTTTTCAATTTTGACAATTTCCACTTTATTGCCCTTACATGCTTTGCTCTGCTAATGAAAATGATTGAATCCAAAAAGATAACACCAAAGAAAATGCCCTCCATAGGGGCAAGAGTACTTTGCTTCCAATTTAAAATAATTACAAGGGCAATTATATGATGAAAATTATTTAAAAGCAGCAAAGGGGACCGCAGCTGAGACTTTTTTTATTTTTTACTTTGTGTTAGTGTGTGCTGTTTAAAATGCATTGAAGGGGAGCAAGCACATAAAGGAAATGTATGTGTGTAGGCACCAGGTTACAGGGAACAGCCAAACAGTATTCATGAATTATTCAGAAAGTAGCCTAGAGGAGCAGAATTCTGCACCTCTGGGGTACATGCCATGGGCTGGACTTTCAGAAATTCTATGCTGCAACCAAGCCAACAGACAAGAGGATCAATAAAGGCCATCTCCACAGCACAGGACTGTAGTGGGAACTTCCCTCTGTGTCACTGCTGTACATATACAAAGGCATCCAATCCTCAGTGGCTCTCTTTAAGCATACTGCCCAGTGTAGCTGTTGCCAGTGTGAATAAATAATCTCTCATTACAAGGAGTTCATATTGGCATATTCATTCCTGCTGCTTCAGAAATGAAGAAATAAACAAACAAGCTGCAAGTTGTTGCAACATACATCTTCTGCTGATCTAAGAGTTACGGTCTCTCTAAGTACATTTTTAGTTTCACGACCATGTTTAATTAGAGCATAAATGCTTGAAGATTCATGTTTAGAAAATGCAGAGAACACATTTTGTGAATGCTTAATAGTAGAATGTGCTGGAGCCTTTTGAATTATGGATCATAGAAAATAGTAATATTCTTTAATAAGCATAAAGGCAGAAATCTTAAACCCAAACAGGTTTTAAAAAAAACATATTCCTTGACAGGCAGGCAAACTGACCGACCAAATGCTATTTCCATCTGTAAGAGGCTGTTTGTAAATAACCCTCTCTGAACTCACTAATTAAGCAAAAGAGTTTTAAGGTAATAACCCCCCCCACCCCACCCCACCCCCCACTAATCAGCTTTCTTAATGAGTTTGGATTATTTGCCTTAGCGTATTGATTATTTTCTGCTGCTGGCAACCTGAGGACTTCCTGTTTAGTTTGCTGTGGCCTTCTTGTTTTGTCATGTCTCACAAATTACCTTTTTCTTATTATATTTGCATACTAAGAAAGTGAGAGGTCACTATTTAGGGTCACAGAAGAATCAGTCACACAGTGAATAGGGCGCGGTTCATCCCAAATTTGTTGTAGTGTCGGTTATCTTAACATTCATATAATAGGTAATGCTTTAAGTAATGTTCATGGTAGGGCAATATGACAATATCCATTAATATAAATACATCACATTGTTTTTCTGAGCAAATTGTGAATATAACCCATACTGACCATCTGTATGATTCATTACAAAGACACCACGATTAATTATTCTTAACTAGGTTCAGTGTGATGCAGTGTTTGAAATTCTTAGCATTTGATATTTGGATTTTTCTTTGGAAATTTGGATATTTCTTAAACCTGACACATGGGTGTGTTCTGATTTTCTCTTTTCACACAAACCTAAGGAAAAATAAATATCATACTTGTTGTGTATGCAGAAAGAAGTTTACATTGAAATTTAACAGCATTTAGCAGACACTCTTATCCAGAGCGACTTATATCAGTGCTTTATCTCCACATCTGATCTTCTTTCTAGTAAGCTACTAAAGATCAATAACTGTTTATTAGCTGTTTTTCAGCCAAGTAACAAACTTATTAACCTTGTGGCTGATAGGTACTAGTGCCAAAAGATTAGTGCCACAAGGTTTTCTTTTATTTTGAAAAAGACGGACAGAAGAAAGTGTAGGAAAGGAATAAGAGTGAGGTAAATGGGGAACGTTGTTCCCCTTGAAATTCCTTGAACAGGTGCATATTCAAGAAGACAGCAAGAGATTCAGCAATTCTCACTACAAGAGGACGTTCATTCGAAAACTGAGGAACCAGAACTGAGAAGATTCTAGATGTATGTCTTCCTCTTCTCTTAAGCAAAGGAGGTTCAAGGTGAGCAGTGTTCTGAGGGGACGAGAAGAGACAAGTTGTTTGATAAATGCAGTCAAGTAAAAGGGTGCAACGCCGTGCCTAGCCTTCTAAGAGCAGCCTTACACCGCCTTGCTTGAGCTGATGTTTTGGCATTTCTGGTTTAGTGTTCTATCATGTTACGATGATCTTTGCGGCTCTTTTACCCAACCCTGTTTGTTTACATCATGGCAAATTGACCATGGCAGTACTTCATGGGAAATGTGGCAAGTTGCAGATCCCCTGTATTTTAAGGTGCAAAAACCAATTGGCTTTGGTACTTGATCTCAGCAATGGGACTGACCTTTCCATTGTACACTGTATTTTACCCACTGAGCAATTCAATAATGATTTGTTCAGAGTTTATTAGTTGCCTGAAATGATTATGATTTAAACAACAGTAGAGCACCTTATAAAAAAATCTGGCAGAGATATATAAAAAGGATGTTTTTGATAAATGCCGATAATAAAGTATTTTTGATATTTTTAAGATCTAGATTATGAGCTTAGTTTGCTAGTTGCAGAAAATGTGGTGAGATTGCAACTCATGTATCAGATATTTGCAGATGTTTCTGGCTTTGGTCACTTAGCTGATGTTGAAGAGCTATATAAATGTGCCTGGGATTTTGTTTAAAGCTTTACAGATATAAAACTCAATTACAAAAGAAATTCGACAAAATCTTAAATGTTGCCTTTAGCAGGATGGTATATTTGAAAGCATATTTGTTGCCATTGCAATTGGAGTTTTGCATGTTTAATCATTGTGTAATCAACACAATCAACAGTTTAGCTTTCCTGTTACACCTTTTGTGTGAAACACAGTGGAGGTAGTGTCCTATGTGCGTGCGTGTGTGTGTGTGTGTGAGTGTGTAGTTTTTCTTTAAGCAGTTTGTCTTGGTGCTGAACACAGCATGCGTTTCACAAAACCCCGGGGGAGTTGAACAGGGGCTGACTGTCAACAGTCATTATATCAAGCTGTGAAGAAACTCACTTCCAAAAGAGCCCATCGTCCTCCCCTTTACACAGCCCATGTGTGTGATGTGGCCTGGGGTGAGGGGACCTTTGCAAGGCTGCAAAGGTTATGCAGTGCTATCTTCTTCCCCTGCATCTGTGTGCCCTGTGCATGTCTTTGACCGTCTCTCATACTCTTCCTCTGTTCTTCTTCATCCCCTCTGACACCTCCCTGACATTTAAGTCAGTGCATTGCGGGATAGTTATATCTTGACATCTTCTTAAAGCTTTGCCAAGTATGATATCTTCTCCTCCCTCCAGGTCCTGCACTACCTTTAGCAGTGTAATCAGCATGGTGTAACCCAGAATAGAGTGCTATTAGTTCAATGGTCTGCATATAGACCTACATCCACAAAGGCATTTTGGTGCTTGGAGCATGTAAAATTCAGGCAAAGATGCGTTATATTAAATAGTAGACTACAAGTAATAGTTAAAATTTCTGGTCTTTCTAGCAGATTAATTGTTCTTAATTACCAATGAGTGACCATCAGACTGATGTTGAGGATAAAGGGGAAAGAATTTCAGTTATAAATATTATTTATTTAAGTGTATTGTTACTCAGTGTTATTCTCTAAAGCTAAGAGTAGGCAGTATTACCTAGTACTACTGACGGCAGAGGACATTTTTGAAATAAGGCTGACTTCACAATCTGAGTCAGAGTGCAGAAGGAGGGGGGTCCCTCATTTTTGTAGCTGCATGCTAGTGGACGTCTCGTGCCGGGAAGCATAAAGAAGTGGCACAACTTAAGAGTCTCTCACTTTCACCCCCTCATTTCTCTCCTTGCCTGGCATTTCACACACTTATTCTCTCTGTCTCCCTCCTCCTCTCCAGGATGCTGTGAAGGAGAACCACAAAAAGAGGGAGATGGAGGAGAAGATCAAGCGGGCCAAGCTGGCAAAGGAGAAAGCCGAGCGGGAGAAGCAGGAGCGCCAACAGAAGAAGAAGCAGCTGATTGACATGAACAAAGGTACAGCACTTCTGCCCTGCTGGAGCTGGCTGGAGCCTCGAATACTATTTCACACAGCACTGAGCACTGTAGGAGGGGGACAGGTCTACACTTCTGCTGTGAAAAATCACACACTTTTCCCCCTGCTCTCACACACTAAATACACCTGCACATTTTGATACAGTGAGCTTATAATGCCATCAGGAGCAATCTCAGTTGGAGACAACTGTGTCTGAGATATGAAGTAAGATATGTTAATGATGACAACAAGCTGCTTTTACTGTGTCATCCCTGCTGGTATGAGTTTACATTAAACTGGACTTTTTTGACCTTAAATGACATATTTAACTATATCTAAGTTAGTCTGAACACCACTAAATAACATTAACATTATAGATGTTACATGCTATCATAAGTGCTATTGTTAGATTTGGCTAACAATACTGTTAGTCTCCAAGGAACTGTGCAAGTGAAAAATTGCACATATATTGTAAAAAGTACCACAAATATAATTACATTATTATTATCATTTACTGCAGTTATTAAATAGAGCTGCTGCATGGGAAAGCTAGCAGAGTTTAATAAAAAATATTAAAAATATCTTATAAATATGTGCATCTCAGGTCTATTTCATAATTAGGTTTGCAAGGTGTATTTCATTTTGAAGGCACCTCAGAGGTTGATCTGAGGGATATTTAGGTTTGTCTGCATAACCAGATAGACCTTGCACTAAAAATTCAGGTATTTGTATATGCTTCTCTTTTTCCAAACTGTACTTCACCTCTCCGATCTCTATTTTCCTCTGGTGCTGCAGATATTGTGTGCACTCAGTCTCATGCAGTTACAAAATGTGCTATTAGAGATTCAGAGGACTCCCTGCACTGCGCTATTCTGAGCCTCACAATGAGGCAAAAATTTCTGCCTCTGGACAAAAGAAGCCAGTGAGGTCTTTTTGTTCTATCTGACATCTACAGCAGTTTTTTTTCCCCCACAAGCTACAAGCTTTAGATGTGACAGCATGCACAGTACTTTTCAGCAGACTCACATTTTTTGTTACAAAATGGCATGTAATTTTTCAGATTCACTCCAGCTTATCCAAAGTAATAGATGCATGCAAGATTCTTAAGAAGACAGAAGTGCTCAGCTTGTAATGATGCAGAAAAACGTGGTGCATAATGACATGGGCTAAATAGACAGGCTCCTTTGTGCAGATTTTAGTTTCTGTAGAAGGCGTTAATTTAAATGCAAATGGTTGGAAAAACAACATACCTTACTCTGCAAACATTAGAGATTTTTTTTTTTTAAAGAGAATAACATTAAAACCTCATACACTTATACTATTAATAACATCAGATATGTCTCTATTTAATGTGTATTTTTGTCTTTGCACTCCACGGTCCCTTTAACTTTTTTTGGCTAAAGAGCTATGTCTGAAGAGATTTGCCAAAAGTCAAGTCAAGTAAAGTCAAGTCAACTTTATTTATATAGCACTTTTTACAGCTGTTGTTCTTTTTTGCAATTAGACATGAAATAAAAGAAAATAGACATATAGGAACACCAAAACAGAACTTGTGATATGTGGAGTAAGGTTTTGTATTCTGATGAGGGGAAAAGGAGAACTTGGAATTCAGGTGAGAAGATCATATATCTTAAAAAGAAGCATGGAAAAATATCCCTCCAGATTTTGGTATAAAACTGACAACAATATCTTGAAAAGAATATTGTTACAAAGCTGTGTACGTAATATGTAATTTATAGGTTTTATATTTACATATTATATTATTATATGATTTCTCACAGTAGAAATAAAATTTTTTTCCAGTAGAATAGGATCTTGCAAAAAATACGGTAGCTTTGCAAGTTGTGGCCGAAATGGCTTTGGGAATTCCTGCAGCCCGCACAGGATAGTGAAAATCCATAGAAAGATTTCCATTGTGCTAGGCTGGGCCTAAGAATGCAAAAGTGTTTGTGGGCTTTGAGTAAGAGATTTTTTGCATGTCTCAGGATTTTCTTTCATGATTTTTTGTTTGGAATAGACTTGTCAATGTGCCTAGTATGTTTTTTCTGCTCTGCTACCATCTGCCTTTTTTTTTCTTTTTTTTCCCTGAAATGTTTTAAATACAAATCTGGCTTGGCCTTTTTATCACCTGTTTGAGCATTATACTCCTTTCGGATATTAACAAAGTTTTAAGGGGGAAAAAAAAGTTTAATTATCAGTAAATATTTCTTATGCTTGTTATTCACACACACACAAAATATATCATATTTAAAGGTAACTTGATTAAAGCCTACTGGTAAGAATTATTTCATTAATCTTTTTTGCATATAATATTTTGAAAGGGCTATTTCTGTAAAGAGATCTTAATTCATTTAGCAAATGGATAACTAATCCTCTTCTCAAGCGAATGACTAACTATGAAATGCATATTTTATTCATTAAGAGTTAAGGGTATTGGGCAGGGGAAGAAAACTGGACAAATGAACATAGAGAGATATATTTTAAAAATGTCAAGAGGTGAATAGTCAATGGGTGAACCTCTGGAACAAATTTCACAAATGAATTTCAGGAGCTTGAACATCTTGAGTACTTTCTAGTTCAGTATGATTGATTTATTTGACAATTGTAGGCTAAATCCTTGTGAAGTATTAGGAATACTAATATAGGAAATTGCTTATGAAATCATTATGCAGTCCTCAATTTATTTTAATTTGCTCTAAGTGGATTTCCATATTCTCTTAGACTGACCAGATGTTCAGCATTCACCAAATTGCTTTACCACTGAAAGTAAATGGGAATGCTGTAAAATAGGTCTAAATCCACGTAATCCTTCTGTCTCTAATAGGAAAAGATGTTTCATCCCAGCAGGGTAGTCATTATGCCGGAAGATATGAAACAATGTCACACACAGTGTGCCTTGCCGAGAGAGAGAGAGAGATGGCTGAGGAGTGATTTGATTTCCTCCCAGGGCATCCACAAAAAGCATGGGCTTGACTACAGCACAGACTTGCCCTCCCTTCCTCCCACCCGCCTGTGTGCCTTACTGTGTGGCCACTCAGTCGGCTGGCAGTGCCAGGGTCACAGCCGAGGTCCCCGCAAGTGTCTGTGCCCACACGTTTGACACCAGCCCCAGTCAAATCCACTCCCATTTGAACAGGCCCGCTAAACATACAGGCAGCTTTGAGCTAAATGTGACATGGCACAAGAGATGCACTGGCACAAATAAACATGGAGCAAATGTCCTTTGCCCATGTTTAGTGTACTGGCCACAGACATGTCCTACAGGTGCAGCCGAATGTGAAATTCACACAAAGCAACAAGTTTCCCCAAAATTTGCTTTTCTCCCACATTGGGGCAGCAGTGGCCTAGTGGTTAGGGAGCTGGCCCCGGATCGTAAGATCGTGGGTTCGATTCCCTCACCAGAAGGTTGCCCTGAGGTACCCTTGAGCAAGGTACTGTCCCTGTCACTGCTCCCCGAGCGCTTTCAATAGCTGCCCCCTGCTACAAATGTGTGTATGGGTAAAATGTAAAATGCAGAAAGAAAAACTACATTAAACTCTTATGTTAGGAAAGAAGAAGAAAATCCCATTTTAATGATATAATCCTTTGAGAATGTCACCCTTCATTGCTAGGCCTACAGAGATCTCAAACACAGGAATTGTTTTTTTTTTTCTTTCTTTTTCTTTCTTTCTTTCTTGCTTCCTTCCTTCCTTCTTTCCTTGGGGCAGCAGTAGACCAGTGGTCAAGTGGTTAGGGAGTTGGCCCCAGGATCAGAAGGTCGTGGGTTCAGTTCCCAGACTAGTAGGTTGCCCCGAGGTACCGTCCCTGTCACTGCTCCCCAAGCGCTTTCAGTAGCTGCCCCCTGCTACAAATGTGTGTTTGGGTAAAATGTAAAATGCAGAGGTAACTAATTTTTTGTTTCTCACTGTGTGCTGTGCTGTGCTGTGCTGTGCTGTGCTGTGCTGTGCTGTGCTGTGTTCCACGATTATGCAGATGGTCACTTTCACTTCACTTCCTTTCTTTCCCCTTTCTGTTTTTTTTTTTTTTTTTTAAGCCATGTTGCCTAAATTATTTACACTGATACTGTTTACCCAGCTCCAGCATTTTGTTGTACTGTATAAGTACTGTATAAGAGAGCATTGTCTTGGCAAAAGGCAAACAATGAGATACAAATCACAGCCCCAGTTCTGTAACACACAATTATCCCTGCATTGGACAACACATTGAGTGGTGACGCAGAGAGGGAAAAAAACACTTCTTCATATTTAGTCTGTTCACAGCTTCACTGGACTGCTGCTTTTCGATCTAATGCTGTCACAGTCTGATCTTTATTACAGAAGACAGACCTTTTTTTGTGTGGTTTTTAATGCTAATGGATTTAATGATGAACAAATAGAGAAAATTGTTATTTTCAGAGACTTTGTGCTTTCTAAATAGTTTCAACCATACAGCGTGTAAAAGCAATGTAGAAATGGGAGTAATTGTGGTGGATAATATTAGCCCATAACTGCAAGAGTCAAAGATAAAAATGGCTTGTCTTCAGGATGATGGTACAAATGAAACAGGCCTTTGAAAGGAGGCCTGAAAGTACATATGTGAGTCCGATTACCATACTTCAAGTAGATTCCTGCATTCTTTTTTTAATGTCATCTTCCTGTGATGATAGCTGTTGCTGACAAGGCTTGTCAGTGGACCTCTTAAAAGTCTATGTTATCTGTCTACGTGTGCCAGAATTAAAAAACACTTGCTGTCCATTCATTGCACTTTTTTCTCCCAGCAAAGACAGACCATAACAGTGTAGTGTTGGGCTGAACCTGTTTTTACAGTAGCAAAAATATGCTTGTTCAGATTGTGAATGAAGGGATAAGGTGGCCTTTTGGCAACCAAACTGATTTTCTGTTGTAACTGAAGCATGGAGAGATATTTGATGGAAAAATGGTTTTCTATGAAAACAAAATCGATATTTGAATAGATGAACGGTCACAATGAATTGCTAAAGAGAGGGTTCCAATATTTGATGTTTGATCAGTGCAATTACAGCACCTTTGTCATTTTTACTGATTAATTGGAGCACATTTCGTGACAGTTGACACGAGCCAACAAGAAATATATGACAATATTTATCATTATCATGATAAATTGTCACAATATGTCAAAATATATAAACATCACTATACAGAAAATACATGAATTAACATCAGTCAACCAGAACACTAAAACTAGCTGCCTAATGTGCCAAATAGCTCTGAACTATCATGGTATGATCTCCATAAGACTTCTGTAAGTATGCTATGATTAGTGGTCCCAAGATCCCACAGATGCTTGATACAGTGTGGTGTGGTGCAGTGTTACTTTTTTTTTTAACTTTTTCAGCATTTTCTGCTAAAATGCCTCTTTTTATGGGTTCAGGGCAAGCTGTGGATTTTGTAGATTCAGAGCAATAGCTTTTTTCCCTACTCCCCTACTCAGGATGTCCTTTACTGGTGTTGGTGTTCTTCCTTGAACCACTTTGGATAGATAAAAAACATTGCTGTTTAATATATCCCAGCCTTTGAAAATGACTTCCATTGTTAATGTATTAATTTGTCAACTTGTATTTATTTATCTATCAATATATTTTTTTAAATGTGCCACTATTAAACAATCATACGTACCAGCTTAAGAATATTAAAGAATCACTTAGTTTGAAATATCGGAACTGAAGTTGCAAATTGGGTTTTTGGGTAGTGTACTGTTGATCACATTGGTTAGTGTACTAAATCAGCAGGTAACCATAAGGGTTAGCTCTGACAGAGACAGAATGTTACTTAAGGTCAACAAGACAAGATGCTTCACAGCACTGGAGCCACCACATGTTCCCCCTGCTACACACACTCACTTTTCCCATTTTTAATTAAGATCTAAATCATGTCTGTGATAGGCCCAGAGATATGCACTGCTTTCCCACTGTTGCTGATTAAGAATAAGCAATCCAGACAAGTAATTTTCGTGTTAAGTCACACTGATATGTTAGCCTTTATTTCATTGTCCCTAATTTTTTTATTTCATCTTAATGCTGATGGTCAGAGCTATTTCTGTGCTAATATTGAAATAATGTTTGCCTTTTATGCATATCAGCATTTTCTGTCACTCCAACAAAGTAATGTGGGATGTCAGCAAGCTGCATTTTGTTTTCCTTAGAAACTGTATTTAATACACCGAAAGCCTACAGACTATGGCACCACAGCCATGAGTGAATTCTGCTCTGAAAGTTGAGAGAGAATGTGTGTATGGCATAGTGGATGTTTGTCATTACCTTGAAAGATGGCAACAAGGGCATCAGGCTTATCTGGTATAGTGCATCAATTCTAATAAATAACCACATTAGATTGGGGACCTATCAGCCAGAGGATGGTTGTCTGCCTTTAGGCGATGATAGCATGGCAAATTTCACCCTCGCACTGGCTGGAAATGAGTTAGCTGCTTCTAAATAACTTCCGTTCAAAGATCTCTCTCATTGATTTATTGGGAAACACATCCATGTCAGTCAGATGTTATCCGCAAGCTTTATTTTCTTCAACAGTGCACTTGGTTGCAATGATTTCCTAAACATTGAAAGACAAAGGTTTAAGGTTTGATTCCATTAAATTTTTTTCATTGCCAACTAATGCCACAGTGAGAGATGTTTATCTCCTTTTTTGTAATTTATCCTTTTAACTCTAATTACACTTGATTTTTTTTTTTTTTTTCAGTTTTATTTAGCATATACTGTGCAAAAGTTTTAGGCAGGTGTGAAAAAATGCTGTAAATAATGAATGCTTTCAAAAATGGAAGTGGTAATCATTTATTTTCATCAATCATCAAAATGCAGTGAATGAACAAAAGAGAAATCTAAATAAAATCAATATTTGGTGTGACCACCCTTTGCCTTCAAAACAGCATCAGTTCTTCTAGGTGCACTTGCACACAGTTTTTGAAGGAACTCGACTGTTAGGTTGTTCCTAACATGACTGTGTTTCAACCTCCGTGTGACACTGATGATCATCAGCACCTGTTTGGTAAAACTGGTTGATCATACAATAGGATTATACAAACTATAATCCTACAAAATCCCTGACTTTGTGCAAGTGTACCTATAAGAATTGATGCTGGTTTGAAGACAAATGGTGGTAACACCAAATATTGATTTGATTTAGATTTTTCTTTTGTTCGCTCACTTTGCATTTTGTAAATTGATAAAAAAAAATTAACAATCATTATTTATATTTCTGAAAGCGTTTTTTGTTTACAGCATTTTTCACACCTGCCAAAATCTTTTGCACAGTACTGTATATACACTAGTTATCAATTTCAGACATCTGTCTGTTTCACTGCATAATTTGTTCATTTGTAAGGTACAAACCATTGGTTTTGAAGAAGACTTATCAGGTTTTTCCACATATACTTTTCACATACCTGTCTCATATATTTTCTTTGTGTTTGAATTCTGTACTAATGGCAGAGCCCAGGCTGCTGGCAGAAAACCTGTACTTTGTGATGTTAAGAGTCGGAGGGAGGGAGTCGGTCTTGTGGATGGAAGATAGTAAATTTCAGTTATTTGGTGGTAACCACAGGGTTTGTGTCAGGATAGGGGGAAAGGCAAGCAAAGAATGTGTTGTGCCTACAGTGAAATATGGAGGATAGGTGAGGGTCAGAGGGATGTTAATGGCAGGAAGTCCATGAAAAAGTAAAATTATAACAAATTTTTTTTTTTTCCTCATTTCCTTCTGGTTTATGTATCATTTGACAAAATGTCATTATTTTACAGGACAATGATCCCAAGCATTCTTCAAAATTGTGACAAAATTACTATCTCTAGTCCAAAAAAAGTTAAGAATTTTGTAAATTAGGTATTGGCCTCCCCTTGATCTTACTCTCATTGAAATTGAATTAATTCATCATCTTTTTATTTTTAAATAAGAAATGTTCCTTTATTTTGTATCAGTGTTTTGTGCAGCAGGCCCTATTTAGGGTGGCCCTAAGAGGTCTAATCACTTTAAGCCTGTTTAACCTAATTTAACTGCTTCTTCCTCAGGTCAGAGTACAAATGAGCCCCCTCCCCCACACGCACCCACACACCCATACACCCATGCACTCAAACAAACACTCCCACACCTACAAAAAATACACACGCACACAAACTTCTCTTATCTTAGTGTGCACTGTTGAATGTCATTTATTAACTCATAGCCATGGGTGGTTCTACCTTCTGATAATTCCTTGTCATGCACTCGGACCTGGAGAGCCACTCAGCAGTCACTCAGGCATAATTAAGCTCACTACAAAGAGCTCACAAATTCTCACTGTCAAAGCCCATTTCCTCACAGGAGAGCGCACAGAAGAAGAGCAACAACAAGAGCAGTGATGCAGTTTCAGTTGCAGACAGGTGTGTCATTCAGTGGAAATAGCAACAGCACAGCAACTCAAAGAGAAGATCTGAGAGCTTTTATGTACCGTACAGGCCAGCCAAGGGTCAGATAAGTTTTTGGTTTTTTTTTCCTCCCCAGAAAGCACTGTTGACAGGCAAAAAAAGCCCTCCAAACATTTACACCCAAACACACCAAAACTGTCTCTTCTTTGGTCTTCAGACTGAAAAAGAGCCATATTGTTTTAGAATTAAAGTATTAATGTATTTATGGGACCTAACACAAACAGAAAATGAGTGTGCAACAACTAGTAAGATGTCATTGATATAATTGTTAGTGACAAATGACATGATTCTAATAATAATATTAAGATATGAATAATGGTTTCTTTCTCTCATTTCTTCTCTCTTTTTAGATCATGATCTGTTGATAAGTTAATCTTATATTTGAAATTCCTCAGCTAATCCATATTCAGTTGCACTGTATTTTAGTCTGTGCCCCTTCTGGGTGTTCCATTGCAGCATTGCTGTCTCTGCTTGACTGATTCATGCGTTAAGGACTTTATTCTCAGATAAGCCTGGCTCAAGCTGGGATCTAACAAGGCAGATGGCAATGGGAGCAAGGGAAAATGCATGTAGCATCTACAGCATGATAAACCTCAGAGGACCACCATTAGCATATGGAAAAGACATTATAATATATGCTGTACGTGTTCCACATTGGGTTTTTACTAGTATTCCTTTTCACGACTGCATGTGGAATTGTCAGAGGTGTTTTATAGCCGAGCTGCTTGTAAACGAGACCTCAGATCAAACATCACCCCTCTGTCTGATTCTGGCCTAAGAGAGAATGGGAGGGGGATGATAGAATCATTGCGGGAGGGGGGGCAAGAGCTGCTACTAGAGCCCAAGCTGCTCTCTTTCCTCTCGCCTCACATGGGGCCTCGCAGCATCAGTCCAGATGGAAGCTTTATTTTTGTTTTTGTTTGTTTACTTATTCATACATCCAGCTATTCAGGGCAACACAGGCGTATTTTTATTTTGTCTGTGCCATGACTGCAAATAGCCATGCCGGTGAATCCACTTCCATCCACTCACAGCCACAGGCATCAGCTGAACATGAGGAAGAGCAACAGATCAGGATGGTGTAGTTGGCATTGTTTCCAATGACAGCTAATGAGCCCATCTTAATGCCTATCTTGGTCCATGGCTTCACCTCTCTAAACCCCTTCCCCTCATCCTCCTCTGAGGTCCAGACCCCCTGGCGCCTCTCTCTACTGGGAGAGGGAGTGCCCTACTTCAGGACAGGGCTGTGCAAGCTTTCCTAATTAAATTACGCACAGACATAAATGGGTTTTCACATCAAGCTGTTCCAGCAAAACCGTCCAGAATGCCTGTCTGGTGCCACATCCATCTTCTTCATTATTTCTCAGGCCGCTCTGTGTGTTCTCGGCTTGGTTTCTTTCACTTAGAGTTCAGTGGCTCTCTCTCTCCCTCTCTCTCTCTCTCTCTCTCTCTCTCTCTCTCTCTTTCTCTCTCTCTCTCTCTCTCTCTCTGTCAGTCTCTCTCTCGTTGCTGCCAGACAACTCGCAGGTCACAGTGTCAGCCTGCTTGTCAGCCTTTCCTCAGAGACAGCAAGCTTATAACAGGTGCGAGACTGACCCCAGCACAGTTGTGCCCTTTCTGCTGTTAATGCACTATCAATGATTGCACTGAGAGGGACTCTCAGACAGACAGATGAACAGGCAGGAGATATCTCCTCTTGTGGGCATGAAAAAAGACACAACAGGCAAGTAGAGAAGCTCTCAGTACACCTGGCTCCTAAATGCAGTGCCTCTCTTTCTTTGTTCACAGCTAATGCACGAGGTTAATTGCACAGGTGACTTTCTGCAGGGCGACAGATGGGGTAAAGTGTGCTCAAAACAATCGGGAGGAAGGAACGAAAAAAATGAGTAGACCTTTGTCTGCTTTTTGCCTCCACCCATCTATGCTGTGGGAACATGATGTAGAAAGCAGGAAAAGAGACACAGAGTTCAGGTTATCAGGCAAAGAGCTGCTAGCCATCATTAAAACTCATTATAGCACAAATGAGGCCAGCAGATCTGTGGCTGCAGGCCTTGCTCTTTAGAGATCTGTGAGCTGGTTGGATCTGTAATGTTTGTTTTGCTGTAACTCACTCAGGCAGACTGCCTAAATACCAAGTTTCCCATATATGTGCATGTAAAGATGCCAGACAAAATCTGCCATGATGTGGCCACAAATTAACATTTAATTTGCTAATAATATAGTTAATTATGCAATTGTTTATATCTTGGACTGTTAATAATGTTATGCTAATTGCTGCCTGCAGAACAAACAAGAAAATTAAAGTTTAATGATAAAAAGGGAGAGTATTGTTAATGAAATATTATCACCCAAACATGTATGCATGCAAAACAAAAGAAGCAAAGCACATTCAGTTTTTTACATGCACACAGCACATAAACTACCATTTAAGCGCAAATGCAGCTTTATTTACATGATGAACATACCTTTTTAACAGAATGAATCCTATCTGTGCCTGAAACTAGTGTGAAAGCCAAGCAAAAAAAAATTCCAGGTTTGAGCATTTTATGGTTTTCTCAATTTTCTCAAATTATACAGAACACTAACAAGTCAGTTCAGTGTTCTGAACAACGGTAATTCATATATTGAACATCTCGATTTTCTTGTGCTCAATTTTAAAAGAAAAAAATCTTTAGTGCATTCAGCTTAGAAGCAATATCTACTGTGCCTGGAGGATTTTAGCTCTCAGTCGATTCTGTGTGTTATTGGCCAGCATTTTGAGGAGATGACAGAGAGCAAATTGAATTTATGAACAGAGTATGTTGACCCTCCTGCTTAATTATACCCATTTCACAAGTGTTTATAAAAGAAGCATGCTTCAGAATACCGATAGAAAAGGCCGCTTTCCATGAGGAGGATTTTTCTTGGAAAATTGATTTTTAATTCTTATTGTTTCCTTCCTCTAGAATGCTGTCCTTTTTCTTAGTGTCATTCCTCTGTGACTCATTTATCTTTCATTCTGTCTTCTTTTATCCACTTTTAATTCAATGAAACTTTTCTGTGGGTTTTATTAATGTACATTTTCTAGCAAAATGAACATGTTCAAGGACATGAATGCTGTTTCTGAGCACATATGCTTGCAATTTGTACATAATAACACCATAAGACATACCGTACTGTGCAAAAGTTTTAGGCAGGTGTGGAAAAAACGCTAAAAACAAAGAATGCTTTCAAAAATGGAAGTGTTAATCATTTATTTTCATCAATCAACAAAATGCAGTGAATAGGTGGCAGTGGTCTAGTGGTAAGGTACTTGCCTACGGACCTCTGGATCAAGAGGTCCCTGGTTCGAATCCCACCTCGAATCCCACCACTGGGTCCCTGAGCAAGAGCCTTAACCCTGAGTTGCTCCAGGGGGACTGTCCCTGTAATTAGGACATGTAAGTCGCTCTGGATAAGAGCGTCTGCTAAATGCCGTAAATGTAAATGTAATGAACAAAAGAGAAATCTAAATCAAATCAATATTTGGTGTGACCACCCTTTGCCTTCAGAACAGCATCAATTCTTCTAGGTACACTTGCACACAGATTTTGAAGGAACTCGGCTGGTAGGTTGTTCCAGACATCTTGGAGAACTAACAACAGATCCTCTGTGGATGTAGGCTTCCTCACATCCTTCTGTCTCTTCATGTAATCCTAGACACACTCGATGATGTTGAGAACAGGGCTCTGTGGAGGCCAGAAGAATTGATGCTGGTTTGAAGGCAAAAGGTAGTAACACCAAATATTGATTTGATTTAGATTTTTCTTTTGTTTGCTCACTTTGCATTTTGTAAATTGATAAAAATAAACAATCATTGTTTATATTTCTGAAAGCATTCTTTGTTTACAGCTTTTTTTCACACCTGCCATAATATATTATAACATGATGTTATATTATATATTATATTATGATGTTATAACATTATAACATCATAATAAACATGTTCAAGGACTTGAATGCTGTTTCATTGCATATGGTTACATATGAGTGCGTATGGTTGCAGTATATACTAATAACAAACTGCAAGCAGGCAGCGGTGGCCTAGTAGTTAGGGGAGTTGGCCACAGGATCGGAAGATTGTGGCTTCAAATCCCTTATCAGTAGGTTGCCCTGAGGTACCCTTGAGCAAGGTACCGTCCCCGTCACTGCTCCCCGGGCACTTTCATAGCTGCCTACTGCTGCACTGCTCACTTTCACTTAGTAATTAGAAATAATTATTGGAGACTTTACTTTGCATTAATGTGGATTTTTATGCAGCACTGTGCACTGTTCATCCAGTCTTTTTTTAAGGAGACTAAACAAAAAACATTCTGTTCTGGCACAGCAAAGTGGTACCATTCTAGCTTCACTTAACACCATGAGACTGAGTTGTTTTGTGTCTTTTTTATTACTGGCATATCCTACCTCTCCAGCCCCCTCCCTTTAATCTTGTTGATTTGGTTTAGTTGTTGAACAGTTGTGTGCATCAGTCACACATACAGTAGAAGAGAGGCATTAATAAAGGCTCCTGCTCTGATGTCGGCCGTGCCGGAGGACGAGTTGGCCAAACGTGTATGCGCATATGTTGTAAAAATAATTAAATGTCAGCCAGCCTGCTTCATGGAGTGTCTCACTGGGAGTTTTACTAATCGTATGCTCTCACTCAGTATGCCCTCTCAACGACTCTGGTCTGGAGATGTACCAATGCCTCAAACATTCAAATACCTCACTTGCATATTGGTGCAAGTAAACTACCCCACCACACTTTTCTTAGCTGCCTCTTTATCCAACCCCTCCATGTCACTTAAACATGTTTTGCCTGTTTCTGTTTTCTTGCACTAAAAGTGAAAAGCTCTTAGGCCTCTGCCAGCATACTTGTTCAGGGAGCTAAGTTGTAGCTAGTTTGCAATTCCAATGACCGGTGCTACTTGTCATCCCTCTAATTACTAAATGTAATAGCACATCTATACAAACATGTAAGACTATAGCCCTGGGCTCATAGATGCACTTGACAGAATCTTTGAAAGAAATAAAAATCACCACAGGATGCCCAGGTGAAGCGAGATGAAGAAGGAACAGAAACATTGCTCATTGTGAGGAGCTGTCCACCTGTCCTTGGTCTTCAGGCTATTAGAAGCACTATCTGAAGCACTACCACATTCCTTCTTCTCCACTCAGATCATTAACTGGAAAAGCTGTATGTGCTGTGGTGCTCATCTAGAGCTTCAAATGCAAGTAGGGATTTGTGTCAGTTTTTCTGGTTTTAGCTTATCTTAACCCATTTCAGAGACAATTTCCTGAAAGTGATGTGTGTCCTCTAAAGCCTGAACTGAGGGGAAAAGTTGAGAATTTCTTTAATACAAGTCATGCAATCTGCGATTTACTAATTGGGAAATGCAAGTATGTTTGCCTTGGGTTTTATCAATTCAAAATAAGGAGAAAATTATTGATACAGGGTAAAATAGACTTCTGGAAGTCAATGGCATGGCATTTAAAAAGTTTGCCATAAGATTACAATGCAAGAATGTTCAGATAATACTGCATTATATTTTTTAATTTCCCTCTTGAATTCTGAAAATCTCCTTTCTTTAATCTCTGATTCTGAGGACCCAGCATATCCTGAGCTAACGAATAGAGCAGTCTATTTTCTCTGCCAGTTTCTCTCAATTCTGCATGCTGAGAGCAGAGGTCTGGCTAGTTCTTCTGAAAGCATAGCCCAACAGGACATTGTTAATGGAACAGTTTCAGGTCACTTGAGAGCACGTTTCCCGTTTTAGTAATTTTGCTTCCATGTGTCTGAGAGCATTCCTCTGGACCTAGCCTATGAGGGCTCCCAAGTCCTGCTCATTACAAATGATGAATTGGGCTACAGTTAAGTAAAAAGTAGGACAAATTGATCAAAGTGTCAGGTGCCCCTTGTGATGCCTAGGTCTCCAAGAAAAAAGAAATGAAGAAGGAGCTGTCTGAAGTTTCTGGAACCATGTTTCCTCTAATAAATGTTTACTTGCCCCTTAAACACCCAACTTGCAAATGTCAGCTGTCCTGGTTGGTTGGAACGTAGTTTTGGGGATGCTTGCTGAAATACTTTGAGGATGGTCCTAATTTTGGAGCTGACATTGGTTCCAAAGGACTTTGATGAGCTTGGCGGACACTCCAAGTGAAAAGCATGCCCTGGTTTAAAGCAGCAAGTGAGGTGCTGAGGAGTTATTTAAGATAAGCTCCACTTGCTCTGCTCTGCTTTGTTCTGGAACAGCCAGTTTAATTAGCTTGATTTAATCTTTGTTGCTTTTAGTAGCACCCAACAAGTCTTTGAATTCATGGTAGCCTCTGGGAAGGGCCTCTGGAATAAAGCAAAAGTGTGGGTAAATGTTGTTTTTGTTTTGTCCCTTTTAATTTTCTATTATTTGCATTGTCCCATGCCGTTTTCCCTTCCCAATTTTCCTTTTGGTTTATATTTAAAATAATTTCATATGGAAGGCAAATGCGCTGCTTCATGAGGAAAAGAAAACATGCACACTTGCAGTTCCACCACAGTGTATCGAGTGTGTGGCATTTCCTCAAATTAATTATGTAGCCGTGTCAACTTTTTCCTCTACCCTCTTTTTAAATTCAATTTGCTGACTGTCATCTGCTTTGAATGTGTGAGAAAACAAAAGATTGATTACCCCGCCTGAATCTGCTGTTTAAAGCAACCGTCATCTCCAGCTGCAGTTTTCTTCACTTGGCCCGTGTGCTCAACATTTCACAAAGCGGCTCGCCCGCATATACAAAGAATTGATGACACTGTGCCTCACTCTACAATAAGTCACCTTAATGATGCCAGTTTAAAATAATGTCTGTGCTGCACTACTATGATGAAGCGGGGAGCCTCTAAGTCATTAGTTGGCCTATAGGATAAAGATAGATGACCCAGATATAGAACCCAAATAATATTTTTGAACTTCATTGTTGACAGATGTCTTGTATTCTTAATACCATGTATTCATAAAAAAAATCCATGTCTACGGTTATGTAGACATCAAAGAAATGCATTATGAAAAAACAACATTCTTATAACATTTAGTAAGTTTATTAATTTAGTGTTGCACAAACCATAATCATGATAAGGCTGTTTTTTCCTGAGCTTTCAGCATCAGATAGGCCCAGTCATTGGCCTCCATGCTTTTATTGTATCCTAACCCTTTTCCCCTGCAGCTGCACAGTTTGCCCAAGAGACACTTAGCAGTTTGGTGGCCTGAATGTTTTTAAGGCACATCCCACTGTCATCGACAGAACAATGATAGAAAGCCTCTGTATTGACCGGCTCCACACTAAATCTTGGTAAAGGGCACTTAGTTCCCCTGTGCAAGCCGCAGAAAGAATATCTGTCAGTGGCCATCAGTGAATGCTTTCATCCTCAGGCTCCTCTCCATGTGTTAGCTGGCGCCACTAAGCGCACCGCTCTTCAGGAAGTTGTGCAGTTCTCTTTACCCTCTACCTTGTCCTATTCCACTGTGCGTTTTTATTCAGGGCTGCACTTTCGCTGGACTTCCCTCCATGGTATTTAGTCTGCAATATGTGATATGACATTAGGTTATAGCCCACTGGACAGGATTTAGCAATGCTTGGTGGCATGAAAGTGGATTCTTGAGGATGATTTTTGACATGGAATGGCTCACACTCAAAAGCAAAAGTTTTGGTTCTGAATTCAATATGCATTTGAGAGCATTAAATCTGAACCAAACCTAACCCAAGGTACACCAGGTTTTGAGAACAAAACCAAGCCCAACAAAATGATGTCAGAAATGGATCCAAAACCCAACATCACTTGGTTAAAGCTCATGTTACTAATGAGAGCATCTGTTATATTATCATGTGGTGAATAAAACAGCTGTAGAATGAAAAAAGAATAAAAAAAAATCCACATGAAATCAGAAGAGATCTCATTATTTTAGTATGTTAGATAAAGAATCTAATTATTTTAGTGTAGATTAGCTTTATAGCATGCTCTTTCCCTCTCTGCAGTCCTGATATAGCAAACCATGCTATTCATTCAATTTGCTGTTTTATTTTTTCAGCCCATCCATTTCTTTACAGGCAGGTGCCTTGTGGATTTGTTGCTAAATTTAGTCAACAGCATGAATGGCTGACTCCTGTTTTCCAGATTAAAATACTTTTTGCTTTAGAAAAACTAAAGCAAAGGAGAATGCAGGGAAAAACTGTTAGAAGTAAGAGGTTGACTATGCGAACTTGACTATGCCCGTAACAATTAGGATACTACTAACCAGTCTTGACATGAGCATTCTGGTCCCTTCTGATTTAGAAAAAACTCCTTTTGTAGAAAATTTGAGGAAACATTTTGATCATCCTTGGGACCCAGGGGGCTATTTTAGAAATAATAAAATCATTTTTGTCTAATAATAAAATACTATCTTTAAAAGTCTGTAGTGTTGGAGCATTTTGTTCATAAGATCCAGGTAGAAACCTGCCTGTTGTTGGGACCTATGCCTTAGGTATTGGCTAATGAGGTAAAAATTTTGATTTGGTTTAGATAAAAACACAGCAGTGTTTAGCAACTGCATGTTTCTGTGGAAAACTCCTGCAATGACAGTATTACAAACGTGTCTTTGTTTGTCTGTGTGCGTCTATCCCCATCTATGTGCTATGCAAGACAAAGGTTAATATACATTCCCTTTTTCTTTCTGTCCTTTTCCTCACACAGAAGGAGATGAGACAGGTGTGATGGACAGCCTGATGGAGGCCCTGCAGTCTGGTGCAGCCTTCCGTGACCGCAGGAAACGAACCCCACGTACTGGTAAGAGTCCAGCCACAACCAAATCCTCAAAGGACATCATACCGCATGCTCTGAAAACGCTAAAGAGTTGTAACTTAATAATCGATTGCCTTTTTTCTCCTCATATCATTTTATTATTCCTTTGCACATGCATTCCTAAACAAACATCCTACCATTGGAGTAGTCCAGAATTGAACAGCTCTTAATTATGTTTCACAATATGTCTCTAATGCACTTCATAAGAGATTCATTGCTGCATGGCCATTCATAAGCCACTGATTACAGTAAAACTGGGTTGCAGGGATTGGGTCCGTTGAGGATGGTTTAACATAATCTTAATGTTAACATATTCCATGCTGCCATGATGAATCGTCTAGACACAAGGGGAGAAGCAAAACAGGCCACCTGGCGGAGGTGCCATGTTGAATTGAAATGCCAAGGACAGGAAGACAAGTGTCTATACCCACTCCAGCTCTTTCTGCTATAGTTGCTGTGGCCCCAAAACGTCATTCTAATTCCAAAGTCCTTGTCCATGCAGATTTACTGCTTGCAAACTCACCTGTGTCATCAGAAATTCCCAGGGGTAGGCTGAACAGAATGTTGTGTACAGAACGATAGAACAAAAGCCCTCGCATATCATTAAAGGCTTCAGGAATGTGTAAAATATGCCCGTCTTTATTTATTTATTACCCAGCCTTAAAGCGAAAGATCTTAGCCATGCACGGTGAAATATCCTACTCCAGCCTGCATCAGATGTTTTTGCAAACTGGTATATCCCTCCATTGTGTCCCTTACCTGGGCTTCTTCTCTGCTAACCAAAAACTTTTCTCCATGATCCCTCATGCCAGTATGGAGGTCTAATAAGAGGGCATGAATAAGTAAGGTGTCATGCCATATCAAACCTGTCTTCTACTCAACGGGGCTGTGAGGCCCTCAGCGCTGCCCCCCTGACAGAGCCTGCCAGGCTGCTGCCACTGGGGAGAGAAGGCTGCTCTCAGCTCACCTCCCATCCTCTGCTCCAGGCCCACTCCGCCTGACGTCTGTTTGAATAAGACTGACATCTGGGAGCGAGAGGAGGCTGGGGAAAGAGTTTGGACCAGACTTTCTCTCTTGCACTGTCTATGTTCTTTCATATTCCAATCTTCTTTCTTTCTTTTTCTTCTCTCTCTCTTTCTCTCTCTCTCTTTCTTTCTCACTTTCTCTCTTCTTTCTGCCACCCTCTCATGTGTGTGGGCTGAAGTTTGACAACACTGAGAATTTTCAGAGTGGGTAATTGGTTACGAACTCCTGAAATACCTCATGTTTGACAATGTCTCTCTCTCTCTCTCTCTCTCTCTCTCTCTCTCTCTTTCTTTCTTTCTTTCTTTCTTTCTCTCTCTCTCTCTCTCTCTCTCTTTATCTCTCTTGCTCTCTCTCTCTCTCTCTCTCTCTCCTTTCTTTCTCTCTCTTGCTCTCTCTCTCTCTCTCTCTCTCTCTCTCTCTCTCTTGCTCTCTCTATTTCCAATTCGTCAATGTTGCAGGTGATCAAAGCCCTTCCAGTCCAGCCCCTCGGTGGCCAGGTGCTAATCATGGTAACACAAAAACTGTGATTGCAGTTAAATTGCCCTACTGTATGTATTGGCCATTTAATTGTTTGTTCCTCTGTGAGAAAAGATTCACTTTCTATTGTGTAATTTCATGTATAACATGGAAAACTGAAAAAACAAATTCTGAAAAGCAAATTCTTATAACAAGAACTTATTCCAAATCATTTTATACAATTTTTAAGACAATTGAGTGCGTCAGTCCATCAGACTGAACAAACTGCAACTCATTTCAGTTTCACAAAATGAAGCCTAATCTCGAGAGGCTTACCTGTTCATGTCCTACCCAAAGGGTAGTAACTGAAATATATATATATATATTTTTTTACCATTTTTATGTTGGCAGTCTACCAGTTCTTACACATTTTTAAGTTGGTAATAAAAGACAACCAAATTTAGATCACTTTAAAATAACGTGAATTTGTTTCTGTGTAACACTTGTAATGCACAATACTGCATCACCCACAATGCCCACCCACAAACTTTTTTATACAGCATACTTAAGTCTGTTTGAATTTGTTAAGCTGGACTGCAAGTTATTGAACATATAACCAGTATCAAATAAATATTACAACAGATACCTTTCATACTTACAAATTAGTTTTTGTTTTATCTTCAGACTATGTCCTGTTTTCCATGTTAATACACTTGTAAGGATAAAGGATTGCTTTCTTTAGCAACCTCTTTTGTCCCATTTTATATTTTTATATAGCAAACCAACAATGAATGGCAAAACATACAAACCGTTTACCCCTACTCTCCTGGCTGTAACATTATGCTTATTATGCTTATTTCCGTATTTCACAGCTGGTTCACACATTACAGAAATCTAGCTGCACTGCCAGAGCCAGTTAGGACAAAGGATTTGTTCCTAAATTTTGATTTATTATTTAATCAGATTATGTTCTGAATGTGAATTGCCTGGTCATGCAATTGACCAATCAGTTGTACAGAACTATCCAGTGCTGTGTACAGAATTTTTTCTGCAAAAATATTTCATAAAGCATCATCAGATTTTTAACAATGCCTAAACATGAATAAAATAAAAAAAAAATTGGAGCAGATATTTGGTATCTGTGAGGTGCACCCTTTGTGAACCTTTGTTTTCAGTATCTAGCATGTTACAGTAACTGCAATTAAACATTTCCAGTACTTATTGATCAGTTCTGTGCATAAGCTTTTTATCCCATTCATCGCTACTGATCAATTTCAACTCTGGGATGTTAGCAGGTTTCAAGTCCTGCTTGCCTCACATTATTCCACAACATTTTTATTTGGTTATGGTCAGGACTTTGGCTTTGCTTTTCCAAAAAATTGCATCAGCTTTGGTAGAACAACTTGTGTTCACATAATTTTGCCAATTACAGATATGAAATATTGGTTCATTTTTCCCAGTAAATACACAAAAAAATCTACTTATTACATTTTATTATACTTCAGGTAAACATAATGCAGAAAAAGATAAATTTACAACTTTAAAGCACCACTGTACATCGAGTGGGGTCTGAGACCACTAATGAAAATGTTTCTATTTTGCATTTTATTCCAACTGTAGAATTTGATCTGCAAAATCTGCAAAAAGGTAGTAACATTTGAATAGTGACCTACAAATGGTGGTCTATCAGAATATGTCTCTTCTTTTACTTATGATATTCTTTGTTAATTTTCTTATTTTTTGTTAAAAATCCGGTATGTCCTAGTTTAAAATTCCAATGTTTTTAATGAGAATTTGGGACCACACTGTTTGTTTATTAGTGATAATACTCCCTCACTTTCAACTGGAAGGAATCCATTGTGAATGTCTCAGTTTTTATCCATAGTAATTTGGTTTCTACACATAGGTGATGATTCACCAAGTAGGCTTATGAATCAGCATTCGATCATACTGAGATTTGTATTTTTAAAGACTCAGGTCTAGGCTCTCCAGAGGCATCAGTGCAGTGTGGTTTCTCATGTGTGTGACCAGCGACCATACAGTAGGTGTCCAACAGGCACTTCTCCACAGAGAGCATGGCAGCATGTCCAACCCTGTGGAAAGCTCTAAGAAATGTTCGCTCTTAAGGACCACTGTCTTCGCCCAATCCACGAATTGCTATTCACCGATTTATTTATTTATTTATTTATTTGGCTTGTGCTTTTTATTTTTACTCTGCGATGTGGCATCACGCTAGAGAATGACAACCAATGCATAGCACCCAAAAATATTTTCTTATAATGGATTCTAGCCTTTCTGTGCCCTGGCCTACTTTGGAACAACTGTGACAGAGCTTCTCTCTGTGAGGGGCCTTTTTATATTGCATTTGCCTGAAATGACTTGTTAGTGTACTAAATCTGCACACCTCTATGTCCTGCTATCCCCTCACAACCATTCTGCATACCTGCATCAGTGACACCACTTGAATGTTTGCCTGGAAAAAAGCATAGGAAACACTAGAGCTAAGCATTGTGTTGGAGACATATCAAATATGCATGTGCATACAAATCCGCTGCTTGCATTGTTTTTGTTTGCATTTGAAGACAATGAAATCTCAGTGCAGGTGGAGAACCTGTAAAAACATCCTGAGCAGGGGGTTGAATTAACGTTCGCTGTGTTGTCTCCAGTTGTGTAAGGGCTGTATACAGAACAGAGAATCTGTCTAAAGAAATTATGTAAAAAATCAAATAATTAATTTTAACTGTCAATAAACAAAACCATCACCTCTTATTTATCCTTCTAAACCCACAGCCATTTTTTGTTTTTCATTTGTGCATACTTTGTTCTTTGACAAAAATTATGCTTTATGGACAGTGTCCTCTGGACAGTCTTGACATTTAAAGACATTTATTAAGTTATTGGCCACCCTACTTACATTCTTTATTTATTTGATTTTCATATTAGTGTTTTTGAGATTATTTATTTCGGTTTTGTTTTGTTTAGCTAATTAAGATATTAATAGATATTAAATAATTAATTGGCCATACAAGAAAGCAAGGTGGCTGTAGAAGAAGGAATGTACACTGCTTCTTTTTATATTGTAGCAGTTGTTACTATAGCTTGTTTTTAGCTAACCCACAATAGAGTGATGTTGCAAAAAGCTCAATGACTTGGTAGGACTCTTGTAGATACCTCAGCGTAATGCTTGTTAAATGCCTCAATTACAGATTTCTTTGAATAAATTGGATATTCTGGCCTTTTAGGCAATTGCATGAAGAGTCTGATATCCTACTGTAGTACAGATGACAACCATGTTGTTTTGGGCTTCACTGTGAAGTCCTCTGAGCAGTGAAGATGGTTATAACATTTGGATGATTTGGTTGAAGGTTCTCCTTGTTTACACATCTGTCAAATCCACATATATTCCAGTTTACCATAAAAGTTTGGACTGTAATGGAGAGAACACTCTTTCAAACAAAGGCTAGGAGCTCTGTGTGCATAATTGGCATTGATTTTTGATAGAGGATGAATACCAGTAGCTCCTTTGTGTGGGACATCTCTATAGACCAGCTGATATATATAAAAAAAATGTCCTGGGCTTTCCTTTCTCCTTCTTGCCTTTGTTCATCAAAAGATTTCCTTCATACAATAGAAGGACTGTTTGGCATTGAGCAGAAGAGGATCATCGTGCTTCCATTAAAACAGAGTTGCAGTGATATAATGCTTGTCAGAGTTATGGGATTTGAGCCTAACTGTCTAAGTCTTGCAGTTAATTCATCCAGGCAGAGGGGAAAGTGGGCCCTGTATGTTTAATGAAGATTAAATTACCTATTTTCAATCATGAAATTTTAAAGGCAGAAAGGGAATGATTCTATGGAGTAGCAAATGAGAGAAAATGAAAAAGAGAGAGAGGACTATGATGGCAGAGGGTGAAGTGTTCTGGACAAAGATTAAGTTTTTTTTTCTACTTTTTTCTCTCCTCCTATCCATTCCCTGTGTAATGTTGTAAATGATATCTCTATAATTTGTTCCTTACCCTTTCCCTATCCTCATGCCTCTTGATGAGACAAGCAGTTTTCATTTTGCCTTTCATTATTGCCCTTGTTCACAGTATGTCATTGAATCAATAAAGTATTTGCCTTAGTTAATCGATATAAACATGAGATTTGGATCAAATCTTATAGCAGTTAATCATCTTGTGCGCATCTGTTTCACTTCTTTCTACTGCACTGTTATTTAACTAAAGTGTGCACACACACACTTGGCATTTGTGCATGCACATACACACACACACACACACAAAAATCTGATAGAAGTGTTGCTGTGTAGCATCTTAACTTGACAGCTAAACCCCTGCCCAACTCCCAAACCTCAAGCACTCCACTTCAGGGTGTTGATAGATGTTATTCATGTGGCTTGCCCCAGGGGTGCTCCTAAAGGAAGTAGGGCTAACGTGATTTGCTCAGGGCAGAGGGGACAGAGGGCCTACTATGCTTGCCATTGGCTTGGATGGCTTAGGAGATCCCAGATATCAATAGGAGGAAGTGCACCACTTTGTGGAAAATGATTGCTTGAAACCTATCACCTGCTTGCAATAGATAAGGATATTTTTCAACTCCAGGGAGAAGTCAGAGGCAGATAGGGAGAGACTGAGAAGCTGGGCCTGACAGAAGAAGTAGATTGATATCCAAAATGTGGGTAGGCTTCCTTTTGTGACCAGTCAGGGCTGGGGAAATTGGCAAGGGTCAACTGTCAGGGTTCTCAGGGGACCCTGACAGGAGTGAGAATTTTATGTAGTATTTGAAAACCTAGAGTGCATATATTTGGTGTGTGGGTTTAAAAGTTGGCAGGTGGTTAAACAGAGTGACACACACATCCCTCCATAAAGAGTAAATCACAATAGTAAAACTGAGTGTACCCTTGGTAGGGGCCCAGCTCCTTTGCAGGCTTGTCAATGAGTGCGTTGGTCCATGCTATTTGATTTCTGTCCACAGCTTTTAGACCTATAAAGTTTGCTGAAAGGAGAAAGAGTCTTGTTATCCTCACACTGAGCTGCTGGAGATGGCCATGACTGCGAGTCACCCATGCTCTCTGTGTGCGCTGAGGAGGCCAGGTTGACTCCTGGTGACAAACCCTTTTCAGGAGAAGTCAATTGCACAGTGCCATAGAAGACCTCAGACTTGGCTGCTTTTGTCCATGGCTATCTACCCCAGTGTGATTGATTTGAGTGGAGACCAGCCCGCTGAGAGGAAGCCGCCTAACTAACTGCGCGCTCTCTCTCTCTCTCTCTCTCTCTCTCTCTCTCTCTCTCTCTGTCCCTCTGTCCCTCTTTCTTACCGCTATGGTCATGCTTGATGAGATGGTTTATGTGGTTTGTAACTCTGAAACAATAATTTTTGTCGTCCCCCGCCCCCCCCTTTTTTTCTTCTTTTTTTCTTCGTTTTTTCTTCGTTTTTTCTTCTTACTTTTTTATTTTTATTTTTATTAAACCCAGTCACTCAGCCACATAATGCTGTGGCACACACAAGAGTGCGTAGGCTTGTACAAAAGGTCATCCTAAGTGCTAATTGTCAATACCGGATCAATTTACCCAAGCAAATATTTCTCAGCAGTACATAATTGAGAGTCTGATCTGATTTTTGCCTGGCACATTTTCACGACGGAATTGATTTCGCTCCAGGCATGAAGCATTCCTAATATAGCCATAATTCACTTTGGAAAATCCCAAGCTATTACTCTGAATTTAGGACCAAGGATCTTATGGACACCCCTCTCATAAAATATGGACTTCATCCTCTTCCAAAAGAATCTTAGAGATGGAAAGTTCAGCAGGGTGTGTTAGAGCCTTGTCTCCAACTATTATCTGGAGAGGCTTCTGATAATGGCAATCAGAATAAATACAGCTTTATGGAGAACCCTCATTCTTCTGGAGACTGGATGATAATGGCTGCCTCGAATTTAATTGACATTTCCCACTTCTTTTCCCAAATGTGTGGCGTCTATTATCAAAGACAAATAGTGTTTGCATTTGTATATCCCCAGCCATGTGGGATCAGGTGCTGCTATGGGAATTATTTTTTTCGATATGCCATTTGCAGCAGAAGGTGCAAGTAATAAAGAGGGCAAAATTTATTATATGTTGTCGAACTTGAGATGGTTTAACAGGGGATTAACAATATAAAAGATCCCTTACTTGATTATTTTTTTATATGAATTAGGGATGCAGAAGCCTAGACCCCCAATTTTTGTGATCTAAAAATGAAACAAACCTATATATTTATTGTCCTATTGTACATTCCAATCCTGTATTACTGTACAATATAAAACTCCATTGGAATGTTTGGAACCATTTGTCAAATTAAAAATAATATTTTAATATTACATATTTGATATTAAATATATATATTTTTTGCTCAGCAATAGTTTAAACATCTCACACAAAAACTGAAACCGGTGTCGAAGGAATAGTTTTAATGATATTGTTGCTAACATGAAAATGATCAGTTAGCAGTTTACATTATTCAGATGCATCATTGTTAGCATCATTAGCTTCTATAGTTTAACTATATTTTTAATGACTTTTCACGACTCTAATTGTCCATTGAGTGAACTCAGAAACTGTGATTTTGGTTTTGGTACTCACAAATTTTCTAAAACTAGAACTAGGCTGATTGTCAACCTAAGAGGATTAACAGGGTAAACCACTCATCTAGTAATTTCTTTACCTTGTTTCAAAGTACAATATGATTCACTGAAAAACTGCAAAGTAAGGAATGTGTCACTTGAATGTAATACATTCTTTAGACATTAGACAGTGCTTTAGTAAGATATGCCTTAATCAGCAGTAAAACTAAATGTCAAACAGCTCCTTGCTCCCTATATAGCGCACTATTTGTAAGTTATGAAATTTTAGCTTCTGCTCCCAAATAGTTTATTTTCTAGTTTATCCTTTGTCCAGGATAGAATTATGCACAAATAGCTGAATCCAAATTTACTTTTTGTTTGACATATTCACTGTTTTGGTTAATGTTATGAGTGCACTCTTTGGGAGCCCTTTGAGACCCTTTGAATTTGAGATGCTTTATTTATCTCAGTTCTAAAGGTACAACCAGGTGTAAAATGTAATCTGGTACACTCCATGCACAGTATAAAATTACTCTCATTATACGAAACAATTTACCAGAATAGTAAAACAAGAATAATAAGAATAATTCTAAGAATAAAAATTTATGTATTAAAGTATTATAAAAAATATGTGCATTATGTATGTTATGTTTTTAGATTTTGTGGGCATAAACATAAATAGACAAATTTTTTTAAAAGTGCTAATAGCAAAATCTGTTGAAGCAGCAATATGCTTGATACAAAGTATAGAGCTAAAAATCATATTAATGAAGCATTATGATGTGTTCAATAACTGCTTGACAAAGGGTTAATTAATGAATATGCCTGTGAGAAACAATTTTTGGTTCTTCTTTATCATTCATTAATTATTTAGCAACAATAACATTCAAGTATATTATATATTTCAAGTATATTTCTTAACTTAATTGTTCATTGCAACAGTTATTAATAATCTAAATGATGTATCATAAATTATAACTAAAGTATATAAAGTATAAAAGATACAATTGCTTCATCGTATTATTAAAACACTGCATACTTTTGAATGCTACAAACAATTAAGGAAAATTAAAGAAAATAAATTATTTTAATATTAAGTGTAGTTTTTGGTAGAACTAATTTTATACACTTCAAACATATCCAAGGCTGTGATAAATATCTTTTCTACTATAATGGTTAAAGTCTGTTCAGCTCACACTTGATTACTCACTGCTAGAAGCAGAAGGAGGTTCATTGGAATTAAAGCTCTGTTTAGTCTGGCTAGCATGTTTGCCTTGTTTGTGTGGCTGCTGAGGAGACGTACAGAAAGGGAAAGATGAGCTGTAGACTTCCCGTTCTGGATTCAGAAACACAATGCTTTGTCATTGTCTGTTGGAGGGAATTTGTCAAATCTGATTTTTGACTTTTATAGTCACTTAGCAATACTCTCGTCTAGTTAACGTGGAGATTGCACTACTGGCACCATTAGAGCTAACATTAAGGTTAGTATGGTTAGTACTGGGAATGAACCTGAGAGGCAGGGCATGGTAAGTGTGCATGACAGATGCTGAAAACAGCACAGAACTTGGGGGCAAACTGGACTCCTGTCAGAGCCAAGACTTTCAAAGCAGTGACAACTGCACAAACACAGATACTCAGAAAGAACCATTAACGTCATTGCCTGCAGAGGCACTCCTTCATAGATCTTAAGGCATAGTGAGTAGGAGGAGATAGAGGAAGTGCGTTTTTAGAGGGGAGGAAATTTGAGGGACAAACAGAGCTTAAATAAAAAAGAAAAAAGCTTGTGTATTCTGTAAAACAGCACTCAGTTCTGTCCTTGTCTCTGAGGAAAATGTGAGCATGTGTGTGTTTCTGTTGTAGTGTGTGTGTTTGTGTGCATCTGTGTGTGCGCAATCAGCCAGAGTCAACCCCCGCTCAGGCACTCCCCCTCAACTGAAGCGTGATCCTGGCTGACATCTCTCTATCACCAATGCTGACGAATGCCCATTTGCGACTTACCGCATTTATTTATTTATCTGTTTATTTGCATCAAGTTTATTTATTGATGGGCCTCTAGGATAAAACGGCAATTTCCATTTGCTCCAAACAAAAAAGGAAAAAAGGTGGAATGGTGAGTGCACAATATTTACACTTGAATGAGCGCTTGTTGTATAGGTTCTCAACCTTTTCATTTAAATTTCAGCGGTCCAAGTAGCTATTCCTCTCTGGTAATGGAAAAGTGATATGGCCCATTTAGTTATTTAGCACTAATCCCACTGGTTTAGTGGTCCCCCTCCCCCATCTCCCTCCTGCTATTTTCTTCATTAATATGAGCAATTGTCCCCCTTGCAGTGCTCACCAGGCCTGGGACACCTCTTACCTAGTTGCTAAATCCTCTGAAAACTCTTTAGGATCATTTGAAATGCTTTCTTTTTATGGCCTTTTCGACTTAAGTCTGAAGGGACATGTTCACCTTTATGTGATATTGAATTTTAGCAGAGTGGCATGGAAGCAATTTCCCCTGGGATCAATGTTTTTTTTTGTTGTTTTTTTTGTTTTGTTTGTTTTTTTTATAAAAATAATGTTAAATTTTATCTTTATTAGTGTCCAAAGTGTTGCCCCTGGCAAGAAAGTATGGTTCATTTTTAATGACAAAAGTCATATAAATGGTCACATTCAGAAAATATTTTTTTAAACACACACCATAAATTATTTGGGCAGTGAGTGATTCATACCCATAAGAACACATACCAGGAGATTTGTTTTGGGTTGACTAGTTGCTTCACATTAATCAGTAATTTGCTGAATCGCACTTTTATTTTTACATTTAAACCAGTCTCTGAGCTTTAATGCAGTCAGTGGTTTTCTTTAAGGTATCCTTTGTTCAGAAATTAAAAGGGGCATTAATAAGAGATGTAATTGCTACTACAGATCTCAGCTGAACAAGCTTTTGGTTATCATGTATTTCATAAATTGCTATGTGTTGAGGTTCCCCCATATGAGATTCCCAGGTTTTAAAATAGAAAAAGGGACAAACCATCTCCATAAACAGCAGATCAATAACAGCGAAAATTGGCATACAAGGGGTTCATTTGTTAGCAGCTACCAAGCTAGAATCAATAATGCCAAAGATCATGCTTCTGATTGGGGTTCATGGGTAGTGAATCTGCAGGGCTACATAACCTCTGTGCCCTGGAAGGAAGAATAACTCCTGGATTAGGTGATGCTCTACTTTTTCTTGTTTAGAGGGCAGGCCCCCTACCTCCCCTAGATGTGCCTCCTCCAGAGGGTCAGGTCAGAATTCAGAGTTGCATGATGGCTGCACTTCCCAAATATGTATTATTTTTGGCTTTATATATTTTGATTGTGTGTGTTTGAATGTATATGTGTGTGCACTTTGTGTCCGTAGTAACTCAAGGAATCAAATTGTGTGGCAATATATTAATACATGTAGAGAAACGATATTTGAGGGACCACATTTGCCTTGCCTTGTATATTCATCATGATGATCATCGGACTTTTTTCAGAATCAGGTTTATTGGCCAAGTATGTTAACACAGGGTGGCACTATGGTGCAGTGGCTAGTGCAGTCGACTTAAATCAAAAGGGTTCTGGGCATCCTGGGTCCTTCCTGTGTGGAGTTGAATGTGTGTATGAGTGCACTTTTCTTTGCCCTGTGATTGACAGGCAACCTGTTTAGTTTTTCTCCTTGGAACAGCAGCATATAGAAATAAAATTATGCTGTGTGAGTAATTGTACAAACAGGAGTGGCTACATATAACAGTACTGTGCTGGTCAGATGTTTGAGACTGAAGGGGAGGAATTACTCTGCCGTATGGTAGTTTTAGAATATTAAATTCTGCAGTGCCTGCCTGAGATGTGGAGCAGTAAAAGTTTGTCTCTAGGGTGTTAGGAATCTATAATGATTATTCAGCCTGTTACCTGATATATGGATCACCAGGGATTTTTTCAGCTCTTCTTACTGTTTAGTGCAGTCTGTTCCAATCCTGTTTTTGTTGTGACTGCACCGAATCAGACCTACATGGAAGTGCAAAGAATGGGTTTGATGAATGTCATGAAGAACTTCAACAGCTCCTGTGGCAACACAAAATCCCTCACTTGATGCAGAAAATATTCTGTGGCTTATATGGGGATAATGTTCTTCCACTTCATGTCTTGGGAGATGGTAGCTCAGACAGACAAAGGAGTCTATGGTTAACACGGGACTGTTGAATATTGTAAGGGGAAGCAGTGTTGATGTGTCTCCTAAAGTCCTCTGTCACCCATTGAACTTGTGAGCTGCACTACAGATAGAGCACCACCCCTTTAATGTCCCACTGTTGTGCAGATTCAAAGACATCTTGCATTTTTTTTTCTGGTCAGTTTGCAATGAACTAACAGAGAAAAACCTGTTAATTATAATATGTGGAATTAACATAATGTAAAAATCTATATTGCTGCTCGTCATAAAACTGAAGTTTTATAGCCAGTATTTTTGATTTCTGCACAACATAGATTCATTAATATGTTTACAGTGGCACTAACCAGCAGTCTAAAGGATGGATTTTTCTTCTGCCCATTGTAAAATTTTAATGATTGCCGATAAGTCTGATGGAGCAGTTATTCATTTTTTTACTGGATCTGCTGGTAACAGAATAGATGGTTTCTGCTTATAAATCCTAAATAATAGAGGAGAGGAATCAGTCAGTGCAAGAGAAAGGAGCACTTTTATGCCACAATGCTGGAATGGCATCAGAGCCATAAGCCATGAGAGTTATTAGCTGGCATGCAGTGTCTTTCAAATCAGTGCCCTCTCCTTTTCTCCTCTACCTGCCTTTGCCCTCTCCTTTTCACACTAAATCACTGCCCATCTGTCTTTCACACTGCGTCCATTCCCATTTTCATGGCTGTACCTCATCCGGTGGGGTGGATGCATGTCTTTGTTCGTTAGCGGAAAGGCAATTTTTATGCTGTCCCAGAACTGCTGTGGTGGGCTTTGCCTTGCTATGCAAATCTCATTCATCACAGCCCTGTGCTTTTTAGGGTTGCTACAGGAACCGCTCTAATTAGGGTTGAGCTCTCACTCTCTTGTCCATTACATTAATTACATCACATCAAAACCTGACTGTCTGACCCAAAAGTTTACTTAAAAAGGCCCTCTGTCCTGACATATATAAGTGGCCTGCTCAACCACAGACCTACTGGGCAGGAGAGCCACTCATGATGACTCTTATTGAAACAAAAATTCTGCCAATTTTTTTTTTTCATTGCACATTTTGTTTATGTATCACTATTTCTGCTGCTCCCAATGAGGGAACAGCTTTCAGATCTAATAAATTGGTGCCAAGTGCCCTCCACCATCAACCATCCGGCTGTTGTCAGTCATCTCCCCTCATAATAGGAAAGCAGGCCGCTACAATAATTGCTTTGATGGTCCAGCCTGAACAAATCACTTCTGGGCATAAAAAGAAGCCTCTCTCTGGCAGCCAGAGAGAAAAGGTGGGGATGAATTAAAGCACTTTGTGTTCCTTGGGGGCATGTGTCCTAGATTTTTTCAAAGAAAAAAAATATAGAAAAGGGGGGAAAATATGCCTCTTTCTTTGCTTAGGAATAAATGTAGCAATAAATGCACTGATACACCACCCCTGTCCATCATTCTGAAATGGGTTATTCATGGGGAGACAATAGAGGCTACATAGTTAAATGGCTGGTGGAAAAAGGGTGATTTTGGTGGAAGTAATCTGATTTTGAACGGGGTATGCTGTATAGGAGTACCTCTGGTTGGCCTTTTGTGAACAAACAAAAGTTGGACTCACTAAAGGGAAAGCTTTGAATGTTTTAAGGACTTTGAATAGGGCCTAGTGGATGTCCCATGGCTCACTCTGCTAAAGGGCCCCACTAGGCAGGCCTTGGCTCTTCATCTTAGGAGGATGGATGGCTGCTGTTTCCTTTGTGTTCTCAAGTTATATATTTTCTAGGGAAAATATATAACTGTTCTATCATTTTGTAAAATAACCAAAAATAAAAAAAGAAAGAAAGAAAAGGATCTCAGAATAAGTGTGATTGCCTTTTGTGTTGACCATTTTTATTACATTTTCTTTGATGTAATGATGCAATTAGGTACTACTATACTCAGATACAACAATTACGTGTCTCTTTATTTTTATATTATATTATTCTTTATTATAATATTGTTTATTTCTTTATTCCTAAATATTCCTGCTTTAATCCCTGCTATCGCTGCAGCTGTAAAACTGTTAATAGGTATCGTTCTGGGTTGCTGGGGGGCAATGCAAACGACAGAGTAATGGTGGTCACAGGTGAAGGACATTCTCCCTTTAAAGCTTTTCCATTCCTAATTCACTTCAGTCTTCGCTAAGAAGTGCTTTCTTTGTCATTTACAAAGCAGCGGCTCCTTTAATGTTTGTATAAAGTACTGCTCACCTGAGTCAGCCGTGGGCTCATTGCTCTGTTTTGCATCCTTAATGTGCTGGAAATGAATGGAAGAGTGGGTCATTGTTGGAGATGGGTGGTGGTGTGTTCCGCTGTAGTGAGGTGCTGGTGCATAGGGCAGACTCTATAAAAGTCCCGCACATGACCTCTTAATTACAGCTCCTGGCTCCACTGTGCATGCTGTCATCAATCCACAGTATCATACAAAGCAGCCTACCCCAGGCCCTGGGCATCACTCTTCAATGTCATCCAGAACCACTCGCCTTCTCAGGGGTAGGATTGTTTCCCAAGCTCTGCAGGCACGCCCCGCTTTAGTTCCACCACTACTCCCATACCACTTCCCCCTACTCTTTTTAACTGGAAACTGGCCTGCTTTGTTGTGAGCTTTTCACTTTTCTATCTTGAATATCTAATACAATTCTTGGGACATGCAGGTGCTTACTGCTTTCAGCCTTTTTGTTTTTTCACAGGGAAATGGAGTCAACAGTCAACAATTTTAATGTAAACCATTGATTTGTCAAGCAGAAGTCAAGCAGATGACAAATTACTACTTTTTCATTGATGTTGGTGAGGATTTTCTTTAGTCAAATGACAATGCCTTCCAGTGACTACTCATGAAATGTTTCTCAAATGTTTTCAAACATGTGCCTCATTTCATGAGCTGTAGAACTAGGCTTGTAAGGGCTGTTTTGCAGAAAGCTGCAGCAAGGCTCATTTTCTTTTCTGATTTATCCATTCATTGTCTATTCTACTTGTCAATTGCACATTTATCCCAGAAAGTTGAGTTGGCTTTTTTTAAGTCATCAGTTCCCTCTTTATAACTGTAAGTTTGGCTACATCACAGTGTTTGCAGCACCAGCAGTAAAATTTTCTTTTTTTCTACTGAAAAGAGTAAAATCAGATTAAGCTACCTAATTAAGGATGCTCTGCATCTTGCGGTTTGTATAAGAGCTGTGTTGTGTCTCTACCCACAAAGCTAAGTCTGGTTCTCAGGTAGGTGTCTGAGGCTTTGCTTCTCTCCATCCATAATTAACTTACCTACTACATAATTAAGACGTTCCCGTACTATTCTATGTTACAGCATCCCTCCTTGCTAGTTAGCTCAAAAGACGTGTGTTCCCTGTCCCCTTGACATTCGACTGACAGACTTCTGTGGGTCTTTTTTTTTTTTTTTTTTCTTCCAGCAAGAACTGCAAATTGCAAAGGCTGGGGAGGGTGATTCAGGTTGCAAGAAAACCATGTAGAAAGCCCATGTAGAAAACCCAGGGTAGCTGTCTCCATTGTGTGAAGTCTAAGTATTTTAAAAGTACTTATCTCCTCATAGAAATATACATCTTGTTATTTATGGTTAAAAGGCAGATTGGATCTAAATAAATGTATGTATTGCTACATTGACCAGTAAACATTGTTGCAGTCCTCTACTGCAAACACTATGACTGAAAGTGTCCTTTCAGGGGCATTAACATGTTCATGGACATGCAAGTTCATTTAATTGTTTGTAGTTTCTATCAAATGAGCTTTAGAGTTTAAATACAGTGGTGGCATAATGGTTAGGGATTAGGTTCCACAATCAAAGGTTGTGGGTTTGAATCCTAGACCAGTTGTTGCCCTGAGATACCCTCAAGAGTGCAGTGTTGATGCTTGATAACATGTTCAGTGTTGATGGAGGACACATATTGTATTTTTTACTCAGAGTGGGATATTAATCAACTTAGTCTGTCCAGACTAAAGTCATGAGTCTGGCCTGGAATTAGAGCATGCCACACTTGGTCTTTTTTTTTTTTTTTTGAGAGAAAGAAAGAGTGACATCTAGAACAGAATTGCGGTGCAGTTTTGAGCCCATATATCATTGTCATCACACCTGCGCTTTCCACTGCCAGCTCATTTACCGGCTAGGGTCCAAGTGAGACCCCCCTTCACCACACCCACACACTGCCCCACCACCCCTGTCTCCATCTGGACTGCTGCTTTGGAGGGTTAATTCATGCCCTCCTAATTCATTAATTCACATCTTCCATTATGCCACCTCTATTGTTGATTTTAACGTGTCATTTTTATTATTTATACTTTTTCCTGTTTTCTCTGCCGCTTGTCCCAAAAAAGTATTTTCAGGGACACCTGAGAAAGACCTATCAAATCACAGTAGTTATTATCAGAACTTCTTCTTCTTCTTTTTCTTTCGGCTGCTCCCGTTTAGGGGTCGCCACAGCGGATCAACTGTCTCCATTTCTTCCTGTCTTTTGCATCTTCCTGCTTCAACCCGACCACCTGCATGTCCTCTCTCACCACATCCATAAACCTCCTCTTTGGTCTTCCTCTTCTCCTCTTTCCTGGCAGCTCCATCCTCAACATCCTCCTTCCAATATAATCATCGTCTCTCCTCTGCACATGGCCAAACCAACGCAACCTTGCTTCTCTAACCTTGTCTCCAAGACGTCTAACCTGAGCTGTCCCTCTAATATACTCATTTCTAATCCTGTCCAACCTCGTCACACCCAACGAAAATCTCAGCATCTTTAACTCTGACACCTCCAGCTCCGCCTCCTGCCTTTTCGTCAGTGCCACCGTCTCCAACCCATACAACATAGCTGGTCTCACTACTGTCCTGTAAACCTTCCCTTTTACTCTAGCTGGTACGCGTCTGTCACAAATCACTCCAGCCACTCTTCTCCACCCATTCCAACCAGCCTGCACTCTCTTCTTCACCTCTCTTCCACACTCGCCGTTACACTGAACTGTTGATCCCAAGTATTTAAACTCCTCCACCTTTGTTACCTCCACTCCCTGCATCCTAACCACTCCACTTTCCTCCCTTTCATTCACACTCATGTATTCTGTCTTTGCCCTACTCACTTTCATTCCTCTCCTCTCCAGAGCATATCTCCATCTCTCCAGGTTCTCCTCAAGCTGCTCCCTACTCTCACTACAGATCACAATATCATCAGCAAACATCATCGTCCACGGAGACTCCTGTCTAACCTCGTCCGTCAACCTGTCCATCACTACTGAAAACAAGAACGGGCTCAGTGCTGATCCTTGATGTAATCCAACCTCTACTTTAAATGCATCCGTCACTCCCACTACAGATCTCACCACTGTTACACTGCCCTCATACATATCCTGAACTACTCTCACATACTTCTCTGTAACACCAGACTTCCTCATACAAAACCACAACTCCTCTCTAGGCACCCTGTCATATGCTTTCTCCAAATCCACAAAGGCACAATGCAGCTCCTTCTGACCTTCTCTGTACTTCTCCATCAACACCCTCAAAGCAAACATTGCATCTCTTTCTCGGCATAAAACCATACTGCTGTTCACTGATCCTCACCTCTTTTCTTAACCTAGCTTCTACTACTCTTTCCCATAACTTCATGGTGTGGCTGATCAACTTTATCCCTCTATAGTTACTACAGCTCTGTGCATCACCCTTATTCTTGAAGATCGGTACCAGTACACTTTGTCTCCACTCCTCAGGCATCTTCTCACTTGCCAAGATTGTGTTAAACAATCTGGTCAGAAACTCAACTGCCATCTCCCCTAAACATCTCCATGCTTCCACTGGTATGTCATCCGGTCCAACAGCCTTTCCATTCTTCATCCTCTTCATCGCTGCCCTTACTTCCATCTTGTTTATTTGCTGCACTTCCTGGTTAACTCTTCTCACATCATCCAGTCTTCTCTCTCTCACATTTTCTTCATTCATCAGCTCCTCAAAGTATTCCTTCCATCTGCTCAACACGCTCTGTTCACCTGTGAGTACGTTACCATTTCTATCTTTAATCGTCCTGACCTGTAGCACATCTTTCCCAGATCTGTCTCTCTGTCTAGCCAATCGGTAAAGGTCCTTTTCTCCCTCTTTACTGTCCAACCTCTCATACAATTCAGCAAACACCTTATCTTTGGCCTTCACCACTGCTTTCTTCGCCCTGCGGTTCATCTCCTTGTACATCTGTCTACTTCCTTCATCTCTCTGTATGTCCCATGTCTTCTTTGCCTCCCTCTTCTTTTGAATACACTCCTGGACTTCTTGGTTCCACCACCAGGTCTCCTTATCCTCTTTCTTCCTTCCGGATGTCACACCAAGTACATTTCTAGCCGTCTGCCTGATCACTTCTGCAGTAGTTTCCCAGCGATCCGGAAGCTCTTCGACACCTCCCAGTGCCCGTGTTAACTCCTGCCTGAATTCCACCTTACAGTCCTCCTCCTTCAGCTTCCACCACTTGATCCTCGACTCTGCCCTCACTTTCCTCCTCTTCTTGACCTCCAAGGTCATCCTACAGACCACCATCCTATGCTGTTTAGCTACACTCTCCCCTGTCACTACTTTGCAGTCTCTGATCTCTTTCAAACTGACCCTCCTGCAAAGAATATAATCCACCTGTGAGCATCTTCCTCCACTTTTATACGTCACCCTGTGCTCCTCCCTCTTCTTAAAATAAGTATTAACTACAGCCATTTCCATCCTTTTTGCAAAATCAACAACCATCTGACCTTCAGCATTCCTCTCCTTGACACCATGCCTACCCATCACCTCCTCATCACCTCTGTTCCCTTCACCAACATGACCATTAAAATCTGCACCAATCACCACTCTCTCTCCCCTGGGTACACTCTCTATCACTTCATCTAACTCACTCCAGAATTTTTCCTTCTCTTTCCTCTTACAACCAACTTGTGGAGCATAAGCACTAACAACATTCATTATCTTCAACTTCCAGCTTCAAACTCATCACCCTCCCTGACACCCTCTTTACTTCCAAAACACTCTCCACATACTCTTCCTTCAGGATAACACCTACTCCATTCCTCCTTCTATCCACACCATGGTAGAACAGTTTAAACCCCCCTCCAATACACCTGGCCTTACTACCCTTCCATCTAGTCTCTTGCACACACAAAATGTCAACCTTCCTTCTCTCCATCATATCAGCTAATTCTCTACCTTTACCAGTCATGCTGCCAACATTCAAAGTCCCTACCCTCACTTCCAATCTCCTCTCCTTCTTTCTCTTCTTCTCCCTCTGGACATGCCTTCCTCCTCTTCTTCTTCTTCTTTGGCCAACAGTAGTCCAATTTCCACCAGCACCCTGTAGGCTAACAGCACTGATGGCGGTCGTTGTTAACCCGGGCCTCGACCGATCCGGTATGGAATTCTGTATCGTTGTCCGCATATTGATTTGGCAAAGTTTTACACCGGATGCCCTTCCTGACGTAACCCTCCCCATTTACCCGGGCTTGGGACCGGCACGAAGAAATACACTGGCTTGTGCATCCCTAGTGGCTGGGTTAGTAGTTATTATCAGAACATACAATATAATATATTTTCAGATTTACCTCTGTTTTATTTATCACTGTTACATAAAGAAATATGTAGAATCACTGGTCATTCTGCGTAGTTAAAAGACTATGAACTATTTGTTTCAGACATCATGTCTCCAGTATCCTACCACTTGCACTTCAAAGAATATCAGAGTCATTGAGTTTCTTTGCATTGAAATAGTTCTTTCAAGCCACTGTGAAAATATTTGTTTATATCTGAAATTGTATTTATAAATCAGTAGAATTTTCTCCCCCAGTCCCTGCATTTCATTTGCACACAAACAGTATTTGTGAAAAAAGGCCTGCTGTTTTGTGGTCAGCAATCTGTTATTTTTGACCCTACTTTTGCGTTGGGAAGATCGTCAAGGGTCAGAGTGACACCCTTTTGGTGCACCATCAAATGTTCTGGTACACTTCCTCCACTTGTTGGTTGAGGAACTTTATGCTCATAATTCAAGACGCTGGTCTTTTTCTGGGTCAGGTCATTTGCATAGGCCGTGTTTAGGGCAGGTTATGAAGCTTTCTTGATTCAGATGCAAATTCAGTGGTTATCAGCTATGGGAGATGATGAATAATGGGATGTACAAAACACACGGTCCACAAGAGGAAATGAAAGAGCGCCTCTTTTCTGCTCTACTGATTTCATTATAGACACTATTATTGGCTTAGAATGGCAACATCTATTATCTAAAGCCAGAATATGACCATTTTATTGGACAGGGATAGACCTTTATTAATGTGAAAGCTCATCAAAGAAGCAACACTGGCCTAGATAGCTTGCTCAGTCCACAGTGCCCCCTGTCTCCCTTCTTTTTCCAGGCAGACAGTCTTAACAGGATAGGGTCTGTTCTTCCTGTCTTGTCATGTGTCCATACATGTTACTGCTTCACTACCTAACTCAAAGTTGAGTACATGTAATGAGGTGGGGCTGGTTTTCGATAGTAAACAGAAAGTGGCCTCTTAATGGTGAAACAGGGCATTTGACTCTACTTTCAATTAACCCTAATGCTACCGCATTAAAAATCAAATTATGAGACCCAAGTGAATAACCTTTTTAAACTCCTAGGTTCTAAACGAATTGTTTATTTTACAATTTACAGAAGATTGAAAATTCAATTTAAAGCGCTTATTTAAGAACATGTAAGGCTACTGCATTAATAATTTGTGATTGATTAGCACCACTTACTAGATAGGTACATTTGATTTGAGAGGGGTATATATATATATATATAATTATTTTTTTTTAGTTATTTATTTATTTTTTTTCTTTTGTGCCAACTCACACAACTTATTAGGCTGTTAACATTATGATTCAGAATTTTCACTTTAGTTTTCTCTGGCTAACAAAGCTCACAGATTAGTCACCTCTCTTTTTAGACGGGTCTAATGTTTGAGCACAGGCCTAATTCGAAAATCGCCTTGATTCAATTGCAATAAGCACAAACAAAAAAAGATGATTTGACGAGTCAGTGCTACAAATTAAAATAAACAGAATTTGGAAAGTAATTTACCTTGCATCATTTGCATTCACACTTAAAAACTGGGACATTTTATCTGTATTTGTCAGTGTTACTCACACATATAGCTCTTTACACATACCAAGAAATCTCCATGAACTTCAATAGACAACAGCTAACATGTCCACATGAATAGTCAATAGAACTGTGTTGAAATACACCCCAATGCCATTTTTACTATCGCTTAAATGTGATAAATAAGAGTCCCAGAAACTTTCATCTGTGATATAGACATTACTGTATTTCACAGTAATGGATGAATATCTCATTACACAGGAATAAAGTTCCCATGCATTTGTAATAGGCCTTAACCATATCAGTTTCCTTTTTACTGGCAGTTTCACTCAAACATGCAGTCACACTTTGTGTGTTTAATTACTTTCATATTCACAGGTATCTTATCTATGTTCTCTTAAACGGAAAATCATAACTATATGCACAAAGGGTCTTAGTTTAAACAGTTCTTTGGCTTGAACGAAAGCTTGCAACCAAACTGAACCTTTGCTGCATTCATTCAAAGCCAGGGCCCATGTTTTTCCCCCTACCATGTTTTTTTCCATGTTTAAATTAGATAAACGACTTCTCCACAATCTAATAGAAACTTCCACTTTAAAAATCACCTGAAATAATTATCAGAAAAAAGACCACCCAACATAATCACATAATAGTCCTATAGCTACCCCACATTAATGATACTATTATTTTGTGAACATTGGATTAACTTAATATAATGAATTTACTTTTCTCTGAGAAATTAAATAGAGAATGACCTGTTTCAGAGTTATTAAATGCTAATCAAGAATTCTGGGGAAGGGTTTTTTTTGTTTGTTTTTTTAAATGGTTCCCTGCTATTGCAGAGTCTTTTCAGAATCAGTTATTCAGTAATGGGTTTGCAATGTGCTGTTGACCAGAGGCTCACTTTCCAATTTAGCCCAGTATCTGGTTCCCTAAATATAGATAAGCTGAACATGAAGCACCCTGCAGAATATTTTACGACACTATATTGTTTAATGTTCTCGTCCTCAAGCTGTTTGTGGTAATGTTTCTTAATATTTTCCTAGTACTTTTTTTTTTTGGCTCAACAAACGGAGGCATCCATAAACCTTGCTTGGTCTGTGCCTCCTTTTCCCTGGTTAACGGCCCTTAAATAATAACCTGAATAAATATATCTCGATCTGCTAACTAAATATGTTTGCTTTCACTGCATGAAGGGAACATACTCCCTTCTGTCATAGAAAGATAGCATGTGAAAATATTATTAGGATATAAGGATAATCCTTTATTTGAGTCTGAGTGAGTGGTTTAAATACGATTGACCGCATGCATACACAAAACACACTTAACCAACCTTCAACCAACCTTAACAATCTTCAAATGCCATCAGTAGAGTCCAGGGGTAAACTGAGGGTTTCATCAAAGCTTTAGATGTCCCATCATCGAGAGTGAAAATATTGTTGCTTGTGCTTGGAAAAAAAGATCTTAGCTGTTGGTCATTGTAATCTTTTCTAAAAAAAAAAATAATAATAATAAACTAAAATTCAGCAACCAAAAAGGGTTTCTGCTGCTACTAGACTGTCTATCATTTTATCAGTGTGGGTTGCTAAAGTAATGCTAATTGGTTCTGCCCTCCACCAACTGCAAAAGTCTGTGCAGAGCTCATAAAGGGTTTACAGTTCCTCATGGTAGACAAGTTGACATGTTCTTTTCTCCTGGAAAATATGGCTTTCGTGAGATTATGTCTATTTCCATGTGATGTTCTATTTGCATGGGCTCAATTTGCCAGGCCCTTCACCTCAACAGCTTAGCCTTAATCTGCGTTTAACCAAAGCCCATAAAAGACAGGCTAATAATCACCATTTTTTAGACTCTTATTTAATAATTTCTTTTAATGTCTTTTTGCTGTTTTTAATGTGTCATGTGGAGAAAAAGAACAATGAGTTAACTGTGTATAATGGGAAGGAATAACAAAATTATGACAGCTCAAGTGACAAAAATAACCTTTTTTGGAAACCTTCAGCAGAAAATGCAGCTGTTAAGCAGTATGACATGTTGTAACATAAGGGTCTGCTGATTTGTTGGACAGTTGGCTTCCCCCTGCCAATTCGCAGTAACACTGCATAAACCTTGTGAGTCTGCCCTTACTGCAGGCCCATATGTAGGTCTGTGATTGTATGAATAATCTCCAGGTCCCATATGGCTGGGTGTCCTGCTGCATTTGATTTTAGCAGTGATGAAGGGGGCCAGGCATCACAGCACGTTTGTTCTGCTGCGATTGCTGTGCGACTCTTGTCAGCAATGCCTGAACTAGGCGGCCTGCTCAAGATATTAGCTTGTTAAAAGTACACGAGTGCACCACTGCAGGGCCGTCAGCATGCCTGCACATAAACAATGTCAGGCACAGGAGGCGCAAAATAAACCGGCACTGCACAAGCCCTTCACTGGCAATCATGGCCAACCCCTGTGTCATTTATAAACTTTTAATATCTGCTCCTGCAAGTAATAGTTAATTTCTCCTGGCACATGGCACTTCATTAAAACTTGATTTTCTGTCAGGGAGGATCCCAATCAAATTAGCCTCAGCCACTTGGACAGCTGTGGGTTTTTCTTCATTTATTTATTTTGGTTATTTATTGCACAGTACAATTTCTATTTTTAATCATAGTACAGCTCTTGTCTGTACTGAGAGCTTCACATGGAGATTCTCTCCTGACTCACTGCTCTCTCTTTTTGCTTTTTGACTGTTCTTGGCATATCTCTCTTTCTCTCTCTAGTACTCACTGTGGCTCTCTCTCTCCATCTGCCTTTGTCTCATGGGTGTGACTGTGCTAATAGTGCTAACAGAGTTCTGTTGCAGGCAAATTATTGATAAAATGAGGACAAAGTGTAAAAAAGCACAACATATTTTTGCAATTTGAACTACAGAACAAGTATGAATGCTGGATAGAAGATCTCACCTAGCAACTTGTTTGGTCCTTGGTACATATGAAAAATCAATTTCCAAGGTTCTTTTTGGGCAAAATATGAATGTGAGCAGAACAGAATATGCTCTTTATTCTTTTCCTGGCACTGTTATTTTTCCCCCTTCTTCAATAACATGAAAAGCTTTCCATGTTTACCTGCTTTTCTTCTTGTATTTCTGTAGACACCTGCTCTTTTTCATGCTTCCTCACTATAATTCATCTGAAAAGGAGGATCGATCACTATTTTCTCTCCTGTTGTTGCTGTATCCCCCCGCCCCCGCCAAACCTGAACATGTTTCTGTTGCACTCGACTAGAGCCCAGGCTGAACAAAGACTGCTTTAGCTACTATGACGTCAGCACTGGGTCACTTGCAGATTCTCTCTCATTAATACATAGCAGTGCTAGAAGGAGCAGGACACTCAATACCTCTGTCATTTCTAGCAGTGAGGGAGGAGGAAACTGGAGATGCTTAATGGGACCTGGGCCAGGCTCTCACCCGACCTGCAGAGATTAACATAGGTAGCCTATACAGCAAAGATCAGCTTCTGCCTGATTCCTCAGGACAGTATATGAGCACATGGGTATATAAGTACATGCATGTGTATAAGTGTACAGCCTAGCTGGGCAGGCTGGTTGTCAAGGTCACTGACCCTACCAAGTTTGCAGTCTGTCTCTCAGCTTTTTGCTCTGTTCTTCCTCTCTCTCTCTCTCTCTCTCTCTCTCTCTCTCCCTCCTCTCTTTGTCTTTTTCTGTCTCCTTGTTGCGTGATTTTTTTCTGGCAAGAAATCAACACTAATGAACCACTCAGTGCTCAGATGAGAAGTTGGGCCTGGCTGGCTCTGCAGGCCACTGCACAGTGGTGTCAGGGTTTATTGCGTGCTTGGGGCTGTGCATGTAGCCATCTTCAGCTCTTCACTGTACAACAAAAAAATCCATCTCTTGTGTTTTATTGCATGTAATGGACATACAACGTGCGAATGCACAGCCTCGGCACAATGATAAATTACCTTCATGTTGACAGGATGAGCTTACCTCACATTCTCCACTACAATTTATTAGGGCTGTGAACGAATCACTTTCTCTCTCTCTCTCTCTCTCTTTCTGCCAACCTACCTCTCTCTCTTTTCTTTTCTCTCTCTATCTCCTTCCTTCTCCCTGGAGCAGATGACAGGGAGGATATGGGAATTAGCCAGTGTAAATCCAGCAGAGGCTGGAAGAGGCTGGAAGAAGTGTTCTGTGCCAACAATGACATTTTTCTCTGAAATAATACAGCGTATTATTACAATAATACAAGTGTTATCTGTGCTTACAACATCTGCCTTAGCTTGTTACACTGTTATATCTTAATACAATTTCATTAAAAAAAATCTATTAAGAAACTATCATGTGCACAGTGGTTAAGGGATTTAATTAAGTATTCAAGGACTGATACTGAGGTGCCTTACATCAGTCGTTACATACCTTACTTTCAACTTCGTACAGTAAAATAATTTTTTTTTTCTACTTTTTGCTTTTTGTTTTATTTTTCAGCATAATATGCCTGTTTTAGCCATACTTTAAAAGTAATAAAAATGGTGGGTAAATATAATTGTCATTCAGTATATTGCAAACCAACCACAATCCACAATTCACAGTCAACCTGCACTTCATTAAAGAAAAATATTTATTTGTTTTTATATATTTAGCAAAAAGAGGGAATGAGGTCATTTATTATTATTATTATTATTATTATTATTATTATCCTCAAAGGGAGCTTGAAAATTTAGAACTACTGCCTTACAGAACTATGGTTTCTTCTGTGTATGTGTGTTTATTCATGCACGCACGTGTGAGATTCTAAGGCCACTTAAGGTAGCATGTTAACCAGAGGAGCAGCCGGTCTACCAGATGTTCCTCTCCCCAGTGGAGTTGTCACAAGAGGACCTTTAGTCTCCTACCTGCTCTCCTCTTCTCTCTAACCTACAGTGTCATTTTTATATTCCTCAGATCCACATTATGGTCCACATATGTGACATTACATATTGCATCCAGGTGTCATCACTAACATCTCTTCTGATCTGTATACAATGTTTTTTCTTCTACTGCTAGTACAGGTTTCTCCTGAGTTGCCATTCAGGGTTGCTTTTCCTCTCTCCATGTGTTACATGTAGTGTGTTTGGAAACTAGAGCTTCTGCTAATCACTGGTATCAGAAAAGATTGATTTATGATTTATGACATGAGCTAGAAGAGTGTCCAAGCTGTATGAACACAAATGTACAGCTACATGGACCAGTTAGCATCAGTTTTTTGTATGTCTATTTATAGTCTTGTTGCTAGTAATTTGTCCTTCTTTTGTCTTTGTAAAATGTGTAGGGAGTTGAATAAATTATTATTACATTCTCTGTAATAAAAGTGCCATCAATCATTTGCATTTCATAACTATGAATCTGTTCCAGGGTGCATTGACATTGGATATAAAGGAATGAACAGTTGTACATTTAACGGATTCAACACTTTTACATTTAACGGAGTACAAAGGGAAGAAGGAAAGCTCATGTGAGTTAGTTGACTGGGCAGGGGCATGGTACATTTTCGGAGAACCTTTTAAATATGGGGCCAGGCAAAAAGAAGAGCCGCTAGCCAAAACATGAGTCAGAGATGGCTAGAAAATTATTTGCTGCTCTTGGGAATAATTGGGTACCTTTCACGGCCTTTGATTTTGTCTCTTTTTTTAATGCCTCTTCCCCTCTGTGTTTATCCAGCCATCTGCCTGTGGCTCTGCTGGAATCTCTATTGATAGCTGTCAGGCGATGTTGCTGAGCAGCAGACATGAGTGTGAGAGGGTGGGGATGTGTGGTATACAGGGCACATCTGTCAGATCTCATGGCCAAAGCCACAGTGTGATGTGAAGGGTGCCGTCAGGAGACAGAGAGGTCAGCACAGGTATGCCCAATCGGACACCCATCCTTAGGCTGGAACTGGCTGTGGACACCCTGATGAGGATAAAGGAAGATTGATGAGAGGAGGAGGAGGGGGTGGTGAATAGACCCAAAAGCACCGGGTAGAAGTCTCCCACATGGTATAAGCAGAGAATTTTAAGAATGGAAACACCTATTCCTTTCGAACTTTATGATGGTACATACTGTGCAGAAGAATCTCCTTCTGTAGCTTTGTTTTCATAGTTGTGCGCAAATATTCTTTTAGAGCTCTGTGTTCTCAGCATTCCAGTGCAACTTCTGAAACTTAATTTTTTTTTATCTTCCCACTAGCATTTTTGGAGTGTTGTCTGATAACTTCTTCTGGAACTTAAGAGACATGACATAGAGGTATATTGCTTACATCTGCAACGGAAGGAAGAAATTGACTATTCATTTGGGTGTGCTATCCTCTTCCCTTAGTGGTTGGAGAGTTTGAGGATAGAGAAAACTGGGTGAAACCTTAATACTAATTGATCCCAGGGAAGGCTGTATGGACACAGTTGTGTAGCCTTAGGCCAGGACCATCATGACAAGCCTTGAGAGAGGAGTGAACAGCAGGACCAGTGATTCTAAAAGTGAAAGTGCCACTGGGGAGGACGCTGACCTAGTTTTAAGACAACAAACAATGTTATAAGGAGGAGTACAGGACATTTCTGTTTTGACCATGTTTTTTTACCATGCATAGCAGATGGTGATATGCTGCATAGGTTACTGGTTCAAGTCCTTTTGGCATTAAAATGTCAAGCTGTAATGATTTAATTGTGAAAAATTTGTTGTGGAAATTGAGCAGTTGTTTTTTTTTAATACATGTGTTCATAATGGACAAGGCTGTGGACTTGAGGTATAGAAAGCACTTTTATTTTTAATATACCTAATCTCTGTAGTACACCTCACAAAGCAACGATACTGCCATGAGACCTAATCAGATTCAATAACAATAGCTCATACTGACAGACACCTGAGTATCTGGCCTGAGTATCTGGCATGTGAATGTATATCCTGAATATTCAAAGTTCTCTGACAACCCTGTCCTTTGGCTTAATCAGGAACTCGCGGTTACTTAGGGAACTGGGGCAAAAAAATAGATTTGAAGTGGTGGGATGGCTAACACTAAAATTGCAAAACCGTAGATATGAGGGAATCACTATAGGTGAACCTAGTACCTATGCTTAATTTTTCAGTGGTAGAGATTATATTACAGTACAAAGTAGTCCTGTCCCATGCATTGTCGTCCTTGCATTCCTATCTTGCTGCAGTCCTTAGTCTTCTTTTCACAGATGCTTGTGCCCAAGGAGCGCTATAAAAGAGTGATGAGGAGCCTGGGAGAGACCCTGTGTACAGCACTTTATTCAGGAATGCTGACTTATTTATAGGTGTTGGAATCGTGTTGTTTGCTTGTTTTATTGAAAACCTTGCGGGTAAAGTGGCGACAGGCTGGCATGTGAGTGCATCTCTGGGGGCCTCCCCTGCAGAAATCTTCCTCCCAAATAAATAAGTCAGTGTAGATTAATTTTTTATTTGCTTGAAATCCATTGACGCAGGAATGTCTGTAGGCACATGTCATTGCCCCACGCATACACCCAAGGGCAAAAGAACAACCTGCCCTTGGGTCAACCAACTGCAGGCATACTCCTTAAGAAACTGAGCAATTAAAACAGCACCCACACTTGTGCTCCTGAGCAAAATTAATAGCCTTTGTGTAATGGCAGGATTTCTCATATTTTACCACTCATTCCAAGCAGACCTGGGTATGATTTTGTGTCATACTGTCACTTCTTATTTGTTGTAACTTAAGAGGAAAGAAAAGAATGGCATGAAAAGTTTAAACCTTCCAGTCTTCTGGAAGAAAAGAGAGACTGTGAGTTTTAAGCCTGACAGAGCGGAAGAAGAAAAAGAGAAGAGAGAGTGGTAGTGAGTGTTGTGAAGACAAGAAGGCAAAAATGAGTGAGGAAAAGAGATGGAGAGGTAGAGCAGTAGACAGCAGGGTCAAAGAAGGTAGAGTAGGAGAGAGGTGAGTGGTAGTAGAGCAAGACAGAATGAGAAAGATGGAGAGTGCGAAAGTGATGCAGTGGCCCTAAGCATTTAAGGATGTGATGTAGAGATGGGTTTGATAGGGCTGAAAGGTGAAAGAGTGGAGGTATATGGCCCATCAGTGGATGAGTTTGCTGTACATTAGGGATTTCTTTGACATGAATGATTTAAAAACTGAACCCACTCTGTAAAGCCTTCTTTCTCAGGCCAGCATGCTGAGCAAATGGCCTTAGGGTTCTTCGGATAGCAGGCATTCCATGATCTCCATGCTTTTTTTCTAAGAGAAAACTTCAAAAGACAGATATGTAAATAAATAAATAAGATACACCATGTTTTATTTAGCTGTACGTCTGCATATGGCATCCTCAGAATAAGAGGGAGGCACTCAAAAATAGACCTTTCTTCCCATGTATGCTTTTGACTTCTCTTTGGAGAGTATGTGCAACTTTGCAAGTTAAATATTTTCTCAAACTTTAGGTTCTTCATTTCTTCTAGTCCGGACCACTATAGAGGAAGAACAATAAATAGACCATGTGGGTTTTTGGACAGTTTGAATTACAATTGTCTCATTATTTTTTTCATTACTCCAAATATGACACCAATAGTAGCCTAACACGCACAGAGTATGTGTTTCATTCAGATTTATTGAGCCCCCAGCTCCCTACTGATGGCATCTATAGTGATACAATACTGTGTGACATCAGATTTAATGGAGTAGGAGATAGAGACATGTTTGCTTACTTGCGTCTACTCCAGTCCCTGTAGTGTCACTCACTCGTTATTTATGATATGACTAAAATACAATTTCATTTTAAAAAGAAATAGAATAAAACAATCTATCGATCTACACAGTATCAACACTATCCATCTGTGTTTATCTTTCTATCTGGCTTCCCTTTTGTGACTTTTTTTTTTTCACCCACACAATACATTTTCTTCCTCAATTTGTTTAGTGATCCATCAGTCTATTACCTTATCATGCTGCCAGACCATCCATTTACACTTCCATCTGTCTGTCAAGCTATATCGTGGTATCTATTTGTCTAACTATCTCTCTGTCTACTTATCCAGCTGTCAATCAGAGCTTCCCAGCTATTCAGTTTTCTTTGGCTGTTGTACAGGTCTCTTAAAGCAAGAGTCTGAAGACTTGTCCCTGCCTTCAGCTTACTATTAATAAATGTTTTCATCAATCCGTTTCTTCCATCATAGAGTCATTGCATATGAATCGACTGATTCAAGAATTTCAACACAAGCATTTTGCAAAATTACGCATATTTCATTTCAGACCTCTCTCAGAAAATCCACAGCAGCTGACCTGCTTAATAATAGCCCATAGGCTCCTGTCACTAAATCTTTACTCTTATGGATAAATGCTATCAGCCATGGTTTACACAAGGCATCCTACAGAGGCACGGGCTGTGCTGAATTTGGTCCAGTCTCTGCTGTTTTGGCATTAGATCCTTGGCAAGGCAAGCTGGCACCAGACTGAGCTGAAGCAGGTCACCGCCTTCTAGGTTCCAACCCAGCCCTGTCTGGCGCTGGAGCAGGACCGACTCTCATGCTTGCACCACCAGTAGTCCGGCTTCCTGCCGAACCACAATCAGTCTTGGATGATCAGCAGGAAGCCCCCCAGGCCTGGAACATAGTTCTCTGATGGATTAACCACTCTCCTCTCCAGAATTTGGCTGAGAGGCCAGAGGTACCTCCAGAACCCCCATCTGCCCCTCACTGACACAAACCTGCCTCCCAGCAAGGTCCCTATCCTACTGATCAAACCTCTCTACATAAAACTGCAAGTGTCCAGAGCAAATAAGCTCACTCCAGGTGAAACCCTGTTGCATAGCCACCAAAACCAAGTAGCACCACGGTTCACTTGTCAAGCCAACATTATTTCCATGTAAAGGAAGTAACCCACCATCATGCTTACCGCCCCTATGGGTTATTCTAGTTCTGAGCTGCAGAAGAATTTGGCTACTTCAAAGTCAATGTACAAGAATAAAGTTAGCATTTTAGAGATTTTGTTTGAGATTTGTAAGAGATGCTTGAGCAATGAGAGTGGCAAGAAAAAGAGTCACAGAGACATGTCCACAGAACTGTGTTAATTTGAAAATTAAATTTTGGCCAAAGACTGTCCAGTTCATAAACAATTGCTGCCTGGTGAAGTATAATTTTTTGTTTGAAGATGGTATGATTGCAATTTTAAGTTTGCATTAGTTAGAAATGTCTTTGTTCTTCACAGCTCTTAAAACTTTACATAGATGGGTTTTGCATTGAAAAGTACTAAATCTATTTTTAACAAAATAAAAAATTATTTTAGCCTTTTGAAAAACTAGAACCTTACAAAAGAAATTGAAACTGATATCAACTCAAAAATGTTACTTAGCACATTCAACAGAAAATGTTTAATTACTTTAAATGTTTTTTTCACATGGAATATTTTATGAATTTCATTACATTTACATTTACATTTACGGCATTTAGCAGACGCTCTTATCCAGAGCGACTTCCATGTCCTAATTACAGGGATAGTCCCCCTGGAGCAACTCAGGGTTAAGGGTCTTGCTCAGGGACCCAGTGGTGGTAGTGCTAGAGGTGGGATTCGAACCGGGGACCTCTTGATCCAGAGGTCTGAAGGCAAGTATCCTACCACTAGACCACCGCCACCCGCAAGAGGTCAATGTAAGTCTCGCTGTAACGTGCAACTCCATTTTAATCAGCCTTTGCACAGGGGGCACCTGGATTACAACCAGTCAGTCAACCAGTCAGTCGATATGTTTGCTGATACCTGAAATGATGCAAAAACATACATTACAAATGTTTGGCCTGGGAAATAATAAATGCATCCCTTCATATCTAGAGATTTTTAGTACAAGCCTCTCACAACAAAAATATTGTGGTGGAAAGGTAAAAGTTACAAAAGTAAAAGTAATTTTTTAGGTCAGAGAATCATATTTTACAAATAATCAAAAATCCTTTATAAACCTACCAGCATTCTTAGTTTACTCAATCTGGACATCAAATATTGATGTCATGTCTTTTTAGAAATTTTTTTTCCCAGATGTGTGGCAACAAAAGAGCATTCTACAAAAAAGTTATTGAGAAGAAGAACTACTGCTTACTGACCTGCATCACCTAGAAAAGAACAGACGTCTTGGTTTCCCTCACCTTTAGTTGAGTTTTGTCTATGACCACATACACGTATCACAGCTGGAGCTGACTTTCTCAGAAACACTTGAGCTGATGATCAGCAGTGTGGATTAGCCCAGGGCTAAGATCGATTTTAAAGTGTGTCTCATCTGACTGTTTGGTGCATTCCTGTGTGCCTGGGCTTTTTCTGCTCGTATACTTTGGATGGCTTTGGTCGAGAGTGTCAAGAAGCATTCCAAAATCTGCCATTTTTTCAGCTCCTTATGATACCAAGCTGGTCTGCAGCTCAGAAACTCATCTCATTTGTCCATGGGAGCCCAATGAGAAATCACTGCAGCTGCAAGTCTGTCAAGCTTTTCATTTCTAATCACACAAGGCCCTGCTGCTGGGTCTGTAGGCAGGGAAAAGAGTGGGCCTGTCTGACTTCACTCGATGCTAGACACAGTTTCTTCTCCTTCGCCTGTTTGTCCCTGCTACAGAGCTGTCATGCCTTCCCACCACAGAGATAAACTAGTGCTTCTCTCTCTCCTCTAAAAATAAGCATTTGTTTATCGACATGTGTAGTGATTTCCAGCCCTCCTGTGCCGTATTGTGTGCGAGCTGTCATGAGACATTACTCTCAGGCCTAGCTCCCCTTTCAGGCTTGACCAGCAAAGATAGAGACAGAGCAGCTGAGCTGGACAGTGTACAGTGAGACAAGGGTAAGATAGCAAGCCTGTAGCAAAATTTGTCAAGATGCTGCCTATTAACTAAGGCTACAGACTCCACTCCTCAATCAGAACCTGAAACTTTAATGCACTCCTCAAGGTAGAGACTGTGAGAGGAGAAAGCGTTGGGTGTATTAAATATCTGGGTCACTCACCCGGGGAGGTACGTGAGCACTTCTAAAGAGAGGCTGCCTTTGATTGAAAACCCTGATAGAAATGTAAGAGTAAAAGCACTGTTTTAGCTAAAATGTGAATCCTGGACTGTGCAACGTTTTTACTGAATTCTGTAATTAGCGTTTTTTTGTGAGTCATTGGAACATTCTGTCAGATTAAGTGTAATGTACTTTCTTGGTCTGGATACAAACCACTAGGAAAATGTCTTGCGGGTGCATGCCCCTGGCTCCAAACTTATTTGGTAGTTTGATTGAAGATTTTTGTCTGCATTATTCGTGATGCAGTGCATCAACTACGGCTGCGTTTGATAAATGTCCCACGGCTTCTCTAAACATCCATAATTCCAGCCATACACATTTTATTGAAAGCAGAATTACATCACCTTGCCTCATCATTTTTCTCCAAGTCTGCTTGCGTTCTTGAGTTACAGTAGAGAGTGCACTTAAGAGCTCATGTCCCGACCTCAAAATAAACCAGTCAGAAGGTTGCTGTTTTGCTCCATTTAATGCCTGACAAGAGTGTACACATAATTTTTTTAGTCAGTGTTTGTTTTTTGTTTTGCTTTAGGTAACATTTTATATATTTATTTATATTTTTACATGAAATGACAATCATCAGTACAATTATTTCCAATCTAATCTTTATATTATGTTTGGGTAGATGTAATATAGATAGGTTATATTATATAAAGGGTGTATAATACAGATATGTTTGAGGTTCGTGAGGACAAGACACTGCTTCAGACCTTCGGTTTTGTCTTAGTTGGAGTTGAAGCAGAACCTTCTCATTTGACACCTCTCTCTCTATCTACAACACCTGAGCTCAGCTTTGACTGAACATTTGCTTGACTTAGCTGTAGTTTTGCTCCTGCAACTACACAGCTTAAGAGAACAAGAGACTTTCCCCTTCTTGATCCCTTTTAGATTTCTGATTTCTGTGTCTGGTGATTTGGTACTGTTGGAGCTCAGGCCTATGTGGAGAGTGAGGACAGGAAGCGGGAGTACCTGCCTGCTGTTTTCTCTCATCCATCCTCTTTTAAATGCACCTCCAATGTGTGCTCATGTTCAGCCAATGGAAATTTAATCAGCATCCCCCAAAAGTGTTTTAGTCTTTTTTTTTTTAGTTTTCACTTTTGCATTAACTCATTTATTTTTAAATATTTCCTCTGAGCAAATTTTAGCAATGAAATTATGTTTGTTTTGAAATGTTTGGTAACTCTTTAAAGACGTCACATCAACCATGATGATTTTCCTTACCACTGAAGCAATTACCTGTATGTTTACATAGTTTGAGTGGAAGCTTTGATTGAAAATTGTTTGTTATTTGCACAGCCAGCCTTGTACAAGAGGATGTCCCGATGATAAAACCATGTAATTACAACAGGATAACAGTCATGTAAAATCCTTTACAACATTTAATTCCTTTAGAAGACTACAAGGAGTGATGTGATTAACTTATCATTCAATCATAAAAATGTGCCTGCTGTCTTTTCCACCCAGTCTGAATAGTCCAGCATTTGCATCCTTGTGTTGGATCATTGTGTGTGTGTGTGTGTGTGTGTGTGTGTGTGTGTGTGTGTGTGTGCGTGCTTTGTGTGTGCACGTGAGTGTGTGTGTGTGTCTACATATCTGTCTGTCATGTCGCTCTCTGTAACCCCAGGCTAATCTCTGTCTCTCTCCATACTGTATATCATTATGGCACCCTCAGTCTGCTCTGGTGTCACTTTAGACTCAAACTTCACTGAACGCCAGGAAAAAAAAAGTCATCGATCACATTAATAAACTTCAAGGGTGTAGACATTTTTCCCGCTGTAATATGGTGTTTTTCTTTTCTCGATTTCCCCCTCTATACTGTGCCTCTGCTCATCTGTGCTCTCAAAGACACCTCTTATGGAAGAAACAGGTAAAAAGGGAAAAGGGGGAAAAATGACAGATGTGATTAGTGCTAACTTTTCCCAAAGAATTGTATTGTGGTTCATTTTCGTGGACATGTTTTCATTCCTGTAGGAGAATGGTTGTAATGTTCGTCCCCCAATAGCAATAGCTGCTCTTTGAAAAACTGTTCCTGTAGATGGGTGTTTTGGCCAGATGGGCCAGTGTCTAAAATCAGAGGATAGTAAAGCTTTTCAGCTAAAGTGAAGACAGAAGGAGGGCTGCTCAGAGTGATCTTCTATTGGATGGCTTTGTCTTGTTTTTAGCACCCATTTGTTTTAACAATAGATTTGTTCAGTGTGCCAAGCTTGAGGCAGTCATCTCGAGTATTGCTTTTCACATTATTTTCCCTCACTTACCAGACACGCTAAATCTTCCTATGTTCCATGCCGAAAACCATCTACACTGCCCCTTCCACCATTTTCAATTTAGAGCACAAGAACAAGGAGCTGTTGTTAGGCCTCCAAAAATGCTCTGAACAATATAGGCTGCGCTCTGGCCCTCTATATACCTTGGAAAAAAGGCATCTTTGAGGCAATTGAAAAGCAATAGCTCCGTTTAGACTTGGCTTTTGTGTTTACTGGCTTTCACCTCTCATCCGCACTCCTGTTCTCCTCTCCCAGTCCCTCTTCTCTTTAATCTTTCCTTCTCTCTCCCTCCCACGTAGATGGAGCTGAGCTGACCCTGTAGTTAGAAGCGAAAGATGGTAGTCTCCAAACGAAATTTTTGAATGCTGACTAGGTCTGAGGGTAAAAGGAAGAGGCTGAGGGAGAAATGAAGGCAGTAGGAATTGCAAATCAAAAGAAAGAAAAACACAAGTCTGATGAGCATATTCTGATGGCATTTCTGAAGTTATCTTTTGTTTTACTGCCAGTCATCAATGAGTAAATGAGTCCAGTGTGCGTTCAGAGCCAAGTGAGAATGGCGGCCTGAAGGAGAACCTGAGCCTCCTCATTGGCTGTTTTGAAGTTGAAGTGGATGAAGGACTTTTGCTGTAAATGGAAATGTGCAAAGTCCAAGGGTCAACATCCCAAACATTGACTAATGCAAATGGAAATTGTCTTGCAAAGTAATTTGGGATTGGGTCTTATTCGTTTGTCTCCCCTTTTTTCTACTATCTCATCTATTTCTTTGACCACCTATAGTATTGACTCTCATACTTGCAGGAACTGTGTTGATAGCAAAGTTCCTGCTCCTTCACCCAGCGTCCTGGCTCAGTCATTTACTCCTCAGCTTGTTACCTGATAAGATGGATGGGGCTTGTTCCCTTAAACAATGCCTAGCTCCATTTTGCCACAGTTATCTCAGTGTGGTGTGGTGTGCATTGCACAGCCAGGGATGCCAGCATGTTGCCAGATCATCTACTCCACCTGCCACAGAGACCTTGCCCAGCCTCTCTGCTCTAGCCATGTGTGGACTGGTGAATGGCTTTGTGTGACCTTAGAATGAAACTGCCACTGAGTCCAGTTCAAATTGAGCTTGCCTAATTTCAGGCTTATATTCAGTCTGTGATGCTGAAGCAAAGGTTCAGTACAGGATCAAATTTATGCAGTTTAATTTTTATTAAGTATAGTTGATCAACCAAGATATGCTTGATGTCTTGGGTGTTCTCTGGCTAATAGCTAATGGCAATGCTATAAATGGAAGCCTACCCCACACCTCTAGCTAGAAAAATTGGCATGAAAGAAATGTTGAAGCTCAGCAATGAGATTTGTATGTAATCTCAAAAGATATTCTGATGTGGGTTGTGACCTCTGACATGGTGTATTACATGGTGTATGCTATATTTGATAGTACTACATTAAACCTGCTACATCAGCCTGAAACATTGGATACCAGAAATATGTACTGGCCAACAAATTTCTTTTAAGTACAAAAAAATCTGAAACAGCCTTTAACATGAAATTTAACAAGAAATCCTTGCCATGCACAAGTGCTTTAAAGTACTAAACCCGTCAAATCCACATTTTTAAAGAATGCTTAGTTTTAGTTAAAACAATTCAAATTCCAACTATTTAATGTATAAAATTGTAACACATTGAAGGTCTCTCAGTATCTGGGCTTAGGAAGCAGCTACGTGCTTGAATCTTAGCTTACTCTGTGTTCAAGACCCCCTCTCCACAGCCCTAAGCCTCCTAGGAGTGCTTGAATGAGTATGTGCAGCGGCTTTGTGTGTTTTATTGCCTTGTGGCTTTCCGCTCAGGGCTGTGTATGCACGCTCATTAAGTGTGTGCTCTCCTGGCTATGTTATGAAGTAGGTGGAGGAGCTCTTGAGCATGGGGTTGGATAACTTCAATAGAGGCACTATGACACCAGACATGCAGAGACCCAGTCTAGACTTTCTTCAGCATTGTTCCCTGCTGCTCTCTTCTTAAACACTTTTACTTTCGTCACTGTCACTCGTTGTTTTCTTTCTTTCTCTAATCTGCTTCCCGTCCTGTCCTCCTCTCACCTCCTTCAGTTGTTCTTGATGTTTCCTCTTCTTGATACTTTGTTGTTGCAGTTTGCTGAATAGCATATAACTGTTCTTTTTTGTGCCCTCTTTTCTCTTTGTCTTTACTCTGAGCAGACAACCGTCGCATTGGTTTGGAAAGATCACGTTCACGCCACAATGCAAACCCTATGGTCCGATGATCACTGGCCGGCTGTGGACTTTAGCCAAGTGCCAAAGACCCAGAAGTGGGGATACTGAAGAGGCCTGAACAGGACCGGTGCCAAGCTGTGTGTGTGCCCTCCAGCATGGCCTGAACCCCACCCCACCCCACACACACACATACACACACACACACACACACACACACACACACACACACACACAAACAATACACTTCAGAGCCGAAGACTATAGCTTCAGACACACTGCTTCACAAACGAGATATTATTACACTGCCTTACATTAAAACAAAAAAATAATAAAAAATGTAAAAAATAAAATAAATATATATATACAGTGCCTTGCAGATATATTCACCCCCCGGGCATTTTTCATGTTTTGTTGCCGCTAAACCTGGAATTAAAATGGATTGTTTGAGAGTTTGCACCTTTTCATTTTAAGAACATGCCTACAACTTTGAAGATGTGTATATATATATTTTTTTTTTTTTTTTATTGTGAAGCAAACAACAAATAGGACAAAATACCAGAAAACTCCATCGTGTAATAACAATTCAGTACCCCTAAAGTAAGTACTTTGTAGAGCCACGTTTTGAGCTCTACATTTACAGCTGCAAGTCACTTTGGATAAGTCTCTATGAACTTGCCACATCTTGCCACTGGGATTTTTGCCCATTCCTCAAGGCCAAACTGCTCCAGCTCCTTCATATTCGATGGTTTTCGCTTGTGAACAGCAATCTTGAGGTCTGACCACAGATTCTCAATTGAATTGAAGTCTGGACCTTGACCAGGCCATTCCAACACATTTAAATTTACAGCATTTAGCAGACGCTCTTATCCAGAGCGACTTTCATGTCCTAACTACAGGGACAGTCCCCCTGGAGCAATTCAGGGTTAAGGGTCTTGCTCAGGGACCCAGTGATGGTAGTGCTAGAGGTGGGATTCGAACCTGGGACCTCTTGATCCATAGGTCCATAGGCAAGAACCCTACCACTAGACCACCCTAAATGTTTCCCCTTAAACCACTCGAGTGTTGCTTTAGCAGTATGCTTTGAGTCATTGTACTGCTAGAAGGTGACCCTCCGTCCCAGTCGCAAATCACAGGCAGACTGACACAGGTTTTGCTAAAGAATATCCCTGTATTTAGCACCATCCACCTTTCCCTCGATTTGGACCAGTTTCCCAGTCCCTGCTGCTGATCCCCACAGCATGATACTGCCACCACCATGTTTCACTGTGGCGATGGTATTCTTGGGGTGATGGGATGTGTTGGGTTTGCGCCAGACATTGCGCCTGACTTGCATTCTTTGGTGGCAGAAAAGATCAGTCTGACCAGAGCACCTTCCTCCATACATTTGGGGAGTTGACCACATGCCTTTTGGCAAACTCAAAACATACCTTCTTATTTTTAAGGTTAAGTAATGGCCACTCTTCCATAAAGCCCTGCTCTATGGAGTGTTCAGCTTATTGTGGTCCTATGGACATATACTCCAGTCTCTGATGTGGAACTCTGCAACTACTTCAGGGTTACCTTTGGTCTCTGTGCTGCCTCTCTGATTCATGCCCTCCTTGCCCAGTCAGTGAGTTTTGGTGGGTGGCCCTCTCTTGGCAGGTTTGTTGTGGTACCATGTTCTTTCCATTTGAAGATGATGGATTTTATGCTGCTCTGGAGGATCATCAAAGATTTGGATATTTTTTTTTTATAACCCATCCCTGACTTGTACTTCTCAGCATCTTTGTCCCTGAAATGTTTGGAGAGCTCCTTGGTCTTCATGGTGTGATGCCTCTTGCTTAGTGCTGTTGCAGCCTCTGGGGCCTTTCAGAAAAGGTGTGTTTAAACTGACAGATCATGTGACACTTAAATTGCACATAGATGGATTTCACTAACTATGTGACTTTTCAAGGCAACTGGTTGAACCAGGACTTTTTAGGGGCTTCATGGCAAAGGGGTTGAATACATATGTACATATCAATTTTCTTTTTTCTTTTTTTTTTTTTTTTATAATTTTTTATATACAGTACTGTGCAAATGTTTTCGGCAGATGTGGGGGAAAAAGCTGTTAACAAAGAATGTTTTCAGAAATATAAATAATGATGGTTTATTTTTATCAATTTACAAAATGCAAAGTGAGCGAACAAAAGAAAAATCTAAATCAAATCAATATTTGGTGTTACTACCTTTTGCCTTCAAACCAGCATCAATTCTTATAGCCCCCACAGAGTCCTGATCTCAACATCATCGAGTGTGTCTGGGATTACATGAAGAGACAGAAGGATGTGAGGAAGCCTACATCCACAGAAGGTCTGTGGTTAGTTCTCCAAGATGTTTGGAACAACCTACCAGTCGAGTTCCTTCAAAAACTGTGTGCAAGAGTACCTAGAAGAATTGATGCTGTTTTGAAGGCAAAGGGTGGTCACACCAAATATTGATTTGATTTAGATTTCTCTTTTGTTCATTCACTGCATTTTGTTGATTGGTGAAAATAAATGATTAACACTTCCATTTTTGAAAGCATTCTTTGTTTACAGCATTTTTTTCCACACCTGCCTAAAACTTTTGCACAGTACTGTATGTTGTTCTCATTTCATTTCACCAACTTAAACTATTTTATGCAGATCCATCACATTAAATAAGATTGAAGATTAAATAAAATTAAATATACTGTAATTTAAATAAGAAATATTTAAATTACAGGTTGGGATGTAACAAAAAAGGTAAAAAGCCAAGGGGGGTGAATACTTTTGCAAGGCACTGTATATATACTTATTTCCCTTTTACCTGGAGTCTTTTTGAATGGCCTGTTTAGCATTTGAATTTGAGATTGTTCCCAGATTTATTTTCTTACCCTTGTCATGATTGTGGGTTTTCATCTTTAATGCTTTTATGCTTCTCTTAATATAAAAGCTCTTCTGTTTTGGCTTCCTCCACATTACAGCCTGTAGAGGTTTTAGTATGTTTAATTGGATGCTGTTTAATCTTGTGCTATTGGATTTGTCAGGAATGCAGACTGCCTTGTTATCTTGTTGAAAAAAGACCAGATATGCTGGACAGGATGGCTAGGCTGTGTACATTTCAACTAAGGAATGGCCTTTATTTACTGCCATTAATTGAACAAACCTTGGTTGATTTGTTTGGACCTGGCTTTTTTTTTTTAAACCTCTCACCTGTATCACACTTTTAGGACATGCAGTCCCAAGGAAAAGTCTTTTCTCTGATTTCTTATATTATTGCATATTTGTCATAAATAATGTTTTCAGATCTTCATAAAAATGTAACTTTATATACACACACTTTCATTTGAATACCAGTTTGCCAAGTTTTTTTTTTTTGTAATAATGGTAAAACACTGATATTAACTGATTTTATATAACATTAGGTCTTTGCTTAGGTTCTTTTTTGATTTCCCTTATAAGTCATTGCTTTGGAAGACATTTTTGGTAGACTGCCCACTTTTTGAAATCAAAATTTAGCGATAATAATTGTCACAGTTTATCACTATATTTAGCCAGATGACTTTGTAACTTATTTATTTCAGTAACATTTTTTTCTCATCCTTTTTTTTCCTCATCAGGCAGAAATGCCTCTTTTATTTGAGTCTACTTCACATTGTTGAAAATGTTCATTTTTAAATTTGGCTTGCAGTTACCCTTGGTGTGTCTGGTTTATTTCTTCCTTCAACCTTCTTTTATGTTAAATTATTTAAAATATATTTAAAGATCTAGAACAATTATGTGTGACAAATATGCAAAAAAAAAAAAAAGAAATCACAGCACAGTATATATGTAGCAGTCACAAAAGGGTGGATTTATATTAGCCTAACTGCTATATACATGTGACATTAGCTATGTTTGTAGTTATGTGTATTTCTGTTGCCTCAAGGAACTTGGAGTGGCTTAACACAAGCATCAGAAGCTTGTTTACTGCTGTGGTTCTCTCATAAGCATCAAAGAGTATCTGAGTATTTAGAAAGAAGCAAGTTTTGCATTTCTTTATCCTTTAAAAGCCATCACAGATTCTTTTCCCTGTCTGTTTGTTCTAAGGCTGTGCAGTTCAGACTATTCTGAAGTATAATTACAATAAGAGCTGGCTTGTGTAATCCACAGGCCACTTCTGAAGTTCTTGTTATATGTGCCATTGACACTAGGCGCCCTCAGCATTTTTACTCTAACCTTCCTTGGTCCTGTTTCAAAAGTGTGATGTCTAGAAAGGCATAATGGAAAAAAAATTCCCACCAGATCTGTTTTTTTTTTTGTTGTTTTTTTTTTTTTTGCTTTGATGGTTTCTTAAAGTATTTTTCCACAGTTTAATGGAAGACGAAAGGAGAGACACTGTCTCCTTGATGCAGTTCATTGAAAAGACTGGTTGGCAGGGGAAAATGGAGAGAGTGGTAATGACAGAAAAGCCATAACGTTCTCCATTATTAGAGTCAAGATTCTGCTTTTCCAGCCTTTTTGCATGTGGCGTGAATAATCACTCAAGCTCTAAGACAATGTCTTCTACTTTCTCCATGCTACTGCAGACAAATGAAAAATCAGCTCTTCCTTAAGTCATAACAGAGACTTGAGCTTTTAAAAGTCATCGTTTCTTGCAGATGACTGGATCATTGGGTACAATTATATAATTTTTCAAGGAACTTTCTCAATTGACTTAACCGTCATGTATTTTTGTTGAAACCAAGCCCTCAAACTTCAACAAGGTGCAGGGAGCTTGGGCTAAAAAGAGATGGCAACAGCAGAGCCTTTTCTTTCACATGCCATATGATCTTTGAAAGAAACAGGTCTCAGGGAGGTGCCATGCAGCTCAGGGCATTGATTTGCTTTTCTAATTAAAACTGCCCTTTGACTGTTTCCCAGTGTCCCACAAAATAACCTGCTCTCTGCACTCAAAGCTCCCAGTGACTCATGTTAATGGTAATTACAGCATCCACCCTCTAAACATGCATTTTCATTCTTTATTCTGCTCTTACTTTAGCTGCATGCTCAATTTGCCAGAACGCCGCACTGGACCATAGGTCATTCACCAATAGGAAAGTAAATAAAAAAATAAGAAGCTGTGCAGACATTTTGTTTAAATTGCTCCACAGAAAATTTCTTTTTGTTAGATATATTTTGATAAATGTGCCAACTTTGCATTAAAAATCTTTGTTACTAAAGACAATGAAATTACATTTTATGTGTGACTTTTTATTATCTTTGAATAATTTGTTTTTATTGAAAGGATAAAACTGATTAGTCTGATTGGTGAAAATGTTAAAACTGTTTAAATGTATTTTAATGTATTTAAAAAAGATGGATATCCCAGCAACAATGCATTTTAACTATACATATTCCACAGCTATGGTTTTGTGATGTGGTCATATTGCTATCAATGAAACACAGAAGAGTTCATCTACTTGCAGAAGAGTTCATCTACTTTTTTTTTAACTTATTATTATTATTATTATTATTATTAATACCATCATTTTATTTCATGCAGTGGTTTCTCCTTCCATAGTGATTGTTGTACTAAGCTGATGTTGTACGTGTGTGGTATGCATTGAAATAGAATATATCAGTGGTCATTTTTTTGGACTCTGACTTGTGTATGACTGTCTGAGTTAATGTTAGTAGAATCATTAAAGCTCCATTCATGTGTAAGATCATTTGCTATTTGGTAACACTTTAGTTAAAGGCTGCCTATAAAAAGACTAATCGAGTGTTCATCACTGGCTTGTATCATGTTATTTACAAGATAACATAAGATGTTTATTGACTTGACTTGCATAGGAATCTTTGGCCATTTTAACAATGTTAGGAAGCATAATATCTTGTAAATAAACTAATAAGCAGATGCTTAGTTCTAAGCTCTGTGTTTAATTTGTAGAATGTAATTTTTTTGGGGGGGGGTAAACTGACCAATAAATGTCTCTCACTGTTGTATTAGGAACTGTGCAACATTGTTCACTTCAGTAACATCTGATGACATATTTTGACTGCAGACATAAGGTCTTATTTTTAATGTTATTGACTGACTATGTACATGTCATGATGTCCCAAAGTAGGTAGTCTTTAAATAAAGTGTTACCATGCAATGAAAAACTACTTTGTTGTCCATTTACCAGTTCCACTTACCATTTAGTTGCACTCTCCTGTTTATTGGTCCAGACTGTATTCCCTCTATCTCTCTATATTGTTTGTTAGTTCCTTTTACTCTTTTCATGGTGTTATTTGGATGGCGGATCATTCTCTACACTGCTGTGTGTGATCCAATCTGTGGGGCACACTAACTCTTATATACCAAAAATCATCCACCACCCAAACAATACTAGTTCACTTGCTTGTGCTGGTGTCTTGTTAATTGATAAATGGGATAAAGAGGGCTGACAAATACCACTTTACAATAAGATTAGTCTTCTATAGGATTAATAGTTATGTTTATACCTTATTTTAAGATTTGTTTTTATATTTGTTATATAAAATGATATTAATAGAATGGTTTATATATATATATATATAGTTTGTAAATTATCATTATTTTAGAAACAGTTATCACAGCAGTTATCACGTGACTAAAGGGGCAATGGTGATGTTTCTTACCAAATAGTGAGTCAACACCAGTTTTTCCTTAAACTCATCCTGTCTCTGCCCCACTTTGCAGATAGCAAGTGCCTTAGTGCTTCTTCGCTGCATCCACCCACAGCAGATGTATAGCTGCCAGGAGTTTATGAATACCAGACAAAAAGGTGGTACTATTGTGCTGATGATCTTCTTTAGGAATGCAATACAAATGTTATTAAACTTTACTGGTTTACTCCTTACATACAGTCAGATATCTGTGGTTTGTCAAAACCATCACTGGTATTTTTAATTAAAATTTTTTTTTCACATCTGCTTCCAGACCAGCGTGTGTTTATCTGTTTTAAAATAGCCAGGATTTTAGGTTTTCCTATTTAGTTTGATGTTTTTTTGTCTTCTCAAAGAATATATCACTATTTCTGAAGAGTTACTTATGCTTATAACTACCCAAAAGAACCTTCTTGCAAAGTATAAAAACATCAACATTTCTTAATGAGTTACTAGCCTAACATAAATGCATAAAGGATCTTTATAGTGAAGTTCAAAACACGTAACTAAACATTTATAAATGGGGGAAAAAAGCAGTTTGAATAAAAAACAACAGATATCCATGCTGATATAGATGAATGACTATTTGGCAAGAAACATCGTCCCTATTATCCTTTCTTTTATATCTAGCTGTTGATGCTTTTGTGTCTTTATAAAGTAACTAATAGCATTATTAAACTAATTATAAACCATTCATAAACCCTTTATAAGAGCAGTTTCATTGTAAAGTAGTACCAGTGAGACAGAAACAGACTATAGTCAGTAACTGTAAACTACAGAACACACCTTTGTTGTAAGTGGAACTGATGTATAATGAGTGTAGATACAATGTAGTTGCACCCAAGAAACACCTCATTCTATATTTAAATTCTCTCGTTTTTCTCATTCATGTAAATGATTTTAAACCCTAGAAGGAGGCAGGGATATGTATTGGGTTCCATTGTATTTTGGATTGATTGTCTCTTATATATGTATTCCCCTTGGTCAGTTTAAAATTTTATAGCAGTGCTTTTTAAAAGTCCACACACTGACTTGGTGCAATGCTTTTAGTAAGCTGCACATTTAATTACCAAAGTGGAATACTTACATACTTACATGCATTGACTGCCACTGAGAAGTTTTTTTCAGCTTCTACACCAACAAATTGCCCCTAATTTCCCTCATTCCTTCTCATTACTCTAGATGGAAGGTTCTAGATGAAAGTAAATGCCTACGATGAACCGTAACTGGCTCAGGATGTTGTACTATTGTACTAAGCTGCCATAACCCTGCCTACCTTTTGTCAACATTAATGTGACATTGTCTTGAATGTAGTTTATATATGTAACATCTATGTGTGATTATTTTCCTGTGACAACAAAATATGTAAGTGGTTACAGCCACAGTTCCTGGGTTGAGTATGTAACAAAATATCATTCTAAATAATAACCACTTTCTTATGGAAACCCCCAATGTGTCTGTGTGTTTTTTTTTGTTTTGTTTTGTTTTCTTATAACACACCATAATTTTTAAATGCTTCATAGTACTCAGTTGTTGCACTGTTTTTTTTTTTTTTTTGTGAATTTTAATTCACGGCATTATACATAACTTTATACAATGTACAACACTGTACATAACAACATTGTAAAATGGTGCACTGGTAGCCTAACCTCTCATCATATTATGTATCCTGCATTTTGTGATAACTTGCCTGTGGTTTAGAGAGGATTTTCGTCTGCTGAAGAGGTGCAAACAGGAAATGGTTTTATCCACTCTGCCCTTTATCCTACTTGAAGTGCATCTATTCTAGTCAAGTGATGATTTTGGAGAGTATAGCTACTGTCAGCGGAAGATAATGCCAATGTATTTCCACTTGCGGAGTGTATTGTATTATTTACTTTATTCCACATGCTTGTGTACACCTGACAGTAAGTATGCCTGTTTTTTGGGGATAACTGGAATGCAGCAGGTGCAATCATCATTTAAAATGGATTCATCATTTCTAATGCTAACTACAAAATGTGCTGCAGTACACTGCTTTGTGCTCTTTTGACAGTTTTGAGTGTAATCATAGGTGAATAAGAAAATGATTGTACCCTAACTGTATGTAGGTCCACATGCACAGTAAATTTCTAGGTATATGTTCGGGATGAATTTTAGACCAGGTGGAGACCAAAAAAACAAAAGCTTAACTAATCTTTTGCTGCTTTCAGTTTAGCTTTCTAAATCTATTCAATTTACTTCATGAAATTAGATTACATCTTTATTTAAGCTATCTTACTTGATATAGTCACTTCTGTTTCTGTTCTGCTCATTTCAAATATTGTATCTGCAGCTATAACTTCAATCAAATTCAAGTGCTCTATTGACCAATTCATATGACAATGGCTGAAAGCTTAGAATATGGCATCATCAGTTCACTGCTAAATGTACAAATATGCTTCAGTGCCTGAAGTTTTGTTCAGAGCTTCCTCTGAATTAATCTACCGAATAGCTCCTAAAAATAAAACTCAAACTTCAGCATTTTTCAAAGAACAATGGAATCTTAATTTCCAGCCAATTAAAAAGAAACTGGGAACTTGATTGGAAGGTTCACCTCAGAATTAACTTGGTGTCTTAGAGCAATCAAAGTGTTTGGAAACCTTCAGCACAAGAGTTTAGTTTCTACTGTCACTAGTATTTGTTTAAAAAGTGTTTGCCTAAACATGGTTGTGTTCACAACAAATCTGGAACCATAGAAGAAATACATCCGGTCTAGATTCCAGTACTATTGCACAACTGTATGAGAGTGAGAGAGATCTAATGTAATCTGAATTTATCTGAGAACAGTACTGCAGTATCTAGCAAGTGGAGTTCCATTCAGGAGCTGTCCCAAGTGAGGTGCTGAAATGGAGTATAAACAATGTTTCTGTCCCTGCCTTTAATGTCTCTGCATCTGTGTCTCTGTGTTGTAAGTGTAGAAAAGAGAAATGAAGGTATAGCTCTACACCACATGCCCCCTCTCGAGTATATGCTTTTGTATAATGGTTTCTGTCTGTCTGTGAAGGAACAAGGTTGCTTTTCCTCTCCTGCAAGAGCAAAAAAAAAAAAAAAAAAAAGGAAAAAAAAAGAAAAGTGAGAGATGTGCTACTGTAATCGTAATAAGGTCTTCTGTAATTCCATAGGCTTGTTTCCAGGCCTCATTAGATTTAAGAAGGATGGAGTGCCTGCTCAAGCAATGGCTCTGTTTTCCTTTTGCTGCTTTCTAGCCTTAATATGCAGTAGCTAATTCTTCTGAACTGAAGGTGAAGGATGGGTACCGCACCCTGAGTTGTTTGTTTTGTATTTGTGTGTGTGCATGTGTATGCGTGTAATGATGAATGGTTAGAAAGGGAACGATAATGAGGCTGGTAGTTACTTTTTGTATTATTATTATTATTTTTACACTCAGGTAAGTAGCCCTGACAGTGTTTGAAAGATAAGCTGGGCCACACAGACATGCTTCCATTTCTGCTTTCTCTAAACCTCTACACACACACACACTTTCATCCCTGCACCAAGGGATGGGGGTGGGGTGTAGCACCTTCACACACCCCACCCCCTAATGTTCTGACTGATAGGCCATCAGCATAAATACAACATAATTCTGATGTGTTTTGCATTCTGCCTACTTGAAAATGCAGCACAAAAACTAGGATAAAACAGAACCGCAGAAGTGTGCTCATTCTGTCTGCAACTTTTCTCAGCTTGCTGTGTTGAATTGTGGGTGTGTCTTTGTTACAGTGCTACAGCAGTTAAAACGATCAGAGCTGATGCACTGGGGCAAGGGGTATTCTTATTAGTGTTATGTAGACTAGCAGCTAAAGAGAACTGCCCACATACATACATGTCCAACTATAATGGTTTGCATTTTCTTAAAGGAACAGTGCTACAACCAGTGATAGATATTACAGATTAGGTACAATGACATCCCAACCTACAGAAAGGTTGTTCAGGGATACTTGTCTTGAACATATCTCCAGTTCTTGAGGACAGACACAGATACACTAGAACGCTTTTAACTGTTATAAATTCTGAATTTTGTAAAATATTGTTCTTTATTTTATCTTCATTTTTTCAGTGATCATTACAATGAGGCATGTTTGAAGAATTCTTATTGACGTTGTAGTGTTTGTCAGCTTTTTCTGGAACATCTAGGTCAAAAACAACAAACACTGCTTTGTGCATTTCAGAATTAACATGGTCCACACTTACAACCAATCATAGGGCCCTGATACACTGAGCCATCTGCTGGCCTTTGAACATCACCAGATCTAAATCAGTGTTGAATAATTTAAATACAGCTTAAAATAAACATTTCATGATACATTTATTTGGCTGAATGTAAAAAAAAAAAAAAGTGTTAATCTACAGATTATCTCAGTAGACTATCCAAATACAACTATCCTTTCTGGAAAACCATCCTTTGGAAAAACCTATAATCATATAACATCATATAAACATGTTTTTTGATGTTTCATAACAGTACATGATGTTATAGTTTCAATCATAGTTTCAAGTAATCATAAAAATGACTGACAGGGTAAAATAAACATGTTTGCCTGTAACTTTATGACTATATATATTTTTTTTTCTTTTATTTAGAGCACATTGCAGCTGCAACAAGAATGCAAATTTAATGCACATTGCAGCTGCAACAAGAAACAGTATGCAGTGCACCATCTTACATACATACATCTTTCCCCAAACCTCTCTAATTAAAGAGGATTTACCACAGGAACAGTTGCAGGCTGCTAGAAAACACTGAAATCACACTCTTTTCTTCCATTTATCTACTCTGGTCATTCCTCTATGGTTTTTCTTCTCCTGTTAAAGTCATACTAGTGAACTAATGCACATGCCTTGTGGAGATTGTTCCGTGCACAGTGGTTTCCTACTGCATGCTGAAAGAAAAGGGCAGTGGATAATGGTTTGTAGGAGGACAGGACATTATAAATTAAGTAATTCTGACAGAGAAAGAAAGCAATAACATGTTGTTTACCACTTGGCCTTCAACATACTGGATTTCTGGGTGGGGCAGAAAAATGTCAAGGAATTTGTTTTGTGTCATTAAGAAGTGTTATTCTATGTGTTGGATTTAGGGCTAAATCGATGTTTGCAATCTATATACAGTATCTCACAAAAGTGAGCACACCCCTCACATTTTTGTACATATTTTATTTTATCATTTCATGGGACAACACTGAAGATATGACACTTTGATACAATGTAAAGTAGTCAGTGTGCAGCTTGTATAACATTGTAGATTTGCTGTCCCCTGAAAATAACTCAACACACAGCCATTAATGTCTAAACCACTGGCAACAAAAGTGAGTACACCCCTAAGTGGAAAAATGTCCACATTGTGCCCAAAGTGTCAATATTTTGTGTGGCCACCATTATTTTCCAGCACTGTCTCAACTCTCTTGGGGATGGAGTTCACTAGAGCTTCACAGGCTGACATTGGAATCCTCTTCCACTCCTCCATGATGACATCATGGAGCCGGTGGATGTTAAAAACCTTGCGCTCCTCCACCTTCCGTTTCATGTGTTCTCACAATGACAAGAATAGTCACAATTAAATTTCATTAAATTATATTAAATTAAAGATGCCCCACAGATGCTCAATAAGGTTTAGGTCTGGAGACATGCTTGGCCAGTTCAGCACCTTTACCCTCAGTTCCTTTAACAAGGCAGTGGGCATCTTGGAGGTGTGCTTGGGGTTGTAATCATGTTGGAATACTGCCCTGCGGCCCAGTTTCTGAAGGGAGGGGATCATGCTCTGCTTCAGTATGTCGCAGTACATGTTGGTATTCATGGTTCCCTGAATGAACTGTAGCTCCCCAGTGCCAGCAGCTCTCATGCAGCCCCAAACCATGACATTCCCTACACCAGGCTTGACTGTAGGCAAGACACACTTGTCTTTGTACTCCTCACCTGGCTGCCGCCACACGCTTGACACCATCTGAACCAAATAAGTTAATCTTGGTCTCATCAGACCACAGGACATGGTTCCAGTAATCCATGTCCTTAGTCTGCTTGTCTTCAGTAAACTGTTTGCGGGCTTTCTTGTGCATCATCTTTAGAAGAGGCTTCCTTCTGAGACGACAGCCATGCAGACCAATTTTATGCAGTGTGTGGCGTATGGTCTGAGCACTGACAGGCTGAACCCCCCCACCCCTTCAACTTCTGCAGCAATACTGGCAGCACTCATATGTCTATTTTTAAAAGACAACATCTGGATATGATGCTGAGCACATGCACTGAACTTTTTTGGAGTGGAACCTGTCCTGTTAAACCGCTGTATAGTCTTGGTCACCATGCTGCAGCTAGGCCATCTTTATGTAAAGCATCAATTCTTTTTCCAGATCCCCAGAGAGTTCTTTGCCATGAGGTGCCATGTTGAACTTCCAGTGAGCAGTATGAGAGAGTGTGAGTGTAATAACACCAAATTTAACACACCTGCTCCCCATTCACACCTTTTAACCTTTTAACACTAACAAGTCACATGACACCAGGAAATGGCTAACTGGGCACAATGTGGACATTTTTCACTTAGGGGTGTACTCACTTTTGTTGACAGTAGTTTAGACATTAATGGCAGTGAATAGTTATTTTGAGGGGACAGAAAATTTACACTGCCGTACACCGACTACTTTGTATTGTATCAAAATGTCATGTCTTCAGTGTTGTCCCATGAAAAGATATAATAAAATATTTACAAAAATGTGAGGGATGTGCTCACTTTTGTAAGATACTGTACATGTTATATGTTGTCATTTAGTTTCAAAACAATTCAATTTGGGTCTGTCACGATGTGGTGTTGAGGGCTGGACGCCAACGCAGAGTCGAGAGCTTTGTACTGGACTTTAATGACGTATAACGTGCACAGAACTCAAAACCAAACATATTAAACATAAGTGTAGAACGTAACATGAATACTCACAAACGTGCGCACACAGAATGACCAGCGCCCTGCTCCAATTCACTGGGGCTTATATCGCCTGCCCCCGATGAGGCACACCTGGCGCCCAAACCCAGGTGTGCACAATCAGAGCAGGGTGCCCTCTACTGGCGCCAGACCATGGGGGACCAGGGGTACAGTACCCCTCCCCAAAGGCGCCTACTCCCGGGGTGCCAGATCCTGCTTCGGATCCCCCGAAAGGAGGGGTACCACAAACGTTCCACAAAAGTCCAAACAAAGTCCAGTCGAACGCTCCGCTCTCACCGCGGTCTTCCTAGCGGGTTCGGCTGCGGCCCCTGAAACCTCGCTTTCTCCCCAGCGGTCTGGATTGGACGCAGCCCCTCGAAACCCCGCCTCCTCCGGCGGACTTGGACCTCGTCCCTCAAGCCACGCCTCCTCCGGCAGACTTGGACCTTGTCCCTCAAGCCCCGCCTCCTCCGACGGACTTGGACCTCGTCCCTCAAGCCCCGCCTCCTCCACGGTGATGGCGGATGTCCCTTCAGTCCCACCTTGTGCTGACACGTAAGCCGTTATCACAGCCCCACTTCTCCAGGGGCTACCGCGGGAGCCGGCTCCGCAGCCACACCCTCCTGCTGGAGCTGGAACAGGCTCAACATCGGCCAATCCTGGGAGGGGAGCGGACGCCGCTCAACCCCTATCCCCCCAGCCTCCAGCACTTGGAAGGTCCGGTGGTCCTTCACGGACATCCCCACAGAGCTCTCGGCTCGTGACGTCCTTTCACGGCGGCTGGTCATTTCTGTCACGATGTGGTGTTGAGGGCTGGATGCCAACACAGAGTCGAGAGCTTCGTACTGGAATTTAATGACGTATAACGTGCACAGAACTCAAAACCAAACATATTAAACGTAACAAGTGTAGAACATAACATGAATACTCACAAACATGCGCCCACAGAATGACCAGCGCCCTGCTCCGATTCACTGGGGCTTATATCGCCAGCACCCGATGAGGCACACCTGGCGCCAAAGCCCAGGTGTGCACAATCAGAGCAGGGTGCCCTCTACTGGCGCCAGACCGTTACAGGGTCATGCAAAAATGATACAATCTTGGTCATGAGGCAGTTAAAATTTAATTTAATCTGATTATACAGTCAGTGTTTGCACCTGATGGCCTTAGTTTATCAAGTGTTATATACTGAGTGCATTTGTGCAAAAATTTGCTTTGCATGATGTCCTTGCTCTTAAATTTCCAGAGAGAAGAATGAAAGATGAAAAGGTGTTAAGCAGTCTACCTTATCCTAGAGTGTAAATCTGTTGAGACACCCCAACGATATTTTACAAGACTGTACAACCAACAAGACTATATACACAGTATTGTTAAATCAATAATCAAATATCTTATCTTATATGCTGTCCAACACTCTCCACACTTTAAGGGCGCAATTGTATAAAAAGAAGTTGTCGATTATTCATTAAAGGATGGCACCTCTCTCCATGCCCAGCCGTGAGATGCTTATCCAATGCAGGCATATTCTGCTAGCATAAACCTCCCAGCTTAACAGCATTGTGCAACCTAGCTTGTTTAGTTGGAACTAGCCATAACAAAGTTAAATAGAAAAAGTTCAACTGAAATTTGTGCAATTTGTGCCCCAATGATTACAAATATGTACATAAAATAAAGTGAGAAAACATTTTTTTAAAAATAATATTTACTATTGTAAATAATAGAAGTTTACAGATTACTATATATACAGATTATTATATCATTAAAATACATACAATTTTGCAGTGAGATAAACATTTTTCATGAGCCATCATTTATCAGTTCTCATTAATGTCCTTTCCTCAGCTGTTATGTGAACACGTTCACCCCTTAATTAATTTTCCAAAAATTACAATGGACTTAAGATCATAGGAGGGAGGAAAAAAAATAGGTCTCAGATTTTTCTTGCTTTATTTTTAAAAGTATTGTGAGATTAACAAAAGTGTTGCTAAAACAAAAACCCCACTTAACTCTCCTACATTTAATCCATCACTTCATCCATCACCATCACTGAAAAAATGATTTACTACATATAGACACATACATATAAAATACAACATATTTACTTTTAAGAACTTTTTCAATATATGAAAATGGAGAAAGGATCAGGTGCACCTATCTGTGTGTGCGTGTGTGTGTTGTGTGTGTGTGTGTGTGTTTGTGTGTGTGTGTCTGGATGTGTGTGGATGTTGCCTGTATTCTGGAGCCAAATGTTGCTGGTGCTTCAGGCCATTCTACTGCACACACTGACCTCTATCCCTCAATGTATCCCAGCAAGCTCTTTGCCCATGGTGCTAGTGAAGTAAGCTGCCCTGATATGGGCAGAGAAGAGAGAAGAGTAAGGAGGAAAAGCATTATAATTGAGTAAGTGCCCCCCTGGAAGTATATTCTAGAATAAAATGAGTTTTTATAAAAGCCTTTCTGTGGATCGTTTCACTCAGAAGTGCATAAAAGCTTTGCCAAAGTTTCCTTCTTTTCTTGCCCTTAGCTGAAGTACTCCCAAAGGGATCCGTACACACTCACAAACACTCACAACACAAGCCCACCAGGATAAAAGGGTTGACCACAGGAGCAGGGACACAAACACACACACAAACTCGCTCCTCAAGCATGCACAAACGTACATGCTCATGAAAAAGTAACGGTGCTTCATTCACGGCTGCATGCAATCACTCTAAAACCTCTCACCTTAACCCAGGGTCATTAATAATGTTCCGATCGAAATGGAACAAGACTTTTTTTTATGTATAGGACTCAAGCATGCATGTGTGCAAACAAATGACCTTTGAAAAGTACACTTTGTCTTGTTCATCTGCAGTGTTGTGAGGCAGCCAAAGAGAGAATGTAAAAAAACTTACAAGTCCTGAGTTATTGTGCAGTTACAATAGTCTAGATGTGCTTTTGGTCATTTTTGCCATATTATAATCAGCAAACATACAGCCTCCTTATATCTGTTATCTGCATGTGATGTAAATTAGAGGAAATGCAATATTTTATTTTTTTTTAATGCTGAATTTTTTGTGTTTAGCTTATTAATAAGGCTTTCCGTGTGGTGATTTATAAACCCAGCGTTGTTTGTCTGGTTTTCTAGATATTCTAGATAGTTTTGGAGAGCATGAAAAGATGGAAGGGTAGATGCTGGACATTGTTTATGTAAAGGGATTATGAATTTGGGCTGTAAATCATAAAGTGTGTGTCAAGTTGACTCAGCCATTGAGGCATAGGGCTGACTGACTCACAGGCTGTCTTATTGACTCACTATGATACTGCAACTGCTTGGCAAATATGCACTCATCATGTCAACATTACTGGTGAAAATGCCAAGCTTGATCCCCCTCCATAGAGTCAACGTGTGGTGACAAGGCTCTGCGTCTCTCTCCATTTGTGTACCATGGACCTGAGAGAGTTTAAGGACAGTATAACATATTTTATAATGGGTCCCAGCACTGAAACTGCCTTACTGAATATGGTGAATGATCTTAGAATCAGTGCTGATGAGAACTGGCTCTTGACTTGACTTGAGCTCAGCATTTTAGGCCCGTTTTTTTATTCTCATTATATATGATTTCATTGGGTCATCAAATTAGAAAGCATGGAATTATTATAGCTATTCTGATACACATTTATATGTCTCTAGAGCCAAATGATACAACTTCATTAATTAAATCACCTTGCTTATCTAGCACCATTAGATGGATAAATTGTAATTTTAAAAAGTTAAATGAAGAGAAAACACAAATTCTTATAATGGTAATGAGAAAGCTTGAGTTCTATAACAATTAGAAAGAAGCACTACAGTCAAAAGGAGAAATTTTAAATCTATGCACTTTAAGTTTTAAGTCGCAAATTACCAAAATAATCAAATCAGCTTTGTACCACCTGCAAAATATTTCAAGAGTTATTTCATTAAACAGCAAGATGATGAAAAACTGATGCTTGTTTTCTCCTGTCTAGACTACTATAATGTCCTTACTGAAGGTTCCTCAAATTAAACAGAGAAAGTCTGGTGAATCAGCCTTTATATTTTATGCACCAGATCTTCAGATCATACTGAAAATAAATATCCATCAGACAAATATAGTTAGTAGTTAAAAAAAAAAACAGCTAAAAACATTTTCATTTGGCACAATTTTCTGTTTTTTATTAAAAAAAAAGTTCTTCACATTACATTATGCTGACAATGTACATTTTCTTAATTTATATGTCTTAATTGATCTAATGTAGTTATTTACAATTAAACAACTAACTGTTTAAAAAATGTTGCAAAATGTAAAAACTAAGCTGCAATGAAACATGAAAAATGCTCTATAAATAATTCAGTCTATTATTCATGTTACTAGTATGATTATTATAGGTTTTATTATTATAATTATTAAGCAAAGCTGGTTTAAAATTTAAGGGTGCAGTTGGTAGTGTGTTACATTCTTATTTGGTTTTGTATTTCATAAAAAAATAAATAAATAAAAGACATTCCTAATATAAATGCAGGCATACATTCTGTGGATTTTTCTCAATTAAATTTCAAGGTGAAAGTTCAATTCTAACCATTGAAATCTTTATGTACATTGTAGAAAACTGTCACAAAACAGTTATCATGTTTTTTTCAACTTGCCAGTATTTGCAAATAATAGCCTCAACACAGTTAAAGCAAAGAAACAAAGCTAATATAATAATGAAAGAAAGGATGTCAATAAAGCACAAGAGATGGAAAAGTACAATAAGTACTATGTGAAATGCTTTGACCAGGCACACTCTTCTCTAGTAAGCCCTTGTTCTTGCCATAAATACTGACAATACATGAGCCCTGTTTTTTATGTCAAGGAGAAGACTACATTTAAAAAAACTGTAATGTATTTTTTGTGAATTGAATCTGTCGACTTGGCCAACAGTTGCTTCTAGTTGAGAGTACAATACACTACCCATGTTGGAGCATGGCAGACTGAATACCTGATGCTGTGTTGTCTCTTATAACAAAGCTCGTTAAAAACGGTATAGCTTAGATGCTGGACTGAGATGTTTTTCTCATCCTTTCTTTTATTTAGGACAATCGTAATGTTCCTTAGGAGGTAAACACATATTGTATGTCCCAACCAATAACTGCTTCCAAATCTCATCTGTAGTATTACACTGAAAGAGAAAGTACGGCTTGTGAGTGCTACACTAGATTTCTGTTGTGACAATAGATTTAATATTGACTGTGTGAACCTATAGGCCTTTTGAAAGACTTCTCACATCTTTCTTATCCACAACTGTGGATGTGATCTTCACACAGAAGTGCAATGCAACAGTGATCTAATGGACTTTGTCATGAGCTTATCTAAACAAATGACAATGTGAACACAATAAAAATCATATCTTATTCATCATAAGTCAACATATATATAGTATAGATTCAATGCCATAAATGTACAGAAACAGTTAACAAAAGCTAGGTAGCAAGTGAGTGTGTGTGTGAGTGTGTTTGTCTGTATGTCTGCCCTGCAATGATTGTTGTTGATCGTCTTTTTCACTTTGAGGGATAACCCTAGAAAAGAGCTCGCCTACTAGTAAACCAAGTGGATCGTACTCAGGGAAACACTGTCACGGACATGTTAGTAGCATTGACATGACACTCCACTCTGTGCGGCACACACTTACATTATTGTCCTACAAGTCAGTGACATTGCTGTGCTGCAACTCAAAAACATTTTTCCCAGTATCATGTGCCCAGCTTTAAATAATGTAATCTCCCTGTATGGTTAATATGCTGAACATGCTGTAATGAGTTTCCTCTAATCTATAAAATATTTCATCAAAAGGACCAAATTGTCAATGAGTTTTGGACTGTCAACTAAGATTTAATATAATTTTAAATGATTTTATTTAAAAATTTGATATTACCCTGTTCAAGATAATAATATAGGTTCATTCAGACATGGCCTACCAGTGAATCGTGGATTAAAAAATAAATGACCAAATATTTTATATGTCAGCTAAGTTATTCAGTCATTTATCATTGTCACATCATTATTAGTATCAGTTCACATGTCACAAAATACACTACACATATGGGTACGCCTTTCCTTTCTACCTCAGCCATTGCTTTGAATACTATTGTTTTAAATAGGTGTCGACCTACACAAAGTATATTACCTGTGAATTCCTCTTTGTTTTTTACAGACAGCAAAAAAAGCTAGGAAAAATTACCAGAAGAGAAAACTTTCTATGAATTTAGTACTTGACTATTGATTTCTATATGTATTTCACTGAATTCTGCACTTCTGGAATAAATGTAAAGCTGGCGGTTAATACTGTTTTAGTCATCTATGTTATTTGCATTGACTAAGTGCCCCCTTATTGTCAACTATGTTAACACAAATTTAGTGACTGTAACGGTGGCGGGGTGTGGGAAGGACGTCAACGCAGAGCCAGTATTCTGGAATGTAACTTTGTTAAGCATAAACCAAAATATAGAACCAAAAATGCCACCATTAACTCTAAGGCTTTGCCTCGTTAATGAACCGCGCTCTGTTCTGAGTCATTGGGGCTTAAATAGCAGCCCCAGTGAAGCACACCTGAGTCTCCATGAGCCCAGGTGTGCTCAGTCAGAACAGAGCGCCATCTTTCGTGCCCAACCAGAACCACAGGCACGACGGACTGGAACAGTGACAGAATACACTCTGAAGTTCTGAAAAATGTGTGTTACATGTACAGGGTTTAATCAAATGGCTGATTTACATTTAGTTTGTTTTTAAAGGCCAAAACACACCTGCATGATTAAAATAAACATTGTGGAAGTATATTGTGGGCGTATATGTGCTTTTGTACCCATTTGTGTGAAGGAGATGGCAAAGAGCACAGTAATCAGCTGGGGTGTCCAGAAGGTCATGTAAACAGAGATGTCAGGAGATGATGCTGGTCTATTATGGAGGGAAGTGAGGGGGAAAGGCACAAGGGCAGTGGAAAATCCATCAGTAGCTACATGAGGTCCTCTCCCTGGTGCCACCACAAGAAACCAAAGAACCGTTTGAGGCAGACGAGTGGCCTGTGAGGGGAATGTATGTTTTTTTGTGGACATGTGTGTGTAATGGAATCCATGCAATGTTGACCACATTCACTGTTTTCACTCACAGTACATAAGTGAGTGTACAAAGGAAGCCAGCCTCTAGCCTTTATACTGAACAGGTGGCCAAGTTGCTGGGGCAAAAAAAAAAAAAACTCTCCAGCCTTCCCACCAGCTGTGTTGTAATAAAATACATTTATATCATGATGTCTGCACTGTCCCTGAAGTGTGATTCAGTCAAGCTGTATTCATGACAATGGCTGCTGATTGTATGCTAGACTGGGCAGAGTCAAGGTTGAAAAGTGAAGAGCTATGGCTTCCAAGGTAGTTCACCCATTGTTGACTTTATTGTCCAGCTCAACATCTACTGTAAAGGACAAACACTCGCCTTTGTGACAAAGGCCTTCATTTGCTACAAGAAAAATGGTTGCTGTATATATAATTTCCCCTGCAAAAAAGTTTACCCTGCTTTCTCTCTCTCTCTCTCTCTCTCTCTCTCTCTCTCTCTCTCTCTTTCTCTCTGTCTTCTCCCTCTTGCCATCTCTCTTTCTCACTCTGCTTTGCTGCCTTGGAGATCTTTGCCCTTTTGATTATTTCTCCCCTTTTCCCCTTTCTTATGTGAGTGGCCTAATTTTCTTAACTCAAAATCTCGTACCTGTGTGCTGTGTGTGGGTGTAGTGTTTGTTCCAACCTATACAGCACTTCCACTGGAGCGGTAAGTATGCCACAGGCCAGAGCGGTACATTAATGGGTGCTGGTGAAGGGTTAGCCAGCCCCCCTCTGTAAATCCTGTCCCTCTGTCCCGACTCTCTCCTCTGCCTTCAGCCCGCGGCTCAGGGGAAACATTAATGGAATGTCAATTCAGGCGTGGGCCGAATGGATGACAGAGTAGTCAATAAGACTGGGGATGTTCCGTCTGGTTAAGGTTGCAACTGCCTTCTCTCTGCCCTTGTTGCATCTCTCACAACAAATAAAGAATTATTCAGGTTTTCTTTTTTTTTTCTTTTTTTTTTTATTTGTGTCAGGGTATTTGATAAAGAGCCTACATTGCCAGTGACATTGAAGATCACCTCTCTTACTTGTGTTAAACACAAGTTGAAGGTGGTTACTAGGTTCACAGTCCAAGGTTTGTGCTGTGAATAAATTGATTTTGGCCATTCTGCCCATGTGTAATGCTATCGTATACAGCCAGTCACCTCCCAACCCTCAAAGGAAGCTGGGATTTAAGACTTGCTAAATATCCAGTGAATATGAGAGTGCTTCGTTGTAGATTTTGTTCAACTCTAGTGATCTCTAAATACTCTTCATCTCTTCATTTCTCTTTTGCTTTTTTTTCCATGTGTAAGATCTGCCATTCAGTATGATAATATATTCATACTCAGCTCCGCTGCATTGTTACCCTCCATTACAAGAATCCTAGTCTTGTGGCTTTTATTGAATTATATATGATAACTTCTACGCTACTAAAGGAACTCTGTTAATGTTTACAAAATACCATAGTGATTTATTGGCAGTCCTTGCTTTTTTATTGCTCTCATCTCCACAGCCTGCAAAAGCAGAACTGAAGGTTAAAAGCAAACTATGAGGATTTGAACGTGCGCCCATGACCATCACTCAAAGTCAGCTGATTTTATTTATTCTTCCTGTTTTAGGTCACTGCAGCGTGTATTATGTTTTAGTTCTTGAGTCCATGTTAAGGAGGCTCTTGGCAGACTATGTTTAAATAATGCATTAGGAGGGGTCAGAGGTTCACATGTTTTGTCAGCATATGGATGTGATCTCTGCCTCAAAAAGTCAAAGCGTTGCTGTTGCAGAATGAAGATAGCGAGACTGCTTTTGGATAAATTATTAAGGCCAAAATTGTTTTGCCAATAAAAATATTTGTTAACACTAGACTAGAAGTTAAATGTAGGGCTATTAATGTTTAATTTCATCTTTCACTGTTTTCTCTGAAGATAGCAGTACTATTTCATGTACTTTCAGGTGTAAGAATTATATATAGGTGACAAAATGTACCAAATGCCCAGTTCATCTACGCAACACACATCTGTGCTTTATACAGTTAAATGTTAAAATGATTTTGGCATACATGTCATACATAATTGTTTGTGGTCTTCATAAAAATGTCACAAGACAAGTAAACACAAAATGCAGAATTAAAGAAACCTTTTTTTGTATTGGAGGAAAAAAATGACCCAACACTGAAGGTGTAAATAGGTTATTTAGTTAATTACTGGATGGCACAATGGTGTTGGGCACGGCTGTTTCTTTTCTGGGGTTTGCTTGCTGGCTGGATGGCCTCTGTGCTTTCTGTTTGGAGTTTGCATGTTCTCCTAGTGCCTGTATGTGTTTCTTCTGGATGCTCTGATTTTCCTCCACAGTTCAAAGATATGCATGTCAGGTGTAAATGGTAAATTGCCCCTAGGTGTCTGTGTGTGTTGAGTATCTGTTTGCCTGTGTGTCTGCTCTGTAATGGACTGGCAACCTGTTCAGGGCGTTTCTCTGCCAACTGCCCAGTGAGCCCTGAGATGGACACACTAAGGCTTGATTACTGCAAGATCTGAATCAAAATGCACTTACTTAAACAGAACCTTTCAAGCAATTCAAAGTGAATGGTCTTTCTAAAGGAGTAAAACAGAATTGAATAAATGTTAGTAAGTTATTTAAAAAAATAAATCTTGAAGGTTTATCAAAAATATTTCTAAAAATGTGAAAAGAAGGAAAACTTCTCTGAAGACACTAGCCTGCCAAATTTTTCTAAGAATGAAATAGAACAAAAAGAAGGAATGAAAGAAAAAATAACAGAATAACCTAAACAATTAATGAACTGCAGACCTTGCTTGCGTCAGATAAAATCAATCTTCATGATATCACCATTAGCAAGAGATGGGGAATATGTATTGGTGAATTGGAAGGCAACAATCTGCATAAACGTTAGTCTCACATCTGTCAAATAACATACTGATGCTCCCTAAAAATGTTCTAGACTAAAGTTAAAAATAGAATTTTATAGAAGATAGGACATGCAGAAATCAGGATAGAAAAAAAACTAATTTGCTCTTGGAACATAATAAATGATATATTATTAAAAAAAATAATAATACTATAATATAAACTACAAATCCTCTAAAATAATTCTAAATTTGATTACAGTAACAAACATATATTGAGCTGTTTTAAATTAGTAATATCCCACTGTCATACCTGTCTTAGTAATTGCGTTCAATAATATTTGTATTGCATTTTGAGATGTGCTTAACTCTAACATTACACACTGCAGAAGGACATCAAACAGTTCTGTTTAAGGTCACAGTGTGGCCCAGACATCAGTGTGTGGACAACAGAGGTGTTGTCGCCTTACTTTCTTTTCCCACTGTGCTATCTGTCACTCACCACTGTCTTTGTCTCAATTCATCTCTGTCAGGACACTGCTGACACTGCCGTTTGATGGCAACTGTTTGCTCCTCAGGTGTCATGTCACACAACCCACTGGGCCTAGAAGAACACTCATTATTCCAGAGTTTACTCCAGGGGGCCACATTGACAATGGGGGACCTTCTGTGCTATGCCCATGCTGCCAGCTCATCATTGGCTTTGGGCATTGTGTCTTTTTCTTTTACTTCTGGGATAGAGGTGGTCGATAATTTAGCAGATGAGAAGGTGAATTAAGAGAAGGTTTTTTGTGTACTGTTAATACATTAAAGGACTAAAGGTCATCCTGCTATTCATAAGTGACTATGACTTTAATTAAGGTTTTAGGAAATTAAATGGGAGATTTTTTCTATAGCCCCTGGCTGGTATATTCAAAACAGTGAAATTTTAAGGTTGAATTTGGGCACAGGTCACGAAGAACACTGAGACTTTAGAAAACCCACTTTGTAAAGGCAGGGGTTTTGTATCCCGCCGCTCAAGGCTTGAAACAGTGACCCTCTCATTTATAGGCTTCCTGTTGCCATGAGGATGCAAGTGAAATTCTGCATCTGTGTTGGGTGGGGGTGGACTCAGGAGAAGAGAGGTAGGGAGAAAGGTGCAAAGAGGCAGCCAGTAAAGCAAAGTAACATCTGCCTGCATGGCCTTTCTGCCTTTACATGTGGTGCCTGCGGAATAGCACTTTGCGGCCTAGCAGGCTGTGACCTCCCACAAGCTCCAAGGGGGTGCTTCTTCTTAAAAGCCAGCTGTGCCTCCTCTCCCTGCCAGACAAACACTCCAAGTCCAGCTGTTCACCTGAGCCGGAATAAGAGATGCCCGCCCAGCTCTTTCTTTTTTTCCTCTCCAACATTCTTTTTTTGGTGTAACTCCGCATGTTACAGAGGCATGTGCTGAGAGCATAGCAGCTGAAGTGTTTCAGCCAGAACTCATTGAGTTGATGTGGTTGGTCAAACTGCAATCTGGTCCCAGGATCAGATCACATTCTTGTCTAGATTTTTATTGGCCCTATAGTCATGTAAACATCCAATGTGGTTTCACTTTGGGCAGAGTTTAGAGATTTTTGATTTCTAGGCATTAACTTGCATCTACCTGTCCATCTATCTAGCTATACAATACAGTCCAGATGTTTTGGCCCATGATGATTTTATTCTAATATCAGAAAATACTAGAAACTCTTGAAAAACAAAAGTAACTGTGACTGGTCTTCAATATTTTATAATCTGTAGTAGCACAAAGGCTCAAGCTATTGGTTTTGAAGAGAGTATTGAGTCTGTCTTAAGTACATTAACTTTCACTTTGGGAAGAGTCTATTTACTAGTGTCAAAATCTGAGTTGTTGGCAAGAAACCTTTACTTTGTGTTTTTAACAATAAAAAGAGATGACTATGGACCAAACAGCAACAAATGTTTAGCACTGAGGGCAGGTCTTGTGGATGGAAAAAAAGTATTTCAGGTACATTTCTGGGTAACAGGAAGCTCTATGTCAGACATCGGTTGGGGCATAAGGCAAGCACAGATATATATCAGCTTGCTATGGAGACTTTACAAAGATTTCAGTAAAACATGTTGTGAATCATTGCTGCTGTCAGAAAGGTGATTAAAGGGTTAGTTAATTTGATGAAACTAGTATACTCATATTCTTTAAGGTACAATTACATTATTCTCCATCATGTATCATTTAATAATTTCTTTTAAGTAAGTCTTACATTTCCTTGTAATGATAACATACAGTGTGCTCATAATGTTTGGGACAAAGGCACATTTTCCCATTTATTTACCCCTCTGCTCCTCAGTGTAAAATTTAAATATAACAATTCAGAAATTATTAAAGTGCACATTCCAGACTTTAATTTAAAGTTGTTTGTGTACGTTTCAGTTTCACCATATAGGAATTGCAGTTTTCATACCTAGTCTCACGCATTTCAGGGCACCATGCTTGGGACAAAGTAATGGTTGATATATTAAAGCAGTAATGTTTATTACTTTGTTGCATATCCCTTGCATACAATGTCTGCTTGAAGTCTGTGATTCATAGACATTACCAGGTACCAGTATCTTCTCTGGTGAGGCTCTGCCAAGTCTCTACTGCAGCCATCTGCAGCTCCTGTTTGTTGTGAGAGCTTGTCCCTTTATGTTTCTTTTTAATGTATGGAAGGCCTGCTCAGTTGGATTTAAATCAGGTGATTGGCTTGGCCATTCAAGGATTTTCCATTTAGCTTTGAGAAATTCCAGTGTTGCCTTAGCAATATGTTTAGGATTGTTATCTTGTTGCAGGATGAAACAATATCTAATAAGATTGGAAGCCTTTTGTTGGAACTTGAGCAAATATGAGCAAAGATATTTCTACATACCTCAGATTTCAATGAGCAACTGTCATCAGATGCTTTAAAGTAGGTAAGTGTGCACCTGTGTACCACAGTACCTGTGTCAGCCTTACCTGATACATGGTTAATCTTGTTCTTATCTGTCCATAACACCCTTTTCCAGAATTCTGCAGGCTCTTTAAAGCACTTTTTCACAAACCTGTAATCTGGCTATCCTGTTTTTGTTGTTAACTAGTGGTTTATATCCGTGTAGCCTCTATATTTGTGTTCATGAAGTACTCAAGTCTTCTGCAGATTGTAGTCTCTGACATTGACACACTTGCCACCTGAAGAATGTTTCTGATATGCTGGGCAGGTGTTTAGGGATTTTTCTTTACCATAATAAGGTTTCTTCCATCATCAGCAGTGGAGGTCTTGCCTGGCCTAACAGTCCGTTTGCTTTTTTTTTCTTCTTCTTTTTCGCTTTTTTTCACTTTTTTTCGCTTTTTTCCCCCTTTTTACAGAGCTCACCAGTGCTTTCTTTCTTCTTAAACACATTCCAGACATTTGATTTCGGTAATCCTAAGGTCAGACCAATGTCTCTAATGGTTTTATTCATGTTTTTCAGCCTCAGTAAAGCTGCCTTTACTTTCATTGGCCTAGCTTTTCTCCACATTTTGAACCAGACAAGTACAGACTCCAAGTGGTGGAAGCCTAGGTTTCTTATCCCTGCTCTAATGATGCAATGAAACACACTTGAGTAATCAAAAACATGTGTGAAGCCAATTGTACCAAACATTATAGTTCCCTGAAATGAGGCAAACTATGTATAAAAAGTGTTGTAATTTCTACATTGTGAAACAGAAATGTATGTAATAAACTTTACATTAAAGTATGGAATTTTAATCATGTCTGAATTATTTGACTCAAAATTTACACTGAGGAGCAGAGGGGTAAATCTAACAAAAATGTGTCTTTGAAAATATAGTGTATATAGTTATATATATAATATATAGTAACATCACAGCCTTTGAGAGGTTGGCCTTTGGATTTCATACCTTAAATAGTCAAAATTTTGCAACGCAATATAACCTACAGAAACTATACAAGCATAACTTGTTTACACCACTTTTGTTTTGAAATCCATACATAGACAGTGACACAGATAATTAGTGCACCGAAAATGTCATTGCATTATATCTCTACAGGAATGAGTACAGGTAAATAATTTAAGATTTTAAAGGTAGCTCTATGAAATGCTGATGCATTGCATTTTAAGTTACACCTATATGGTTATAAAATTGGTTAAGAGAAAATACAATTTTCATCAGAAAGCACTTCTCTCTTATGCAGGTGTTTCAAGTTTGCTGACATACTAGCTTAGGAAATGCCATTACCTCCTCTGACCCTGTTGTGCAACAGTTGAGCTGATTATAAGTTTAACTGAACTGAATTTTTGTTGGGGAAGGAAACAGATGAAAGTGATGAGTTGGAGATATTCTTGCTTCAATTTCCAGGAAAATAGTACCTGTGCCTGGACTGCATGCTCTGCTGCACTAGATTTATTTTTTTCCATTTAAGGTTCTTTCTAATGGAAGTTTGTATCGTACCAACATTATTTGTTATGGTACCAAATGTTTGCCTGGTCAGATTCTATGCATTGTTGCAGGATTTGGGAACAGTTCTTTGTTTTGATGAACTTGAAAAATCACCACAGCTTATGAGTGAAGGCCACACTGTATGGCAGGTTCTTAATGTTGTGGTCTCTGAAACCTTAGGGAATTTCTGGGAAAGAGATGCAAGAGTTTCAGAACAGTAAAGAAAGCTTGGCGGTGTATCCCTGGGTTCCTATTTCAAACTAGAACTCTTTAAATCTGTAAGTTCAGGACCTTGGCATTCTTCTATAGGGAACTATTTCCTAAAGGATCTGCCCCAAGCAAAAAGAATGAACTTCTGGCCACTTTGAACTAGGAAATTCATTCAGACGTATACATCTTGAAAAGCAAAATGCAGTTCCATGAGATTTTTTAAAACTTAAGTTGAAGGCAGAAGGAGTGGGTGTTGTTCACTTGAGAAGATGACCTTTCATAGACTTGACTTGAGACCGATATCTTATCCTGAGACATCCATCTAAATTCTGCCTTAGTTCTTGTTTAACAGGTTATAGTGTTGATTTTCATGAAATCTAAGGATATTCAATAAAAATTCAATATTAACATGTAAAAGGAACATACATTTTTGTAACCCAAACAATATGTGTATAATGGAATGAAAACCTTTTGAGTCAGTTCAGTAGAGCTTTAGAATAGTTAGGGTCTTGCACTTCACCCTACTCTCTCTCTCTCTCTCTCTCCCTCTTACTCACACACACACATAGACACAGAAATATATATAAAAAAACTGGTGCTCAAGTGAGGGTAAAGGTCTGATTTCCTTTCTCAGAGCCGTTGTAAGATGTTGAACTGAGCGAACATGTCATTTTTCTCATTACAGGCAGAAAGCAGAGAAGCACCAGGACTCCCACGCATGTAATGTGCCAATCAAATAGAGCTTAAGCTGTGTGGAGTGAAGGAAAGAACTGTACACTCAATCTTCCATTCAGTTTTTTATACACATACCATGGGCAACCATCACAGTTTATTTATTCACACACCATAGAAAAAAAAAATAAAAATAAATATATATATATATATAACTACAAAAATACAATGTGTACTTGGCCAAATATATTTCCTCTTTAAAGAAACACTCATATTGTCAGATTTCACAACGCAGATATTCACATTCAAAAAACATTGACAAACCTTCTTCTTATTCAAAATGTCTGGAAAAGATGCTTTTCAATGTAAAACATATTAACATTTAACATGTAAAATAAGATCAATTTGAATACATTTAGCAATTTCTGAATTTTTGAGCTCTCATGTTTGTATTATTTGTATTACATAAACTTAGTGGAGCCATTAGCTATTGAAGTGGTATGCCATGAGACACACCTGGCTTAAGTACAGCTATCATCCTCTAGCTAGTTAGCACTAGCCATACATTATATAGTCAAAATTGTGTGTATTCCCATTCTATGTACTCAGCCACACTAGCAATCAGGTGTTTATTCATCTGCATAGTCATACACACAGTATTTCACAAACGTGAGTACACCCCTCACATAGTACATATTTTCCTTAAAGAACCATTAATTTACATGCTAACATGTCATTACAAACTGACCAGTAGAAAAGGGCCAAAAAATACAAAATATCTTACATTAAAATGTACCAATGTATCATCTCCAGCAAATTTATCATTGTTAAGATTAAAAAAATATTCTGTTAGGACAGCAAAAATAAAAATAAAATACTTCTGAAATGCCACACTTGTTTTCCAGCAACATTGAAGACATTCTCACATAATCTGAGCACGTTTTGGCCTCCGTAAAATCAATGCTGCTTAGGCATTTTCAATTTTTAAAAATAAATCTCATACATTTATTGAGCACATAATCCCTGTGCTAGACTCTAGTAGGTTGGGCAGACTGGCTTTAGATGAAAATGCATTAAAGATCATTCATTCATTCATTATGCCAAATGCTTATCCTGAGTAGGGTTGCTGGTGATATCGCAGTGCACACAGGGTGAAAGGCAGAGTGCAATTTAGCATCACAAATCCACCTGAAATGCATGTCTTTGCACTATGTGAGGAAACTAGAGCAACATGAAGAAACCCACACAGACACAGGGATAACATGAAAGCTCCACACAGAAAAGATCCAGGTGGCCTCATCTGGGAATTAAACCCAGAACCTTTCCACTCTGGAGCAGTCTTACTGTGCAGTCTTTTTGAGACGTTTTGTGCCTTTTTGTGTGAAAATAAATACACATCCTGAATATGATACATTATGATGTTCAATGTCTGTAAAATTGTTGAAATTTCACTCTCTCTCACTTATTGTCATTGTCATTTGTCATCTCTCTCACTTATTGTCATTGTCATTTTCCTAATTAGGGTCACGGGAGCCTATCCCAGCTCTCACAGGGTGAAAGGCAGAGAAGCACCCTGGACAGGTCTCCAGTCCATCAACACACAGATAAACACGCTCACGTTCACACCTACAGGCAATTTAGCATCTCCAGTCCACCTCATGTGCATGTCTTTGAACTTTGGGAGGAAACCAGAGCACCTAGAGGAAACCCATGCAGACACAGAGAGAACCAGGACCACTCCACCTAGGAATTGAACCCAGGATTTTCTCATTGTGAAATGATGGTGCTTCTCCCTGCGCCACCATTTCAAAAAGTAAGCAAACCAAAAGAAAACAAAAAAAAAGCCAAACATTTGGTACATTTGTATACAAATTTGACATTAAAGTAACCTTCAACTATTTAAAATGATTAAAGGCTACAAACTAACAGAAATTCTTGAAAATTGTTTTTTTTTTTCCTTTTCTTTTTTTTCTTTTTGACAGTCCAACCCACATTAGCTGCTTCTGTACAATATGGCAAAACCTTAGGTGCCAACAGAATTTTCAGAAAGACCAGTGTCATGCAGTGGTGCATGGCAGTTTAAACTTGACCTTCAGACTCACTTGGGACTGGCAATCCCACTGAAAAATCATGGAACCAGTCGCTCTGCTGAAATGTCTTGTTTTACCTTGAATGAATTGAATGCAGCGCAGAGCTGAACATGAGAGACATGCTGGTGCACCTCAGGTGCATTTCAGACTACGATGATTCTGTTGCTGATTGATGACTAATGTGTGCCTGAGTTATGACTTTACCCCTCATAATGGATGGGCGAACTCATTTAATGTTTCTGTAGTCTAGCTGCATGGTGTGCATGAATCATGTGAGCCAGATGATAGGTTCTGGCTTCAGCGTGAGGGGCACGTGCACGTCCTTTGGATCAGACAGACTCAATGTCATCTGCTCCATCTACATAAGGAGACAATTTTAAGCTAATAAGCCAAAATAGCACCTTACCAATCTTGGTTTAATGAGCAGCAATTATAAAGGTATGATCCCTCAATGCGAAGAAGGAGATGGTGAGGACAGATCCAAATTTGTTTAAGAAAGAGAAGATAAAAAACGTAGACCATTTTAGAATACCCAAATCTGCTACCAAACAGGAATATTAACAGTAAACTTGCTTTACAAACATAATTTTAAAATTTACCACAATGCAAATTATATCTTGATTATAAGATGTTTAAGAAGTTTAGATTGACAAATATGACAAAATCTGATTTCTAATTTTATTATTATTTTTTTTTATTAAAAGTTTTTATGTCTATTTCTTTGGAAAAACCTAGCCACTAGAGATGCACAAGCCAGTGTATTTCTTTGTGCCAGTCCCAAGGCTGGATAAATGGGAAGGGTTATGAAGGGCATCTGGTGTAAAACTTTTGCCAAATCAAGTATGCAGACTTCCATACAAGATCGATCAAGGCCAGGGTTAACAACTTCCACCATAACTGTTAGGCAACAAGGTGTGGGTTGTAATTGGGCTACTGTTGGCCAAATTAGAGGAAGAAGGAGGAAAAGCAGGAAGGCATGTCTAGAGGCAGGAAGAGTAGAGGAGTGGAAGTGAAGGTAGGAACTTGTTGGCAGCATGACTGGTAAAGAGAGTGAGTTAGCTGATATGATGGATAGAAGGAAAGTTGACATTTTGTGTGTGCAAGAGACTAGATGGAGTGTAGTGGTTTTGGTTTTGTAGTGGGTGGTTTTAAATTATTTTACCATGGTGTGGATAGAAGGAGAAATGAAGTAGGGTGGTGGTGGTCTAGTGGTAGGATGCTAGCTCAGGGACCAAGAGATCGCAGGTTGGAATCCCTTCTCTAGCACTACCACCATTGGGTTCCTGAGCAAAACCCTTAACCCACAGTTGCTCCCGGGGAACTGTCCCTGTAATCAAGAATTGGAAGTTGCTCTGGAGAGCATACCTAGGGGGGAGAAAGTGGTGATTGGTGCAGACTTTAATGGACATGTTGCTGAAGGGAACACAAGTGATGAGGAGGTATGGTATCAAGGAGAGGAAGGTCAGATGGTTGTAGCTTTTGCTTAGTAGTAATACTATGGTAGTAATACTTATTTTAGAAGAGGAAGGAGCACAGTGTGACATAGAAAGAGTGTAGGAAGATGCATTCTGTGCAACCTCAGCAATTACAGGTTGCTGATATTGATGGCTTTCTTGTACCTGTACTGCCCTCCTGAAAAGACAGAGAGGGAGAGAGAGAGAGAGTACCCAGGGGAAAGAGGGTGGTGATTGGTTCGAACTTTAATGGACGTGTTGTTGAAGGGAACTGAGGTGATGAGGAGGTGATGGTAGGTATGGTGTCAAGGAGAGGAATGCTGAAGGTCAGATGATTGTAGATTTTGCTGAAAGGATGGAATTAGCTGAAATAAATACTTTAAGAAGAGGGAGGAGCACAGAGTGACATATAAGAGTGGAGGAAGATGCACACAGGTGGATCATATCCTTTGCAGGAGAGTCAGTATGAAGGACATTAGAGGCTGCAAAGTAGTGACAGGTGAGAGTGTAGCTAATCAGCATAAGGTGGTGGTCTGTAGGATGACCTTGGAGGTCAAGAAGAGGAAGAAAGTGAGGGAAGAATTGAGGATCAAATGTTGGAAGCTGAGGAGAGAGGACTGGAAGATGGAATTAAGGCAAGAGATAAGACGGGCACTGGAGGGTAGTAAAGAGATACCAGATTGCTGGGCAACTCGGTAAGGGAGACAACTAGAAAGGTACTTGGTGAGACATCTGGAAAGAAGAAGGAGGATGAGGAAACCTGGTTTGTGGTACCGAGAAGTCCAGGAGTGTATACAGAAGAAGAGGCGGGTGAAGAAGAAGTGGAATGGCCAGAGTTAGAGTATAGAAAGGTTAGAGAAGCAGGATTGTACTGGTTCGGACATATCCAGAGGAGAGATAAGGATATTATTTTGGGTGAAGGATGTTGAGGATGGAGCTGCCTATCAAGAGGAAAAAAGGAAAACCAAGTAGGATTTTTACAGATGTTGTGAGAAAGGACATGCAGGTGGTCGGTTTGAATGAGGAAGATGCAGAGGACCAGAAGAAATGAAAACGGATGATCCACTGTGGTGATCCATAAATGGAAGCAGGCAAAAGAGGAGGAGAAATTTCTATGGAAAAAAATTTATTTTGTGCTATACACACTAAAATCAGTTTCACAGTTGTAAAGGCACCTGGTAAAGATTAGGGTGATATCAGGATGGTCGAGCGGTCCTAGTGGTTAGAGAGTAGGTACGAGGTTTAAATCCTAGACCAACAGGTTTCCCTGAGGTATTCTTTAGCAAGATACCGTCCCCATCACTGGTCCCGAGGTGCTGGGTATGACTGTCCACTGCTGCATAGTGTGTGTATGGGTTAAATGCAGAAAAAAATACTGAAATAAATTTGGTAAAAACAGTAACAGGAAACTTCCGACCATTATCCTTAATATATTTGCCTCTCGAGTAGATGTTGGTATTTTCAGGCATGCAGCTATTTTATACCTGTTGGCTCATTTTGGAAGCTCAGCACACCTTTGGTTAATTTCTTTTGGATATTTTTAAATATTTCCAATGATGAATGAGGGAATTTGGCCTTTCTTTCTTTCTTACTTTATAATGAACAGGATGTCATGGATAATTGTTTGTAAATATGCCAATAATTGTCTAACATATTTTTATTTGAAATTTTTTTTGTTGAAGGCATTTTTACTCATGCTTCAAATAAAGCTTTAATTTATTTATTTGTTTATTTATTTTCAGTATTAAATCAAGATTATTAAACACATAGACATTTACTATGATCTTTACCAGTGCCACATTGAAGAAGTTGACTGTACATATGGCTGTACAGAGGTCCTGTTGGTGTAGTTTAAAGTATTGTATTTGGCTTGTACAGATTTAAATGTAGGATGTTTCTCATTACTGACCCTGAGCTCCTCTGAGACTGAATGCCAAGTTTTAGTGTGCTTGCTTGCAATGTGGCCCCACTGCCTTGCATTTTATGCAAAGGCTTCCTAATAGACCCCTATGGGGCATCATTTCTATTCTGTTCATGATGAAGATGTCTCCCTTCTTCTTCTCTCTGCCTCCCTCTCTCACGCTGTGGGGAGACTTCTTGTCCCAGTGGATGCCATTAGAGAACCTTTATGTTTACATACTGATTTTTTTGCCTGCTTTTGCACAGAACCATATGTGAAACCACAAACTCAGTGATTGAGTCCAAAATTTGGATCCATTATTTGGTCTGCATAATGTGTCCTTGTTCACTCTGTTGCTAGCACAGAGATTATAGGATAAATGTAGAACCAACTTAGTCTTAATTGCACTTTGTCATACCTTGTTCCAGGTGTGTGTAGGGCTGTTATAAGGTTAAACTTTCTTTAACTCCTCACCCTTTAAAGCCTTTCCTCTTTCTAGAGAATGAAAGGTAAAGCACAGCTGGAGAGTGCAAACAGCTAAAGTGCATTGTGCTTGTAATTGGCACTTGGTTTAAGTGTATGGGTAAAATGGAAAAGGAATGAAACAGACATGCAGCTTTTGGGGATTTTAATGCATTCTGTCCTATGAAATAAAGATTTCACATTTTAAAGCATGAATGCAAACTGAGCTGAAATATTCAGTAGGATTCAAAGAGCAGAAGCTGTCCGCAATGATGAAGGTTGGACATTGCTTCACAGTTTGTTTAGTTTGTGTTGCCTCATTGTTTGTCTCCCTCTGGTGATTTGTGTCCAGGGCTTTGGGATTTGTGTCAAGTGGCAGGGATTTAGGTACATCAACACCAATAGTTTCTACCTCTCCTGTTTCTCCACTGTTGATGTGTGTCTTTCTTTCAGTTTTTAACCTGAATGAGGTTGATAGAGCGCTCTCTCTGAGTTTATAGGAAAAGGGTACCTTTGAGGGTAGATAGGTAAAGAGAGTGACAGGGATCTAGAAAGCAAGATATTTAATTTTTCTTTGTATGCATGTGTGTGTGGGGGGGGATTATGTGTGTGTGTGTGTGTGTGTGTGAGAGAGAGAGAGAGAGAGAGAGAGAGAGAGAGAGAGAGAGCGCAATGAATCTGCACCCTATCCTTAGCTAGCTCATTAATCTTGAAGGGTGCAACTGTTTTGAGTTGTACCTGATGGTTTGTGCTGCAAGGCTGTTGGGGTCAGGAGAAAAGCAACAGTCTCATGAATCATTTTGCTAGCTCCCCAGCTGAGTAGTAGGAAAGAGAGAAAGAGCGTGTGAGAAGGGAGACCTATGAGGGAAGCCATAGGAGTATACACAACATCTTATGGTTTTTGTGCCATTATTCAGGCTTCAACCTCAACAATTACAGGTTGCTACTATTGATAGCTTTTTTGTACCTGTACTGTCCTCCTGCAGAGAGAGATGGGGCGAGGGGGTGATTCCTCCTCTCCTTAACTCATTTAGCCCAGCATCTTTCTTTTCATCCTTCCATCTATCCCTCCCTCCCTTCCCTGTTCATCCACAGAGCCACCATTTACCCTTCCTTTTGATTTCCCTCACATTTTCTTCCCCTTGCTGTGTGACTACCTCACCTACTTGCAGTGTGCAGTGTGGTGGTGGTGTGTAGGGGGAAGGGGAGGTATGGGGGGTCAACTGTGTGTGGGTAAAGTAATGATTTCTCCTTCACACCTCCCCTGCTAATTAGTGCAGCCAGCCTGCCGGCTTGCAGGGGGTGGTATCTGGGGAGTCATGCTATTTGTCTTGAAGCATTACCGACAAGGACTATATGTGCTGGACTAATCCCGGAAACACTGGATGGAATTCAGCCACTGCCTCTTGCAGCAGCCGCCTGTCAATTCCCTTTAATGATTGCAATGATCATTTTTAGCTCTTCACTGTAGCCCAGGATGGCTGGCACCCCTCCCTCTGGACTCTTTTATGCTGCTTGTTTGTGTGTCCTGCGCTGCACAATCAGCCAGACGCAGATGTGTCTGCCACATCACACCACCCTCACACACATGCACACAACACCTTCCATACACACACACACACACACACACACACCAAGCCCATTGCATTTGGAGGATTGTCAGCACAGCAGTGACACCACCATTTAGCCCTTTGTCAAATGCAGGCCAGATAGCCACAGCCTGTAAATATGATATACTTTTCATTTTGTCCAATCCGCTATCTATTAACCTTAGCTTTATCGCTGGCCACCAGTCTGAGCCCAGCTGGACTGGAGTCTACCAGCTGTTTCTTTCTGATGTCTTTCATTTTTCTCCTCTTTTCATCTGAACCAGTACTGGGGGTGCAATATCTATATATGTAGTCTAAGAGTCCAAGCTATGAAATGATGAGAATGGCTGCAGGATTTTTTTTTTTCCTGTCTGTCTAAGTGAGTGTGTGCATACATGTGTGATTAGACTTTGTAATGTAGTTGTTGGAATCAAGTGAATGAGTATTACATCCAGTCTCTTCATCAGCTGTGCCGATTAAAATACAGAAATTAAGTGTCAATTCTACTGAAGTTTAGTTATAATGCTCATAGCTAGCCAACCTTTATAAAACAAATAGAACACAGATGATATCTCATCTTTATTCCCATTCCTGGGCAGAGATACAGTTTCTTTTTCTTGTTTTATACTACAGCCCTGCCAGATATGATGTGAAGAAACCTGCAATACGTGCTTAGTAATTTGTTCCAAAAAATGCATAATGAAAAATCACAGTGTGTGGGTCTGCTGCCTTTTGTTCTATGCAGCAGTGTGGCAATGAGATAATTACCCTCTCTCTTCTCCAAACCAACATTTAACAGGCTGTAATGACATAACCTGGCCGTGGGCCTGCCTCACCTTGGCACTGGGGGGAGGGGGGGAGGGGGGGGGGTTGCAGTGCACCGGGTTAGCCGTAGGCCTCCTCTTTAATGCAGATGCGGTGTGCTGTGTAAATACTCTGGAACCTGCGGTGCTCTGAATGTGCACTCTGCTAAGAGGCTTTGCTAAAGCTGCAGCCTACCAGGTGTTAATGTCTGTCCTGTCTGTCTGCCTGCCGGCTGTGCAGGGAGATCTAGGCTCAGGCTTCCGCTCCCCCTCTATCCCATATGCCTCTTTATTATCTCCCTTTTCTCCTCCTTGCACAGCTCCACCTCAGGGATCTTTTCCTGTGTTTTTTTTTTTTTTTTGGTTTCCCTTCCCCATGTCTCATCCCCTATACATCCATTCCCTTCAGCATAGATATTTTCCTCCTTTTTCTCCTATCCCAGCTAACTTCTAACTTGTTTCCTTTTTTTCTTATCTTTTAATGTTTAACATCCTCATCTCCTTTGGTTGGCAGCAGAGGGGTAATGGTGGTGACAACACGGAGTGAGAAATAAAGCTATTCTGATGATATCACCATTGTACATGTCCAATTCTCTCCTGAGATTGCAAGATATGTTAGAAAACTTTGACATGAAACAGTAAAAAAACAGTTTTTTGGGGGTGTTTCATGTATATGGCCTGTACACCAGGCAAGAATAGACCTCTGTGCTGTAGAACAGACCACTGGAGCTGGGATGCAGTGTCTGCTTAAGTTACCCAGTCTAGCTGAAGAACAGCAGTAGGTCCTCTGCCCTTGGTAACATGGCTAGGCTGAGCAAGCTTTGGGCTTTGCGTTGCAAGTTAGTGTCTGGGTGACTTAAGCGGGCTTTGATGCCTGCATCAGATCCTCACACACCAGCTTATGCCTCACTAGTCAGGTAGCATCCACACAGCACATTTAGTGTATGTAGGTATGGAGCACTGCTTTCCTCATCCCTGGATGCCTTTTTCTTTAATCCTTTGCTCCTTTCAAAACCAGAGTCAATCCCCATCTCACACAGTCTCTTGATTTCTGATGCTCCTCACTTACTTCATCACACTCTTTTTGCACCCTCCTCGCTAGCCCTCTTTCTATGTCTGTTCATCTGATACATGGCTTGAGAACTTTCTCTTTGCTCAAAGAGACTTGCATGTAAACACTTCTAAAAATTCAACCTCTGATCAGCCTTCTTCTCCTCTGAGTGCTGCTTTGGGTGTTATGAAAGTCAACAGTAGCTCACTTGGTGAAAGTACAGGGATATTCTGGTCAAGTTCACACACAGGATGTTCATATTTCCTGCCTCTTTGTTGTTGTTGCTATTTTTTTTGTTTGTTTTTTAGCAAGCACACACAAACACACAGCATAATAAGATCTCAGTAAAATAAATGTGAAAATCAACATTAGATCATATTATTTTATTTTGATAAATGGACAAGTGAGCCCCCCTAAAAGTGAAGGCTCCTAAATGATGTTTGGCTGGGCGTACAATTCCTAAAGTGCCTTCAGTTTAAATAGAGCAAACGTTCACACCACCTGGCCTATAGGGACAGATTCCAGCACAAAACATGCATGGAACACTTGGTGCAGAATTGATATATTGTATTTAGATTATGCTGAGGCTTTAGTTGTTTCAGAGTGAGTTAATAAGACTTTTCAATTTATTTGGAAAACAAAGTATGGCTTCAAGTATCTTGCCTAAGCAAGCCAATAGTTTCCAAGAAAGTTTATAAAAATTATATAGAACAACTTTAATGAAATGCATTAAAAGATTTGTTGTTTTTTTAAAATAGAAGCTTTTAGATGAATGGAATATGATCTGGTGTTTAGAGATGCAGACAAATTTAACTTGAACAGCTGTGAGGCACATGAACATCATGCCTCTTCCTCCAGGGCTTTGTTTCTTCCATCGTTGTCCAGTAATATTCAGTTCTTTCAGAGTTTGGATTAAAAACGCTCCAAAGGGAACTAGGCCACCATTTTGGAAATTTATTGCCAACCATTTACATAATAATGTGTGTGCGGAAACAATGGAGCCAACAAGTACTCCAGTTGAAAAATTTACATGGTACATTTCTTTAATTACTGGGTTTACCAAAACTACTAACAACCTGCTCTAATAAAATATATTTTTTCTTTGAATGCTGAGGTGTTTATTCTTATTCATTTTATTTCGTTTGTGCTTTTATATCTTTTACAGTCAGAATAGGCTCATTGTAATCCTTGCCAATGTGACTTTCTAAAATTGTCACCATTATAACCAGCTCAAACAACACAAGGGACAGAATTCACAAAGCTGTCATTAAAAAAAAAAAGAAAGAAAAAGTGACTAACCTTGTCATTGTGAAATGCAGCACAGCACAGCACAGCACAATGAAATTCAACCTCTGTGTTTTACCCATACACACATGTGCAGCAGGGGGCAGCTATTGAAAACACCCGGGGAGCAATGACAGGAACGGTTCCTTGCTCAAGGGTACCTCAGGGCAACCTACAGGTGAGGGAATCGAACCCACAATCTTCCGATCCGTGGGCAACTCCCCTAACCTCTAGCTGCCACTGCCCCTGACAGCTCAGGTTCCTTCATAGTTTTGTAGTCCTGGTGTTTTATAGAAGCAAAAATGTAAAATTCTGAAATTTGGGGTAATTAAATTTTATTAGTTCATTTTTCTCTTTCTGTTTATTTGCATTTTTTGCAGAAGATCTTTACAAACAAGATTAATTTGTTAGTTTTCAGTGTTTTGGCCTTATGATCAGAACTAATTAGTGGTGCTCAAATATAGTGAAAAAAATCTTAATTACACTTCAATTAAATTTAGTTTTTAAATTGATTAATTTCACAAGACTTCTTGCTTTATTAATTTTTGTCATTCTACTGGTTGATAGTTTTAGGCGATACTATTACTTTTGTAATATTATTAGTCTTATAGTAGAGATTGCAAAGTTTTAATGCTTATAGATTAATGAATGGGATAATGAAATGTTGATTACAGTGTCCAAGCAGTGATCAAGCAGTTTGCAAACAAAAAAAAGCTTTGAAATAAAAATTACTCATGACTCTTACAGGGATTAGCAAGAATGCCTTAAATCACTGTCAGATTCATTCATCCCAAATGCAGGTGAAATGTATTTACACAACTCTTCTTAAAATTAGCTTTCAAGGTGAATGAAAATGTGATGGTAATGAGGATATATTGCTTTGGTTGTGCCCAATTTTGGTGCGTATGGGGAGAGGAGGGTTCATTGCTATGTGCTTGGAGATGGTGGGCTTGTGCAGGAGCTCAGCTCAATAGTGGCTGTAATTAGTTGTAATTTACAGGCACCTCCTCCGCAGCGAACCCGCTGCTCAGAATTCCCCAGCCACTTAGAGAGATCATGTTTTCCCCTCACAGTGCGCGCCACTCAAATGAACCACAACATCGCCATAATGGCCCACTCCCCACTGGTTTGCCCACCTTGTGCAAGGTAGCTGAAAGTCACTCGGTGGAAGCTCAGTGGAGCATGCACTCCTATTTCCATCTATTAAGATGTGAGGAAAAGGGCACACAAAGTCCAATAAACACCATAATGGCTATGCGATCCACAGCTATGTCAAAAGTTCAACAAGGAATAAGACAAAACCGCCAGATACACTCACCAGTACTGTTTCTATGCCATATTTTCTGTAGCTTTTAATTGAATGTTAGTAGTTAGATCTGAGTAGATATCCTGATGGCCAAAGGGTAACATGCATTGCAACAATAAACTTAAATAAGTGCACTGTATGGCATATATATTTGTAAAAGACAGCAATGTCAGATTCAGGCTTAATAATCATAAGCCTTTAAAACGTAGTTGATCCTGTTAAAATGAAGGGTTAAATTTGTTTTATACTTCTCTCTGGTTGGCTGATATGCTAGGCAAGCAAGAGCATGGTAAAATTTCTTGAAATATCTTTTCAATAATTATTTTTTACATTTCACATTTTTTAAAGTGTCTAAAAAGCTAGTTAAAATGAAAATATAGCATTCCAAACATGTGGAGACAAATACTATTATCCAGCATCACAGCTTAATAAGTGTAGTGGAATGCAGATTTAAACAACTGAAATAAACTATTGCAAAATAATCCAGTTCTTATTTAAAGTAAAAAAGAAAAAATAAAGCAAAGATTTTGTTTCAAATGTGTTTTAATGTTGGTAAGCTTTTTACTGAAAAAATAGGGCATCTGCATTATAGAAAGAATCAGAAACTGCTGCAATGTGAAGCTGAGCTCAGCCTTTTCACTTTTTAGTAGATTTACCTGACTGTTGTTCTGCTTTGTTGTCTCTAAATTTGTTTTCAACTTCTGGCAAGCTCCAGTTTATTGAATGTTAAAAGCTTACTTAGGTAGAAAGACAAGTTAGGACTTTAATGCAGACCTTCTTCAGAATTTGACTAAATGGGCTGCAGCATGAAATGCAATCTCATAGTTGTTTCTGTTTTGTTTGTGCAAAAGTGCACGCCATATGGCAAGCTATTTTTAGGCTTTAAGTGGGAATTCCAGAGACTTCTTAAATGTTTTGCATGCCTTAACTGTTGAGAATTAAATAAAGCCATTGAGAGTGATTTGATATGAAGTTTACCATTTAAAAAAAATCTTACTCAGCCAGCATTGTTCAAAGTGGCGGTGATAGGAACCAGGCATCTTTTTCTTTGGAATTTATTCTCTTTTTTTTTTTTTAGAATTGTTTAAGCTCAATGAATGTTTTGATGATGAATTTTAGTATGCAGTCATTTCAAGTCTTCTAGAGAGGCTCTAGGACTTCCTCCATAGTTCACTGTGGGATGGTGATGCCCAGGGCCTATTTCCTGCTCACACACTTTTGGGAATTCTAGCCATATAGTTCAGCTGAAACAGCCTCTATCAAATAGGTCTGATTGATGTTGGGCTGCGCTTTGCAAGGTTCTACAACAAAGCAACTCTGGATCTCATTCATATTAATCAATGTCTGACCAAGAACCTTTGTCCCCAATTTGTTTGTGTAGGCAGCTAGATCTAGGAAAGCTGTTGGTTCTAATTCTCTGTATATGAAGATGGTTTTGGTTGCCATGCTCTTGACCACAATCAGAGCAGGAATATTCTTTAATCCTTTCCCAGATCTGTGTCTTGACACAGATGTCTTTCTCAGATCTAAAGATTTTCTAGACCCCATGGCTTGGTTTTAATACTACAATTTAATACATATATTTTGTACATACACTTTCATTTTAAGACCTTATACTGACAGCATCTCATAAACCATTTACAGAAGTGGAATACAATAGTGCTCAATTGTACGTCATAGCAAAGGATCTGAAAACTTATGTAACTAAAATATTTCCATCTTTTATTTTCAATAAAGTAACAACCCTCTTCAAAAAACATGTTTAGCCCTGTCACTGTGGAGTGTTGGGTTTAGATTAACGAGAAAAAGAAATGGATCAACTTTAAATATCTGAAACATAAAACACAAAAAAATCTTTCTGGTTGTACTGTGCTTTAAACATTGTTATCCAATAATTTTGTGCTAAGATAATGATGTTAAGATTATGAAAAGACTTTATTTTTTGACTATTTTAATATGATTAACATTACATACTACTAAAAACCCAAAAGACATTATAAATACCTTATAAATTGCAGCTTTAGGTTCTTATCACCATTATAATGAAATCTGAATGAAAAACTGTTTTGTTCCTTTAAAATGCTACATATCACACCAACCAGCAACTATGAATGACTCTGTTTACATTTTAGCAATCAATTCATTAATTCATTCATTCATTCATTTATTCATTCATTTTTTCAAGCCGCTTATCTGGGACTAGGTTTTTTATTTCATTCAATTTTGAAAGGTGGGAATGTGGGTGCAATTCCAATTTAATAATGATGTAGTTATGACTTAATTTTGAAACACCTCACTAATTCTTTGTCAATAATCTTTAAATCAACTAGAATAAGGAAGAGGCCTGTTTATTGTTTGAGGCTTTATGAACAGGTATTGGACTTTAATTTGACCTTTAAAGAGAGTGCTTCTGTTTTTCCTGTGAAATATTTGTTTACTTATTCTGAAATCTCTCTTCATATCTTCCTCCATCTCCCTCCATCTCTCTCTCTCTCTCTCTCTCCCTCTCGCTCTCTCTCTCTGTGTCTATCTCTCTGTCTATCTATCTATCTATCTATCTATCTATCTATCTATCTATCTATCTATCTATCTATCTATCTATCTATCTGTTTCCTCTCTCTCTCTGTCTATACTACTCTGCCTCCACCCTCTTCTTTCAGGTGAGTTTGATATGTAATGACCCTTACAGCAGCCCTGTGGGGCCACACAACAAGCGGACATGCTGAGGTGAACATTATTTTACTGTGGCAGCTAGATCTGTGAGCAATTTTTCTTTCTCTTTCCTCTGCTCTTCTCTTCACTGTTCTCCTCTTTTTTTTGGCTCACCCTTGGCAGTGCTCACCTCACTGAGAATGAATAATTAATGCAAGTAGACGCGGGGTCATGGGTGACATGTCTGTGAGGGAGTGAAATCCTCCTTGATTAGTACATAAAAAGCAGGGCCCATCTGCCTCTGTGTGGGGATGTGACAGCCTGTGCCAGCAGCGCATGGGGGCACCACTGAAGGAAGTCCTCTACATGCACAATGAGGGCCACCACAGGACCACTCACTCTATCACCTTCACACACACACACACACACACACACACACACACACACACACACACACACACACACACAAACACACACACACACGCACACACACAAGCAAATCTCCCTGCATCACAGCATGTCATGAAACACTAAATTGCTGTGGATAATATTTGTTTGATCACCCTGAAAAAGGGTAATATAACTGGTTTTGATTTAACTATGCATATTTAATTAATTGTTCCTGAATTAAAATTTGTAAACATAAAGATGGTGTTTATTTGATCTGTTTTACTTGTGTAAAAAAAATAATTATCAAGAAAACTGACTGCTTTGTGTCCTGTGATTGATTGCTGAATCGTACATTATGTTTCTGTGCCTTTCATCATTTGAGTGCCAGCATGTTCCAGCAGCTCTGTGACCAGGGTAAGGAAAAGTTGATCAGATCTTCTTTTGACTGCTCCTGTTAGGGGTTGCCACAGTGGATCAACTGTCTCCATTTCTTCCTGGCCTCTGCATCTTCCTCCTTCCAACCAACTGCCTGCATTTTTCACCACATCCATAAACCACCTCTTTGGCCTTCCACTACTCCTCTTGCCTGATAGCTCCATCCCCAACATCCTTCTCCCAATATAATTCTTGTCTCTCTTCTCTACATGTCCAAACCAATGTAATCTTGTTTCTTTCATTTTGTCTCCAAAATGTCCAACTTGAGCTGTCCCTCTAATATACTAATTTCTTATGCTGCCTTTTGCTGATGCCCATCTGTCACAGATTATTCCCGTCACTCTTCTCCACCCATTCCAATCTGCCAGCACTCTTCTTCACCTTTCTTCCACACTCCCATTTCTCCTTCTGTCTACACCATGGTAAAACAATTTAAAGCCACCTCCACCTGGCCTTACTACCCTTCCATCTAGTCTCTTGCACCCACAAAATATCAACCTTCCTTCTCTCCATCATGTCAGCTAATCCTGTGCCTTTACCAGTCATGCTGCCAATATTCAAAGTTCCTACCCTCACTTCCAGTCTCCTTCCCTTCCTTCTCTCTTACTTTCTCTAGACATGTCTTCCTTTTTTTCTTCTTCTTCTGTGGGCAACAGTAGCCCAATTTCATCTGGCACCCTCTTGGGTCGTTGTTAACCCTGGCCTTGACCTATCTGATATGGAAATCTGTTTCATTGTCTGCATATTGATTTGGCAAAAATGGTCTTCCTGACAAAAACCTCCCCGTTCCTCTATCCTTTGGACTGGCACAAAGAAATACAGTACCCTGTGTATGCTTAGTGGCTGGGTTAGGAAAAGCTAGTTAGAAAATTACAGGTGAAAACTGAATGTTTCACTTTTGTATATGTACTGTGGCACAAAAATATAAAAACACAAGTAGAAATATATTGAGGGTGTTCTGAATATGAAGACAATGCCTAGAGCTTGATGTTGAATCTGAAAACAGAGACAAGTTTTCACAATCTCCTCCTGCTTCAGCATATATGGTAGAAGTAACAGGCTCAACAGGTAGCCACGCTCAACAGGTAGCCACTCAGCCAGTAAAGCTCACTGTCTCCATATGAAAAACTTCCTTAAATTATGTCTCATTTTAAGCCTATTGCATTTCTTCGACTGTGCTGTTTATTTGTGTAATGAGGGAGGGTATGGCCTAATGAGATTAACACCCTATAGGTAAGCATAATTATTAGCCAGCTTCTTTTTCACAGGAAAAATGGGGCAAAAAAGACATAACTAACTGTGAAGGAATGCAGCACCCTTGAAATTGCTCAGATATTGGGACATGATCACAGAACCGTGGTGGTCTAGTGGTAGGATAATTACCTATGCACGTATGGACTAAGAGGTTGCAGTTTCGAATCCTATCTCCAGCACTACCTGAGTAAGGGTTCTGAGTAAGACCCTTAACCCTGAGTTGCTTCAGGGGGACTGTCCTCATGTAATTAGGACATGGAAGTTGCTCTGGATAAGAGCATCTGCCAAACATCTCCAGATGGATTTTTCAGAGGTTTAATGGACTGATGTGATGAGAGTGACTCTTGGATGGATGGATGGGCTGGATCAGTAATGGGCATAGAGCTCCACACCAACTCCAGCAAGGTGGACGTGGTGTACTGGTATACCAGCCCAGTGTTATTATTAGTAAAGATGAGCTAGTTGGGTTGAAGATAGACTCAAAATCATCTCCCAAACCAACTGCCAGTTTTTAGAAGACACTTTATTCAAGCAGTGGTTCAGGAAAAAGTTTGCATTTGTTAAGAAGGCCATGATTTTTATACAGGACAACGCTGCATTGCATGCATGGAAGTATTGCACTGGGTGGCTTGCCAGTAAAGGCCTTAAAGATTAAAGAATAATGGCGTGGCCCCCTTGCTCGCCTGACCTAAACCCTGTTGAGAACTTGTGGGTTCCACCCTTCTTAAAAAGGAGATTTACAGGGAAGGAAAACAGTCCACCTCTCCGAACAGTGATTATGAAGCTGCAGTTGCTGCTGCATAAAAAGCTTATTGTCAGCAGATCAAGAAACTGACAGACCTCATGAATGGAAGGCTTATGATTGTTATTGAAAAGAAAATTCTCACTTTAAAAAATGAAAATAAACATGTGAGATTAAGTTGCATAATAATTCTGCACACTAATAGTTGCCTAATACTTGTGTACACATATGTATTCCCCTGAGAATGTTCAGACTCTCATTTCCTTTATAAAACATTCAGGTTTCAGGGTTGTTAACATTTCGGATGGACTGATAGCACTGTATTCTTTTCCAGATTAAAATGAATCCTCAGAATACTCACCTAATAACTACACATAGTGTAGATGGGAGGATTATGTGAGGAAGAAAGGCAGTTTAGATGCTCGCTCATTGGCATAGTCCTAGGATAACTAGATGCAAATTACCATGTATAACAGCTAACCTCATCCAGAGTGTACACTGTAAACATGTGCTAAAGAGGTGCTAGATAAGCAAACACTTCAGGATTGGATGAGAGGAAAAAGAAAAGCTCATCAGGTTCAACCCAGCTAAGAGAGAACATGCCCTTTGGCATTGTCTATAATTAATATGCTAAATTGAATTGCAATAATCGACCAGGGGACTAGCCTTGTGCACTGGAGGTGCACTGATTAAAACATTAGACTGAAACAGAGGCTTGATTGGGCCTCTTGCAAATGAAGGAGTGGATATGAGGACTTTTATAATGCATCCTCCTTTATTTCTCTAATTAGCTTCAGGTCCATAATAATGACAAATTAATTCATTTGTATGACCACAAATTAGCCAATTGGCCTTTCATTCATTTCTAATGACCTGCGCTGTTTACTCCCTCCCACTGCAAATAGTGTTTTTGCATGTTGTATGAAACAGGAAAATGAAAGAAATTATTGTGAATCACAGTGAATTACTTTATAGATTCATACATTCCTTTGGTGTAAAATTAAACTGTATAATCCTGAATGGTGCTATTTCTAGTTAGCCATCATGTTAAAAAGTAGAGGCACAAGTAAAATAATTATTCAATATTTAATCCCTTTTCTGCAACTGTGTGTTTATGGTATAGTAAAATAGGCAGCTGTGTTTGTACTGTGACATACCTCATTATAGTACAGTAATGAATATTTGGATAGGCTGATTGTTGTTTTTTATTTGTTTATTTTATTTATTTTTTTACTTTGAAGCTGGATGATATCGTGTTTAACTAGGCATGCAGAAGATAATTTTTCTCCCTGTAATCTAAATATAATTCCCCCCTTCATAGAGAGAGTGTTACAAGCTTCTGTAGGAATGTTAAGTTATGATTCAAATCTGCTCTGGCATTTCAGCATGGCATGGCTTTGCTCCATGCTAACCGTGCTCACCTTCCCTTCTCTGTGGCTGACAGTCCAGCCAAAGAATTTCACCTGCTTTGTTTTGAAATGTTCATTCCTGACAAGCTTATGAAAATTCCCCTTGGCAGACATCGTGCTCTGCGCTAGGTACGACAACAAATCAAAGACAAAACACATAATTACATGGAAGAGCTGTATTCTGTCATCCTCCGATGAAACTGAAAAGTCTTTTTTAGGTAAGAGACCTGTTCTGTGTCAGAGCATTTTTTTTTATTTTTATGAAGTTGTGTGCATGCGCATGCTCGAAAGGCCACATATGATCGGCTACTTAGCACACATAGACATCATGTGCTGGCAGATAACATTTGGTCTGCATTTTAAACCATGGAGATGACAGCTTGGCCTTGTTACAATACAGAAGCAGGCTGATGTACATCACACAGTTACATATTAGCAATGGTGCCATATTGATTTGTTTGGAAGCAAACAGTGAGGGAAATGCCACACACTCTTCTGACATTTCCGTTTTGACATGCCAGATGATGTTGACGGTGCTGACAGGTAGAGCCTGATAAACCAAAGACTCCCTCCTTATATTGTTGCTGTATGATGATGAGCTACTGCACAAAGCTTCACTTTTATCTTACATTATTTGCATTCAATTTGGATATTTTGTTATTATTTATGAATAGGATGCTGTGTCGAGCTCTTTTGGAAAAGTAACATTGTGTTCAGTGCTATTCAAGTCTTGCTTGTGCACTCATGTTTACTGATATCATTCTTGCACAACACGGTTGCTCAGACTGAAGATATCATTTGCAGAGAGAAGCTATTCCTTTTCCTGCTGTTCATTCTGACACCTGAACATCAGCCATCTCATCTCATGACAGTTTATGTTTACAGATAGACACTTATTCATATCCATCATAGTCTCATGGTGAGAAACCCTTCTATGAGCAATTTCATCTTGATTTAAAGTGCTCCCTCCACCCCCTTGTTCCCTATTATTTCAGAGGTTGCATTTCAGTGACTCTGGGATGTCACCAATCAGGTCAGTGCCCCAGGGCCCTCTAATTCATTTCAAATGACATACTATTAATTCTTGTCTACAGTCCATGTGAGAGGTGTAGGCCATCATAATTGAGCCATATTGTGGATGGAGGTGCTCCTGGGAATCAAGAATGAAGCAAAACACAACTCTGTCCCAGGGGAGAAAGCGCCGCAATCTGCCACAAATCCCTCATCACTCGCTGCCTGTCTGAACTACACATCCTCTTAACCCTTTGGTTAAGGTGCCACTGAAAAGCTCCTGCCTTTCACCCAGCCACTGCGTCTCTCTCTTTCTCTCTCTCTCTCTCTCTCTCTCTCTCTCTAGCTCTCTCTCTTTCTCTCTCTCTCACACACACACACACACTCTTACACTTTCTCTCACTGCCTGCTGCCCATGATATGATTCTATAGTCCATATCAGCATTGGAGATCAGCACCAGGTGAGTGCAAGACTCAGCTCAGAGCCATTTAATCTACCACCTGCACCCCTTTCAAATATGAATTTGTCATATTTCAATAGCTAGGATGTTCAGAGGCCTGACAGGCCAGTCTTGCTTATTTTAACAATGATGTCTAAGAGCTGGTCTTATCCAACTTTCAAGAAAAAAAATTAAGGAGAAATGTCCAATGGCATATCATTGTTTTGGGGATTTTTATTGTTCAGTCATTCAGGAATGATTTGTGTTACCCATGTTCTTGGAATGTGATCCTACCTTGTAGAACTTGCCATTCCAGTCACATCCTGACCACTAAAGGGGGGGTGGGGAGGGTGGGGGGGGGGCATAATCACTCGTGTCACTCTACCGTGTCTCCATGCCAACAGGCGATAAGTAACACCAAATTAATTCCATCAGGAAACAAATCTCAGCTCAATTCCCCCTCTACCACTTTCAGGGTCAAACATCATAATACCTGAGGTCAGGAGAGAAATGGGTTACAGGGTATTAAGGCTGTTCTTTTTCCTGCCTGTGAAATGGCTGGTGGATCTAACACTCCTGCCGTAATGTGAATTCCCAAGACATCTGCCATTTTGGTTCAGGATCTATTTGGCCCCTCACAGATTAATAACTCAATGGATTACCTGCTGTACTTTCCAAGGACAGTTAAGGTAAGTTCCTTCTCTGATCAATAGGAGAAGCAGCTCTCTTCATCAACACAGTTCAATACGGTACACTTCATTTCCCTCAAACCTTTGTGGCTCTACTTAATTATATATAATTTAGAGTTTTATTCTACTCTCAAAGGCTAAATAAGTGAATGGATGAAATTTGCCACTCATTAATGAGCATGAAGTTCATGGCCAATAATACCCGTGAGTACACAGTGTAACCAGGGTGAATAAAGAATAAGATCAGAACCAAATCAATAAGCAAGCATGCTGTAAATGCGAGGTTTCTGTATTTGCAGCAGGTTGTGAAAAGAAAAATATTGTAGCTATGTTCTTCCCCATCGCACTCTCATTCAGTGAAGTTTTTACTGCAATAAATAGGATGGAAACACGCTACTTACCAAGATGTATGAGCCCTGAGTATTCACAGTATCATTGCCATATATCTTTCTGACAGTGAGCTCCCTTGTAGTGGTTTTGAAGGACATTTGCCATCCCTACAAGGTGCTGACAGGGGTTGTTGGAGCCCACATGTTTTGTCAAGGGCAGTTAAAGGTCTTTGCTATTAATGACAGTCAATGTGGGGGCTTATTTACCTGTGCTCACATTTTTTATTTATCACAAGCTCCAAGTCGTGAATTATTAAATGCCGTTACGGCTGTAAATTTCGATGGCAGTTAAATACATTTCAGCGGCCCTCCCTTGCTATCATAAAACCTGAAAAGTCACCCTTTGGAGGACTTTTTTTTTAGTCAGTGTTAAGAAAACAAATAACTAATATGCCTTTTAACAATACAGGTGAAGCAAATGTGTCTGATCACTGATGCAGTCAATCCATTGGTTATAAACAATGTTATTCTTTAGTTTGTAAAAACAACGTATGCTACAAAAAGTCATTTAATAAACAAGTTTAAGAAGAAAATGAGATGAAAATGTATTTTTTTATTAAACAAAATTCATTAATAATAGTTAAATAAATAATTGGAGTAAGATTTACTTTTTTGAAATATGCTACATTATTTTACATGATCAGAAATACTTTAAAAGTGTAAATGAATAAAAACTTTCAATTTCATACCCTGAAAGACTCAGATGACAATCAACATAGTCTTACCAAAAGACTTGGATGTAAGGAACAAACTTTAATTGAGCTCATGAATCTAACTGTCTATGGAAATGTGCGAATAACTAAAAATAACTGCTCAAAATGTGCTCACACTGCACACTGACCAAAGACATGCAGGACTTGGAGATGCTAAACTGCCCAAGCTGTGTTTATGTGTTGTCTGTGTATGCAATAGTGTGTTTCTGTGCCTTTCAGCCTATTAAGCACCGGGAAAGGGTCCAGTGCTCCCGGGTTAGGATAAGTGGCCCAGAAAATCGATCAATGTTATATTTGTTTTTTGTTGTTGTTGTTTTTTTTTTTTGCAGTGCATTAAAGCCCTTGAAGTGAAAGAATGTAAGGGGGTCCTACACCTTTAAATGAAATGGAAAAACCCAAAATCTTCAAATGTTAAGCTTCAAGCTTAACATTCATAACTTGATAAGTGACTCTTTTTATGGTGAGGACCATTTGATTTATTGCCTTAATGAGGTAATTTCACTTGCTAAGATTTATTTATTTATTTATTTTTTTGCAGCATACATAATTTTACTGCCAAAAAATGCAACTACAAAGGATGACCTTTAAGGATGACCATACTGTATAGCATAAAGCTGAAGTAAACAAATTGTTTTTGTGTATGAACGCGTTGCTATGAAGGTAGAATAAATACAGTATCGCTTTTGTATTACTTTTGAACTCTACAATTATTAAATGTCTTAGAAAGACTGATCTTTGCTCAAGTGCTCCTTTTTACCTCCATTATGCCTTGTAAAGTCTAATACATTTATAGGAGGCTGAAAGCTATATCTTTTACAATGCATAAACAGTTTAAATGGGTAGTTGGGACGGACTTAGAAGTCTTCTTTTGACATCACTTGTGAAAAATCCAAGGTACCGTTAGTTGTTCATTGTGCATTTCTACCTGATTTACTTTAATTTATGATACCAGAAAAACCTCGATTTATGCAATCTCACCTGGTCTAAGCACAGATCGAAACAAGAAAGACAAAAATTTCAGGGTGATGATTCTTAAACTTCACCTTGCTAGCAATGAACAAGTGAATCTAGAAGTACCTTTGTCTGAATGCAGGGGACTGTACAGGGGCAGTGTGATTATTGTAAACTATTAATTGTCTCAGTGCAAATATGTGTTCATTTATAGTAATTAAGGTTGTATAGAAGTGTTAAAACAGGACAAATGGAAGCATTTTGGAAAGCTTCACTTCATTGTACGTGCTGAGATCCCCCACCCTCCTCCTTCTCACTCCTGCTGAGATGAAGTGCTTTGTGAAGCCCACCTATCAGACGGCACGCTGCCCTCCCTGGGCTTCCTCCCAGGAAACAGGTCCGGGGGTGTTCTGTCAGCGAGTGCCTCTGGGAGAAGTCACACTTTTTAAAGACGGAAATTAAGTGGAAAAATGTCTGTTCGTGCACTGATGTAATTATCTGTCCTGGATTAACATCTGTTCACTAGCACAAGTGCCAAGTCCACTTCAGCATGTGCCAGCTCCTTGCTCCTGTGCTGGATATATACCTGTGTTTCCTCCTAAAATTGTGTATTTTGGCACAGACCTCCATTGCCTCCTCTCCTTTGACATTACCTGCTTCTTCAACATCTGCCATTTGTAGGGAAACTCTCTGGAGTTAATGAACTATTCACCACAGTGTGGATTCTCAATCTGACCTTGTGAGAATCTTTCTTTTCTTGTTATAAATGAGAAACTACTAGCTATAAATGTCAATTTGGGGCAATGAAAAAGCTCACATAATGTAAGAACAGGCTGTCCTGAATGTTTTACATTAAAACAGATTGACATATACATTTTTGACATATAAAATCTTCTTCTTCTTCTTCTTCTTCTTCTTCTTCTTCTTCTTCTTCTTCTTCTTCTTCTTTCAGCTGTTCCTGTTTAGGTGTTGCCACAGTAGATCATCCGTTTATAATTCCTAAATGCAAACTTAGCTGTAAAAATGTGCTGCAATAATTAGATGTTTTTGTAAGGTCATGAAAACCAACACATTTTAGTTTATACACCATTTTAAACATTCTACCCCTGCTCATTTATGCTGAAGTTATAATGAGTGTTTCAACCCAGATTACACATTAACAAAAGAACCAATAACAAAAGCAGTATGTTTCATTCTAAGAGATAAAGAGAGGTTGGAAAATGGTCATGTAAAAATTAAACCCATTTTATTTCTCCATTACAGTGAGTGAGAGGTGTCAAATAGGAGATTTAATCATTTGAATGGTGACTATTGACATGCAATTCTCTGAGGATCATAAATTAATCTGTCAGTAGGAAATGTCACCCTAGTTCCTGTGATACAGACTACTAATTTCCTTGTGTTTAGCAAGAAACCAGGATGGGGCTGAGAGTAACTCAGTGACCTTAAGGGCTGCGTTGTCACACTATGCATGAATGTTATGCCCAGTGGGAACTAATTAGCCCTAAAGCACTCTGTGGAAAAGTGAATCTCTATCTCCTGTTTCTAAATAGAAACAATTCATAATTACAATTTTAGCTGTAAAAAGATCCTACTTTAATCGGATGCTTTTTTAATGCCACAAAACCCAACACATTTTAGTTTATCCACCTAGACAGTTTAGTCCTGCCCATCTATGCGGAGGTTTCAGCCCAGATGCACAATAACAAAAGACACAATAACAAAACCAGCATGTTTCATTCTGAAAGATAACCCGGTAAGTGGTCATGTGAAAATGAAAATGAAAACGAGAAGTAGGACAAGGTAGGAGTATGAGGCCTTTGAAGATGAGTGATAATTGTCTTAGAGATACTATTGATGGTTTTTGATGTTCCTAGCACTGAACTGGCCTGGGATGGTTAAGGGAATTCATGTTTCATAGCCTGAAAAAAAAGATTTGATGATCCAAAACAGTTTGTCAAATCCGTTTTGTCATCTCATTCTCACTAGTCAAGTTGGTTGTCCTTGGATAATCACCTATTTCTTACGATGGGTCTCTGGATAACACATTATAACGCTTCAGTGGTCCAGATGATGTGTGTCAGTAATGTCACAGTGGATGTTTATCACAGAATTCGGCTCCTGGCTGTAATCACATGCACATTCAGTTGGTGAAATAAATAAATAAATAAATAAGTGATGGATGTCAGATATTTAGTAGTGCATTATACATTCAGCATAATTATGTATGCACTTTATATGCACCATGTTGCTCCCTTGTTATGGCAAGTGAGTGGTGTCAAATAACAGATTTAATCATTTGAATGGTGACTATTGACATGCAATTCTGTGCTTAGCTTGCCTCTAATTATCATTGTGCTTTAGTTACAGGACCAGCGGGTATAAACCACCGTGTCCTCGCTATTAGACTTAATGTCTCAGGAGTTTTTAGGTATAGGTTAATGAACTGCTGTGTATCTAGAAAAGAGCAATCAAAGCTCAGTGATTATGACCAAGTATGTAATATTTCTGCTTCAGTGTCAGGTTTAGGCAGTGAGCTCTCTGGGGTATCCCACCCCTGTTGTTCTAGAAAGCCATAATTAGTTTCAGCACAGGATGTTTTCCTTTTTGCCTCTTCTACCCTGTGAACAGGCTGAGCTGAAGGATTACTTCAGCAACCTGAATTATTATGCACTGAGTGTCCGAAGCTTAGCCTATGTGAGGTTTGCTTAGCCTTTGGCTCATCAAATGATTATTTAATTGATTAAATTAATAATGATAAGTGGTAACTTATAACATAGGTTTGTGTGGAAACATACCGTGGATACACTCCGTGATCAGACTGACTTTAATTTTTATGCATGAATTGGTCGTAGTGGCTTTTTTGTATGTGTGGGAGACTTCAGGTCTTCTAGTCTTAGAATGATAGACCCTTTTTCATGTAACGATTTTAGCAGTCAACAATATTAAAATTAATAGGATTCATGAAGAATCCTCATCTTTTTTTGCCACCTAGCATACAAATTCCTCATCATTTTTGCCTGCACGACCTAACCTTTTAAAATAAGGATGATCTGAGCCAAGGTCAAAAAAGACTTGAATGCTGAAATGATTAAATGATCAACATGATGATCCATAGTCCATTTAATCCATAGTCATTTGAATTCCATCAGCAAAAACAATTTTTTTTTAAAACAGATGAGAAAGAATGTGTGCCCGGTTGAAACAAATAGCTTCATTACATCTTAAAGAATAACTGCTGTATTTTTTCTTTATTTCTATTACTTTAAATTCCTTTCTGTTCAACTGACTAGTCATTATTTTGGCTTCTTAAGTTTGGAGATGCTACAAACTGTTGCTGAATACTTTAGGTTTATTAGAAGTATAGAATTGACTATAGTGTTTGGTGATTTCCCCGTTTTTCAATACTGAATTTTAGAAAAAGTTAGAGAAGTTAGAAAAAGTTAACCATTAAATATAGGAACTCTTTTTACAAGGTTTCTTTGCTGACAATGGCCTTAATAACTAAGTAGGTTGAAACATTGTTTTTAGTGTTTATTCAGTTTTCTACATGTAATAAACATCAGTGGCTTACTCTGTTGTTTTAAAGTAGCCTTTTGGTCATACTTAGTGGCATAAATGAAGTGGTAAAGATTTTTTTTTGGCATTTGCAAAAGCCAGAATGGCACAGATCAGGAAAGGACCATAATAAGATGATACATAACATTCAGTAACAACATATTTAGCTGACAAGCACTATGAAACAGCACTGGCAGTTCCAATCTTACATGTAGTCCAGTTTCAAAATTCTGAGCTATCTAAACTTTCAGACTTTAGAAGTTATTGTATGACTCATATTTAAGTATGAAAATAATCTTCCTGTTCTTAATCAGTTTTAACATTCATGACAATAGTGACATCATGTTTAAAAAGCTAAATGAAAATGCATATGAATATTCAACTTACCGTATACTGTATTGAATATTATGAATGAAGTTACACCATGTAAAAGTGATGGTGCCTCATGATCTCTGTTCTGTGATTGTAAATGTATTTCACCTCTCAATTCATACTTGTATGTGTGGAAAGGAGCTGCTCCCTAGATTCCTCATGTGGTCATTAATTGCTGGCAGGTTTTTTCACCTTTAAGATTTAAAGACAAATTAAATGATCCAAGAAATATCAATAATAAATTAATGGAATAGAATAGACCCAAATAGAACATAATTTACAGTGAAAGCACGGTTTATACATGCCCATGTTAATTCACAGCCTTTATCCTCTCTCTCTCTCTCTCTCTCTCTCTCTCTCTCTCTCTCTTTCTCTCTCTCTCTCTCGCTTTACCTACTATTCCCCATCATTATGCCTTTTTCTGTTTCACTCTGTACATAGAATTCTTTTTTTGTTTCCAAATCAGTTCTGAAGAGCAACATGTAATGTTTTTGCACATGATGTAGAGTACAGTGTTTATGAGAGAATAAGAAAGGAGATGAATAATAGGCATTTGGCTGGCATTTCAGACTTTGCTAAACCTGCTCCTGCTGGCTAAGGCAGCCTGTCTCTCTTTGAATGAGATGATACAGTTCCAGATCTCCACCTGTGCTTGTTCTCTAGATGCACAGCCCTGTGCCTGCATGGGGACGGGATCAGCCTCAGCATGGGGTTGGCCTGCACTCCACTTATTCCTCTTCAATTGCCAGGGCATCATTTGGGGTTAGAATGAGGGCTGCTTAGGATGCAAGCTCAGTGGGGAAAATCACATTACCGAGGGAGTGTTTTGTTGGTGCATATATGGAGTATTATTAAAATTTTTTATGTGCAATGGGGAGTGGTATTGAATGAAACCCTTGAAATATATATATATTTGCATTTGCGGCATTTAGCAGATGTCCTAATTACAGGGACAATTCCCCTGGAACAACTCAGGGTTAAGGTAAAATGCACCTGTTTGGTAAAATTGGTAGATTATACACCATACTACATAATCCTACAAAATCCCTGACTTTGTGCAAGTGTACCTATAAGAATTGATGCTGGTTTGAAGGCAAAAGGTAGTAACACCAAATATTGATTTGATTTAGATCACTTCGCATTTTGTAAACTGATAAAAATAAACAATCATTGTTTATATTTCTGAAAGTATTCTTTGTTTAGAGCATTTTTTCATA